>CM042674.1:55785758-56985758 GCA_023638005.1 Forsythia suspensa | reverse complement strand
AATGATATGTAGTTTATGACAAAATTGATTATTATAATTCCTAGAATTGGATACTTTAATTATTATGTGAAAAAATTATTCTGCCATATTTTTCATCATGATTTGACTTTGTAAAAATTTTCAATTTATTAATTTAATTTTGTTTATTCTAATCAAACATTAAAAAAAGTTTAGATCACACGAGTGTCATAATATATGCAAACGATTACTTGCGAACTTGCAGTAATAAGTAGTAAAAATACTTATTATAGATTTGCATAAGTTGTTAATTAGTGATTTCTCATTAGGTAGATTTTTGAAATAAATAATAAAGACTAAATTTGGAGAAAAGTGTTGATGATTTATTGTTTTATATTTATTTTCTCAATTTAAAAATTTAAAATCAACAAAATTATTCAAAAATCTCAAAAAGAGTTTATAAAAATAAGTGCATTAATGAGATTTTACTTGTTTTCGCAATAGTAAAGTATATAGCACATCAATACTATATACATGTATAATTGTAATGATTTAAACATAATTTCACGATACTAAATTACGTAAAAACGTAAAAAAAAAAAAAAAAAAAACTCTCAATAACTTAAATCAACAAAAATAATTCAAAAAGTAAATGAATGTTCATTCTAGAATTTAAATAATTTATGCTTATAATTTCTCAACACAACGATTAGGAATGAAAACATGCATTTGTCATTCTTAATAGTGTGTTCCGAAGTGCAAATTTCAATATCCAATGAGGGGTATTCACTATATTCTTTTGCCGTAGCCAACAAGAAATCAGAAAAATTATTTTTATTATAATCAAGAACCTAGGTAAAAATAGAAACAAAAACAAATTAGTGTAAAACAACACATATTTAGAAATGATATTTTGTATCTTGACCAGTGTTAAATTTAATATTACTATTGTTTTCCAAAAAAAAAAAAAAACTTACATTGCCAATTCTGCTGCAGGAAATTAGGAAAAACTAAAAAAAAACAGAGAAAAGAAAATGAACAATGGTGGACGTTCGTAGGAACAGTGCTACACCAAAAAAAAAGGAAAAAAAATATTGTCAATTTTAGGAAATAAAAAAAAACTTTTAAAAAAAAAAGAACGAATTGGTGAAGATCCATTTTTAATATATTAAAATCTTGAATATTAGAACTATTTAAGAACTCAAAATGAGAATTGAAAATTAACACTTAAATAAGCAAAAATGTTCAAATAAGTATAAAAAAATTAACAAAAATAGGACTTAAACAATTAAACAACTACAAGAAAAATGAGAATTAACAACTATTTTTTTAACGACCAAATAAATATGGTCGTTACAAATATTTATCAACGACTAGAATAAATGTTTAGTCGTAAATAGTGTGTCACAAACTATTATATTTTTGGCTAGTTGAAGATGAGCTTTAACTACCATGATATTAGTTGTAAATTTTTTATGTTCAACGACCAATGTAAAGCTGATCGTTGTATGTGTGGCGCCAAAACATTGAAACCCGCCAAAACAACCAAAGACTAAAACAATATATTTGACGACCGAATAATTGGTTGGATTTAGAATAAATTAATGACCATCTTATTTCAGTTGTTGAAATTGATAAAAAATTACAACCAATATTAGATGGTCGTTAAAAATACTATTCACGATCAATAAATTTGGTCATTAAAAACCATTTTCAACAACTAAATGACATGCTTGGTTGTTGACAATTAATCGTACACAATCAAATTTTGAGTTAGTTAGAAATATGTTGTAACGACCAAAGTATTAGTTGTTAATTCTATATTTCTTGTAGTGGCCAAAATGAGAATTAACAACTAATGTTTTGACGACCAAATAAATATGATCGTTACAAAATGTTTTTCAACGACCAAAATAAATCTTTAGTTGTAATTAGAAAGTCACAAACAATTGTATATTAACAACCATGACATTAGTTGTAAACGTTTTATGTTCTACGACCAAGTTAAAGCTGGTCATTGTATGTATGGCGCCAAAATAATCAACGACTAAACAATATATGTGACAACCGAATAATTGGTTGTAGTTAGAATAAATGAACGATCATCTTATTTTTGTCGTTAAAAGTGATAAAAAATTACAACCAATATTTTTAGTCTTTAAAAGGAATATTTGTCAACCATATTAGATAGTCGTTAAAAAAATACTATTCACAACCAATAAACTTGGTTATTAAAAATCGTTTTTAACAACTAAATAATATGCTTGGTTGTTGACAATAAATCATATACAATCGAATTTTGAGTTAGTTAAATAGTGTGTATTTTGACTTTTTTTTTATGACGGTGGTAATAGATATATATTTTTCTTCAATTGAGATAATATTCTGTAACTCTATATTTCTTGTTTTTATATTGAGAATGCCAATGGTTGAACTCGATGTAATCTTTGTTTAAGTCATAACATTTGATATTGACATATAGTTGTAGTTGATATTGTGATATTTTAATTTATTGAAGGTCTATGGAAATTTTAGTTTTTGTTAATGTTATTTATTTTCTTTACTTATTATAATTATTATGGTTGTGGGTAAGATTTGCTTGTAGTATGATGTATATGAGTAAAAGTTATGGAGCCATGAATATTATTTTTGCCAAGAATATTTCACGTTATTTTAATATTCTGTAATTAATATAGACTTTTTGCAACCACTTCTTTTGTCGTTGAAAAGAAAGGCAACTAAATTCTTGTTGCTTCAATATTGTTCATTTATCGACCAAAATAATTAGTACAACGACAAACCAAGCAGTTGTTGAAACAAAAATCGATTTTCAATATTAAATATTAACGACCATTCTTTTTGTTGTTGAAATGAAAGACAACTAAACTTTGGTTGCTTTATTGTAATTTAATGACAAAATAATTAATACAACGACAAATCAAACCGTTGTTGAAATAAAAATCGATTGTCACTATTAAATATTAACGACCATTTATTTCGTTATTGAAATGAAAGGCAACTAAAATTTGGTTGCTTTCATTGCTTTTTAACGACAAAAATATTTGATACAACAACTAAAACAAGTGGTTGGGAAATAAAAATCGGTTGTCACTATTAAATATTAACGACCATTTACTTTGTTGTTCAAATGAAAGGCAACTAAAATTTGGTTGCTTTTATTATATTTTAACGACAAAAATCTTTGATACAACAACCAAATAAGTGGTAGGGATAAAAAGAATCGGTTGTCAATACAAACTTTTTACGACCAGTTATTTAGTTGCTGAAACATTACATTTAACGACCAAACCTTTTTGTAGTCGTTGAATACATTCGCCAACACCTCTTTGCCAACCAACGAACGACCAACTGATTTTAGTTGTTGAATGTAATCAACAACCAAAAATGTATATTTTACGACCATTTTTATGGTGATTGAAAGTGATATTTCTTGTAGCGTCAATTCACGAACTCTACAAATAATAAGAGCCAATAGCAACCTTTAAATCTATTGTGATCAGTGGTGCAAAAAGTTAAGCGATAGATTTATGAAACGACTTTTATAAAACAAAATATGGATGGATACTCAAAATAATCAACATATCTATAAATTTTAGGATGATTTTTCAAAAGACATGACTAAAATTAAAAGAAAGGCGAAAAATACGAACGAAGAAATACAAGTGAAATAACGAAATGTTGAAAAGAAAATGGTGCTAAAAAAGATCTACGATTGAGAAAAGACGGTGTCAATTTCAAACAATTAGGAAAATGTGAAAAAAAAGAAGTAAATGAATAGTTGTGGCCATTCATAGAAATAGTGCCACACTAAAAAAAAAAAGAAAAAAAAAAATAGTCAATTTCAAGAAAACTTAAAAATACAAAAGTAAAAAAAAAAAAAAATGGAACAATGGTAGCACGCATTCATAGAAATAGTGCCATACTAAGTCCCACTTTTAGTGTATATATATATATATATATATATATATATATATATATATATATATATATATACGGTTTTGTTCTAATGTTCACGGTGGGCATTATAATAATGCCTACGGGACACTACTGTCCAACAAGTGTTGGATGAGTGTAAAGTGGGCTATTATTATCTTATCCAACACTTGTTGGACAAGTGTTCAAATAAGTATTATAAGAATGTCCACCATGGGCATTAGAACCCAAGATATATATATATACTAGTTTTAAGGCCGTCGTTGCACGTCGATGAAATCTGTAGGAAAAAATTGTATGTCGAGAATAGTTTATTGATAGGATATAATATGAAATTTGATATTAATAAAATTTGATGTAATGTAAAATAATTTTATATCATATATAATTTAATATAAAATCTTAGCATACATGCTAGAGTAAAAAAATATAAGCTGAGTTATTCAATGACTTGGTGAGACAGAACAAAAAAAATAATTTCCAAGCTTGAAAGGAAAGAAAAACGACTAAAACAAAACAAGATAGAGAGTGAAACAAAGTTACGCATGTGTAGGAAAAAATAGGAAATGATTTAAAATAAAGAAAAATAAATATATAAATATTAGTTAATAAAGTTAGAGATGATATATTATATTAATTTAAAATAAAATTTAAATATTTTTATAATAGCTATTTTAGTATAACATGTTATATTAAGTTTGAGATTCATGAGTTGGTTAAAAATAAGATCAGAAATTAAAAAATAAAAAACTTACATGCATTAGATAATGTAAATAAAAAAAGTAAATTGAAAAATGAAATATATGCGTTCTTTGAAGTAAGCTTGAGTAACTCGAAAAACACAAAATCATGTTTGTCGGGTAACTTGATCAAAAGTGTGATACAAAATTAATCTATTCAAGAGTTGAGGTAACTCGATAAAGCGAAAATGGGATTCCTCGAAAGTTGGACGAATGAAGGAAATTTAAAATTTTCATTATGTTGTTTTCTTTTTTTATTTAAATTATGTAATACATTTAAAACTTTTTATTTTTATTTGGGCGTGTTATTTTTCGAGGAATTTGTGAATCTCAAATTTGATTTAAAAATTTTATAATAAATTTATAGTATAATAAAATTAATTACGTGTTGATATGTTATTAATTAATTAGTACATTATTATAATAATTTATAATGATAGATTAAAAAAATTAATTTAACAAGAAAATAAAATATATATCATATGAATTTAATATACGTCATAATGAATTAATACAATATATTAAAAATTAGTTTTGTTTTGTTTTAGCAAACAATAAAATTAATTTATGTAGTAAAAAAAAGTAAATTCAAAATTGAAAAATATGCATTGTTGAATTCACTCGAGTAACTCGACAAAGCGAAAATCACGTTTGTCGAGTTCCTCGATGAACAATGTGGAAAAAATTCAATATATTTAACAGTTGAAGTAACTCGATAAACTGAAAATTGGGGGCCTCAAGTTATTCGACAAACGAATGATTAATATTATGACTAATATTAATCATTAATAATTTTGTTATGACTAATATTATAATTAATAATTATAAAGGAAAAATGATTGTCATAATATAATTACCGATGGTTATTATTATAGGCATTAACAGAATATATTATATTTTATTTTGTAATGATTAATTTATCTAGTAACTCGATAAATCCAAATCGAGATTCACGAGTTGGTTAAAAATAACATGACAAAATAAAAAATAAAAAATTTAAGCGTAGTACATAATTTAAATAAAAAAAAAACTAAAAAATGAAAAGTATGCATTGTTGAAGTTACTCGAGTAACTTGACAAACTCAAAATCACGTATGTCGAGTTACTCGATTAAAAATGTGATACGAAATCAATCTATTCAATAGCTGAAGTAGCTCGACAAATTGAAAATTGAGTTGCTCGAGTTACTCGACGAAAGAATGAGATGTAAAATTTTCATTTTTTTTGTTTCCCTTTTGTATTTAAATGATGTCACACATTTAAATAATTCTTTATTCTTATTTAGTGGTGTTATTTTTCAAGAAACTCGTGAGTCTCAAATATAGGTTTGTCGAGTAACTTGATAAAGAAAGCATATACAAAATTTTATTTAATGTTTCATTTATTAGAATATAGTGAAATAGAATATATATCATAATCAATTAATACAATATATTTTATTGTATTTTATTTTAACAATTAGTATAACATATTATAACTAAAAATTGTTATAATAAATTTATAGCATAATAAAAATTCAGTAGTAATATATTATTAATCAATTATTATATTATTATAATGATGTAGTGATTAGAAAAATTTAATATAACAAATTCATATTAAATAGATTTCATCATAAATTATGAAAATAAATTGTAGTAAAAATTTGTTATAATAATGAAATTTTTGTTAGAATAAATATGTCAAATTAGATAATGAAAATAAATGTGTTTTTTTTTAATGACTAATTGTAATAAATATTATAATGTAATTTATAATAATATTTATTACGAAATTATAAGTATATTACATAATTTAAATAAAAAAGAAAACAAAAAAAATGATAAATATGCATTGTTGAAGTTACTGGAGTAACTTGACAAACTAAAAATCACGTCTGTCGAGTTACTTGATGAAAAATGTGATACAAAAGCAAAAATTATAAAACAGGAATATTTTTGTCAAATAAATTGAGTAAGTTATTTGATAAATGTAGCACATACATAATTGTATTTCATTATTATTTATTAGAATATAGCAAAATAAAATATATATTATAGAAATTTAATATATATCATAATCAATCAATACAATATATTATATATTGTTTTATTATGATTAATTTATCTAGTAACTTGACAAATCTAAATTTGAGTTCCTCGAGTTGGTAAAAAATAACACGAAAAAAACTAAAAATAATTTTTTTAGGTATATTACATAATTTAAATACAAAAAGTAAACTATAAAATGAGAAATATGCATTGTTAAAGTTAATCGAGTAACTCGACAAACCCAAAATCATGTTTGTCGAGTTACTAGATTAACTTTATTGTGATACGAAATTAATCTATTCAATAGGTCAAGTAGCTCGATAAAGCGATAATCGAGTTGTCCGAGAGTTACTCGATGAACGAATCAAATTTAGAATTTCCACTATTTTCTTTCTCTTTTTTATTTAAAGAATGTCATACATTTAAATAATTCTTTATTGTTATTTAGTGGTGTTATTTTTCAAAAAAACTGCGAGGTTTGACATTGGATTTGTCGAGTAAGTTGATAAATAATGCATATATAAAATTTTATTTAATGTATCATTTATTAGAACATAGTAAAATAGAATATATATCATATAAATTTAGTATATATCATAATCGATTAATACAATATATTTTATTTTATTTTATTTTAGCAATTAGTATAATATATTATAACTAAAAATTGTTATAATAAATTTATAGCATAATAAAAGCAATTTTGTAGTAATATATTATTAATTTATGTACTAAGTCGACAAATCGAATTTTGAGATTGATGAGTTGTTTAAAAAATAACATGAAAAAAATAAAAAATAAAAAAATTTAAGTGTAGTACATATTTTAAATAAAAAAAGTAAACCAAAAAATGAAAAATATGTATTGTTGAGTTCTTTCGAGTAACTCGACAAACCTAAAAGTATGTTTGTCGAGTTCCTCGATTACAAATATGATACCAAATCAATCTATTCAATAGGTCAAATGTAGCTCGATAAACTAGAAATCGAGTTAGTCGAGTTACTCGATGAACGAATGAAATTTAACATTTTCATTATTTTGTATTCTTTTTTATTTAAATTATGTAATACATTCAAATAATTCTTTATTCTTATTTTGTGGTGTTATTTTTCAAGAAACCCGTGAGGCTCAAATTTGGATTTGTCGAGTAACTTGATAGATAAAGTATATACAAAATTTTATTTAATATATGATTTATTAGAACATAATAAAACAGAACATATATGATATACA
Source organism: Forsythia suspensa (assembly GCA_023638005.1). Lineage (NCBI taxonomy): Eukaryota > Viridiplantae > Streptophyta > Magnoliopsida > Lamiales > Oleaceae > Forsythia > Forsythia suspensa. Next base: position 56,977,843 of record CM042674.1, on the reverse strand, counting down.
TTCAATATATATCATAATCGATTAATACTATATCTTTAATTTTATTTTATCTTAGCAATTAGTATAACATATTATAACTAAAAATTGTTATAGTAAATTTATAGCATAACAAAAGCAATTCTATAGTAATATATTACTAATCAATGATTACATTATTATAATAATATAGTGATTATAATGAATTTATTATAAGAAATTGATATTAAATAGATTTCATCATAAATTATGAAAAGAAATTGTAGTAAAAATGTGTTATAATAACGAATTTTTTTGTTATAATAATTACGTGAAATTATATCACGAAAATAAATATTTTTTTTAATTAACAATTATAATAAATATTTTAACATAATTTATAATAATATTTATTACAAAATTATAAGTATATTACATATTTTAAATAAGAAAAGAAAACAAAAAAATTAAAAATATGGATAATTGAATTTATTTGAGTAACTCGACAAACTAAAAATCACGTTTGTCGGTGGCGTGATGAAAAGTGTGATATAAAAGCAAATAACTATCATATAAGATAATGATATAACACATTTTATCATAAAATTTATTACATATTTATTTATAATTTTTTTCATAAATATTAATATAAATTTTGTTATGAGTAATATTATAATTAATAATTATAAAGGAAACATAATTTTATTGTTGAGGTTAGTCGAGTAACTCGACAAACCTAAAATCATGTTTGTCGAGTTACTCGATGAAAAATGTGGTACAAAATCAATCTATTCACAGTTCAAGTAACTCGAGAAATTGGAAATTGGGTTCCTCGGTTTACTCGGTCAACGAATGAAATTTTAAATTGTAATTATTTTGTTTTCCTTTTTATTTAAATTATGTAATACATTTAAATAAGTTTTTATTCTTATAACACATTTTTATCAAGACTTTGTGTTTTTATATTTCATAAAATGAAATATAATTTATTATTTTAATTTAAAATAATTTATAATTTCTTGATACGATAGCTATTTTATTATAAGATATTATATTAAGTTATAGATTCTCAAGTATTATTCATGTAAAAGAACTCGTTATTGATTCTATTGTGTAACTCGACAAACTTAAAATTGAGTTTCCCAAGTTACTCAATAAACTAAAGAAATGCATATGTTTCATTATTTTAATATTTATTTATTTATAATTTTTTTTCATAAATATTAATATAAATTTTGTTATAAGTAATATTATAATTAATAATTATAAAGGAAACATAATTTTCATAGTATAATTACACATGGTTATTATTATAAGCATTAATGCAATATATTATATTTTCTTTTATTATGACTAATTTATCTAATAATTCGACAAATCCAAATCTTAGATTCATGAGTTGGTTAAAAATAACATGATAAAATAAAAAAAATTAAGTGTATTACATAATTTAAATAAAAAAAAGTAGACTTGGAAAATGAACAATATGCATTGTTGAGGTTAGTCGAGTAACTCGACAAACCTAAAATCACGCTTTGTCGAGTTTACTCGATGAAAAATGTGGTACAAAATCAATCTATTCACAGTTCAAGTAACTCGAGAAATTGAAATTGGGTTCCTCGGGTTACTCGGTCAACGAATGAAATTTTAAATTGTAATTATTTTGTTTTCCTTTTTATTTAAATTATGTAATACATTTAAATAAATTTTTATTCTTATAACACATTTTTATCAAGACTGTGTGTTTTATATTTGAAAATGAAATATAATTTATTATTTTAATTTAAAATAATATATAATTTCTTGATACAATAGCTATTTTATTATAAGATATTATATTAAGTTATAGATTCTCAAGTATTATTCATGTAAAAGAACTCGTTATTGATTCTATTGTGTAACTCGACAAACTTAAAATTGAGTTTCCCAAGTTACTCAATAAACTAAAGAAATGCATATGTTTCATTATTTTAATATTTATTTATTTATAATTTTTTTTCATAAATATTAATATAAATTTTGTTATAAGTAATATTATAATTAATAATTATAAAGGAAACATAATTTTCATAGTATAATTATACATGGTTATTATTATAAGCATTAATGCAATATATTATATTTTCTTTTATTATGACTAATTTATCTAATAACTCGACAAATCTAAATCTGAGATTCATGAGTTGGTTAAAAAATAACACGATAAAATAAAAAAATTAAGTGTATTACATAATTTAAATAAAAAAAGTAGACTTGAAAAATGAAAAATATGCATTGTTGAGGTTAGTCGAGTAACTCGACAAACCTAAAATCATGTTTGTCGAGTTACTCGATGAAAAATGTGGCACAAAATCAATCTATTCACAGTTCAAGTAACTCGAGAAATTGGAAATTGGGTTCCTCGGGTTACTCGGTCAACGAATGAAATTTTAAATTGTAATTATTTTGTTTTCTTTTTTATTTAAATTATGTAATACATTTAAATAAGTTTTTATTCTTATAACACATTTTTATCAAGATCTGTGTTTTTATATTTCATAAAATGAAATATAATTTATTATTTTAATTTAAAATAATATATAATTTCTTGATAAGATAGCTATTTTATTATAAGATATTATATTAAGTTATAGATTCTCAAGTATTATTCATGTAAAAGAACTCGTTATTCATTCTATCGTGTAACTTGACAAACTTAAAATTGAGTTTCCAAAGTTACTCAATAAACTAATGAAATGCATATGTTTCATTATTTTAATATTTATTTATTTAAATTATTTAAAACACTTGGCTATTTTGTTTAATTTGTATGTTGTAATGTTTTGATTCAAGAATTGGTTAATATGAAATTTGCATTTGTTAAGTTACTTAACAAGCGAAGCATATACATAATTGTATTTAATTGATCATCTATTAGAACATAGTAAGATAAAATATATATCATAATGAACTAATACTATAAATTAGATTTTCTTTTATTTTTTCAGTTACTGTAATGTATTATAATTAAAAATAATTATAATAAATTTATAGCATAATAAAAGTAAATCTGTATTAATAAAAGTAATCGAGTAACTTGACAAACTCAAAATTGAGTTTCTCGAGTTAATTGACAAACTAATGAAATGTATATTTTTTATTTCTTTTCTTTTCTTTTTTAGTTAAATTATTTAATATATTTACTATTTTTTGTACTTTGTATTTTCTCATGCTATTTTTCGAGCAACTCCTGAAAATAGAATTTGGATTCGTCAATTTAATTGATAAACTATGTTTATTTTAATTTATCATTTATTAAAACATAGTCAAACCAAATATATATTATATAAATTTAATATATATCATATTGAATTAATACAATATATTATATTTGAATATATTTTATCTCAAAGAATTCTCGTAATCTTTTATAATGAAAAATTATTGTAATAAATTTATAGCATAATAAAATAATTGTGTAGTGATATATTAATTGTTTAAAGATATGTAATAGTTTGAGTTATTAAATATAATTTTCCATGGTTATTATTATAAGCACAAAATATATTTCCTAATTGTCTATGGGATTGACGTGTTCGAAAGTAGTTTGAAATTCTCTGTTTTTAGTTTGTGGAGTTACTTGAGAAAGCAAATATATGCAACATATTTGTATTAGATTTATTAATTATGAGAATACCCCGTGGAAAAATGTATTATAACAATTCTATATATTTATTAGAATAACTATGTCAAATTATATGATGAAAATCATTGCTAGTTTTATAATTAATACTTTTGTATACGTGTATTTTTATTGTAGGTATAAAATAAATGAGATATTTAATATGTGATCTTATTTAACACGCTATAGTTACCCGAGATGAAGTAATTACATTAATATATTCAAAATTATGCTTTAACGTATTTTATATTAAGATATACATAAAATAAGTTTGTACAGAAAATATAAAATAAAAGAGAAATTAGTTAAAAGTCAAAAGGTGTCAAACCCTATTTTTAATGTTGGACACGTGTAAGTGAAAAAGCATTCATTGTCATTTAATGGGCCATTGAATCTGTCTAAACTAAGCAATTTTTTTTTCATCGTCAATGTTGCACAAACAAGAATCAGATTTCAGGTTTGTAGAGGTTTGAAGGAGGCACGATTTTCTTTTGCAAAAAAGTGTATTTTGGCGATATTTTTTTTATCACATTATAACATCATCTTCATAAGGTATGTATTTTTATTTTGTATGAGGCTATAAAATGTGAATAACGTTTTATGTCAATTAATGTGTAGATATAGTTATATATATACAAATCATTGTATATACAATGTGTATTTAGATTATGTAGTTTATTTTATATTTGTGGTAGAGGTTGGCATATATATTTATTAGAATAACAATGTGAAATTATATGATGAAAATAATTGTTAGTTTTAGAATTAATAATTTTTATATTTGTGTATGTTTTATTTTAGATTTTAAATGAATGAGACATTTAATATGTGATCTTATTTAGCACATAATTTTTGTTAATACAGTAAGTAATTCTATTAACATATTAAAGAAAATGTTCTAAGATATTTGATGTTAAGATATACATATAATAAGTTTGTATGGGAAAATATAAAATAAAAGAGAAATTAGATAAAAGTGAAAAAGGTGTCGAATTCTAGTTTTCATGTTGGACACGTGTAAGTGGAAAATTATTAAATGTCATTTCATGGGCCATTGAATCTTTCTAAACCGGCAATTCTTTTTCGAAGCTGAATTTTGCAAAACAAGATTGTGTATTCTATTTTCTAGAGGTTTGAAGAAGCCACTATTTGTCTTTGCAAAGAAATTGTATTTTAGGCGCCTTGTTTTTAACACATCATAACATCATCTTCATAATGTATGTATTTTCATTTTGTATGAAAATATGAGATGTGAATAATGTTTTATGTCATTTAATGTGTAAATGTAATTATATATATACAAATCATTGTTATATAAGTTGTTGCATCTTATTATATATACACTATGTCTTTACATTATGTAGTTTATTCTTATATTTGTGGTAGAAGTTGGTGATGAGTATGATGATAAATCTTTTTAGGATATGGATGTTGAGTACGTGGTGAGTGAGAATCGCAGATTTGATGGAATAATTACAGATTAGTAATTTTACATATGTTGATGTTATAATGGAAAATTATAATGAGGACCAGATTCAAAAATTTAGGAATAGTTGTTTTGCACACTTTGAATATTTTCATGGTAGGAGATGTCAGTTTAGTGGCAAGTTGGTACATGAATTTTTGTTGAATACTGTGCACACAAATAAGGGAAATGAGGTTTGGTTTAAAATAAAAGGTCAGTTATGTAGATTTAGAATGCAAGAGTACTCTTTGATAACAGGATTGTTGTGCCATAATAATGACGATAGTCTTAGTACAATAAGAGCTTTGGCGAGACATAGAATTCGCAGAAGGTGGTTCAATAATTTTGCACATATATCCCTAAATGAGCTTGAGAATGTTTTTATTAATTGTGATAATGAGGAAGATAAGTATAAGTTAGGGTTGGCATTATTAATCGAAGGAGTTATTAGGCCTATGGAGAGGAAGAAAATAAATATAGAGACATTGTCTTTAGTAGATAACTTGGATGTTTGTTATGAATATCCATGGGGACGACATTCATATTTCACGCTTCTTCGTTCTTTGTTGATTTCTTGGGAGAGACGTGCGTTGAAGTGTGTTGATAGTAGGGTCGCGATTGCAAAATATACCATATATGGTTGCCCCTTGTGTTTCGGTAAATACATATAATTATTTTTAATATTTATTTAATGTGCCATAAATATATTGTGTTGGTCATGACTTAGCTTTGGTTATTTTGTCTATAGATATGGATTTATGAGACATGCCATGAAGTTGGTGAAAGATTTGCTCAAAAAGTCCATGATACGTTTCCACGTATTGTAAATTGGGATGCACAACAGTGTTGGGAAAAAAGAGTGGATGTATTTTTGCAATCAACTGAGGTGTGTGAACAAAATTTTGTTATGTAGAAGAAATATTTAATAGTTATGAAAGTGATGTTTTTTTTTCTATGCTTTATAGATGCATGTTTTGCCAATACTTGAACCAACTGCAGAAGAGATAGAACAACCATATCTATATACACAATAGTGTTAATAGAGGATGTAGGAGGACGTCACGAGTTGATGTAGTTGTTCAAAATTTTTGCATGGGGTCCAAGAAATTGATGAAATTGGGCAAGGAATAGAACCATTTGAGCCTCACAATGCAGTTGGTCCAGATGTTGTAGAAGCGTATGGAAATATTGTGCATGGGGTTGAAGAGTTTTATGAAGGTGATGAACAAATTGAACAAGTTGGGGCGAGAAAATCTTGGTGGACATGAAATTTGGTCTCCATATATAGTTGTGGAAGAACACCAGAATAATTGGCCTTCACGAAATGTGGATGAAGGAGAGCAAGGTTATGAAGATGAAGGGAGCAAGGTTATGAGGTCAAGGGGAGCAAGGTTATGAGTATGAGCATAATGATGATTATGCTACAAATGATTTCGGTACAATCATTATTTGATGATCAAAGAGTGTATATTGGTGATCGGTTTGGTAATACAAGAGATGAACAAAGAGATTATTTTGATTATCAATTGGGTAATTTTAGAGATGAACAACAGGATTATATTGATAATCAAATTAAGTAATATGGTTGATGCTCAACGTTCATACTTTGATGAGCAGTTAGGAAGTACAAGAGATGATTTGATCTTATTTGTTTGAATCGGATGGAATCATCTATATCTAGGAATAGTGAAAAATATTTTGATGAAAAAAAAAGGAGATGCAAGAATATATTGATACGAAGTTGGTGGCTTTTGAGGTTGAACATAGTAATATGATTGGTAGTTTACGTGAAGACCTTTGTTCAAAGATTGAAAGTTCTACTTTGAAGATTCAAGACATGCTGAAGGGGAAATTGGCAGAAAAGCACACGATTGTAGGGAGTCATACAATAAAACAGCTGGCTGCTCCTACGAAACAAAGAGCAGATGATAAAGATGAGGACAAGAAGGAAAGTGCGTCTTTGTCATCTAGTTCTATTGATATTCCTATATTGTGTGATATTGATGAGGAAAGACAAGTTGAATTTCTTCATTGGATGCATAAATCAAAGGATCAGTAAGTTTTAATTTTGTATCTGGTTATTTGTTATATATATATATATATTATGTTTTTATGGTATTTATAATAATGTTACTATTATAGAGATGTTGTCCAGGTTTGCGTGGTGGGAGTGGTGGCATTAGATTGACAAAGCGAAGCTAGAATATATTGGGAACCACAGAATATATCTTGGCGGTGAGGTATGTACAATTTCTATTTGTTGATCTCTTATGTCTATTGTGAGGTGTTAAAATACATTCTTAAGATAAATTTTTTTTATAGGATATCGATAATGCGATATTTTTGGTTAGGAAAAGAACGGCAAATTTTAGAGATATATTCTCATCAAGATATGGGATACTTGATGGTGGATTTGGATTATTTGTTCGAGCTATTGGTTCGAAAATTTTGGATTCTACAGGACAATTGATGCGTAAAATTCCGGTTTCTTACCATGGTTCTATGGAAAGATATGCAAATGGTTCGATTCCTAGAAGTTTTGGTAAAAATTGGAAAAATTATGATCATATATTGTGGCCAGATATTATTGATGATAAACATTGGGTCCTTTTTGATGTTGATCTATTGGGTTGGAGGCTGACAGTCTATGATAACAATTACCACTTTTATGATGAAGCAATATTGTATCGACATGTTGTTCCTGCTATACATATCATTCCAGATATTATTCAAAAATATGTGGTTGCTGAGCGGGCAGACCTTGGGAAAAAGATGATTCAGCCGCTTGAATATTATAGGAAGTCATACGTTGACATACCACAGTCTATTCGATATAGGTAAGGAATTAAAATAACTGTTTGTATTTATAATCATATTTATATATATTCACAAGGTTTTTAATGATATTTGCAGTGATAGTGGTATATTTGTTATCAAATATGTTGAGTGTCTTCTGGCTGGAATACCTATTGATGCTGTCGAATTGGGGAAAATAGATTTGTATAGAGGAAAGCTTGTAATAGATTTCTTTTACAATGAATTTTTTTTTGTCCCGAATCAACGAAATGAATAGATATGATGTTTGTGTCTTGAAATCGAGGCATTTTTCTTATTTGTATTTTATTCATTGTAGCTATGGGTTGACATTGTACATAGTGTAAAATATGTTTCTTTTATTTCATTGTTTGAGCAAGTTTATTAGTTTATGTAGGAAATTTTCGTTTTATTATAACATTTTGAGTTTAAATTGGTGCCGGCTTTCTTTTTCTAGATGAAGAAGAGAAAAATATATATTGTGTTATGATTTAATATGAGTAGATGAATTCATAAGTTTTGTTATTTATTTTGTAAGATATATATATATATATATATTTATGCTATGAATTTTTAACTATCCAAGCCTTATAAATTTTTTGTTATTGTTGACTTTTATTGTGGGTGTGCGGTTTTCTTGTTTTTATAGTAAAATGAATTGAATTTAGAAAGGTGTTGACTAAGATTTTATCCAATTAGAATTCTAGAATCTTTAATTAATTCATTAAATTGATTAAGCTGAAGTGATAAGTTTTTTTTTCCCGACAATGTTTTGGTTTTTTTCCAATAAATTGACTAATAATTTAAATATAAGAAATGCAAAAGGAAAAAAAAAGAACAAAAAAATTAACGTTGTCGAGTTAACTACCTTGACAACATTGGTAGGTCAATTTTTTTTTTAATTTATATAAATAAAATTTAACATAAACAAAATAAATAAACAAATTTTAAAATTATCTAGGTTCTTGTTCGGTAATAAATAAAATTTAACAAATGTGGGAGAAGTGGTTGAGTAATTACTCGTGGCCATGTTGTGATGTATGGTTGTGAAGTTAGTGCTCAAAGTTTTTGTTATTTTTTTACTTTCTATTTAATTTGGTTTAAACCATAGTTGATAGTTAATAGCTTCGAGCAATTCCTGAATATGAAATTGGGATATCTCAATTTACGTGATAATTAAGTTTATATTAATTTATCATTTATTAAAAGATAGTAAAATAAAATATATATGATATAAATTTAATATATATCATAATCAATTAATGCAATATATTATATTCTATTTTATTGTATTTTAGCAATTACTATAACACATTATAATAAAATATTATTGTAATAAATTTACAAAGATAATAAAATTAATTGTGTAGTATTACACTATTTGTTTAGAAATATTTAATTTTTGAGTTATTTAATATAATTTTCTATGATTATTATTATAAGTATTAATACAATATGTTATGTTTTCTTTTATAATGATTAATTTATTTTGTAAGTCGACAAATCCATAATTGAGATTCACGAGTTGGTTAAAAAATAACATGACAAAATGAAAAAATAAAAAAAATTAAGTGTATTACATAATGTAAATAAAAAAAGTAAACTAACAAATGCAAAAGATGGATTGTTGAAATTTACTCGAGTAACTCGACAAACCCAAAATCACCTTTGTCGAGTTACTCGATGCAAAAATGTGATACAAAATAAATCTATTCTATATTTCAAGTAACTTGACAAAATGAAAATCGGGTTCCTTTAGTTCTTTGGACAAACCAATGAAATTTAAAAGTTTCATTGTTTTGTTTTCCTTTTTGTATTTATATCATGTAATACATTGAAATAATTTTTATTCTTATTTACACGTGTTATTTTTCGAGGAATTCGTTCATCTTAAATTTGGATGTGTCGAGTAAGATGATAAATAAAGCATATAAAAAATTTTATTTAGCCTATCATTTATTAGAATATAGTGAAAAAGAATATATATAATATAAATTTAATATATATCATAATGCATTAATACAATATATTAATATTTTTTTTATTTTAGCAACTACTATAACATATTATAAAAAAAAAATTTATAATAACTTTAGAGTATAATAAAATTATTTTGTATTAATATATTATTAATTAATTACTGCATTATTATAATAATTTAGTAATTATAATCAATTTATTATAACAAATTTATATGAAATAAATTTTTTATAAATTATTATAAAATGTACTACATATTTATTTATAAGTTTTTCATAAATATGAATATAGATTTCGTTATAAAGAATATTAGAATAAGTCTAATAAATAAAAATAAATATTATAAACATTTTTTACTACTTTGTGTTTTTATTTTTCAAAAATCAAATATAATATATTATCTCAATTTAAAATAATATATAATTATTTTATATGATAGCTATTTTATTATAATATATTATATGAAGTTATAGGATACAAAATATAATTTATCAAGAAACTGATCATATTTGAAACTGGATTTATCGATAATTTGATAAATAAAGTATATACAAATTTAATATAATGTTTATTTATTAGAATCATAGTAAAATAGAATATATATTATATAAATTTAATATATCATATTGAAGTAATAGAATATATTTTATTTTATTTTATTTTATTTGCAATTATAGTATAACATATTATAACTAATAGGAATTATTCTTAGATAATATTTGACTAGCCAAAATAAAGCTAATTACGTTTAGCCAATATGTTAATAATCAATCGAATATTGTATTATAATTTTCTATGGTTATTATTATAAGTATAGCCTAATAATAATATGTTATGTATTAAATTATAATCATTCCATATTATTCGTGAAACACAAATCCATAAATGTAAATTCACAGTTGGTATAAAAATAACATGATAAAATAAAAAATAAAAAAATACAAGGAATTTAACTAATCAGTAAAGTAATATATAAAAATAATCCAAAGACTATTATAGAATGTGTTTGTTATAGGCGACAAACCTAAAATACTAAATTCAAACTTTTAGTATATGTGAAACATGCGACACAAAGCCTCAGTAATCTAGGTTTATCGGAGTTCTAACTCGGGTAGAATGATAATTCGAATGTTCTGTGTTATATTCGACAAAACCAAATGGAGCTTCAAATGCATTTTGCTATCTTTCGCTTTCTGTTGATATCACGTGAATATATATAATCTAAATTAATTTTGTATTAATTTATTATTAAGCAATTACTACATATAGTTATAATAATTTAGTATATTATAATAAATTTAATATATATCCTAATGATTAATAAGGAACATAATATATTTTATTTTATTTATCTATATTATGTACTAGCATATGTATAAAAAATAAGTATTTTCAGACTATGGGGCAACATGATAAATTAGATGTGTATAAAGAATATGTAGAATAAGTCTATTACAATAAAAAATAAATATTATAACACAATTGTTACTACAATGTGTTTTTTATTTTTCAAAAAATCAAATATAATATATTATCTTAATTTAAAATAATATATAATTATTTTATATGATAGCTATTTTATTATAATATATTATAATGCTTTATAAGGGATAATGGGGCCAAGATTCCACGCACGTGAACTCATTATTCATCAGATCATGTAACTTCGATGTTCTAAAATCTAGCTCTAAGTTACTCGACAAACCAATGAAACACACATCTTTCATTATCTTCTATTTTTATTTATTTAAATTATTTAATACATTAAATATTTTGTTTATTTTTTATGTTGTAATGTTAGTTATTCGGGAGGAACTCGTCAATATAAAATTTGAATTTGTTAACTTACTTGATAAATGAAGCATACACATAATTGTATTTCATTGATCGGGCTATTAGAACTTATAAAATAAAATATATATTATAATCAACTAATGCTATGTATTATATATTCTTTTATTTTAGCAATTAATATAATAATAATAATTATAATAGAAAATAATTAATAATAATTAATATTCATAAATATGAATATAAATTTTTGTTATAAAGAATATTAGAATAAGTCTAATAAATAAAATATTATAAATACATTTTTACTACAATGTGTTTTATTTTCAAAAATCAAATATAATATATTATCTTTAATTTAAAATAATATATAATTATTTTTTATATGATAGCTATTTTATTATAATATAATAGATGGTTATGATATAAATAAAAGATTCACGCAACGTAACTCATTATTCATTGTATCATGTAACTTGACGAAGTCGAAAATCGAGCTCCTGCTTATCGACAAACCAATGAAACACACATGTTTCATTATCTTCATGTTTATTGTATTTAATAAAATAAGATATAATATATTATAATAGTTTTAAATATCCTTGTAGAAAATTTTATATAAATAACTGTTATCATAATATATTATCAATAAGTGATAGAATAAAGAAAAATTTATTAAATAAAAGAACATAAATCCTCTGTATAAAATGATGAATTGAGAAAGGTGAGAATCAGATTTCTTCCGATTAGATAGATAATAAAAACAACGACGCTTAAAAATAATGGCCAAGACCTATATATTTTCCATTATACAACTAATGCTACAAATTATATATCCCTTTTTTTCATTTTAGCTCATGTAATATAATACAAATGTTTATAGATAGAAAATCACGACAAGTAATAAGAAATGCATATCATTCATTTGAATATAAATTTTTGTTATTCAGAATATTAGAATAAGTTTAATACATTCTGCTTTTATTATAAATGTATTTTGTCTATTCTGTGTTCCAGTAATTCACAGATCATGAATATTGGGATTATCTTCAATTTACGTGATAATATAGGATCTATTTTTTATATGATAGCTACGTTTGTGATTATAATATAATAGATGGTCCATATAAATATAATATAAATCATAATCACGCAACGTAACTCATTATTCATTGTATTTCATTGTAACTTAGCAGATACGATAGTCGATTATAATCGAGCTCCTGCTTATCGACAAATTCTAGTGAAACACACAAATTTCATTGTCTATGATATACTATTTATCTGAGATTATTTAATGTTAATACAAGGTTAATTTATTTTTATGTTGTAATGTTGTGTATTCGGAGGAACCTGCCAACATAATATGTTGTTTTTCTTGAATATTGATTAACTTACTTATGAGTGGAACGTACGATCCAGAGGATCAGATTGGGGATGACGATTTGGTTGTAATAACAAAATAAAATATATAAAAGAATCAATCAGGTGCTATGTATTATGATAAGCGCAAAATAAAACTAATATAATAATAATAAGAATTGCAAAAGACCATTGTTGAAATTCTGAAGCCAGTACTCAATGATATGAAAATCGCGTTTGTGGGGTTGCTAGAGAATCTAAAAATATAGTCTGATGAAATAAATCTATTCCCATCATAACACAAACTTGGTAGAATGTGAATTTATTCTCGGCGATCAAATATGAACAAGATCTCAATGGAAAAATATAAAATTATTTATATGACAGCTATTTTATTATAATATATTATATGAAGTTATAGGATAATCAAATTGATTATTGTATTACATAACTATTATTCATCAGACAGACTGTTTCAAGCTTACTTCCTCGAGAAATTTGACAGCTTAAGACGTATCACGAGCTACTCTCGATTAATTAATGCGATACTAACAATCTATTCAATACCTGCCAGCCTCGACAAACCGAAAATCGAAAGGTACCTGAAAGTTATCGACGAACAAGTAGTTAAAAATGTCACTATTTTTTGTTATGTTGACTATAGAAATGATGTCACATTGAAATACCCTTATTCTTATATAAATGGCAGCATTATCGTTAAACTCACATCTCTAAAATGGACGTTTAGTGAATAAAATAAATAAAGTTATATACAAAATTTTAAGTGCAAAGTTTTATTTATCAAAATATAGTAAAATAGAATATATATCATATATCTTAATTATACATCATAATCATAATAGAATATATATATATATATTAAACTATTTATTAGTACAATATATTATAACTAATGATTGTTATAGGAACGATGAGGAAAATAAAAGAATTCCGTAGCAATATAGCCTTAATCAACTATTATATTATTATAATCATAATGTAGTGTTTAACATAAAGTTATTACAAGATTCTTTACATTAAATTAGATTTCATCCCGACCAGAAAAAAAAAAAAATCTTCATTGTAGTATTTATTGGTAAAACTCTTGAATACATTAAATATTTGTTGATCTAGAAAAATCCACTTTGAAATTTAATGAGTTGGTTATTAGGGGAACTCGTCAAAACTATAAATAAAAAATTTGCGCAAAGACACTTGATAAATAAAAAAACACCACATAATTATACGAAAAATACGTGATCGATGATTGACTCGAGTCACCGACAAACCCGCAATATCCGCGTATCGTCGAAGCCATTCGACAAATGCACTATATGTATATATTTCTTTCTATTTTGTACCATTAACATAATAATAATAATTATAATAGAAAGCCACTGGCGAATGAATTAATATTCATAACATATGAATATAAATTTTTGTTATAAAGAATATTGGTCAGTCTAATAAATACAAATAAATATTTATGTACATTTTTTACTACAAACTGCCAACAACCTCTTTATACTAAATATAATGGATATTATCGAGTAACTTGGGATAAATAAAGATATAAAATTTTTTATTTACCTCATTTAATAATATACCGAAGTTAATATATATAATATAAATTTAATATATCATAATGCACACAATATTAATATTTTTTTATTTTAGCACCACTATAACATATTATAAAAAAAAAAATTTATAATAACTTATAGTACAATAATTTTTTTTTGTATTAATATATTATTAATTAATTACGATTATTTAATAATTTATAATTAAATCAATTTATTATAAAAATTTATATGAAATAAATGTTTTTATAAATTATTATAAAATGTATAATATTTATTTATAATTTTTCATAAATATAATATAAATTTTGTTATAAAAATTTAGAAAATTAAAAAAAAAATAAATATTATAACAATTTTTATAAATGTGTTTTTATTTTTAAAAATTAAATATAATAATTATCCAATTTAAAATAATTTATAATTTTTTTATATGATATATTTTTTATAAATATTTATGAAGTTTGGTTAAAAATTACATGCAATTAATCATTTTATTATTGCTTGTTAATTTGAAAACCAAACCAAAATCAAGTTTGTCAGTTACCGATTAAAATGTCAACAAATAATCCATTCAAATAGCCTGAAAACCAAAATCGAGTTGGTTATTACCAAAAATAAATAAAAATTTTCATTATTTTGTTTCTTTTTTTTAAATGTTATACATTAAATAATTCTTATTTTAAGTGGTGTTATTTTTCAAAACCTTAGTCAAATTTGATTTGTCGATAATTTGATAAATAAAGTATATAAAAATTTAATTAAGTTTCATTTATTAGAATATAGTAAAAAGAATATATATTATATAAATTTAATATAATCATAATCAATAATAAATATATTTTTTTTTTTTTTTTATTTTAAATTATAAAATATTATAAAAAATTTTATAATAAATTTATAGAAAATAAAAATTTTTGTAATATATTATTAATAATTATTTAATTATTATAATAATTAGTTTTATAATAAATTATATAAAATTTATATTAAAGATTTATATATTATCATTATAATTTATATATGAAATTATTTTGATAAGTAAAATATAAAATATAAAATATAAATACAAAATTTAATAATATAAAATATAAAATATAAAAATAATATAATTTTTGTTATAAAGAAAATATAAAATATAAATTAACTGATATTCGAGTAACCAAAACCAAATCAGTTTGTCGAGTTACCCAAAATTAAGAAATGTTCATTTATATTTTGAGGAACCGGGATTGAAATTTTCCGAGTTACTGAAAAAACTTAAAAATATTTTTTGCGCTTTTATTAAATATGTAAAATAAATTATTCTTAAATTTAATTATATTAAGAAAATACAAATTATTTTTATTTTATTTTACAATTATTATAACATATTATAAAAAAAATTATATAAAAATTTAAAACATATAAAATTAAGTTAGAATATATTTAATTATTTTATTTAATTTTACAATTGAAACAATTTATTATAATAAATTGGTATTAAATAAAATTTATTACAAATTAAAAAATTTATTAAATTTATTAAAATTTTTTATAAATATTAATAAAATTTTGTTTAAATAAATTATAATTAAAATTATAAAAAAATATTTATAATAGAATTTTATAATTATTGAAAATTTAAAATAATTATTAAACAAATTTTACTTGTTTTAATTTAAAAATAAGAATAATATATTTTTTTTAAAAAATATAAAATTTTATAAATAATTTGTTATCATAATAATTATATTGTGATAGAATAAAAATTTATTTATTAAAAGAACTCGTTTACTCAGTTATAAAGTAGCTACAAAAAAATTGAGAATCAGTTTCATTAGTAAAATAAAAACAAAATTAAAAATAATGAAAAACTAATATATTTATTATACAAAAAAATATAAAATACAAAACCCTTTTTATTTTTAGTAATGACAAATCATTTTAAATTTCTAATAATGCAAATAATAAATGATATTTTCATTTATTTATTTTTTTTTCTTAAATTTTTAATTTTAATTTTTTTTT
Organism: Forsythia suspensa; assembly: GCA_023638005.1. Lineage (NCBI taxonomy): Eukaryota > Viridiplantae > Streptophyta > Magnoliopsida > Lamiales > Oleaceae > Forsythia > Forsythia suspensa. The sequence goes on along the minus strand of CM042674.1, from coordinate 56,961,222 downwards.
TTTATTTTTATTTATATTTTAGAATTCTAATATGAAATTAATTAATTTACAAAAATTTATTTTTTTATTTTATTAAAAGATATAAAATAAAATATATATATAAATTTTATATAATAATTAATCAATATATTATATTTATTTTATTTATTTTAGAATTACTATAAAATTATAAAAAAATTAGAATAAATTTATAGATAATAAAATTAATTTGACAAATATATTTTTAGAAATATTTAATTTTTTATTTTTAATAAATTTTCTATTTATTATTAAAGTATTAATATAATATGTTATGTTTTCTTTATAATGATTAATTTATTTTGTAATCGACAAATCCAAAATTAAGATTCCATTGGTTAAAAAAAACAAAAAAAAAAATAAAAAATATTATTATTCATAATTAAATAAAAAAATTAACAAATAAAAATCATTTTGAAATTTAGAAAAAACCCAAAATATTTATTAATAAAATTTATACAAAATAAATTATTTATAAATAACTTTTGGGAAAATATTTAATTTTCAAAAATAAATTAAAATTTTCAGTTTTTTTCCTTTTTATTTATATCCAAAACATAAAAAAAAGATTAATATATTAAATTAATTACACATTATTATAATAATTTAAATTATAATAATTATTATAAAAATTTATATGAAATAAATTTTGGATAATTTATTATAAAATGTACTACATAAGTATTTAAAGTTTTTTTTAAATATGAATATAAATTTTGTTATAAAGAATATTAGAATAAGTCTAATAAATAAAATAAATATTATAACACATTTTACTACAATGTTTTTTATTTTTCAAAAATCAAATATAATATATTATCTTAATTTAAAAAATATATAATTATTTTATATGGTAGCTATTTTATTATAATATATTATATGAAGTTATAGGATATGAAATAGTATTCATGAAACGAACTCATTATTCATTGTATCATGTAATTTGACAAAAATCGAGGTTTCGACAAACTAATCAAACACATGTTTCATTATCTTCATTTTATTTATTTAAATTATTTAATACATTAACTATTTTGTTTAATTTTATGTTGTAATGTTGTTATTAGAACTCCAATATAAAATTTGAATTTGTTAACCTTGATAAATGAAGCATATATAATTTTATTTCATTGATCGATTATTAGAAATAAAATAAAATATATATTATAATCAACTAATGCTATGTATTATATTTCTTTTATTTTAGCAATTAATATAATAATAATAATTATAATAGAAAATAATTAAATTTTCATAAATATGAATATAAATTTTGTTATAAAGAATATTAGAATAAGTCTAATAAATAAAAATAAATATTATAACACATTTTACTACAATGTGTTTTTATGTTTCAAAAATCAAATATAATATATTATCTCAATTTAAAATAATATATAATTATTTTATATGATAGCTATTTTATTATAATATATTATTGAAGTTATAAAAATATTATTTATGCAACGTAACTCATTATTCATTGTATTGCATTGTTCTTCTGAGAACTCGATAAACTAAGATCGTTTGTAGTTACCGATTAAAAATATGACCGAAATCAATCTATTCAAACCAAGTAAAACCGAAAATCGAGTTACCGAGAGACAACAAAAGTAAGTAAAAATTTTCATTTTTTGTTTTTTTTATTTAAATGATGTCATACATTGAAATAATTCTTTATTCTTATTTAGTTTTTATTTTTCAAGGAACCGTCAAAATTTGGATTTGTCAGTAATTTTATAAATAAAGTATAACAAAATTTATTATAAAGTTTCATTTATTAGAATAGAAAATAGTATATATCATATAAATTTAATATACATCATAATCAAGTAATAGAATATTTTTTTTTTTAAATTAGTATAACATATTATAACTAAAAATTGTTATAATAAATTTATAGGAAAATAAAAGGTTCTAGTAATATTTATTAATCAATTATTATATTATTAAATAATGTAGTATTTATAATAAATTTATTATAAAATTTCATATTAAATAGATGTCATCATAAATTATGAAAATAAATTGTAGTAAAATTTGTTATAATAATGAATTTAATTATGATTAATTTATCTAGGAACTTGACAAATCCAATTTTGAGATTCACGAGTTGGTTAAAAAATAACATGAAAAACTAAAAATAAAAAATTTAAGGCAAGAATATTTTAAATAAAAAAAAAAAAAAATGAAAATATGTATTGTTTAAATTTAACTCGACAAACCTAAAATCATGTTTGTCGAGTTCTAATTAAAATGTACCAAAATCAATCTATTCAATATGTAAAATAAAATATATATCATAATCCATTAATGCAATATATTATATTATATTCTATTGTATTTTACAATTATAAACACATTATAATAAAATTTTATTGTAATAAATTTACAAATAATAAAATTAATTGTGTAGCAATAGTCTAGAAATATTTAATTTTTATTATTTAATATAATTTTCTATGGTTATTATTAAAGTAAATACAATATGTTATGTTTTCTTTTATAATGATTAATTTATTTTGTAAGTCGAAAATCGAAAATTGAGATTCACGAGTTGGTTAAAAATAACATGACAAAATAAAAAAAAAAAAATATTAAGTGTATTACATAATGTAAATAAAAAGTAAACTAACAAACAAAAGATGCATTGTTGAAATTTAACTCGAAAACCCAAAATCACGTTTGTCGAGTTACTCATAAAAATTGATACAAAATAAATCTATTCTATAGCAACTAACTTGGCGAATGAAAATCGAGTTCCTTATTCGGACAAACCAATGAAACTTAAAATTTTCATTATTTTTTTTCCTTTTTATTTATATCATGTAATACATAATAAAATTAATTTTGTATTAATATATTATTAATTAATTACTACATCATTATAATAATTTATAATTATAATCAATTTATTATAACAAATTTATATGAAATAAATTTATTGATAATTTATTATAAAATGTACTACATATTTATTTATAAGTTTTTCATAAATATGAATATAAATTTTTTATAAAGAATATTAGAATAAGTCTAATAAATAAAAATAAATATTATAACACATTTTTACTAAATATGTTTTATTTTTCAAAAATCAAATATAATATATTATCTTAATTTAAAATAATATATAATTATTTTATATGATAGCTATTTTATTATAATATATTATATGAAGTTATAGGATATGAAATATTATTCATGGAATGTAACTCATTATTCATTGTATCATGTAACTGACAAGCTCAAAATCAAGTTTCCAATTCGACAAACTAATGAAACACAATGTTTCATTATCTTTTTTATTTATTTAAATTATTTAATACATTAACTATTTTGTTTAATTTTGATGTTGTAATGTTGTTATTTGAGGAACTCGTCAATATAAAATTTGAATTTGTTAACTTACTTGATAAATGAAGCATGCACATAATTGTATTTCATTGATCAATTATTAGAACATAGTAAAATAAAATATATATTATAATGAACTAATGCTATGTATTATATATTCTTTTATTTTAGCAATTAATACAATAATAATAATTATAATAGAAAATTAATTAAATAATAATATTTTACTAAAGTATAAATTATAATGAAATAAAAATTGATTTAAGGATTTTTATTATACTATGTTAGAATAATTAGAAAACATCTTAAATTTAATATAGTCTATCATTTCAATATAATATATATTGCATTTATATAATATATATTTTGTTGTACTATGTTTTAATAAATGATAGATTAAGAACATTTATTTATTTGCTTAATTTATTAGATAACCACAAACCGAAAATTTGGTATGTGTTGCTCAAAGGATAGGATGAAGATTACAAAGAAATAATAAATAGTTTAATATAAATTTTGAATAAAAATATTATATTATTTTTGGAAACTATATAAATTTATTTTTCGAGCAACTAAAAACTCAAATCTTAGTTTGTCAAGTTGCTCGACTAATAAAACGATAGGAAGTCATAAACGAATTTTTAGTTTATTGAGTTACTTTATAACGAGGTAGATGAGTAATTTTATTGAGTACTTTTTATATTCTATGATTTAATAAATATGTTAGAATAAGAGAACTATCATATAAAATAATTATATATTATTTTAAATTTTTATGGTATATTATATCCGATTTTATAAAATATTAATACAAAGGCAATAATAATGTGTTTTAAAATTAATTTTATTTATTAGAATGATTATATCAAATGATGTTATCAAAATCATTATTTATTTATAATTAGTAATTATAATATTATTTATAACAAAATTTATATTAATATTTATGAAAAAATTTATAAATAGATATGTAATAAATTTTATAATAATTTACAATCAAATTTATTTAATATCAATTTGTTATAATAAATTGATTATATTCATAAAATTATTATAATAATTTAATAATGCAATACAAATTGCAAAGTACAAAAAAAAGGTGTATTTATTTAAAAGTTATATTCTAAGAATTTAATATTATTCTTTAATATATTCATATTTATAGTTTTTAGTGCCTATGTTTATTATTTTGTATGGATATTTTTATTATCATAAGAAAAATATATGATATATTTATTTCAAAAAAGAAAAGATTTTCTATTCGATTATTATTAATAATATATATTTCAATAATATAAAGGTAATAGTAAAAATAAAAGTATATAAAATATAAAATATATAGATTTGTTATATTAATTTACATAATTGCATTGCATTTAAAAAGGCTTATATGTACAAACGAAAAACCCTTCAAATATTAAAAAAACCTAATATCCATTCAAAAAAAAATGGAAAAGGTAATGCAAAAAGGATATCATTAGTTTTAAAGTGTGTTTTGTTTTAAACTGTATATCTCTCTTCTTGGCCAGAAGTTTTCGGTTGACTTCATTCTCGGATGAGATTGGATGTTCTTCAATTTTCTCTTCTTGGATTTAGACCGTGAAGAAGGAAATTTGTTTACCGCTTGGAAATGTTTGCCCTTGAAGAGGCATTATGTGTCATGGTATCGCTATATCTTTCCCTTTGTTAGTCCTTGATCTTGTACTTGTAGATGTGGTCAAGTCGAAGGAGTTGGTTCATTGAAGAAGATAATGTCATACTTGTATTCATCGTCAAGGCATTTTCTTCATTCCTTTAATATAAAAAAATGTTCTTCCTCCAATGTGATTCTAATCTTTTCCAACACTTGATCCACTATCCATTAATTGTTTGGTATTGTAAGAATTTTTTGGGATTCCCAATCATAGTGCCGGAGAATGAGCTGTGGAGTCCTCAAGTTCCACATATACCGGCCTAATACATAAAATATATTAAAAGTGTTGCATGTGGAATAATTGTTAACAACAAATGATTTGTAAAAATATTATACCTTGGTACCAATTGCATGAGAAAATTTAAGACACATTCCATGTTTCATTGAAATCGAACTTGATATTTTGTTGCAAGTATTGCAAGACATATACCAAAACTTGCTTAAATACTCTCACATATGCCGCTAAACCCGAAATATCCATGTCCTTAGCTATTTTTGAAGAGAAATTGTATAAATATTATAGAATAATTAAATGCATTTGTCTATATTTATTTTAATAAAATTAGCCTTACTCAGATAAGAAATTTGGAATCGTTGAATCTCGGATATTGTTCATGTCTGAAATATTCTTTGTTTTGGAGGATGGATATATCTTTGTCAAGATCATCTCATCTAACTTGTCAATTTGTTTCAACCCTGATAATGTTAAAAATATTAGCAATTTATATATATATATATATATATATATATATATATATATATAAAATCGTAAATGGGCATTGAAGGAGAAGATTTTTGGGCCGGTTGAAATTGAAAGGTGGGCATGAAATAAAATATAGATATATTTATTGGAAGAACTAAGATTGCTTATAAATGTTGTAATATCCCATTGATGAATTATAAAATTATTGACAAAATATTACCACTAAAAGATGTTACTTTTAGATGGTTTCCAATGATGATTTGTTTGGCAAGTTATGTAACGGCATTCTTTCTCCACAAAGTTATCCCACATCTAGCAACACGTTGTTAAAGCTAGTATAGAAACACGAAAATATATGAGAAAGTGGTATATGAATTTTTTAATATTGAAATTATTGGAATATATATTTATAATTGAAAATAATATAGTTATATAGATATAAACCTTATGTCGATGAGAACTATATCTTGAATACACGTTGCTTCAAACCTAGTTTGAACCAAATTTTAGGTTTCACATCGATTGCAACTCCAATAATACCTAAAGAATAAGAATAACAAATTAGGACAAATCAAATATGTTATGAACACAATGGATAAGATGAACATGTAAATGCGAAATATAATAATTTAGGTGCACAAAAGGAAAAAAATTTTTTGAAAATAGGAACAAATACTTATATCGAATTTGAGTCCATGTAAGGTTCCAATTTGTTGAAAGGAACAAAATTGTATGTAGAAGCTATCAAAACCGTGATCTTCATTGACTTCCTCAACTTTTGTTCGACCAATATCGCCCTGTATGTTGCCCATAGAAACTTGATACTGTGCTTTGTAAATTTGACATTTGCATTTGAGACAAGATACGTTGCCAAGTAATAACTTGTCTTCATTTTGAGATGTTGGCATCATAGATAGTTGCATGGACTTTATTTTTAGATAATACCATGCATTCAAATTAGATATTTGTAAAAGCATCTATATAATTTTGGGTAGATATTAATTTTAATGTGAACGAGGGAATTGAAAGTTATAACATATTAGAGGAAAACGAAAACAAATATTTTAGGGGCTAAAATTAAAAAATCAATAAACATAAATAATAGATTCAAATAATATACCTCGGGATCCATAAATACCATATTCGGTATTTTTCGGCTTGTTGATTTCAGGAAATGATTTTCCACAACAATAATTTCAAGTCCAATTTGTATCATTTAGCGATATTTGGTATTAATTTGTATTGTTTTCCATTGTTTGATCCCACAAAATGTCAAATATAAATGAAAGAGTATAAATATGTTATCAAAATGAAATAATATTTATACTAATAATGAATTGTAAGAGTATGTGTTTAAATATAACGGACTTGCTTAAAAGCTCAAAGAGGAGTATGAGGATATTGAGAATTAAAGACTTGAGATGAATATATAATGTTTGTTGTGTTTGGTTTTAATCGAATAATGTATATATATAGAGTTAGAGAAACATCGGACCTCGGACGGGTCCGAGAGTTTCCTTTGGTTAATCATGCACCCAAACAAAAAAATTTTTACTTTATGGCCCCCTCACCAAAAAAAACCCCCACTCAATTCAAAAGTTTAAATTTGCATTCCTCCCCAACGAAATAAATGAACCCACTCCATATAAAAGTTTCAAATAAATTTATGTCCCCCACCCCTTTTTTACTTAATAATAAAATTAATGTTAACTATATTATTTATTGTATGATATAAATAATATATAATTTAATGAAAATTAGTATATATTACAATTTTAAAACAAATATAATGAATATAATAATAAAAATATATTTTAATTTAATAAATTTCATTATATTAATAATATGGATATAAATATAGTTGTAAATAAATAGGTTAAAGTATAAATAGGTTGAAGAAGGGGTTTAAAGTATAAATAAATAAGAGGATGAGGATAAATAAGTTGAAGAATGGGATTGAAGGTATAAATAAACGGTATGGGAGATAAATAGGTTAAAAAGGAAGGTTTAAAATATAAATAAATGAAGTGGAGAAAGGGAGGGGGGGTAACTATATTTGTTTGGGTGGATTTTTCGCAGAAACTTTTGTGGACCCCGTGCGAGATCCGGATCTTTTCTATAGAGTTATATGGTATCTTTATGCCAAGACTAAGGATATGTTTAAAAGTGTAAATCCTCCCCATTGATGGTGGCTCAGAAATTAATAAATGATGGGGCCCAATAATGATACCCTAAGAACTCATTCCATTTCTCCTCGTTTATCTTACTTTAAAGTAATTAAAAAAGTAATGACCAACTAATAATAGATTTTAACAAGTCAAAATATTAATATAAGCACTCCAAAATTTTAGGTTAGCCCCACTCTTATGTTAAATTACAAATAGGCAAAGTTATGAAATTGAAATAATTTAAATATTATTATTATAATGTATATTATGTAAAATAATATAATACCAAAAATTGATTGTTGAGTTAAAAATTTTATGAAGATTTTAATAAACATAATTAGTTATTATATATTTGAGTAATTTTGTTACAAATTAACAAAATATTAGCTAAAAATAATAAAAAAGAAGTAAATTAAAAGTTCATGGTTAAATTGTGGATATGAAATTTGCTTTACCTAGTAATTTACAAACAAAGCAAATAAGTACTACAACGAAGAAAAAATTGGTGATGAAAGTTCAAGCATGGAGACTTGAGTAGATTTGAAATTATTTTCTAAGTGAAGATTAAAGTATTGAAGGTTATGAAATGAATAGATGAAACTATAATAAAACAATAGGTAAGGAAAACTATAATATAGTAGGCTTTATAATAATAATTTTTGGGTATACCAAAGTAAAAATTCTTCCAAGTAACTTAAAAAATAAACTAATTTAGGATATATGTATAATTTAAAAAGTTGAAGGGTCCAATTATAATGTTTATAATGTAAAATTTTCTATTATTTTAATGAAGTTAATTCAAAGGTAAAATTGGCCAAGAATTTTAGATGCGTGAGAAATAGGGTGTGGAACTTTTTGTTATAAATAGGAAAATGGGAATGATATGTAAAATAAAAGAAAAATAGGGATTAAATTGTTCGAACATGAAAGAATGGGTTGCTTGTTTCAAGTAATTGGAGAAGGGATGGGGCCCAGATTTATTAAAGACGCATGTCTTTGGAGAAGAGGTGTAGATTTATTAATTGCTACGGAAAGCTATGATGCAATTGGGATGAGGATCCAACCGGCGAGAATAATGGTGAGGCCGATTCAAGATATTTATATATGTTTATGTATATAGATTTTATCGTGTAGGTGAGGATGAATAGATTAAAGATCATATTGACATGTGTACAATAAAAGATATTTGTACATTTATGATATAAATTTGTACTTGTCTTAGGTATGATTACATGTGGAGTAGACTAAGTAATCTATAGTTTCTTGTATAAATTTGTGTCAATTTCATAGAATTAAGAAAAAAGTATAGTTAGATTTTTTTAGTTACGGTGTTGATCTATGTTTATTTAAATATAGAAAAAAAATCATATCATATATAAAAAAAATTTATAATGTTAAAAGCTAATTAATTTGTAACATTTCTAGATAAACCGTTAAATGGTAAATGGAGTATAAATTTATAACATTGAATCTTTGAATATTTGTAGTACAATATTTATAAAATAAAAGAACAATAATTATGAAAAAATTCAAAATTATCTACATCAAATGTTGAAGTTTACTATTTTGAATTATAATTTGATACTATTAGAAAACGATATAATTAGCAATATAATTTTAATAGATTGGCCATTTATTCAATGCACTATCAAAATTTAAAAGCATTGTACATAATTTCTTCAAAGTCTTATACAATATCCTTCATCAATAGAGATGTAAGAATATATTGACTATTTATTAACTACAATATTATTGCCAAAGCTTTATAGAAGTGTTGTACAAAGAACTCATGGAATATATTTCAAGAATATTCACTTCAATATCATTCATGTCAAAGCTTTATAGAAGTGTTCTTCAAATAACACATAGAATATATTTGAAGAACAATTTTTTTTGTTTATAAAGTACAAAAAATGAAAAAAAAATACAAATAATAAGTAAAATACTATGAATGCCAACCATAATATTTCAATAAACTACATTCTTTGTACAAATAAAATGATTTTGAGTTTATCATTTGGTATAATTAATGCTCTAATACATTTACTTGTTTTGCTCTGATAACGCAACATAAAGTTGACCATGAGAAAATCAGTTCAGGAAGATATAGTCCAACATAATCTAGTGTTTGACCTTATTTATTTTTGTCATTTAAACAAGGACGAATTGAAACCGTTTTTTAAAATGGAATGTACCTTATCACTTTAAGTGGAATAAATAGAATTCTAGGCAAAAAACTTTTTCCCACGCCATTCTCCAAGATATTTCAGATGAATAACATTACGCTCAAATCCCGACAAATTAATCTAGTGCCATTACATAATCCTTGATGGACTAATATTTCAATAACATAATATGACAATTTTCTTTCAATACAAGTTCATGAGGCGGAAAATTTGGAGTCAATGTATTAAGAAAATTTCAAATACTTTGTTCATTTTTTTAATGTTTTCAAAGCTATAATATGTAACATTTTCACCAAAATTTCATTAAGTATAAATTATTATTTCATCAAGAATTATTTGTAGGAGTTAAAATAACTCGATTAACCATCTTATCTAATTCATTGCTATAATTTTGTAAGTTTGGGTAAACATTTGGATCAATTCTTTTATAGAAACTATTTTGGCATCAAACGGATAACTTTTCATCCGTAATGTAATCATATTACGTATGCTTAGGTTGGATTCCATTGCCTATATCAAGCAATAACTTAGAAAATATTCAAATTGAGCTCTCATATTTTGTACCAATTGTAATTGTATAAAATTTCATAAGTATGAATAGACTAAACTTGATCCAATGATTGCCTCTTTATTTCCTTTTTGAACCCGGCAAACCCTGAAAATCACCTCCTAAAACAACAACTTTCCCTCCAAAAGGCAATATAGAATCATTAACATCTCTTAGCATTCTATCCACATCTATTATAACGGTGAACCATCTGCTTCATCCCAAATAATCAAATTTGTCAATCTAAAAAGCTTGCTAGAGCCCTTAAATAAGGTCATATTGTGATTTATTTCAAGTGGTATCTTAAACCTTGAATGTTGTTATCCACGGTAATAAACAACGCAACACCGGGAAATTGCTAAACCTATAAGATTTTAGATCGAATTTGCGCAAAGCTTTATATAAATAAGTTTTACCCCCACCAAGTCCATCTATAAAATACAACGACTTGTATTACTATATACATTGTAAGAATTTTGTCATAGGTTTTTGATATTCATTTAAGTTATTTGGATACATAGTAATGTCGATAAATAACATTGTTTAATTCTTCATTAATAATCTTAGCTAATATGTCTTCTTGTTCCATATATATTTGAAAAGGTACAAGATGGTAATCATTTATATTTTTATTATTTGCTTCTAATATAGAATTCATTTCATGTAATGCTTTCATTTCGATTTGCAATAGACATACCATTAGATAAATAATCTTCACATAAAAATAGGTGAAATTTTTCCATAAAACATCCGGATTATTAGGAGAACATAGAATGAGTATTGTAGCAAATAATCTACAAGAGAAGAAGGCATTTGATAACTAATAGCTTCATCTAAACAAAGCTCCAATAATTATTGTTTGTAATAAAAAGTGCTATGCCCAGAAAAGCGACAAATAAACACCATGAACTATTTTTAAATTTTCAAACGCTTGCTCTTTAACATGATTTAATACGATACGAAAAATATCTTTTCCTTGTTATAGTAGATGTAACTATTCTACCAATAACATTTTTTTTCCTTGACACCATATTTTCCTTGGCGTCCCATAAAAAACTTTGGAAAATCTTTATACAATAATGTTTTGCAAGTTCATTTGAAAGATTCATATGAAAAATTCGTTAACATTTGCGTTGTCTAGATTCATTATTGATTTTGTTTCAAATTTTCATAGTCTCTATATGTTATCAAATGGTTATTTTCAAGATGTAGTTGTAATGAGATAACCGGGAGACATTTTACAAAAAAATCCATATATTCTCCACATTGCTTGGTGGAGAAATCCAATCCATTTTGGTATATCTCAATTTCATCAATAGGATTTTCATTATTAGTATTAGAGAGAAAAACTCACACGATCATAGCCTTTATAAACATATTTATAGAGGTATTTAAACTTTAATTTGAACATATTTCCACATTAATATGGCAATCAAACTTACATAAATATGGATTGTAAGGTACAACCCATCTATTGTCTAATAAATGTCCTCGAATCATAAATGATCGCTATCATTTAACCGTCTATAGGTTGGATAAAATTATGGCCAATATAAGTATTTGAAATATATTCCTTTGGGTATTTATTTTACAATGACCGTTCTATCCATACAAACATTATGGGATTCAAATGACCACATGGACCATGTATTATATGTTTAACAACAATAGAATGAAGATGGGATATTTTACTTTATCCGAATTTCACATGATACAATAGAATCAACTCTATCAATATTATTAATTTTTGCCAATTTGTAAGATTAGTAAGAAATGAGCATGTGGAAGTCCCTTTTGGAATTCTACAACATAAATATATGCGAATAGGCCCAAAATTTGGTGCTTAAATAGATCAACTTTAAGTTCTTCTAATTTAGCTTTGAATATTCTAGATTAAATCGTCTATTTCCTTATCATTATGCCTTAATTTTGCTTTATTTCTACCCAATTAGGGTTACATGTCAATGTTAAAAATAAATCAGTTTACCAAATTTTTGTACTAATGCCATGGCCCAATATCTTTTTTTTCATATCTCTAGGAAACCCCAAAAAAGAAGGTAAAATAATCGGACCAATTTGTGCACCTCTATTTTGACCATTTTCTACACTATCAACAACTCCTTGATATAATTCAAAACGGTTTCACTTTGATTTTACGAAATAATCTAATCGACTTGTTTCAAGTTTAACATACATATCTACTACATATTCTAGAAGTCTCCGAGAGCAAAACATTGTTTTGTGTATCACGACTGTAATTTGAAGCAATAGTATTCACGACAAGAGACTTGTAAACCTTTTTATTCTTCTTCAAAACGAAAAAAACACAAAGAAATTTAATAATAGAAAATATTAAATTTAATGAGTTTAAGTGAACAAACATAATGGCAATGACTACCTCTTTTTTTTCTCTATTACATCCCGCACAACTAATGTTTTCAAGAGAACGAATTGTCTATTCTATTATGAATATCAACTTACTATTTTTGCCTTTTCAATACCTTCATGCCAACCGCTCACCAAAGGAAATAATAATGGATATTGTAGGGATCATAATATCCAATAGTAATGTATTCTATGTGAATTATTAGAGTGACAATAAATTGATATATCACGATATCTTATATTGGATGGGTCCTCATCAACCCAAACTGCAGCCACTTGAGATCGAAGGTGCATTATACACTCTTTGATCAAGACCAAATCACATCTTATATGAATTTTGCAAGTTTGAAGACTTTCAAATCGCTAGGAACAAAAAATCTAGAATATGGATTAATCTTTAATAGATTCACTAATATGTGTAGTAAAGATGATGAGAAATTGATAGATGTATTTAATCTATTTTGTATTTCATTTCGATCATAAAAGTATAAATTGTAAATATGATGGATTACTATCAAATTTAGAATTGGATTTATGTAATGGTATACTTGTCCTTGAACTCTAAAAGTGTAAATACCTTTGTAGTTAGTAGATTTAGATAAATTTTATCAAACTTCACCCAAAAGAGGTAAAAGCAAAATGGTTATTATAATTTGTACATTATTTTTAAAATCTAATGCTTCATCGAACTTGAAGTATATAAATCATATAAAATAGAAGGTAAAAGTTGATATGCAATTTTATTTTCCATCGAACAACAAAACCTTTACTTTTTTCTCAAACTTTTTGCAAGACAATGGAGTACGTAATACATAACTTTTTGGGGGTAATATCTCATAGTAATATTTGAAATACAAGGAGTTAATTGGAATTCATGATTTTGATTTTCATGTTCTTCATAATAAATATCGCTTTCCGCTAGAATCTTCTAAATTGTTAGAGCCAACAAAGGAAATTCCATGACCATCTTCATTCAATTTTCCAATATAAAAATATGACAAATAAAAACAACATAAATAAATAAATCCAAACAATATGTGCATAATTGGAAAAACAAAAAAAAAATATACTTTGCTCACGTAATTTGAACTATCTATTGAATTGACATCATTGAAAATATCTTCAAATCGAACCTTGTTTTTGAATCTTCTTGTTAGATTTATAATGTATATCGAGCATACATCCCTTTTCCTTTTTTGTTGTTCTTTATTTGAGTCAACAAATTTTTCGCCATCAATATATTTTATCATACAACAAATATAAAAATTAGTTTCATTCAATGTATAAAAAATCAGATATAATATAAACATTATGAACACAAATAAAAATAAGATTAGGCAGATGGAATGAGAAAAAGGAATAAATTACTATTGATTTAAAATCTTATGTTCAAATAGCCTATAAATATATGATATAAAAAAAACCTTGTTAATAAAGATATAATGAAAGAATAAACCAAACAACACAAATAAAAAGAACTTCAAATTTCAAAAAATAATTACAAACCCGTAAATTGAAGTTTACTGATGTAAAACAATGAATAAAGAAATGATCAAACCAATAAAATGAATTTAAAACCAATCTAAGTTCAATCTAACTAAAGCTTTTAGGGTTTGATAAGAGTTGAAATAAAAGTAAGGTGAGAAAAAAAAATAGAAAAGAAGCAAAGATTGTGTATATGTCTCAAAATCAAGAAAAGAAAAAGATAAAATAATACTTCCAAAACAACGCCGTTAGTTCCAAGACATGAATAGTATCGTGCATATAATTTTATATGTTATTAATAATAAGTAAAAGATAAGGATAAAGAAATGGGAAAAACAAAAAACAATTAACTTTTATTTTGTAAATGAGTACCGTTAAGAAAGGGTATCAATTTGAAGAAATAAAGTTGAATCATTTGCCCTAATTACTCGTAACTTGAAAACATGTACTAATATAAAAAATATGCATCTTTACAATGAATAGGATATAATAGATAAATTTTCAAGTCAAACATTGCCCGGGGTGTAAAATAAAATTATACAACAAAATGCAAAACCAACAGGCAAGAATTTAGGTAGGAAAATGGAGAAATTATCGAAAGCATCGGAAAGTACATTTCAATTTGTCGAGTTAACCGAGAGAACAAATTACATAAACAGACCAAATCAATAGTAAATTTTACAATCATTATTAACAATAATGAAAGCTCATAATTATATTAGAAATCATATGAGGACTACATTTATCATAAAAATTAAAATAATGATCATACAAAAATTAACTACACCAACATAAAATAATTGACAAAAATTTTATATCATATTGTAAGGATTTAATATAATATATAATAAATTGAAATATATTATAATATAAATTATAATTACCAAACATAATTACAATATAACAATTATTAACAAATATATTATAATAATTGATAAAATATAATATAATGTAATCAATAATCATAATTTCATATAATGTAAAATAATTTTATATCATATATAATTTAATGTAAAATCTTATCATAAATGGTGGGTAAATTTTTTATATAGATCCCAATTTATCAATCGACTAAAAAATTCAAAGTCGAAATTACCAATTTATGCAATCACTTACATGCAAAAACATTGACCAAAATAGAAAATTTAACAATTAGTATAAAGACAAAATTATAATAATAATAATAATAATAATAATAATAATATAATCCTCAACCAAAGTAAGAGGGGAATAAAATTCTAAGAAAACAAAAGAAGCTAAAAATAGTATAAACGAAATATGTTTATGGTCAAAAACAAAAAAAAGAAATCTAATGATAAAATCTTTACTTTATCAAGAATCTCAACAAAATCATAATTGACAATGTCAAATTGATCAATAAATTATATAAGGAAAATAAAAATTTCCAACGTAAAATTAATATAAAGAAAAATATAGTATTATATATTAGGATCTTATGATATATAATAAATTCATAAAATATATATTTTACTATAACATATTAAAAAAAAAACCCATGGGTAAATTTGCTATAAAATGAAAAGGATGTGGATTGAAAGTGGAAATGAAAAAAAAAATAAATAAATACATTGCTAAAACCGCACAAAAATAAAGGAATGGGAAAAATATTTTGTTTTGTCAATGCTTCCCACTTTGCCGAGTTACTCCGTGGGATAAGTAAAATGTTTAGTTTTCCATCTTGCCGAGCAACTCCAAAGTTGAAAAATGGAAAAATATTTAAATATTTGAATTTTGATTCTTATATTTTGTAATGAAAATGTCCAACAAAAAAAAAAAAAAAAATTATTTTTGTGTGAGCAAAGTGGGGAAAAAAATATTATTATTTTTTTTATATTTTGTCATGAAAAGCCCAAAAAAAAAAAAAATAATTTTGAGAAAAAACTTTTCCATTGCACGTCCATAGAAAATATATAAAAATTGTAAGTTTTAAATATCATTGAAATAAACAAAACAAAAGAAAATATAACTCAAAAAGGGGGAAAAAAATATTTAAATATTATAAGTTCGATTTTATATTTTGTCATGAAAAGTTGGGAAAAAATTTATTTGGCATGAGCAAGGGGAAAATACATAATATTTTTATTTGTTTTTGATATTCTCATGAAAAGTGTACCTAAAAAAATATATATAATTTTTGCAACAAAAATAATTTTCCATTCACGTAAAGAAAATGCGAAAAATTGTAAGTTTTAAATATAAATGTAATAAACAAAAGAAAATAAAATATAAGTTAATAATGAATAAATAAATAAAAAATTATGATAAATTGATAATATATTATAATATAACTACCAAACATAATAAAAATGTTTTTGTAAGAAAATTGATGAAATTATAATATAACAACTATTAACAAATATGGTATAATCAAATTAATTTTTTTTTTTGTCAGTGACTACAATAATCAAATGATGAAATGGCAAGGAGGAAAAATGTTGAGCCACCACAAGTAAAAAAAAAAATTAATTTAACCAGGGAAAAGAAAAAAGACGACTAAAATAAAACATAATATAAAGTCAACAAAACAGATGTAGGGAAAAAATACAAAATGATTTAAAATAAATAAATGCGGCCCGAAGAACGAAACAAGTCAACAATTGCAAATTTTTTAAACTAAAAAAAATGAAAGTGAAAAGGTGAGATTTAAGAAATAAGGATCCCCAAAAAGAAAGAAAAAAAAAAACCCTTTTAATAAGTTAAACAAACATAAAGAAAGAAAGGAATTTGGACAAAATTAAAATTTAATCAACATAAAACGCGTTGGTTAAGGGTGAATAAAAAAAAAAAATATTATAAGATAGATATATATATATATATATATATATATATATATATATATATATATATATATATAATAGGATATATATATAGCTCAATGCTAGGTGAAAGAATCAAAATAAACATAAATTAACCCAGTAGCTAACCTTAAATCTAATGTATATTTCTTTTTCTTTGATTGGTCCCTTTTAATGCTTTTTGATTTTAATTTGCAGAAGCAATTTTTTCTTCTTACGAGATCTAAGCTAAAAGATCGGAACCAAGAAATGGAAGAAAACTACACATCTTAAAGATGATGACGATGAAGTTCATTGAGTGCTTGATTGTGGACGATGACGATGACGATATATTGATTGTGGACTTCCACTGTTCCACAATCCTGAAGCATATTTCTGAGGCAAAGTTTGGCTGTTTGGGAAAGTTTTGACGAGGAAGAAGGCTGCACATCCTACCCATCCCATGATGACCCAATTCCAGAAATTTTTTTGCTGATTCGGGTTTTCGTGGACTTAAATTTACTTGGAAGAATTTATTGGACGGTTCGATATTATTACCGAACGGCTAGGCAGGAGATGGCTTGTCCACATTAGAGTGCTACACCACGTAATTAGAATATATCCCAAAGATTTCTTTGGTTAGGGGTCTTGATCTCCATACTTGGAAAATAATGAGGGACTTAAATACCTCAGGCACCCGAGAATTATGTTAATAAAGGGTGGAGAAAAACCTTTGACCATCAAGCTCTTAGTGGTATTTGTTAGTTTTAAATCCATGTAACAAACAATCTAGGGGTTGAATAGGTTGTTATTGAAATTAAGCGTTAGTTGACAAATTTTTTTTAAAAAGGACAATATATTTTTTAACAAAATTGTTAACACAAACACTTTTGTTTTGATATTGATGGAAATTTGTTGAACGTTGGAACGTTAAATAAACGCCCATGTTGAAACGATAACAAAAATGGAGATTAAGGCAAAATGACAATAGATATAGCGTGGTAAACTCATAAGGAAACATTCACAACCCCATGCCACAAGTAAATAAATCTACTATTTTAGAACGGGTTACACCGTCATAGTCTTTTGTAATTACAATTTTAGACCTAATCTAAAATTTTATTGCGATCACAAAAGCAAAACAAAGTTAAGCAAGAACAATAAAACTCCTGTTTTAGATCTTCTTAACTAGTATAGGAATGATCAAGTTCTTTGGTCTTGATCTTGGTCCATTCTACGAGTGTACCCATTGTCTCCAAATCGAATAAGAACTCCGTTTTATTTATCGCGAAATGCCTTATTCTCGGGTTTCTACAATACCAATTTCGCTTACAAAATGGAGTTTTTGATCGGATTAGGACTTTTTATTTCTTTGGAACACACTACTCAAGTATAATTTTCTTAAATACTTGAATATCTTTGGTTTCAAAGTCTATAAAATATTGAAATGCCACATCTTATTTATAGCAAAAAAGTTTATTAAACTTAATGATCTAGTATTTATCTTATATAGAGATAAAGAATAAGTCTTTAAGTATAAATAAGCCTTATAAAAGACGGAGATATATTATAAAAATTTAAATGAAAATAAATATTTTTATTAAGTGGATAAAAGAATGATAAAGATTCTATTTCAATATGTATAAATATTATCTACTCGAAACATAGTTCATATAGAATGATCAATATTCATTTAACTCAATCACTTAATTTTCAAATAACAAGAGTTTTGAACAACTAAACGATAAATAGATTGAGATAAGTATCGCATTAAGATTTCTATTCAACTATTCAGAACGATTGACTCTTACTTGGCTCGCTTCAATATGAATTTAATTAATATAGATTATAATTAAGAATGCCAACAAAATTGGATTATTCAACAATCTCTCCTTTGGCATATCTTAATTACAAAACTTATATCAAATTGTTTTGAAGTGAGCAAACAAGCAAATCAGTTGGAAGAGGCTTAGTGCTTGTTAGCTTTTTCTCCAAAATTCATTTTGCATTAAACTTAGTGGGCCATGTGAATTCCTCTCACACACTTTTGACTTACATTGCAATTTGACAAAATTACCCTCAATCAATTAAATGTCATTTGAAAGTTAAAGGGCAATTTGGTCATTTAATCTCAAATTTTTTGAAAAGTCAAAAACTCATGCTCAAAAATAGATTTTGGAGATGAAAATGCCTACCGGATATGCTCTTAATAAAAGCAATAAATCCTAATTACCAAAATCAAATGCAAGCTATTTAAAGCAAATAATAATTATCAAGTCATGTGCAAAAACACTACTCCCCTTTTTGTAATAAAAAGGGCCAAAGCACAAACTAAATCAACCAAAGAAACTAAATTAAAGAAAGTCCTAAGTCAAGGATAGAGAACAACCAACAACATGATATTGAGTGTCAACCCTTCTATGTGGTGTCCTTTGTGTCCTTTTTTCAAACCACCACCGGTTTTCTTCGAGCTTGGAGGCGGGCACGGGCAACATCTTGATGTTGGGACGGCAACATCAATGTCAAGATGTTGAGTATTCTCAAGGTCGGGTCCGGTTGTTGAGCTTCATCATTGCCAATGTAAGGATGTTGAGTAGTATGTAGGAATCATCTTTATGTTCCTCGGAATAGGAGTTCGTTCGGTTAGAACTGTGATCCTGGAAAACCGGTCTTGCTAGAGGCCTGGCTCTTAGTGACTTTCTTAGATGGACAAAGGACAAATATCGGTGGTGAATGTGTAGTCCTCAAGAATGGGAAAATTTTGATTTGGAGATGGGTATGAATTAAGCCGAAAATGAAACATCCCGGTGGCCGGGTTGCCACGAATACAATTTTGTCAAAATAAGTGGCAATTTCCAACAGTAGATGGTGCCCAACTTGTACAAAAACTCAACCATATCCATCCCAATGTCCCCGATGCTAAATTGGATCAATATTAAAGGCAATTTTTAAGCACCTTATACTTGGGGATAAGCAATCCAATCATTTTTCCGTAGGCTAAGGATTTTCAGTGAGCTCTAAGGCTAGTGTATCAAATGCTCAAATTCATCATTCATTCCTTTAGTGATGGGTGATAACTTGAGCCAACAACGAAGATTGAAGGACTAAATGGTACTAGCCGCCCCGAACATAGGCCACCAAAATTATTCTCTATCTTTAACGGCGAAATATTAGTCAAGAACTCTTTGACCAAGGTTTCACACGGCCTTAGTCCAATCCCAATTTTTATACTCCAATGCTCAATCAATTCAACAAGACCAACCCTAAAGACATCCTCTTTGACATTTAATTCTATAGCAAAATCTCGATTTTAAATAAACTTGTGAAATTGAGCTTGTGCATCAAGAGTTCCAAATTTGTAATTTAGAAGAGTAAAGACATGGTTACCTTTTGAGCAACTTTCGAACAAGGTGAGTTCGGAGTTGGGATATCCGGGGGGTCCCCCAATCGAATAGATTGGGACAATTATTAATATATTCTCTTCTCGTTCCATTTATTTTGCTTCGTTTATTAATTTATGTTGATGAATTAAATTTTTTTAATAAGCAAGTAATTGTGTTAATGTACCGCGATAAGCTCAATTTTAAACCATGATCTACATTAAAGAAGAATTACAACAAGTAACATCTACAAAACCCATCTAGTCACATAAGCACTTGAATTAAATAGAAACATTCCAAATTCAAAATTCTGTACACTCCCGACTTAACCATCTGGAAAAGAAAATGCAACTTATCGGACCACCACCAACCCCGGACAATGCTCACTAAAGTAATTTTTAATTTTCTACATAGGCAATAAAATTTCAGCCGGAATTAATTAATAATTTGTTTTACAAAATTGAATATTTTTCTGCTTCTAGAATGATTGTTTATTTATTTATTTGTGATAAACTCAACCAACCAATAATTACCACAGTGATTGTTCCTGAAACTGTATTACAATTCAATAATCCTATTGTGATAAACTCTTATGTTTTTATTTATTTTTAAAAAAATCCAAAAACAATTACTTGATTTATATGTTTTACATTCAAATTGAGCTAATGTTTTAATCATAATATTATCTTATAATGATATTGGGTGAAATTAAGTTTGTCATAAGATTTTGCATTTTAATCCTTTTTAAGGAATTTTGTGGTGGAATTTTAATTTTAATTTCTTATTTGATAGGGAGAATCACAAAGTCTCGATAATGTACATGTTCCTCAAGTTCTGTTTAGAATTCATACATTTGGGTAAGAATTTAAATCGGGATGACTAGGAGGATGCATCAAGACGGGAGAAAAGATGCTACTTTCCATCTATCGCCGTAGTAATTTTGTATTTGGAATTAGTTCTATTTAATCTAAGTGCTTATGTGACCGAAAGTTTTGTAGATGCTACTTGTTGCAATTCTTCTTTAATGTGATAGTAATTCAAAATTGAGCTTATCGGGCATGTAAAGGATTACTTGCACTTGTTAAAAATATGATTCGTCAACATAAATTAATAAACACAAGAAATATAAATGGGACAAGAAATTTATTTATAATTGACAAATTTATGCTTGATTGAGTTGGGGTGGGCAATGGAAATAAAATGTGATATAAAGAGGAGGGGGTTGGTATTGGGCAGGAAAGGAGTGTTATAAATAAGTTGAGGGGCTTTGGTAAGGATGGAAAAAATCCGAACCTACCCCGCCCGCTTATTGGTAATAGGAGGGGTCCGGGTTTTTTCCAACCCCCAAGAATTTTTTTTTTTTGTAAAATTATAAAATAGAATATAAATTAAAACTTTGCAGAAATGGACTAAAAAAATCGAACCCGGTTGAAATTATAAACTATAAATTTCAACCCAACCCAATCTCATTCTTGAATTTTTGTTTTGTTTTGATTGTTACATATATTTTAAAAAATATTTATTTTTAATAATTTTTTCGTTTAAAAAAAAGAAAAAAATTTCGTGGAGGGTCAAAGATTCCCGCCTAACCTGGTCGAGGAGGGGGTAAAATTTTCGGGTGGGGGGGAGGGGACCCGCCGCCCTTTCCATCAACGGTCATTGGGTTTGGATTGGGGTGGGATGTTGGGGAGAGGTATAAATTACTAATTGTTAACCGTGGAAGTATATTAATAGTGGCCAAATTATTTTGTCCACCATGATATCAATTGCTAAATTGTTAATATGGAAGAGTAGTGATATAGTACACAGGTACTAATTATTGTCTACTATCCGGTCATCATCACATTGATCAATTTTAAAAATTTTAACAATTTTTTGAACTTTTGAAAAGTAAATGTGGTGATGCCCGTGAATAGGGCACCATAATTGTTCTTTGGTACTATTGTTGACAACAAAAAATAAAGGCTTAAGAAGGAGATTTAAATAAATTTTCGTATGGGCCCAAAAAAGTACCCAAGCATATAGGCCCAGTATATTCCCGCCTAATGGGCCCGTGAATTTATGTATAGGCCCATAAAGATATCCGGCCCGAAGGAATGCCCGGCTAATGAACGCCAGGGCGTTGGGCGACTAAACGATTAGTCACCTTATGGATAACCGTTCTAATGGGCGGTGAATTTATGTATAGGCCCAAAAGATATCCGGGCCGCAGGCCCGAATGGATATCCCCGCCTAATGAACGCCAGCGTTTGACTAGAACGAACACCATGGAGTAACCCTCTTTTCTTTCTCTTATCACTTTCCACGCTCGGGAGTTAACGGTTGAACCATCATGACCATTATGGATGAAGTGGGTAGTTCCATTTAGGAGAAAGTGGGTAGTTATTGGACGATGAGCGTTTTGACATAAGATTGAAGGAAACCAGAAAGTATAAAAGAAAGAAGATTGATCGGAAGAGACAACAAGACAACTCTAAAAATAGAAAAATGTAATTTCATTCCCTTTGTTTTAAGCATTTATTTGCGCGATTCCGGTGTTGTCTTTGGAGACCTTCGTTTGTTCTTTCATCTTTTGTTAATATTGTAATCTTCATAAATCAAACACCCTTGTGGGACTTTGTCTCAAAAGGTTGGGCCCCTTACACATCGTCGAATCTTTTAATGTTGCAGAAGCAATTTTTCTACTTCTTACGAGATCTAAGCTAAAAGATCGGAACCAAGAAATGGAAGAACAACTACACATCTTAAAGATGATGACGATGAAGTTCATTGAGTGCTTGATTGTGGACGATGACGATGACGATATATTGATTGTGGACTCTCCACTGTTCCACAATCCTGAAGCATATTTCTGAGGCAAAGTTTGGCTGTTTGGGAAAGTTTTGACGAGGAAGAAGGCTGCACATCGGCTACCCATCCCATGATGACCCAATTCCAGAAATTTTTTGCTGATTCGGGTTTTCGTGGACTTAAATTTACTTGGAAGAATTTATTGGACGGTTCGATATTATTACCGAACGGCTAGGCAGGAGATGGCTTGTCCACATTAGAGTGCTACGTACCACGTAATTAGAATATATCCCAAAGATTTCTTTGGTTTAGACGGTCTTGATCTCCTATCCAACTATGTTGGTAAAAATAATGAGTGTGGGACTATAAACTACCATCATGTGACTGCCACCGTAAGAGCATTATAAGTGGGTAATATAAGTGGGTAGGAGATTAAAATCCTGGTTAGACCATCAAGCTCTTAGTGGTATTTGTTAGTTTTAAATCCATGTAACAAACAATCTAGGGGTTGAATAGGTTGTTATTGAAATTAAGCGTTAGTTGACAAATTTTTTTTAAAAAGTTGACAATATATTTTTTAACAAAAATTGTTAACACGAAAGTTCACTTTAATGTTTTGATATTGATGGAAATTTGTTGAACGTTGGAACGTTACAATAAACGTTTCGCAAAGTTTGAGAACGATAACAAAAATGGAGATTAAGGCAAAATGACAATAGATATAGCGTGGTAAACTCATAAGGAAACATTCACAACCCCATGCCACAAGTAAATAAATCTACTATTTTAGAACGGGTTACACCGTCATAGTCTTTTGTAATTACAATTTTAGACCTAATCTAAAATTTTATTAGCGATCTACAAAAGCAAAACAAAGTTAAGCAAGAACAATAAAACTCCATGTTTTAGATCTTCTTAACTAGTATAGGAATCGATCAAGTTCTTGGTCTTGATCTTGGTCCATTCTACGAGTGTACCCAGTTGTCTCCACAATCGAATAAGAACTCCGTTCTTATCTTATCGTCGAAATGCCGTTATCTCTCAAGGATTTCTACAATACTCAATTTCTCGCTTACAAAATGGAGTTTTGATCGGATTAGGACTTTTGAATATTTCTTTGGAACACACTACTCAAGTATAATTTTCTTTAAATACTTGAATATCTTTGGTTTCAAAGTCTATAAAATATTGAAATGCCACATCTTATTTATAGCAAAAGAAGTTTATCTAAACTTAATGATCTAGTATTTATCTTATATAGAGATAAGCATGAATAAGTCTTTAAGTATAAATAAGCCTTATAAAAGACAAGATGAGATATATTATAAGAAATTTAATATGAAAATAAATATTTTTATGTAAGTGGATAAAAGAATGATAAAGATTCTATTTCAATATGTATACAATATTATCTACTCGAAACATAGTTCATATAGAATGATCAATATTCATTTAACTCAATCACTTAATTTTCGGACAAATAACAAGAGTTTTAGAACAACTAAAACGATAAATAGATTGAGATAAGTATCGCATTAAGATTTCTATTCAACTATCCGAGAACGATTGACTCTTACTTGGCTCGCTTCAATATGAATTTAATTAATATAGATTATAATTAAGAATGCCAACAAAATTGGATTATTCAACAATCTCTCCCTTTGGCATATCTTAATTACAAAACTTATATCAAATTGTTTTGAAGTGAGCAAACAAGCAAATCGATTAAGAATGAGGCTTAGTGCTTGTTCAATTGCTTTTTCATCTCCAAAATTCATTTTGCATTAAACTTAGTGGGCCATGATGAATTCCTCTCACACACTTTTTGACTTACATTGCAATTTGACAAAATTACCCTCAATCAATTAAATGTCATTTGAAAGTTAAAAGGGCAATTTGGTCATTTAATCTCAAATTCTTTTGAAAAGTCAAAAACTCATGCTCAAAAATAGATTTTGGAGATGAAAATGCCTACCGGATATGCTCTTAATAAAAGCAATAAATCCTAATTACCAAAATCAAATGCAAGCTATTTAAAGCAAATAATAATTATCAAGTCATGTGCAAAAACTACTACTCCCCTTTTTGTAATAAAGAGGGCCAAAGCACAAACTAAATCAACCAAAGAAACTAAATTAAAGAAAAGTCCTAAGTCAAGGATAGAGAGACAACCAACAACATGATATTGAGTGTCAACCTCTTCTATGTGGTGTCCTTGTGTGTCCTTTTTTCAAACCACCACTGGGTTTTCTTCTTGAGCTTGGAGGACGAAGGCACAGGGGCAACATCTTGATGTTGGGACGAGCAACATCAATGTCAAGATGTTGAGTATTCTCAAGGTCGTGTCCAGTTGTTGAGCTTCATCATTGCCAATGTAAGGATGTTGAGTAGTATGTAGGACATCATCTTTATGTTCCTCGGAATAGGAGTTCCAGTTCGGTTAGAACGGTGTGATCCTGGAAAGACCTGGTCTTGCTAGAGGCCCTGGTCTCTTAGTGACTTTCTTAGATGGACAAAGGACAAATATCGTGTGGTGAATGTGTAGTCCTCAAGAATGGGAAAATTTTGATCTTGGAGATGGGTATGAATTAAGCACGAAAATGAAACATCACGAGTGTGCAGGCGGGTTGCCACGAATACAATTTTGTCAAAATAAGTGTGGCAATTTCCAACGAGTAGATGGTGCCCAACTTGTACAAAAACTCAACCATATCCATCCCAATGTCCGACCGATGCTAAATTGGATCAATATTATGCAAGGCAATTTTGTGAAGCACCTTATACTTGGGGATAAGCAATCGCAATCATTTTTCCGTAGGCTAAGGATTTTCAGTGAGCTCTAAGGCTAGTGTATCAATAGCTGCTTCAAATTCATCATTCATTCCTTTAGTGATGGGTGATAACTTGAGCCAACAACGAAGATTGGAAGGACTAAATGGTACTAGCCGTCCCCGAACATAGACCGCCACCAAAATTATTCTCTATCTGCTTAATCGACGAGAAATATTAGTCAAGAACTCTTTGACCAAGGTTTCACACGGTCTCTTAGTCCAATCCAACAATTTTGTATACTCCAATGCTCAATCAATTCAACAAGACCAAGCGCTCTAAAGACATCCTCTTTGACATTTAATTCTATAGCAAAATCTCGATTTTAAATAAACTTGTGAAATTGAGCTTGTGCATCAAGAGTTCCAAATTTGTAATTTAGAAGAGTAAAGACATGGTTACCTTTATGAGCAAACTTTGCTCGAACAACCGAGGGTGAGTTCTTGGAGTTGGGATATCCGAGGAGGTGCACCAATCGAGCATAGATTGGGACGAATTATTAATATATTCTCTTCTCGTTCCATTTATTTTGCTTACGTTTATTAATTTATGTTGATGAATTAAATTTTTTTAATAACCGCAAGTAATTGTGTTACATGTACCGCGATAAGCTCAATTTTAAACCATGATCTACATTAAAGAAGAATTACAACAAGTAACATCTACAAAACCCATCTAGTCACATAAGCACTTGAATTAAATAGAATTACATTCCAAATTCAAAATTGTTCTGTACACTCGTCGATGTAACCATCTCGCCGAAAGAAAATGCAACTTATCGGACCACCACCAACCGCGGACAATGCTCACTCGAAAGTAATTTTTAATTTTCTACATAGGCAATAAAATTTCAGCCGGAATTAATTAATAATTTGTTTTACAAAATTCGAATATTTTTCTGCTTCTAGAATGATTGTTTATTTATTTATTTGTGATAAACTCAACCAACCAATAATTACCACAGTGATTGTTCCTGAAACTGTATTACAATTCAATAATCCTATTGTGATAAACTCTTATGTTTTCTATTTATTTTTAAAAAAATCCTAAAAACAATTACTTGATTTATATGTTTTACATTCAAATTGAGCTAATGTTTTAATCATAATATTATCTTATAATGATATTGGGTGAAATTAAGTTTGTCATAAGATTTTGCATTTTAATCCTTTTTATTAAGGAATTTTGTGAGTGGAATTTTAATTTTAATTTCTTATTTGATAGGAGAATCACAAAGTCTCGATAATGTACATGTTCCTCAAGTCTCTGTCATTAGAATTCATACATTTGGGTAAGAATTTAAATCAGGATGACTAGGAGGATGCGCACGAAGACGGGAGAAAAGATGCTACTTTCACATCTATCGTCGTAGTAATTTTGTATTTGGAATGTAGTTCTATTTAATCTAAGTGCTTATGTGACCGACGAGTTTTGTAGATGCTACTTGTTGCAATTCTTCTTTAATGTAGATAGTAATTCAAAATTGAGCTTATCGTGGTACATGTAACAGATTACTTGCACTTGTTAAAAAATATGATTCATCAACATAAATTAATAAACACAAGAAATATAAATGGGACGAAGAGAATTTATTTATAATTCGACAAATTTATGCTTGATTGAGTTGGGGTGGGCAATGGAAATAAAATGTGATATAAAGAGGAGGTGGGGGTTGGTATTGGGCGAGGAAAGGAGTGTTATAAATAAGTTGAGGGGCTCATTGGTAAGGATGGAAAAAACTCGCCTCGAACCTACCCCGCCCGCTTATTAGGGTAATAGGAGTGGGTCCAGGGGGTTTTTACGCATGACCCTGCCAAGAATTTTTTTTTTTTTTGTAAAATTATAAAATAGAATATAAATTAAAACTTTGCTAGAAATGGACTAAAGAAAAATCGAACCCGGGTTGAAATTATAAACTATAAATTTCAACCCATTACACCCAATCTCATTCTTGAATTTTTGTTTTGTTTTGATTGTTACATATATTTTAAAAAAATATTTATTTTTAATAATTCTTTCTCGTTTAAAAAAAAGAAAAAAAATTTCGTGGAGGCGGTCAAAGATTGCGCCTACGCTGCGATTGATCGTGGATGGGCGGGTAAAATTTTGTGGGGTGGGCGGGGAGGGGACCCGCTCGGACACGCCATTTCCATCAACGAGTCATTGGGTTTGGATTGGGGTGGGATGTTGAGTGGAGAGGTATAAATTACTAATTGTTAACCGTGGAAGTGCCATATTAATAGTGGCCACAAATTATTTTGTCCACCATGATATCAATTGCTAAATTGTTAATATGGAAGAGTAGTGATATAGTACTTACAGGAGGTACTAATTATGGTGTCTACTATCTACGTGTCATCATCACATTGATCAATTTTAAAAATTGTTAACAATTTTTGAACTTTTGAAAAGTAAATAATGTGGTGATGCCACGTGAATAGTGGGCACCATAATTCGCTATCTGTAGTACTATTGTTGACATACAAAAAAGCAGGAAGCTTAAGAAGGAGATTTAAAATAAATTTATGCGTATGGGCCCGTAAAAAGTACGACATATAGGCCAGTATATATGAACTGTGGGCCTTCATTGTGAATTTATGTATAGAGCCCGTATTAAAAAGATATCGGGCGAACGGGCCGGAATGGATGCTCGCCCAGCGAGCCTAATAAACCGGGCGTTAGGCGACTGAAACGATCAAAGTCACACTTATGGGTACTTGCCAGATTACAATGGAGCGCCAGTGAATTTATGTATAAATAATAAAAAGATATCCGAGGCAGACGGTGAGAATGGATATCACCCAAAGCCTAACGAGCGCTCGGTGACGTTGTACGACTAGAGCGATTAATGCACCTGATGGGCGTAACCTGTTCGCCATGATTTCTCTTTCTCTCTTATCACTTTCCATCGCCTAAAGGAATTCTGAAGCAAGGAAACCGTCATAGCCATTATGGATGAAGTGGGTAAGCATTGCCATTTAGGGAGAAAGTGGGTAGTTATTGGACGATGGCGGGTTTTGACATAAGATTGAAGAAAGCGGTTTAGTAAAGAGCAAAAGAAGAAGATTGATGGGAGCAGGCAATGTAAGACAACTACAAAAACTAGAGGAAAATGTAATTTCATTCCCTTTCGCTTTTAAGCAATTATTTGCAGCGTATTCAAAGGTGCTTGTTACTCCTTGAGACCTTTTCGCTTTGTTCTTTTTCATCTTTTGTTAATATCATAATCTTTTCTTAAATCAAACACCTTTGCCGTGAGACTTCGTTCTCAAACGTTTGGCGTCACCTACGCGTCGCCCGAATCCTTTAATTGTTATGAAAATATATTTACATGCGAAATAATTGGTACGCATGATGGGACCTTTTTGGTGTTAGAAGATACAAGAAAGTAAAACAATATGCCTCTACAAGAATTGAGATAAAGGAGCCGGCAAATCGATGAAGTCCAGGAGTGGCGGTCGAAGCAATATGAAGAACGTACAATATACCGGTAAATCTAGAATGAAAATCAAAGTGGCGATGAGACGATGATGGAATTGAGTCCACACGCACTACATCTACAAGGTTGCTTGGCGAACTCATACAAATATGTCGTGGGATCGGTCGGCCTGCAAGGAATGTTCGCGATATGGAAAGTTTGTTGAGAAATGAACATGTGCATTATGATAACATGGCCAGAACACCAGGGGCACTTTAAATGAACTTATGAATAAGTGGTGGGCCAAATATGTCGACCAAATTTGCCCAGTGTGCGAATCACTTCAAAGCCGAGACGCATGTCGTGGGGAAGCGCGATTCCAGGTCATTGAATCCTAGTCGTGAATAGAAGCGCCTTTATACCGTCAACGCCAAATACGGGAGGAGGCGGGAATGACCCGGCTCTGGATAGTCGTAATAGTTGTCACCCAACTTGGGCGAAATTGGCCTCGAACGCAGAGAAACATCCGAACATAAGACAAGCATAACACACGCTTTAGTAGTGGGGCAAATGTCAGTAGTAGCAACAATACCAGCAACCATGATAATGGTACACCCTGAGCCCAAGGCTAAATAATAGGCCTCCAAATGATCTTGCTTTGGCAACCTCGACCTATAGAGGTCCCATAATGATCTCGACGTAGTTTTAAGAAACGAATCATGAAGTAATGCAAGATCGAAATGACTTTTGGATCGCGTCCTTTTGTTAGAAGCCCAGCTATAGGAAGCCATTATCCCAGGTTGGATAGACCGATCATATCCGTGGCCCTGAAGAATATAAAGTGCGTATTCTCGTTGTTCCACGAGGGTTTAGGAGAGGTTCTCCAGTACTGAAACATGGTGATTACATTCTGACGTGGTGGTGGCACCGGACATAAAATGAGGTTGTTTCCTGGTTCTAAGAACTTGTGAATATCCTTCGGCCGGTTCATTACCCCACCCGACAAATTCTACATATCGAGATAGCGTGATAGAGAGTGGTTGTTTCATGCTCAATTCTATAAAATAAGTGCGAAGTTACCTTGGCGGAATTTGAAATTCACGTCAAATACCCATTTGATATTGAGAAGTTTTCCTTCAAAATTTAAAGCGCTATGATAAATAACCCGTGCCTTTACACGAAAAAGTTTATTAAGATCACTCGAAAGTTGTTTAAGTTTCGATATAAAAGAAATTTGAGATAGAGTTTCACGATCTTTTCAATTAACGATAGCGTGATTAGGTGGCGTCTAATAAGAAGAAGAACAAATGAAAAATTTCA
The DNA here is from genome assembly GCA_023638005.1 of Forsythia suspensa. Classification (NCBI taxonomy): domain Eukaryota; kingdom Viridiplantae; phylum Streptophyta; class Magnoliopsida; order Lamiales; family Oleaceae; genus Forsythia; species Forsythia suspensa. The sequence goes on along the minus strand of CM042674.1, from coordinate 56,930,148 downwards.
GCAAAGTGACTTACTATGAGAGACCCAGAGCCGACAAACCATATCGTAGACCTAGTGTCGATCAAGCAAACCCAAGCGTTCGGCCACTTAATTAGGAAAGAGATGCGTGCACGCTGCTCTTTAGTGATTAGACTGGAACTGACCAGAAAAGACGAAATTTATAAGAGATACAAACAAAAAGGGTTAGAAAGTTGCTTATTTTGATATAACCAAAGCTGACACTATATTTGGGCCAGTTATAAAGACGAACAAATAAAAGCGAGCGATAAACACAACCGTTGCGGACCCCAACAAATTAAGGATAAGAAATATTGTAAGTGGCATAACGCATGGTCTCCGCTAACTAATAATTGTTTGGTTTTCATCATGTATTACAGGGATGCCGTTTGAATCGAGTGATCTAATCACTTTTCAAGCTAAAAAGAAGATGGAAGTGGATGAAAATCCTTTTCCATGCCACTGGAGTAAATGCAATGCATTGGTCGCCCAAAGTGGTTTACCTAAGTTCAAATTGGTGGTAGTCGTATAATGAAGATCGAAGATCTTGAGCGACATCCTTAGTGCGTTCGAGGCGCTTCAAAGGCAAGAAGTTGAATGGAACATGAAGAGCGTTGTGTACTAGATGTGGTAGAGTAGCAACTGAAAGTGAAGAGAAAATAGGAGTACCGGGGCGTTACAAACTATCCCTAACACTTACCCCCAGATTTCCGGTACCTATTGGTAGGCGAATGGAGGAAGGCCTCCTTTTGAGAGACAGAATCGATTTGATGCGTGATGGTGAGACCAAGTCACGCCTAACCAGTAGTACCCGATGCTCAGCAGTGGGAGAGCGTTCGGGCACGCGACCCACGTCGATCGAATGCACGGCATTCATTCGACATAGTACGGTAAGGGTGATACCTTTGATCGGATGACCAGGGCCACGAACAAAGGCGTCATCGGAGGAATTATGGACTAATAATGAGGCAGCAATAACAAAGCATAGGCACGCCCGATCATGCGCGAGTTGTCCGAAGCAGTTAGTTAAAGAAAGTCTTGAAAACGAGGAAAGAACACAACTCGGGGCTTATTCAGCTGAAGAATTGCAGGAAGATTCTTGGGTAGGTCATTTGAAAGGCGAAAGCGAAGATGAAAATGAAGACGATCCAACATTGGGTCCATCAATTATTCAATTCTGACTGCTTGCCCCGTCCCGGCTAATAATTATTTTGCTTGTTACCCAGCTTAAAAGTAAGTGAAATATGTGAAGAGCCACAAGAAGATGAGGAGGCAGTAGCGTGCACCTTGCAGGATGTGAGGGAGGAAATGGGCGGAGCCTCTCAAGGGATATAAGTGAGGAAGAAGAAGATGATGGTTTGACCGAAGGTTGAACAAGAGATCGACACAGGTCGGAAAGAAGGAAAATAGGAATCTCATATAACAACCCACCGAAAGCAATTATATCAAGTGCTGCCCAGGGGAGGTGGATTTATTGATCATCATTCAAGCGATCTTTTGATTATTATGTCGTATATGGGATATGGGACACACAAGAGAGAAAATAAGTGGTGCAGCGCTCTTGAAAAGCAGGGACACGCCTCCAGTGGTATTGCTACCTATCTGATGTCGATACAATGAAGAGAAATTGGCAAGAAGAGCATACCGTAAAGTCGAGACAGAAGGAGCGAGAGGTCGATTAAATGTTGCACATCGCATTTGAGTCGTAGAAGCCGATCCAAAAGATGGTGGAGCGTTAGTAAAGAGAGAGGAGCAGCCTAAAAGGCTAAGCTGCCAGAAGCCAGTATCAACTTAACCAAACATTTAAAGATAATTATAATATGAAAACTTTAGTCGACGGTATCCCGAGAGTCAATGTTCTCATCGATGGTGGGTAGCTTATAAATACCATCCCGTCCGAACGATAAAGAAATTCTGCAAAGACGAGATTGATTTAACTCCCGTACGAAGTTATTCTCACAGTTTTCAACGGAGGGAGGCAACTTCACGACAGGAGAATAATGCCGTTAGATATGTGATGAGAACTATCATTTAAAAGCACGCAGATTCTTTGTAATGAGCCAGTGAGCTAAATTACTGCCAATGTGTTTGTTAGGGAGAGATTGGATTCATGGAAATAGATTGTATGCAACAAGTCGCTCCATCGATGCTCTAGTTTTCTAGAATGATAAAAGAGCATGAAGCGTAAGTCTGTGGGCGGATCATGGGCCTTTTTATTCTGAAATGGCTAGAATACGGGAGGAGATCGTATATTAGGAAAATTATGGACACAAGGAAGGTGGTCCAAGATGGGAAAAGCAGATCAATCATCGTCAAAAGCTTAAGAATCATTATCAATGAATGCATTACCGAATAAAGCTCGATCAAATGAGGCCAAACATAGCGCACGCTTTGAGAGCCAAGTAATCGGGCAAAGGCAGGCCCAATAAATGTGTTAAAGAACAGACGACCAGTGCAGTCAGTCAGCAAGTCGACGGCTTTCGACAAAAGGTCACGTAAGAAGAAAATGAAAAAAGTTGCTTTAAAAAATTTGAAGAACAAGTTAACTATGTTCGATTTATAATAGAATATCGGTAGAGTAGTTACTAAAAGTGGATTGTCGACGCTGGTAGCATTACCACAAGAAAATCTCGGGCTATTTAATGTGATAGAGTTATGAAGCACATTACGCAACACCGTTAACAAGATCCTTTGGTAAAAGTGAATGTTAAGAGATGAACGAGAAGATCGCTTAGAAAGCGTTTGCTCAGAGTCGAACGCTTGGCAGAGAGGTAAAGTGACCCGGCTAATTGCTGTTAAAATAATCTGAAGATTGTTTGCTTGGGAATATGAACACATGCTGGATTGAATAAGATTTGGTAGAACATGAGTACATGACCAAATCTTATTTAAACCCAGCAAAAACCCCCCAGGCACTGTCATTGCTGATGAAAGAAATGAGCGATTGTTAGTGAGGTTTATTAGACCATATATGTTGAATGATTTATCAATATTGTACTGTGTCGAAGAAAATGGTAGTATTAGGGTTTACATAGATTTGGGAAATTTGAATTTAGCAACGCCCAAAGATGAATATCCAATGCCAACGGTGGATTCTTTAGTGGATTCAACTCGGACACGTAATGTATTCCTTCATGGATGGATATTCGTGATATAACCAAATTTATATAGTGAAGAAGATGTACATAAACCGCATTCAATGTGCTCTAGGATGTTTTGAAAGGGTGGTAATGCCTTTTGGTTTAAAAATGGGAGCCACTTATCAAAGGGCAATGAATTTGATTTTTCATGATATGATATGAAAATTCGTGAAGTTTATGTTGATTATATAGTGGTCAAATTTCGAAAAATAAGACCATTTCCAACAATTGAAACGTTGATTTGAACGAATGAGCAAGATAAATTAAAATTGAATCAGATTTAAAAATGCGTGTTGGTGTTAATCACGGGGGAAATTTCACAGGTTTCTGAAAATAAATGAAAGAGGAATTGAACATTAAAAATAAAGCAAAAGCGATTTAGGGCTAAATCACTGAAACAGAAAAATTGCAAAATTCTTGGGTCGAAGTGAACTTTTTACGACGTTTAAATCTCTGGTATGCTGGCAGGCGAGCAGTTTTCGCCTCTTTTGAAATTGAAAAATGGGGGCGATTTTATACGGAGGAAGCGTCAAGAGGATTTTAATAACACGAGGAACATATCTATCAAATTCACGGTGTTAGTTTCACCTACCCAAGAACGACCGATATGAAAGTTTACATATCGGCTGAGCAAAGAATCAATAAATTTGGATTAGTGCCGGGATGATCAATTTGGAGAAAAGAAAGGGTGATATATTACCTTAGTAGACGTTTAACAACATGTAGATAATTATTACGCTGTGAAAAATTATATCTTGCTCTACGTATTTACATGTACTAAATTAAGGGTTTATTGTTGCAACACAATGACTATTTACTTAATCTCTAAAAGTGAATTTGGTTAAGTACTTGTATTCTCTCGTCTATTTTGCATCGAAGAGATTGGTCTTTGGGCTTTAAGCGCTCATTTGTCGAAATTTGAAATAGATTCATACCCCAAAGGTTGTCGAAAATCAGAAGTGTTGGCCAACTTTTGGTAGATCAAATCCATGTTTAGGCGTGCACTAAAGAAATTAGATTAAGTCGATTAGATTCGAGGTTAACACCACGGATTTTATACTTTGTGGTGTGAGCTTGCTAGAGAGTCTTGCGAGGAGTAGGGGTATTCTTTAATAAACCCCGTTAGGGGTTTATGCTAATTCTTTTAAGCTTTAGAATGAAATGTGTGCTAATAATCAAGTTAGTCTGAAGCATTGATTATGGGTTTAGAGTTAATATTAGAGTTAGGGGCGAAAAATGTACTTCTATAATTGATTCTCGATTAGTAATTTGCTCCGATTGAATGGCGACTTTAAATGCCCAGTAATTACTGTCATAAGCTTGATATATTGCATCGCTTCGAAAAGCGCTATTGGACGAAGTCGACCAAATAGAGGCTTGAGGGTATATAACGATTTAGCGAATGAGTGGCCCAAAGAATGGCATCGGATTATTCTAAAATGTTAAAATAGCAGACTTTGTGAATGTCAAATTGATATTGCTGTGTGGTCCAGCGAAGGGGTAAAGAGATCAACGTGCGTTGTATACAAAATAGAGCCTTGATGAGTTGAGAAGAAATACAAAGATTCTTGGAAGAACACGATAAGAAGAATGATAGGAAGGTAAAAATTCGCTAGTTGAACTATGCAGCACCAGTGGGTGGAGAATTATATAAGAAAGCATTTCGGATGGTGTGCTTTTTGAGGATCATAAATTTACCTGAAGCTAAAGTGGTGATGGTACTTGGGAAGTGCGTAAAGGGATGTCACGGGGCACATCGAAAAGGCTGGCCAGATGTAGGGGTGGTTGATCGTTAGGAGGCCGGATATTTTTGGCTAAGATGGGCGAAGTCATGTGTTCAATATCTTTAAGAGTTGTTTGAAATGTCAAAAACATAGCCCAGATCGAAGGATGCCGACAAAGAATGGGACCCTATGAACACAATGACCATGGCCGACAAGTGTTGGGCGATAGATGCGATAGGAAAGATTTATCCTCCATCGTCCAAACAACGCGCTTTTGTGATAATCGCTCTGATTTTTTTTTTCACCCTGATGGGTAGAAGCGATACCTTTAAAGGAAATCTTTCAAGGAAATGTTATAGGATTCATTAAATGATCGCCATTGTAGCATATAGATTTGGGATACCTCGAGCTTTAGTGATGGATGTGCGGAACTTCTTTAAATGGGAGTCAAGTGAAAAGAATTTTTGGGTGAGTTTGGAATTTAAGTTGGCGAACTCTTGCACACTTAATAAATCGATCCTAACGGCCATGATTATTGTTAAATAAATTTTTGAAGAATATCATGCAAAAGGAAAATGATGGCGAAAATACTGGGGATTGGCATGAGTGTTTGAATAGGCGTTATGAGCACATAGGACTTCTCCGCGATCTAGCACTAAGTGACTCACTTCACGATAACTTATGGGCAAAGAAGCGGTGCTGCCTATGGAAAGGTATGTGCGATCGATTAGAGAATAAGCTTGCAAAATGGCGTAGGAAATGGCAACGAGCAAATAGAGCTACTCTTCCGAATTTATTGGAATTAGGCGAATTAAAGATGAGCGATCTTAGATAGATTGCAAATTCAAAAGAAGGAGAAATGGCTACGTATTATAATAAAAGTTATAGCCAGTGTTTTTTAGTGCGAAATAGTTTGATGCGGAAGGCAGTACTCTCGATGGATAGTCGAAGTTTGGAAAATAGTGCGCCCAATTGGGAAGGACCACTCTGAGGAGTAAAGGATGTGTTACCAGATAGGAGCATATCATCTAGAAAAGTTGGATAATATAAGGCGTGTAGGATCTATTAATGGTAAGTATTTAAAAAGTATGTTCCATCGATTTAGGAGTTTTGAACAATTAGATATTCAACATTAAAGGACACAGGTTACTGCCAATGAATAAACTACTACGTTTACCATTGGATAATTTGGTAGTTTATGATTGCATTGCCATTTACAAAAGTGAAACCAAGATAAAGCAAAAGAGTAATTGTCGCATCGAGCGTTCAAGTCTTAATTACGGTTTTCCCCTGATATAGCATCTGTTCTCCTAAGCTTTTCCCATTCGTATCAGCGGCCGGCCGAGCGATTGAATGAGCGGTTCGTCAATTCCTTAAATCGCTTCTGGGCACACGACTCGCGGCTCAAAGAGCAAGGTCAAGCTAAATTGACTTCACGAGAAGTATTCACGTTTCTTAGCGGCCAATACGACTTCTGATTAGTCCATCTTTTCTTGGATTTCTTTCATACGAGCGACCGAACTCGTCATCATGGAATCTTCCAACCTGACACCGGAAGAAATCTACGTTCAAGTTATTTTTAGCTTGGTCGATTTCTGGTGTAAGAGATTCCTTTTCGGTCGCTTGACATTGACATAGTGAGGTTTTCTTGGCTTTGAGCTCTCCGCATTTTTAGCCAACGGCAGCACTTATCTCACGATGAATGATTTTCGAGATAACTTGAAGGATAAAATTGGAGTGTCACGTGTGAAGGAGGCTTTCAGTGCTTGGAGCCATTTGTTGTAAGCGCTCAAATTTATCTGATTGGATTGCTTTGGCTGGCGTGTGATATATCCGTATCCATAAAAAGTGTATTCAAGTACTTGCACCTTAAGAATATTTCATGTTTTCTATAGAAAAGGCATGAATCACGATGAAGAAGAGACGGTTGGTAGAAGAATGAAAGCGATTTGATTAACTCACTTGTTCCCGAGGCGTAAGCAACGGGTCCGAATAGGCGTGAGATGTTGTGAAGCATCACAGTAAAAAGGTAAATATGATTACTTAGCATCCTCGTACTTGATAAACAATGTAAAGTGAATTAAAGACTACCTCATTAATTTGACTACGTGATGGTTTTGAAGAAGAAGGAGGAAATGTGCAGCTGGGCGATTTGACCGCTTCTTGATTCATCTTTAATGCGGCGTGTTGGTTCTTATTACAAGCTGCGAATCTCTTTGGTCTACGCAAAGGACGAATAATGATAAGTTCAGGAAATAACGTCGTGACAAATGGTGCAATTAGAAAAAATATCATAAAGTATGTACACATATTACCATCCAGGTTCTATGCTTGGAGGAAAGCATGGGTGAGATGACAATGAGGAATTCTCCATTTGTTTGAGGCGATCGAAGTGGTAGAATCTTCAAATCCTTCTCGGGGCAAATCCGCTTTCGATGAATGGCTCGGGAAGAGGAGGAATTGAAGGGTCGAGGCAGTAGAGATCTTCGAAGGAGAAATGAGCCCTCTACGGTTTTAGAGCACAAATAAAATGTCAATATCTACGTTGCGTTGTTCTTTAAATAAAGGGAAATCTGCGTAATAAGAGGTAGCTCATCATCATAAATCACTATTATCATCGGTCGTCGATGGATCGGCGTTAACCGGTTTGGTTGGATGCACCTTTTGCGGCTCGGTTTGGGGCGGGAGGAGGAAGCTGGATTGAGTAGAAATCGCGATAGAGTGTCTGATGCGCATTGTTGGAGATTTTAGAGAAAAGAAAGAAAGCGGCGGGATGTTTAAGCGATAAGTAGCGGTATGACGATAGAACGGTAGAAAATAGAAGTTGGAGGAGTCGATCCTAAAGTATATGGAAAGCATGGTTGGCGTTGGTGGTGAAAAACCTGCGTTTCCTGAGAAGCGAAAATTGCTCGAAAGAGGGATGAGCGGCCAAAGTAGGATGAAAAGGCGAAAACCCGGTCGTCAAAAAACATTCGATTAAATATATGGCACGTACTTTTACTTTTGTGATGGTGTAAGCTCACCGGAAGCTTTTTGAATAATGAGGAGGAATAGGACAGATTTGGCCAACGCAGGAGTTGTCGAACGGCGAGGGAGCGTGAACCTCGACCGACACTTGGCATTGGTGCCGAGTCAGGAATGTCGTGACAATTCTGCTTTAGTCAAGTATTGAACTGAAGCAGGCGGGGCTGACACTAACCGTTCGAGGAGTAAAGAGGAGGTTGAGCGTGGGTGGAGATTTGATGAGCGGAGAAAGGAAAGAAGAGAATTGAACTTAAGTTGTATAAAAATGTGAATACATCTCGATTGGAGACATGTCAGCGAGGGGCTACAGTGGTTGATAACTTGACCGTAACAACTTCATTGGTACTGAGGGTGTGAAGAATACCAAGTTGTGTGGAAATATGCTCTCAACCGCGATTAAGCGAGCTTGAGAGGGCCACTTGCCCGATTGGAAGCTTTGAGTCCTAAGTTGATGTTGAAGTAGAGTCATGCCTCTACCATGGCGGCGAGGAAACAGGGAACAAAGATTCGAACCTACGAGGAACGGACTCGTGGGCGATAGGTAAATAAGCCATAGAAGGTTTAAGATTAGGCAGTACTTGAAAGAATATACTACACTACCAAACACCGGAAGGAAGGCTCTGCACGCTGCATGCGGAGTGGGTTCTTTGCGGAGTTGTCGTAAAGCTCTTGCATGCACTGAATAAGAATACGTATATTTCTTATCCGAATCTTGAAACGAGGGGATATCGACATGGTAGGAGAAATGGTATCGCCCGGAGGGAGAAGATTAACTAAAGCGCCAACATCCACTTAAGGTAATCGACATTCAGGGTGAGAGGAAAAATAAAAGTGTTATATTCGGGAAGACGGCTTCTGAAGTGATAGGAAAAAGGGCGAAATTAATGCAAGTGGAGGGGCGTGTAGCAATTTCGGAGAAGGTGGGAATCACGCTGACGCGATCGAGAAAAAGCGGCTTTAAATGAGATACATGCTTCATCATCGAGTATGCGGTGGAAGAGTATTACTCGACTTTAAGCTAAGTGCTGAATACTCTTTTAAGCAATTGGCTTCCAAGAAAAGGGGATCCAAGAGGAGGTTCTTAACCCGTGCGAGGGAAGAATGGGCTGCTGACCCTTTCTTGATAAGTCCGGCATCTTTGAGCAATGAGACCCCAAAATAGAACTCGTTCATGTCGGTCTACAAAAAGGTAGAAGCGCGATGGGTTCCCCATGAGGTTTAGATAGGAGGTCTCGAAATCTTGAAGGAGGTGGTATGATTTTTCGAGGAAGTTTTTAGGCGTAGCCATTTCTCGTGAAAGGATTTCAAAGGTAATGACAAGTTTGAAAAGTGAATATGAAATCAAGGAAAAAGATGAATAATGTCCTTTTATAGAAGAAGAAGAATGAGGCGGCGTGATGAGCGATGTAGCGAATTGAGGAAACGTGGTTATTATTGGTTGCAATGTAGTGGGTACCTTTTTTGGGTTTTACTCGTCGTGCATTTGGGATATCGGAATTGAAGCATCGTGAAAGCACTTTTAAGAAGGTGAAGCGCCGCTAAAAGTGAATATGCGCTAATTAATAAGTGATTATATTAATTTAGCGTATTGAAGATGTGATTGACATACAAAAAATAAAGCATAAGAAAGAATTTAAATAAATTTATGCGTATGGGCCCATAAAAGTACCCAAGCATATGGGCCTGGAGTATATGTCGCCGGGCACAATGGATGCCGGTGGTTGTGTATAGACCCGTAAAAAGATATCCGGGCGAACGAAGGCCCCAATGGATATCGCCGAGCCCCTGTGAGCGCCGGAGACGTTGGGCGACTTCGGTGAGTGGTCACGCTTATAGATAGCTTGTTCTTAAGCGATTTTCTTTCTCTCTTATCACTTCCCCGCGTCTCGAGATTCTCGGCGGTTGAACCATCATAGCCACTTATGGATGAAGTGGGTAGATTATTGCCATTTAGGGAGAAAGTGGGTAGTTATAGCAGACGATAAGGCGGGTTTTTGACATAAGATTGAAGGAAGCGGATTTAGTAAAGTATAAAGAAAGAAGATTGATCGAATAGACAACGAGACAACTCTCTCAACGAGAGAAAAAATGTAATTTAATTTCTTCGGGTTTTAAGCATTTATTTACTGTATTCGGGTGTGCTTGTGCCACTTGAGACCTTCCCGTTTGTTCTTTCATCTTTTTGTTAATATTATAATCTTCATAAATCAAGCAGCGATTATTTGGGGCTTTTAATGCCAAAAGGTTTAGCATCACTGACAGCATCGTATGAATCTTAATTGTTAGCAAGAGTATGTTTCTCGCGGAAACAACTATATCACCACTCTAATATAAAAATGCTACATGGGTCATTGGGCACAAAGTATTCTCTTCACCATGGCCCAGAAGATCAGATCTGATGTTGCAAACAATGACTGTTTATCCTCCGCTATTAAATAAATTTTTATGTGAGCGACATTTATTGCCAATAAGTATAAATCACTGAAAAGGAAATTGACAATGTTCGCTTAATCATTGAGTAGACCATTGATTTCTTTATTGATTTTATTCATGGTCATTTTATATATTATTTAAGGTTAATTTCTGCAACGTTGACAGAGGTATTTTAAAAATTTAAAACATAAACTAAATGGTTTGCAACCAAATAAGGAAAATTGTAGAGCCGACAAAGAAGCAGCAATTTCCTTCTTTATTTTTTGTGGGTGGGGTGGGTGTGGGGGCAAGAGCAATTTTACTTTTTGCTGGCTGACCATTTAATTTTTTTAAAAGACCAAATTTCTAAGCGTATGGTAACAAAATAACGTCTTATCTCATTAGTAATTAGCGGTGACACATAAGACTACTAATGTTAATGGCGACATTTGTGCCAGAATATCAAACACGAAGTGATTAGTAGTATAAAGAAAATAACTTTATTAACAATTTTGAATTTTTAAAAATTTCGATGATCGTTGCTAAAATTAACCCTATTAATTAATATACAAATTTGTTCATATTTTTAATTGAGGTTTATAAATAATTAAAATAACAAAAGTTGATTCTAAACTCAGGCAAATGAAATTCGTTGGCATATTCCTTTCTTTTCTCTACATCCTAAAATTGTCGATGTAATCCCAGCTATATTGCCTCCATATTTTTTGTTTGGTGTACTATTTTTTAATTACACTAAATGTTTCAATTTTACTCATTGTCACACTTTTATCTCTAATTTTATTCATTTTGTGGCGTGTTTTTTTTTTGAAGTGAAAAGGCAAATATTACATCCTACTTTTGACTTATTTGTAATTTTTTTGTTTATTTAAAATATAATAGACAATAAGTTTTTTAAGCCCTCTTAACAGATATTTTAGAGCAGAATCACTAGTTGTTGTATAAATTCGTTGAAAATTGATAATAAAAATAGTACAAAAAAAACTAAAGATATAAGTACATCATTGAGTAAGTGGTGCACAAACAAAAATTAGCTACAATATTACTACCCCATGTGAGTTATATTTTTGGTATAGCATTTGTATGAATGTCTGAAATTACATTGTTTTAATATTTCGAATAAAGAAATGAAGGATTTTTTTTATTTTTTATTTTTAAATCTTCCTCTACTATTGTGTATCAATTTGTATGGTACAATCAATGCCCCTATCTAAATACATTCTGTCTTTCAACTCAAGAATGAGATAAACATGTATAATAATTGTTGGTCATCAAGTGCAGTCAATGCTTAGTTCATTAGGTTTTAAATGCCAAAATATATGAGATTATTGATCATAAAATGTTACTGGATTTGAGAATAATTTAATCTAATTTGTTAGAACTTGAGTCCTACTAGCTGAATTAAGATACATCGTCCTACATTTGTTGTCTTTAAATATAGTTTTGACATTTTCTACTTTATTTTTTCTTGGCAAATGGAAGAGCGTCCATCAATTTTGACGCTTCAAAATATTACAACTCGATGTCCCATTTAATAAGAAGAAGTGATATACTGAAGTATTGAGGATTGTATTAGAAGGCATCTAAAGGATATAATAACAGGTTGGAGGCAACATATATGAACTCCTCAAGATAAACTTTATAAGTGAATTCCTAAAAGTATAACTTATAGGCATATTGAGCATGTTTGGGTGTGGTGTTTTTGGTGACATAAGTTTGTTTAATATATCATTTTATCTCGTGCATATAAAAATTACATGACTTTTATATAGGTACTTACTCTTGATAAGTACAATTTTATGCTTATCACAGACTCTAAAAATGGACAATTATAAGTTCTTTTGGTTGTTTCTAGGTTTAACGTGCATGTGTTTTTCTTATCAATTTAGGAAATAATCAAAGTCAGAAAGTATAAATGGGATGAAAAAGAGCAAAATGAAGACAAGGGACCTAATTGCTAAAGAAATGAAACTTGAGGACTTGATGTGAAAATACACAGGTGAGCAATTCAAATTCAAAAACAGGATAAACCATGCGATCGCATGGTATTATCTGATGCGATCATAAAGCGTTGAAAAAAGAAGCGAGAATGTAAATCGGATGAACCATGCGATGTAACTATGTCCACCATCGATCGCGCCAGCTAATCGTGACGCGAAATTGTGCGGACACGATTCCAGAAATAGAATTCTACCGATCAATAACTAACAACAACCAAACAGCGTTTGGAGGTCTTGAGAGAGTATAAAAGCGGAAGATAGACTTTTCGCGAGGAGCGAATTTTAGAGGAACAAGAAACAAGGCGATACTTGAAGATCAAAGGCGCGGAATCGAAGATTATCGAGCGAAGATCAGGTTGTATTTTACTTTTGTTTTCTTTCTCCGAGACCATGATGAATTCAATTCTTTAGTTAATTGAAGAAATCATAATCCAAGCTAATTACTTTATCTAGGATGAGCGATGAAACCTCACGCGTTTTGATTAATTAGCAGTTTTTCTTTTTAGTAATTAATTGCCGTGGATTGATTATTCTTTATTCACAGTTTCTTTATTATTTTAATGCTTACGCACTATTAGAATATATTGTGATGCGTATTGAAGTCGAGAGATTCAATATAGATTTAGCGTAGTATTGAATAACATAGGGTCCGATCAATAGATGAGATTACTATTATGCTTGTATGAAATCCATTTAAGCGATCTTGAGATTTACAATGCATGTGCTTATGCTCGAAGCTTAATTAGAGATAATGAAGTTCGCATAACATATAGATTTGATTGACCATCGAGAGGGCTTTCGATTAATTTAGGAGCGCCGATTTCGGTCGAGGTAATTAAAGCTAAAAGTGATTAACGAGATAATTGAGTAGAATGTCGATTGGATTAAATGAATCTAGTATTGATAAACTTCAATTCGTTCTCATTTTTTGAGTTGCTTATTCACGAATTTCAATTTAATCAAAATAGTTAATTTAAGTTTAGAATCTTAAGAATCAAAATTGAATTTGTGTTTATTTCCATTGTTAAAATTTGAGTTGTGAAATTAATTGGTAATTTAGTATCTAGTCTAAATGGGTTCGACACTTTGTTTTATCACTATATTACTAGTCACGATCGATCGTCCACTTGCGGGATATAAATCGCACAACAAGTTTTTGGTAGTTGCTTGCCGGGAATGAGTTTTATTAATTCTTTCGTTAATTTATAATTTGACTTAACAATTCTTTTTAGTTTTATTTAGTTTTATCTTTATTTTCAATTAGAGTAATTGATCTTCTCTTGAATTTGCTGTCATTTTCTAACTTCGGGTGTTAAGTGTGTATGCTTGTCTGAAAGATCTTGATCTGTTTGATTTAGATCCGGTGAGCAGACTTTCACCGGCGACCAGCGAGAAAAAGAAAAGAAAGCAACAACCGACAAGCCACGATGGAGGATAATAGGAATCGAATCCGTTGCAGCGGATGGTAGAAACAATCGAAGCTAATAAGCGCGACTGTTGAAGTTAATGGAGAGACATTCTTATGGGTGAATATATGATGCCAAATGGTTGAAAAATCGGTCGATATTATATATCAAAAGCCTTATGGACTCTGACAACTTCGGTTGAGGCCGGATGTGATCAACTTGTTCTCCAGATCGCGCTTTCTCACGGGATGGTGGATAGAAAACCCTCATTACCACGTTTTCGCTTTGATGAAATGCGGCAATTTCAAATCAAGGCGTCAGCGAGAGGCGGCGAAGATGAGGGCTTTTCCACCTGTATTTGAAGGATAAAGCTCGAGAATGGATTGGATTCACTACCGCACAGGAGCATCGCAAGCAGGGTGATCGATCAGTTCACATTGAAATACTTTCCTCGGCCGGGGTGAGCAGTTGAAATCACGAATTTCAATTTCAGCGATGCGAGTTGGAAAAACTTTTCGTGAGCATGGGAGAGATTCATACTTGCTTTCGAGAGTGTCCAAGCGGCGGGTTTCCTTTATGACTCAGAATCGTTTCTTCTACTCAGGAATTACAGTTCCTAGCGTGGTGGTTGATTGATTCGGATTACGCGGGTGGCTCTATCAGAAAGCAGTCTGTGGGCGATCTCCGTGACTGTGTGAAGCAATGGTGAACAATTCGTTATGTGACGGGGAACGAGACGGTACAAAGGAAGCGGCGGTACATGAGGGTAAGACTCAAATCGCTTGTCTTGGTAGAAGCATCGATGCGTTGTGGCGAGATGGAGCGATGAAATATTCTCATTCAGCTAATATGGTTTAGGATGTCTCACTGATCGTATTGTGACGGCTGCAGGCGAAACCATCGATCTTCGGGGTGCCATTGGCGAAAGGTTGATATGCACTTCTCTGAGCAAGTTACCATATGCTCGAAATTTTCTGACGTCGGTGAGTATACCCAATGAGACATAAAAATCCGAGGATGGAGAAATCATCAAACTTCTCCCTATGGTGACAACGAATATCGAGAATCCATGGCCGTCGAGGAGGCCGCAAGAGAAAAAAGAAGGGTGGAAGAAAGAAACATCGAGCTGAATTGGAGGAGATGCGAAAAAGGCAGGATCTTTGCTATCAGAAATATGGAAAATCAGTTGGGGCGGTTAGCTAGGTGTTGGTGAGAGACAACGAGGCACATGGCCAAGCAACAGCCGAAGTCGATCAAAGGAGCAGAAAATCGTCAATTACCACGAGGAGGCGGTGTTCGGTGCGAGAGAGATTCATGTGACTAGGCGGTATGAAAGGAAGCGTATGTCAGACATGGCGGAGAAAATAATTTAGATCTGAAGTTGCACCCGAGCGGGACTCTCCACGAGAACATGTTCCACCGGCGGCTTAGTCCTCAATCCCGTTTCTCGGTTTGTGAAAACCTGAAGCTGAACAATGATCGAGAAATTTCTCGTGTGTTCAGAAACTCGGATCAACATTCCGTTCTTTGATGCTCACAGCTTAAATGGTAGTTATGCTAAATTCATGAAGGAAATTCTTTCAAATAAGCGGAAGTTGGAAGAGCCACGAAAGCTGATTATACTTCTTGAGGGGTGTAGTGCTATCTTACCAAAACAAAATACTCATCAAAAGTTAAAAGATCGGGGAGTTTCTCTATTCCTTGTCTTTGTTGAGTAGTTCTTTTTGAAAAACGTTATGTGATTTGGGTGCTAGCATTAACTTGATGCCTTATACATTTCGAAATGACTGGACCCGAGAAGTGGCTCGACCACAATTTCACTCCCGGGTTAGGCGTCGGTGGATTCGCCATGGCGTGGAGTTATTGAAGATATTTTGGTGAAGGTGGACAGTTCATATTCTGGTGACTTCATTATCACCGATATGGCGGAGGAGAGAGATGTCTAGCTTATCTTGGGGTGACCATTCGCAGCTCTTGGAAGGGCCCTCATTGATGTGCAAAAGGCGGTGATGTTGAGATTGAATGAGAAGCGGGTCACCAGCGTATTCAAAGCAATTAGGTGTCAAGCTCCTCGACTTCGTACTGAGGATCGATATCATTGATCGCGAGGTTGCTAACTTCATTTGCCTTGGAAAATCCACAAATCTATGGGAAGCGTGTATTATGCATTCTCAAGATGAGAAATTAGGAGTCTCCAGTCCTTGAAGAATGTGTGAGATATTTACAAGGGGCGAGCGGATTGAAAGAAGGGTAAAATATATGGATGGGTACAGCACTTACTCAATGACCTCATATTCGGTCCAAAAGCGCCAATTCTCGAGTTAAAAGCAGTACCTTCTCACCTTGGGTATGCTTATCTGGGTGAATCATCCGCTCTTCGAGTCATCATTCACGAGGAACTCTGTTGATCGGGATCGGGAGGATAAAGTACTCAGAGTTTGAAGAATTACAAATCGGCCGTCGGTTGGACTATAGCGAACATGTGATGTATCGGCCCGTCTTTATGCATGCACAAAGATTCTAATGGAAGAGAGCATATAAATACGATCTGACATCATGATTTGAATCTAGTTTGCAAAAAGAGTAGTCACATTTGAAGTGTTGAAATTGCTTGGCCGGTGTTATCTATCTATTTGAGGATAGTACCCAGGTGGAGTCGGTCTAGGTAGTGCCAAAAAGGGAGGGATCACGGTTGAGAAGAATGAAGAATAACGAGCTCATTCCGGTCGGGTCAAACTCTGCAATTTGGCGTGTTTGTATTGAGCTCAGAGTTGAAATTGAATGATGCCACTCGAAAGACCATTTCCTCTACCTTTCATCGATCGGATGTTGGGCGATTGGCGGTCGTTCCCATTATTGCTTTCTGGCCGGGTATTAGGGCTATAATCAGATTCATGCTCGAGTAGGAAGATCGAAAAAACTACCTTTACACAATCCTTATAGCGCGTTTGCTTATGGCGTATGTCATTTGGCCTATCTGTGCATGAGCCGCATTTCGGTTGTATGATCAATCGATCTTCTCGGGATATGATTCGAAAAATTCGATTGAAGTTTTCATGGATGATTTTTCGGTTTTGGAGCATCATTCGACGATTGCCTCAAAAAATCGACGACCTTGGTGCCGGATTGAAAACCAACAGTACTAAATTGGGGAAAAATGCCTTTATGGTCCAGAAGGCGTCGATGTTGGGACATGAGGATGTCGACCAAAGGGCATTAGTGATCGACAAGCGAAAGGTCGGGTTATAGAAGCTGCACTCCCAGACGTCGATTAAAGAATTCGGTCTTTTTACAGGACATCGCGGGTTTCTATAGCCCGGTTCATCGGTTTTCAAAAATAACCAAACCGTTATGCGGTTCTTTGGAGAAAAGATGCCAAGTTGAATTTTCTATTGGTGTCTTAAAGAAAGCTTTCAACACTCACAAAAAGCGATCTAATCTCGACTTTGTGTCGTTGTACCACGATTGGGATCTGGGTTTGAACTCATATGTGATACAAGTGATTTTGCCATTGGGGAAGCGTTTTTGAGACAGCGTGAAGCGAAGTCGTATACCATCTATTATGCCGGGCGAACTCATTGATGCCGGATGAATTATGCCGCTCTGGAGAGGTCTTGGCGGTAGTATTTTGCCGAAAAATTTTGATCTTACCTCGTTGGATCGAAGGTGATAGTCTTGCCGCGAACCGTCACGACGTTGAAGTATCTTTTTGCTAAAAAGATCACAAAAGCCAAAACTTATTCGATTGGATCTTACTTCTCCAAGAAATCGACTTGAAATTAAAAGACAAAAGGGGTTGAGCAAGCGGTGGCCGAGCCACTTGTCAGAAATCGAAGCGAGCGGAGGCAATGAGGAAGGTGAAATAAATGAGAAGTTTTTAGATGAAAGCGATTTTTGGGATAGAAGCGGTTGGGGAGTGCCGTGGTATCACAGTTATGTGAATTACCTTACGAGCAATATCATGCCATGGATTATGATCATCAACGTCCGAAAAAGTTCTTTTAGAACTTAAACACTATTTTGGGAAGATCCTATTCTTCTGAGGAAGGGAGCTGATCAAGTAATTAGGAGATGCCTACGAAGAAGAAATAGAGCGGTCTTGGAAGCAATGTCATTCTTCTTCATCACGGGAGGTCATTCGGTGCTACCAAAGCAATGGCCAGTCCTCCTGTGCGGGTTTATTGGCCGACTTTATTCGAGAATGCCCTCTGATTTGGTAAAAAAATGTGGCAGTGCGAAGGACGGGGAACATATCTCGGGAAGCAATACCCTTACAGAAGCATTCTGAGGGTTGAACTTTTTCGGCGTGTGGGGTATTGACTTTATGGGCCGTTTCCACCATCATTCTCAATTCTTACCATTTTGGTGGTTGTGGATTATGTGTGTCTACAATGGGTGAGAAGGCGTAGCACTGCGACCAATGATGGCAAGATGGTGGTGAACTTTCGAAAAAAAAGAACATTTTTACGGCGTTCCGGGACTCTCGGGCGTCGTCCGATGTGGAGGTATAACATTTTGCAATAGGCAGGTTTGATACTCTTTTGGCAAAACTCTGATTGTGAAGCACGTGTAGCTACTCCATATGCATCCGCAAACTAAGGCGGTGGAAATCTCAACCGGGGAGTTGAAAAGGATCTTGGAGCTTACGGTGGGTTCGCCGAGAAAGGATTGGTCGAGAAAGCGGATGATCCCTTTGGGCATATCGAGCTGCGTCAAAAGCAATTGGAATGTCACCTTATACGCCTGATTTTGGAAGAAGCGTGCCGTTCTACGGTCGAGGTTTGACGCACCCAAGGCCTCTGCACGGGCATTGAGGAGTTAAATTTTGACTTGACCCGAAGCCGGGTGAAATTTGTTTCGAGTTGAATGAAATGGAGGAATTCGAGGTTCGGAGACTTATAAAATGCCAGCGTACAAAGAAAACCAAGAAATTGGCATGATAAGAAAAAATATTCAAAAGCAGCGGTTTTGGCGGGGACAAAAAGTCCTCTCTTATTCAACTCTGGACTCTCAGCTCTTCCACAGGAAGTGCGTTCAAAAGGTGGTGAAAGGACGTTCACGGTGGTGAGAATCTATCCGCATGGGGCGGTGGAGGCAGCTCGTGGCCTGCGAGAGGGCAGGGTCCAGTGAAGTGGACAAAAGGCTGAACATTACTTGGAGGTGACTTTTTCGAAAGAAAAGAATTTACTCACTGAGCGATCCCGGAGTGATCACGCAGCGACAAGTGAGCTAAAGGCTTTTAAACCAGCGCTTCAATGAGGAGGCAACCCATTTCTTCCCTTTATTTACATTTTAGCATGATTTCAGTTTTTAGAGCTTTAGGTAGCGTTTTGCCGCGTTTAGGTTTAAGTTTGGAATAAGTTTTAACTCTTGGGTTTAGGAGTTTCATCGTCATCATTTTGCATATGCGTTTATACTATCTTCAAGTTATGTTTTATGTTAAAAAAAAAAAAAAAAAATTAAACAGGGGTTAGAACCGTGCGATCGCACATGGTTCACTCCACAATAACGATCATAGGCTGGGCGATTACATTGCACTTGATTTCTCTAGTCGATCGCGGCGCACTTTAACTCCATGCGATCGCATGGCTGCATATATCGATTTAAAAGCGGGACTTGGACCTTTCATTTCAAAATCCACATTTTTCTACTGAAACATCCGAGTTCCTCTTGACTCCTTAATCTCAAACATCATTAGGTTACTTTTGAGGCATCAATTTCACACAACAAGCAATCTTTCGCTTCACAATTCCACAATTCAACGGTAAGTAAGTTCAGTTTTTTACCGTTAATTCCGGTTTTGTTGATTAAGTGTAGAAAATTCTTGCTCTTTGATAAATGTGGAAATAGTTGGTTGATTAGTCTAGGCTTGAGCAGAGCTTAGGAAATATATTTGGATTGGGTTTTAGTTGATTAAGTTGGAAAAATTTGACCGGTTTGTTCCTTCCCCGTTGTTGTCATTTCTTTGAAGAACATCACATGCATACTGGGTGTTTGATGATTTGCCTCATCTGGCGTTTTTGGCCTAATTTGATGTGAACACCTTGAAATTCTCCATTACACTAAAGCAATCATGCTGAGGTCATGCAGTTTAGCTTGAACACATGTTTAGCACAGAAGGTAATCAACGTTAACATAAAAACTGCGGTGCCTGTAGCCACAGGCGTACCGCGACAACTTGCTTGAATTAGTAACCCGTCCGCTTGTCAGTTTGACCACAATAACCTCGGAATACGTGAAATTGGTAAATAGTAGTAGACCTTATCATACTTTCATGTCACGCTTATCAGTTCATTTTGCAATTTCCTAGAGTATTTCATCGACGCAATGCTAATCCTCGTCTATCATGTTTTAAGGTCTTTTACACGTGTGTCGAAACAAGTTTGGGGGTTATATCTTGATCTATATATGTTTTCTTACACTTACATATTATTGTTCATTTTGCAGTTATGGCCGAAGCGATACCCATTTCTTGTGAAAGGGAGAAAGAAGACTACTGGTGGCATACAAGAGGGCTCAAAGATTCGATCAATGACCATGGCCTCTCACCTTTATTTATCGGCGAGAGGTTCGCATAATGCGGTTGACCCGATCTGGGGAGCAGTGCAACGACTGGGGAGATTAAGTCTTCAACCTAGCGATTGGCAGCTGTGGAGTGGACCCGGGTATGGCGGGTACTCCCACATCCCCATGTACTCCGGCTAGATCCATAGAGTTCTCTGCGAACTTCAACCCGGAGATAGACGTTCATGGTAGACCCAGAGGCTCTGACGGAACATTTAGATCACGGGCACGTGGTTCATGTTTACCATGGGGTCATCGGCAATTTCATAGCCCCTGTCCTACGGCGATGCCCCCCGTACGCCCGACGGTAGGGATATGCGCGGTGGCCCGTTTCATGTGGGATGGATGCATGGCGGCTGCGGGAGGAAGCCTGATGGGTGACAGACTCCACTCCTCGTCCACGAGCGTGTTTGTGAGCCGCGCTTGTCGACCAGGCTCGCGCCCGCACCACCATGTGATGCGGGAACTCCATTTCTTTGGCACCTGTTTGGCATCACGGCGTCGATGGGCTAGGGAGTTACATACACGCACAGTCTGGCTTCTTTGGCCTCCCGAACCGGACAAAAGGCGCAACCCGTCTTCCGTGATCGATGGTATTTATCGCGCATTAGTGAGGTCCCGATTTCCATAAGCGGAACCATTTTGAGAAAAAGGCTATCAACCGTTTTGCGCCGGAGAATCTGGGGCCAGACCTTCTTGCGCGGTATGAGAGTTACGCCGGTATGACGAAACACCCTCTTGAGATGACCCGGCCGCACCCAGCAGTGACATGACCCGGTGACAACACGGAAATATGGTAAACGCTTGTTACGTAAACGGCACTTAGAAATGAAATTTGGCGAACCGGCTGCGTACTCATCACAGAGATGAGCTCCGCCACCGGTCACGGCGGGGTTAAGCGACTTCTGCGATCACCAGTGCGTGCGGTTCAAACCGCCGATCGTCTATGGAATTTACTACGGGTCCGGTCTTCGCCAGGCCGAGTCGTTGATTAAGGTGTGCGTAACCCGAACCAGCGGCAATTAGGACAGATGCCCGGGCCAAGCTGGATGATCGTAATCCCGTAGTATGCCGCTGCCGCCCGACGCCTTCGACTCCTCCGGCGGTTGACCCTTCCACCACTCCTTCGGAAGTATCAGGTCCACCACTGCACATCTGCATTATATTATTTTGCTATTTACCGGCTGATTGGGGACGTCTGGCGTTTTGCGTTTAGCGGTGGTTGATAAAATTTTGCTCAATTTGTTATATTCAACGATATTTGATGATATTTGATTGACTTGGATTCGTTCAAATTGAAAATAAATAAAAATAAAATTTGCATTATTATTTGATTTGCATAACTTCGCCCATAATATGCAGTAATACAATTTTCGTTTAATTTTAGCTTTAAATGTTGACTTGTGAACAAATTATATTGTTTCCGTCTGAGACTAATTAATCATGCTCGATATTGTGTTGTGTGACCGATGCTTGATGATATGCTTAGCTATGTTAGTACGCAAGTTGAAAATAATAGGATACATGTTTAAGCCTAAAAATCATCATCAAATATCTCGAACAAATAACCAATATGGTGAGTGATTGTAGTGAGTATGCTTGTGATGGTGGCTATCTAGATTATGTTTGAATCCATTTGTATTCAGATCGAAAAAGCCGTGTGGAGCACTTTAGACGGTTAGAGGAAACCAAAGTGATGACCGAATGTTAGGAATCTAATCACTCGGTATAGACTTATTGCGCATAAAGAACAGAACTTCCATTGTTTTATATAACTACCGTTTCGAACTTTTTTTTTTTTCGTTGATAAAGTCGTTGACCAAAAGCTTTGGATTACGTGAATTCGTTAGAAAGCAATGATAGAATGAGTTTCCATCGACTTAATATCTTATAACTCTTAGCCCCAGCCTATTTATTTCGTTGAAAGGCGAGTAGGGGTTTCTGAGTCCTTGATGCCCCTAAGGTTAGCGAAAGACTTGGGAATTAAATGACTGAAATTTCATCTGCATGGATCATTTAGAAGCTTAATGAATTGAGTTACATGCATAAGATTAAAAATAATATAAAAAAAAAAGTAAAAATAATAATCGCCATATATATATGTATAAAATAAAATAAATAAAATAAAATAAATTTGTCTTTGCAAAGTAACACGAGGATTAGATGACTAATAGGTTTGAAACTGCCCAATAGAAAATTCACACAGTCCAAGAGTCTTCGTCACGGTGGAGGCGCTTCGTAAGCTGGGTTATCACAAATCGTTAAACTTTCTCAACACGACCTCTAGAAAGAGAAGAATGTGAGCGACCTTAGACAGAAATCTTGGAATTATGAGAGAAAACAATTATTTTTGGGAGAAGTGTATCTTCACGAGGAAAGGAAAAATTGACCAAGTGGTTGGACTATCACCTCATAAATTTAAGCTGATCGAGATGAGCGCCCTCTTACGATTCAAGTATGTTTCAATTGGAATCACGTTTACAAGCATATAACTGAACAACTACGTCAGTTTAAGTTTTTCTTTGTGCAAAATACAGGCGGAAACGTGACTATTTATGAACTGTGTGCTTATTGCATCAGTACAAGTTTGTTTTTAGTAGTTTATTGAGGGCAATAATAGTTCAAGTGTGGGGGTATTTGATAAGTACAATTTGTACTTATACGACTCTAAAAATGGACAATTATAAGTTCTTTTTTAGTTGTTCTGAGTTTAGTGCATGTGTTTTTCTTATCAATTTAGGAAATAATCAAAGTCCAGTATAAATGGGATGAAAAGAGCAAAATAGAACAAGGGGACCTAATTGCTAAAGAAATGAAACTTGTGGACTTGATGTGAAAATACCGGGTGGGCAATTCAAATTCAAAACCAGGATAAACCATGCGATCGCATGGTATTATCTGTGCGATCGCAAGCGTTGAAAAAAGAACGAATGTAAATCGGATGAACCATGCGATCGCAACTATGTCCACCATGCGATCGCAGACCTAATCGTGATGAAATTGTGCGACACCGATTCAAATAGAATTCTACCGGTCAAATAACTTCAACAACCAAACACACGTTTGGAGGTCTTGAGAGGAGTATAAAAGGCGTAAGATAGACTTTTCGCGGAGACGAATTTTAGAGGAACAAGAAACAAGGCAAGAACGAAGATCAAGCGCGAATCAAGATTATCGAGCGAAGATCACGGGTTGTATTTACTTTTGTTTTCTTTTCTCCGGACCATGATGAATTCAATTTTCGTTAATTGAAGAAATCATGTCCGCTTAATTTACTTTATCTAGGATGAACGATGAAACCTCACGCTTTGATTAATTAGCGTTTTTCCTTTTAGTAATTAATTGCGTGGATTGATTATTCTTTATTCGGTTTCTTTATTATTTTAATGCTTGCACACTATTAGAATATATTGTGATCTATTGAAGTCGAGAGATTCAATATAGATTTAGCACGTGTATTGAATAACATAGGGTCCAATAATAGATAGAGATTACTATTATGCCTTATGAAATCCATTTAGCGATCTTGAGATTTTAATGCATGTGCTTATGCTCAAGCTTAATTAGAGATAATGAAGTTCGCATAACATATAGATTTGATTGACCATCGAGAGGCTTTCGATTAATTTAGGAAGCAGATTTTAGTCAAGGTAATTAAAAGCTAAAAGTGATTAACGAGATAATTGAGTAGAATGTGTCGTGGATTCGTGAATCCTAGTATTGTTAAATTTAATTGTCTCATTTTTCGAGTTGCTTATTGCAATTTTAATTTAATCAAAATAGTTAATTTAGTTTAGAATCTTAAGAATCAAATATTGAATTTGTGTTTATTTCCATTGTTAAAATTTGAGTTGTGAAATTAATTGGTAATTTAGTATCTAGTCTAGGGTTCGACACTTTATTTTATCACTATATTACTTGTCACGATCCGTCCACTTCTGGGATATAAATCGCATAACACTCACACATTTCATAGAATCTCTGGCTATGGAAATTCGAGAATCTTAACTTTTATCCATAACTTTTATTCACGTATTTATAGAACCCATTATTCGACTATGAAAATTCTAGAATTTTAATTTTTATCTATTTTTATTCACACATTTTATGAATCCATTGCTCCAACCATAAAAAATTTGGAACAAAATCCATCTATAATCTAAAAAAAAAAAGTTCTTTTATTTATTTTACTATTCAATCCAATTTATTAATATTACGCGTTTAGCTCTCAAAAACTGGTATTGGCTCTTATGAGATGAGAGTTGAACAACTATATTTGACCCATACTGCCTCAAGTGGGGTCTTGGGACTAGTAACGTATACTAATTGAAGCAGCATGCCAGCACACCCATGCAATGCACAAAAAGTAAGATCTTTGCAATGAAAGGTGTTGTGTAATTGAGCGTGTCAGATTTATTTCAAAATAGAATATAAATTTGTGAAATTATCTTCTCTTAAAAAATTAAAAAAAAAAACAAAAAGGGAAAAAATTTTAAAAAAAAATTAAAAAATGGGAAAAAATTTAATTTTTTAAAAAAAAACCTTAAGGGAAAAAAAAAATTAAATTTTAAAAAAAGAAAAATTTAAGGGAAAAAAGGGAAAAGAAAAAACTTAAAATTTGAAAAAAAAAAACCCAAAAAAAAATATAAAAAAAAGAAAAATTAAAAAAAAAAGGGGAAAAAAAAAAAAAATACCAAAGGGAAAAATAAAAAAAAATTTTAAAATTTTTAAAAAAAAATAGAAAAATTTTTCCCTTTAAAAATTTTAAAAAATTTTTTTTTTTTTAAAAAACTAAAAAAAATTTTAGAAAAAGTTTAAAAAAATTTAAATTTAAAATTTTAAAAAAAAAGAAATTTTAAATTTTTTCGAAATAATTGGAAAGGTTTAAGCAATTTATAATAAAATTTAAAAATTAGAAAATTTAAAAAAAATTTTGAAAAATTAAATTTTTAAACAAAATTTTATAAAGATTTAGCTTAATTTAATAAAAAAATTTAAAAAAAAAAAATTTTAATAATAAAATTAAAATGAAAAAAAAGAAAAAAAAATATTAGTAAAAAATAAAAAAAATTAAAAAAAAAAAAAAAGTAAAATTTTTGTTTTTAAAAAAAATTAAAAAATTTGAAAAAAATTAAAAAAAAGATAAAAAAAAATAAAAAATAAAAAATAAGAAAATAAATAAAAATAGAATTAAAAAAAAATAAAAATTTAAAAAGGGAAAATAAAAAATTTAAATTTTTAAAATAAAAAAAAAATAAAACTTTAAAACTTATTTTAATTTTTTAAAATAAAATTTTTAGATTTTTGAATACTTTTAAGAAAAGAAATTTAACAAAAATTTAAATTTTAAAGGGAAAAATATTTTATAAAAAAAATTTAAAATTTTGATTAAAAATTAAAAAAAAAGAAAAAAGAAAATTAAGAAAATTTAAAAATTTGAGTAAAATTTAATTAAAGTAAATTTAAATTTTAAAAAATTTTTTTAAGTTTTTTAAATAAATTTTTAAAAAAAAAGTTAAAAAGAAAAATAGGGAAAAAGAAAAAATAAAAAATTAAAAAAATTTTGGGAGGAAAAATAAAAATTTTTTTAAAATTAAAAAATTTATTTTAAAAGTTTAAAAAAATAAAAATTTTTAAAAAAAATTTAAGGAAACCAAAAACTTTTTTAAAAGGGAATTTTACCCAAAAATTTTATGTTTAAAAAAAAAATTTAAATTTAAAAAAATTTAAAAGAAAAAAAAACAAATTTAAATTAAAATTTTGAAAATTTTTTAAAAAATTAACTAAAAATTTTTAAATTTAAAAATTTTTGGGGAAAAAAATTTTCCATGGGCAAATTTTTTAAAAACATAACAAAAAAACTTTTAAAAAAAGGGAAAAATAAAAAAATAAAATAAATTTTTTTTAAAAAATTTTAAGAAAAAAGTTTTTTTTTAAAAAAAAAATTTTTAAAATTTTTTAAAAAATAACTTTTTTTTTAATTAAAAATTTTAGAAATTTAAATTTTTAAAAAATTTGTTTAAAATGGGCTTTTTGAATTTTTAGGAAATTTTGGTTTAAAAAAAAATAAATAAATTAAAATTTTTTAAATTTTAAAAAAAAAATTTTTTTGAAAAAGCCAAAAACCCTTTTTCCCGTAAAATTTTTAAAATGATTTTTTTTTCCCTTTTTTAAATTTAAATTTTTGGGAAAAGCTTTTGGATAAATTTTTTATTTTTATTTAAAAATTTAAATTTTTTAAAAATTTGTTTTTTAAAATTTTTAACCAAAATTTTTTTTAAAATTTATAAAAATCTAAAAGTTTTAAATTTTTTTTGGGCTTTTTCCCAAAACTTCTTTAAAAAAAAAATAATTTATTAATTGGAAAATGGGGTTTTTAAAATTTTAAAAAAAATGGTTTAAATTTCTTTTATTTACAATTGTTCCCAAATAAAATTTTTGGGGTTTTTAAATCAAAAATTTTAAAAATAGTTTAAAAATTTAAAAGGGTTTTAAAAATTTGGGTTTAAAAAATTTTAAAAATTTAAAAAATTTAAAAAGGCAAAAATTTATTTGTTAAATTAATTTGGAAGGAAAATAAAATTAAACCTTTTTCCCAAATTTAATAGTTAAATTAAATAAAATTTTTAAAAAAAAAAATCGGGAATTTGTGCAAAAAGCCTTTAATTTAATATTTTTTTAAATTTTGTTTAAAATATTGAAATAAAAATAATGGTTAATTTTTCATAAATAGGGTTGGGTTCACTGGGTTTTTGGAAAAATCCAAAAATTCTGGGATTTAAAATAAACCCTTTGAATAAAAGGTTTTCAAAATACATTGGGGATTGGAAGAACCAAAATAAACAGGTTGGTTTTTAAATTTAGGGTTTGGCTATTAAAATAGAAACTTTTATTTTTTTTAAAAACCAAAAAAATTCTTTTTAATTAAGTTTTAAACTTTGCAAAGGAATCAAATTTTAAATTTTACCCTTTAACCTTTTGAGAAAAAAACCTTAAAAATTTTATTGGAAAATGGAATAATTAATAATTAAAAAATTTTGTTTTTTAAGAAAAGTTATAGTTTGGTTTTGAAATTTTTTTTAAATTTAAAAAAAGGGACTTTACTTATTTAAAAATTTTAAGTTACATACATTTAAGGTAGTAAAATGTTTCTTTTTTGGGGTTTTTGGGTTTTTGATTTTTAAGGAAAATACCCGACAAAATTCCATTTATGACCAAAATAAATTTTTCGCCCACTTTAAAATGCCTAAAACCATAATCCTATTTTAAACCATATAAGGGTCCTCAATTTGGAAATAGGCCTGGGGGATCCTTAATAATGCTAGGATCAAACCTAAAATCATTTTTATAAGGTTTGGTTTCTTTAAAATTTTTCTTGTTATTTTAATATTAATTTTTATTTTAATATTCAATAAAAATTTCTTTTAAATTTAAAATTTTAAAGAATAATTTGGACAAATTTTTTCTTTTTTCTAAATTAAAAAAAATTTTAATGAAAATCTTTGGTCTTATTAAAAAAACAAAACAAAAACAAAAGTTCTTTAAAATGAAACAAGTTTTGTAACCAAAATTTTTTGGGAAAAATTAATAAAGACGGTTTTATACAGGGTGCAATAAATTTTGACTTCGTTGTTTCCGATCTTCTTTTAAAGGAATTTAAAAGTCTTGTAATAATCCTTTGCCCACTACCCATTTTGGATTCCCTTGGAAATTTTTCATTCTTAGAGTATGGATTGATTTGTTAAATTATAGATGTCCATGTCCCAAGAATCCTAAGGCTTTTGAAGCGCTATCCGCGATATTGGATAGGTGGCGAGGATGGATGCCCAGTATCTGGCCTTGACGGGGCGGATGGAGGCTCAAAAGGCGATTTGCCCAAAAATTTTAGGGGCCCTAAATAAGAAATTATTTATAGTTTTTTTTGGGAATTCGGGGCCCTCATTTTTTGGCTTATGGTTTAAAATCTCAAAACTTAATTTAATTAAAGCACATTTGAAAAGACCCAACCCAATTGAAAAAACGAATTGTAATAACTTTTTTATAATGTTTTAAATTTTGTTTAAATAGATATTTGAGGTGGTTAAAAATTTGTGGCTTTTAAAGTTTATGTACCTTGTTTTTAAAAGAGAATTGCCGAAAAAAATGTTTGTTTATCAATTGAAAAAAGTCAAAAACGGAGGTACCCAAAAGGTTCGTTTTTGGTTAAACATTAATTGAGAAGGGTCTTCACAAATTTTTTGCCTAAAATCAAATATTTAGTTTCTTTTAAACTTGGGTAAAAAAAATGGAAGTTAGAAAATGAGAGCCAATATAATTGTTGCCCTTGGAATGTAAATGAAAAGAAAAAGGGGAAGAAGGGGAAGGGGAAGGATAAGAAAAGGAATTTGGGAAGAAGATATAATTTAATTCAATAATATTGGGCACATTACCTAGGACAATCAATAATATAGGAAAATTATTGAAAATACATTTATGTAATGTTTAAATTTTGAATCTTTTTTGGAAAAAATTGATTGTATTTTGCTAAAGGACGACTTCCGGAAAATCCATCAATCATACGTTTGCTCCGCGGACCAATCCAAAATAATTAAATAAAAATTCAAGAAATTCTACATTTTAGTGAATTTTTGTGATTTTTAAAATCGATCAAACAACACTGATATGATACCATGTTTTATCTTTGTATTGTTTAATTATATTTTTTTTAATAAATTGCAAAAAATCATATTAAAAATAATTAAAAAAGTTAAAATAATTCAATTACCTAAATAAAAAAAATGGATTAAAACAAGTCATGAAAAATAAGACAAAAAGAACGGTTTTCAAACATTGCCAAATTAAAAAAGTTAAAATAAAAAACGGGATTAAAAAAATAATTTCACTTTAAATGTTCGGATTAAAACAAGATCATGGAAAAACGTCTATCTAATCACATTCCTAAATAAAAAAGATCTGGATTAAAACTGAATTCGTCAAGGATTAAAATGTTCATGGATTAAAAGTCAAAATTATAATGCCATTACCAAACAAAACAAAATGGTTTTAAGCATTCAAATAGTATCGCAGTTCAAACCTTGCCATAATTAAACGAAAGAAAAATTAGCTAAATAAAAATTATTTAAAGTTTTTTTTTGTTTTATAAAGTAAAATTCTTGTTTTTGATTTGTTTTTCAAATATTTTCAAAACTTTTTTAACAATTTTTGGGTTTGGGACAAATATTATTTGGGCATTTCCTTTTTTGGGTTTTTAAATTTGGGAAAAATATTCTTCCCGATTGAGGTTGGATTTAAGAATGGTCTTTTCCAAGTAGGTACCTGAATAAATTTAAGATCTGATTCATGCCTTGTTTTATCAAAAAAAGTACAGCAATACCTTCCATTTCTTCCTTAACACATTTTAAAAATACCACCATTTTCCATTTGACATTTGTAGTTTTCGGGTAAAAAATGTAAAGGAAATGGGTGAAGGGAATAATTATTTCCCTTTTGGCCTAATTTCTTAAAAAAAAGGGGAAAAAGAAATTTTTTAAGGAAAATAAAAAGTTCTTTAATTCAATAAATTGCACTAAGAAATCTTTTTTCAACTAATTATTGGTTCCGATTTTTGTTAGAGGAATCTTTTGAAAAAAAAAATTTTCATTTTAGCTAAAGGCGGCCAGGTAAAAAAATTGTGGATGGTGGACGGCGGGTCGGAATCGAAAATATTTTAATTAATTTAAAAATTGAAAAAGTTTGATTAATCACAATTTGAAAATTTTACCTAATTTGAAACAAGTCATTCAATGACTTATACAATTTTTTTTTTTTGTTTTTAAAAACATGTTAAACAACCCAACATAATCCAATTTTAAAACTAAATTAAAAAACATCAATTACCCAATTAAAAACTATTAAAACCAAACAAAACCTGCAACCAAAAACAGGAACAACGGCAAAAGGCCCATAAATTAAAAATATAAAAAAAATTCTATCTTAAAAAATATAACCACGATAAATTGGTAATCAGTTAACCCTTTTATTGATTAACTTTTTATAATCCTTTATTGCTTTCTTTATTTTAAAATTTTAAACTTAAGATATAGGATTGTTCTTGGATTTTTAACGATTTTCCAATTGAATTATCAAGAATTATCTGATAAATAGCACAAAAAGATTAACTTGGTAATTACAATTAGAAAAAAATATTAAAAACTTGATTATACAAACTTTAATAATCGCCTCCAAACTAACTACAAAATTTTTGTTTAAAATTTTTTGTCTTTATTTTGTGTTTTGAGTATATGATTTAATTTTGAAAAACTTTATAAAGAAATTTTTTGAATCAACACTTTGAGGGAATTTTAAAGTTGATCGCTAACAAACTTAAAGTCCCTCGCTTGGGGCTCGTTGCATAACTTCAATTTTCCAACCAAGGGGGTGGGGTTTATCAAATCATACATTGATTGATGATTTGGTATAAATTTGTCATTTTCGACTTTGAAGGGACAATTTGTCAAAATTGAAAATTGGGGACATTAAAATTGGTTAAAAACAACTTTGTGATTAAAGCTTATCTCATCTATAAGAAAACTTCAAATTTATTATGTGAAATTGGGAGAAAGAATTTGAAAGGCTTGTTAAAGAATAATTAGATGTTGTATTGGGAATCGGGCACTGCATAATTCATTTTATATACAAATCCAAAGAAAGGTTATTTGGTTTTATTTTAAATTATAATCAAAGAAAAATATTTTCTAATTGAACAGCAATGTACAAAGTTGATATTCCAATTTTCCTTTTTGATTTTAAAACAAAGTTTAAAGTCAGTTCTTCAAATTTAATTTAAAAAAATCAATTCATTTATAAAATACAAAAAGAAATTTTGAACATTGGGGTGGAATAATTTTTTTTTTGGAAACAAGGTTCATGGACCAATAATTGGTTCTTGTTAAACCTTATTTATTATTCTTTTTAAAAACCTTTTCTTTTTTTATTTTTTAAATTGATTTTAAATAACTTTTTGCTTAAAAACTTATTTCTAAAGTAATTTAAAAACGGGATAAACTATTTGTTAACCAAAAAAGAGGTGCATTTACATTAGTAGTTTATTGGTATAAAATAATAAACTTCAGCCATGGGTACAATTGTATAACTTAAATTTAAATTATTTAATTTTGCCTAAAAAATTTTTTGTTATTCATTAAATTTTTAAAATTCGTGTCTTCAATTTAATTTTCTTTCCGCTTTTTTTTAATAAAATTTTAGTTTTTAAATTTGTTGAGTCATCGCTGAAATGTCAAGTTTGGAATTTAAAAAGTTTATTTTTTGCCAAATGAAGACAATTTTGTCAAGATGATTGAGAGGTTTTAAACTGTAAAACTTTAGTGACCCTAAAAACAATATGGAGAATTGGGATTTAAAGATTACCCTAATTTAAAAAAAATTAAGTAAGAAAATAATGGAGGTTAATCAAAATTTTATCCATTTTAAATTAAAAAAAAAAGGTCATCTTCTTTAAATAAAATAAAAAAAAACAAAAAAAAGAATAAAAATATAACCAAATGTTTTTTTAAAAATAAAGAATCAAAGATTTTCCTTCATAAAAATGCCCCACCGTCATTTTTTAAAACCCTTACGTTTTTAAATCCATTGGATTATCAAATTTTTTTAAACCCCAATGGTGCCATGTACCACCCCAATTACTTGTAACCTAATAATATCTTGAAAAGCAATTTTTCAAAAAAAATATATGTTTCCAATAATTCTTAAAATTTCAGTATTTTAAAAACAGGAATCATATGTCCTCTTTCTTCTCTCCTTCCTCCTTATTATTATTTATAATAAACCTTCGTTACTAGCTTTATTAAAATTTAAAATTTCTAAATTGTCTAATTATTTTGTATTCTAATTTTTAAAATTCCTCTTAATATATTTTTCCTTTTTTTTTATAATTTTTTAATTATTTATTTTTATTTTATTTTATTTGGGCAATTCAAAAGTCTAGGTTCAAATGAATTTACAATCTTTTCATTTTTGGATTTTAATAATCTTTAAATTAGGCCCTAATAGTAAGTCCATTGGTCTAATATTATAATTTTTTCATTTTGGAATCTTTAATTTTATTCATTAATCCTTTTAAATTTTTTCTTTTTCTTTTATAGTATAGGGAGGGTTATAAACAAAAAAAGAATAATTTAATTTCTTTAATTCTTTCACACTTCTTTTAAATATTCTTTAATTTAAGACCTATAGCTTAACAACCACTTTAATAAGCAATTAATCAAAGTGAATTTTTAAGGAATAAAATTCTTATTTAGAAATAATTTAAAATTCAAATAAAAACGGGAAAATACTCTTTTCTCTCCCCTTTCCTTCCTCCCCCAAAATATAAAAAATTTAAAATTTAAATTTTAATTATTTTCTTTAAAACCTTTAAAAAATTTTTAAAAGGCAAAAACTTAATTTTTTTAATAAAAAGATAACTAAAAGATAATAAATTTTTAATTTCCTCAAATAATAGAAAGACCCTTTAAAATATGGGATTAAAAAAATAGAACTAAAATAGAAATTAAAATGAAAATATAAAAATTAGCCTCAAATAAAATTACTTCAAATATAAATTTTTCATTGAATTTTAATTAAAATTAATAAACATTCTCTTCAAATAGTCATAATTTTAGGTGTTATATGAAACAAAGAAAAACTAAATGTTTTAAATTTAAAAACTAAATGAAATACAAAAATAATAAAATATCAAAGAATGATTTTAAAAATAAAAATAGAAATTTTTAAAATTACAAATGAATTTTGGAAATTAAAATCATAAAGACAATTAGACAACTTTTTACAAAACCCAAGGAATTTTGAGTGAATTTAGTATTTTTTAAAAACCCTTATATTTCAAAAAAAGGATTTATTTTAATTTTTAATTTATTTGTGTAAATTGATAATTTTTAATTAAAAATCATAGAGAGCTTTTAAAGAATTAAAATTGCAAATAAATTTATAGAAAATTTAATTAGTAAAAAAAATAAAGTAAAAAGAAAAATAGAATTTTAGGAAAATATAGAAAAGGAAAAATTCAACTTCAAATATAATAAAGACTATTTTATAATTTTGATAAAATAGAAGAAACTAAAAATTGAAGTTTTTAAAATAAAATTAGCAGAATTTTAAAAGTTTAGGTAAAAATTGGATTTTAACAAAAATTATCAAGCAATTAAAAGATTTTAATAAAGCATGAATTGTAAGACAAATAAAAAAAGAAAATACCATTTTAAATTACCTTTAATGTGAATATAAAGTAATTGAAAAACATAGAATTAAGGAATGAATTTTCATTAAAAAATAAATATAGTAAAAAAGAAGAAAAAGGTTAGAATTAGGAAATATAAAATAAAAGGAAAAATTAACCAACTTAATTATAAAATAATTATAATTCATAATAGAAAGTTTTAAATTATTTTAAACTGAATTTATATTAGAAAGTTGGAACTTTTAAATTTATTAAAAGTAATTTTGAAAAATTAGACATAAAATGAGTAAAATTTTGAAATCTTAAATAGTTAAATAAGTATTGAAACAAGATGGAAAAATAATGTTTTAAAAAAATAAAAGTTATTAAGAAATTTTGTTCTTTAGTGGTAAAATATAATTTAGAAATATTTAAGAATGGTTAAAATTAACTTAATCGAGGAAATAATTTAGAAAGATTCTAAAAGAAAGGGCCTATGATAATCTTGTGAAAGGATCTAAAAAAAGAAATTAATGTTTACAAATTTTTAATAGACTCATAATCGGAAAGCAAAATTTTAGTTTTTTTAGTAATCAAATGGCGAGTTTATAATTAGGTCAATTTCCGAAACCCCTTTTTAAAAAATTTTACTTTTGAAAAGAAATCATTGGGCCCGGTTTAATTTTTACATATCTAAAAAAAGAGACAATACATACCCAACCATCTTCTTCTTCCTCTTAATCATCATCTTCATCTTTGCAACTTTGTAAGTTGTGAAACTAGGACTGAGTAGTTAAAATCTTAATTATAAAAAGCATACTTTAGAAGTAAAACTAGAAATTTTAGAAGACCAAGAATCTTTTCATCAACAAGAAATATAAGTACCAAGATGAGATTAAAATTGCATGAAACCTTAGAAAGATTTAATTAAGATATTGATAAAGAAAATTGTTCCAAAAAATTATTACTTTTGAGGAAATATCCTTCTAAAATAGAAAGACTTATTGAACTAACAAATTTACAAATTAAAGGTAAGAAAAAACTCTTTATGATTTAGAACAAAATATTGGAGATTGTGCCAACATTGTCCGAAATTCCATAAAAATTCACTTATTCAAGAAATTATTGTTTTCTCCCAAAATTTAAAATTATCATAATGAAAATCAATATTTCTTCCAATATGGCCCTCTATAAAACAACTATCCACCTCTTCCTTTCTTAGACACAATTACCGTACAATTTGATTTGATTATACAATTTCTCAAGAAGAAGATATTTTTATTAAATTACAATATGGTATGATTGACACAAGATATATCTTAAAGACCTTTTAAATTTTTTAAACCTATCCTTAAAAAGATTTTAGATCCAAACAACACATCTTAATGATTCAATTTATTCTCCTTTTGATTTAATTTATTTTCGGACACCAATTGTAAATAATGGTATTATTATCCTAGCAACCATTTTATAAAAATTTTGAAGGCCTTCATCAAAGACTGACATCAAAATTAAAGTTAGAAGATTGATTATGAAAGAAGAATTTTAGAACCCCTACTCTCATAGAAATGCAAAGGACCAACTACTTGGGCGAATGGAATAATGGAATAATATTTTGAAGAATTTCTAACAAGAAAAATCAAGATAGAAAGATTATATGTTCAATATTCATAAAAAGATTTATATCGATGACTTTTCAAGAAAATTATTGTATTGAAAGCTATTTAAAGCATCATAGAACCATTCGCACAAAATATCTCGGACGATGCAAACAATGAAATGGATTTGATCCGAAGAATTATATTGAAATGATGGACAAATAATAAAGAGATTAGACAAACATGGACAATAATTTAGCACAAAGACAATTTGAAGCAATAATTTAAAAGAAAAGCTACATGAAAGACAAAGGAAATTATGGGTCAAAGGGTGTAAAAAGTAAACAGGAAAACATTGATGATGAAGGAAAGCATTTATGGTGAAAAGACAAATCGTTTAAATTGTGCGAAAAGATTTGTATTTTTTTCTTTCTTTCAACCTTACACTTGTAAAGATTGTCGATTATTTTATTATTTTCTTTATATGTAAGAACCTTTGCTTATAGCATAAGGAACACACCAAAACACTCATAAAAATATAACACACACATATTTACATACTTTCTCTTGTATCGCTCTCAATTGTAAAGATCTTCTTAGAAATTTCTTAATAAAAGTAAGTTGTTCATACTTGTTATTATCTTTACTTTATTATATTTTCGGAAAGGCCTAAAGAAGAAAATCCTAGTAAAATTAATTTTTTCAAAATATTTTTTAGTTTTCAAGTAATTTATTTTTAAACTTATCATGTTTTTGGATTCCATGTCCAAAATGAAAGGTAAACCTTGAGTTAAGAAATGTTATATTTTCCCAAGAATGGGAATTTGTTCAAAACCTATTGAAATATGATGAAATTTCATTTTTAGCTACGTTA
Organism: Forsythia suspensa; assembly: GCA_023638005.1. Taxonomy (NCBI): domain Eukaryota; kingdom Viridiplantae; phylum Streptophyta; class Magnoliopsida; order Lamiales; family Oleaceae; genus Forsythia; species Forsythia suspensa. Next base: position 56,894,178 of record CM042674.1, on the reverse strand, counting down.
AGCCTTTAAAGGTCAAGAAAAGAAAAAAAATTAAAGAAAAAAAACAATTTTGAAGGAAATTAATTTTTGAACGATAAAATACTAATTAAGGCCATTACATCAATATTGTTTTAAGTTTTTTATTTATGCAATTAGACTTACATCCGCTTAATTGTTTAATTTATCAATTCCTTATTATCCTTGTTAGATAGAAATAGATGTGACTCTCCTAGATCAAGTTCGAATTGTTGAGAACTCTTCTCAACGCCCAGCTTTTGATTACAGATCCCTGGAATAACATAAAAGAGAAAAATTCAAAGACTAAATTAGAATACGTAAAAGATAAAGACTAAAAGTTATCATAAATTGGTACCATAAATAGACAAAGACTTATCAATATCTTGGTATCATAAATAGACTTATCATAAATTCATTACTACATTTATTACTCATATTTATGATATGTTATGAGATTTCCAATTTCTTATAAGTATTCTAAATTTATAAAGCTACGTAGACTAAGATCAACTTTAGAGTTTTGTTTTAGATTACATAGAAAGAAATTTGTAGTACTTAAAAGTAATTTACATTTATACTATTTATTTTCGAATATATTAATATTTTACCAAAATTTATTATTTGTTCTTAATTGTTGAAATCTTAATTGTTCGAAATTGTCTTAAATTGGTATTAGAACCTGTTTAAGTCAAGTTTATTTATTGTATGAATAAAATAGATTATTTAAATTTAGAGATTTTAGAAAATTTAAAGAGAAAAGATAATTTAGACAAAGCATCTTTAGTTTGTAATTTTGATTAAAAAACTTTAAACATCTTTTAATTCAAGATAAGCGGTTAAATAGTATAGTAGATTTAATAGTAAATTTAAGCGAAAATCTAGAAAGAAATATTTCGCAAATAATAGAAAGATAGAAGGTTTTAAAAATTTTAATAAAAGCATAAAATTTTAGAAAATAATTTAGAATATATTTAAAATAGTGAAATATTAAAGAAGTTTTCTTATAATAAAGACATAGAAAATATTAACTTAGAAAGTAAAATAATGTTTAGAAAAGCTAAACCAGGAGATTCCTAAACAAGATTTAGATCAATTAACAAGTTAGAAAAGTTAGATCTAGGAAATACAAAAAAGTAAGTAAATTTAAAAAGACTAAGTGGGTATATACATAATGAATAAAGATAAACAAGTTGTAGCAAAGTAGTAGAATATTAAGAAATTCTTTAATGAGATCTTCAACTAGAAGAATGGAATAAGAAACTAAATTAGAATATTTAATAGTTATAGAAAACAAATAGAAACATTTAGATAGAATAACTTAAAATTAATAAAAGCTTTAGAATATATAAAAGGAAATCTTTTAGTAAATCTTTGATATACCAACATTATGGAGAAAGATATATTTCATATACACACGAAGATCAATTCATATCTTTAGATTTAGTAGAAATAGATTTTATAAAGAAATAACAAATAAAACCTTCAAATACATCGGATCTAATAATGGTAGGAGTAAAAGGATTAATAGAAAAGTTCGAGCCAAGACATTAATATGTTTATATGATAATAAATTTAACGAGAACATGGATTATTAGGGCATAGAATTAGACATGAATAACAAAGGGGTATAGTTTATTTTACACCGATTATTTAGTTAGAACAAAGAATTTTTATAAAGACATTAAAATATGAATAAAGACTAGGGATACCAAATGAAAAGAAATGAAGAAAATCTATTTATACGATTTGAGGAAGACTTAGGAAAATAGTACCATTAAATATAAATTAGAAAATGATCAAATAATCACTTTATTAGGAAGGGTATAAAAATCCCATCAAAGAAATTTTCTTAAACAAATGCGGATTAGAGAAATTGCAAACTCTTTAGAAAAGTCAATTTTAGCACCTAATATTATGTATAAAATAGTAATGGAACTTTGAGTATTAGATTTGAAAATTACAATTATCAAGCAAGAAAAAACAAGACGAACGAAATAGAAGATTATGAAAGGAAGAAGAAATTAATGCTTTAGATGAAGAAAGGAAACGATGATAAAGAATTTAGGTATATTGACATGGAATATTATAGAAACCTTAGGAGAACCGAGAACGAATAAATACTTTGAAGAAAAGATCAACCAAATATAGAAATAAAATAGAAGAAAGCAATAGTAAAAGCTAAATCGAAATGACCAAGAGTTTGGAAAAGAAAAGAACCCACGAATAAAATGCGATATTGAAGGTAAATACCATTTCCCTTCTCTTATGTATGATTGGGAAGACAAAAAACGAAGTTTAGGAAAAGACAAACAAAAGAAGGATGTAATCTACCGGGTGGTAGAGGATTAATATTAAAATTAAATAACCTCAAAGAAGTACTTTAACTAAATGGAAAATTCGAATTAGAGCATGTAATAGTTTACCTATACAAATAAGAAGAAATGTGGTCTTATTTAGAGACTTATTTAGGAAAGATAACTTTAGATATATATGTTATAGCCAAAAGACTAAAACCGATGAAATAAGATTAAGAATGGTTGGAGAAGAAAATTTAGAAATTTTACTAGTTTTATTAGAAATAATTATGAAAGACCAAGTAGAGACAATGTTTATGAACAAGATAAAACCTTAGAAGAATTAGAAAACTAAGTATAAGTAAGATGAAATACATACAACCTTTTTATTAGACTTTGAAAGATTAGTTAGGAGTTAGCTTTAGAGGTAAACGATTAGATATTATTATTATTATATAGAAAGATTCCACCACCATTGAATAATAAAATTAAAAATGAGGTAAAAAAAATGAGATTCAAAAGGAACAACTATTAGTGCTACCATAAAATTTATAATAAATAAATTAAAAGAATATTGTATAGAAGAAGTAGCTAGAAAGCAATTAAAGCAATTAAATTATTCTTTTTTTCGATTTATACACACATCAAACCTATGACTATAGAAAGAAAAAGAAAAGAATATATAAAAAGATAAAGGACATAAATATAGAAGACAATACCAAAATAGAAAAGATAGGAAGCTTAATTATAATAGATATGTTAAAAGACCAAAAATAGAAAAGATTGTAAATGCTACATTTGTGGAGATCCTACACATTTTGCTAATAAAGCCCAAATAAAAATAAAAATAGGGAAACGTTAAATAAATCTATAATAATCAAGAAATAAAGTCATATCACGAGTTAGATAATGAATCTTTAGTTAAAGATATCAAATATAGTATAAAGATGACGAGTTAGACAATTTAAAATTTTAGAAAGTTCATAAAGCAATAGTAGTACAAGATTTAGATCTCTCATTCTTGATATAAAATGATGAACATAGAGCAAGAATATATTCATGAATGGATTAGAGGACAATGATCTATGATAGAATGTACAATATGTAGAGTATATCCAAGACATATAAATAGAAATCTTAAAAATTGTTTAGAAATTCAATGTAATAATTGTTTAGGAATCCAAGATGAGCCTTATAATAAAGCCAAAGACTATAGTGAAACCATAGAAAAATTAGAAGATAGAGTAACTAACACTAATAATAGAATTGATAAAATACATGAAGCATTAGGAAAATACAATATAAACTTCTTATTTCAACACTAATAATAGAATTTACGATTCTAACTTAGTCTTTGAATTTTTTCTTTTTATTTTATTCTCGGGATCTTTAATCAAGAAGCTCGCGTTGAGAATAGAGTTCTCAACAATTAGCAATTTGATCTGAAGAGGGTCACCTCTATTTCTATCTAACAAGGATAATAAAAGATATTGATAAATTAAACAATTAAGTAGATATTGAAGTCTAATTGCATAAATAAGAAAACTTAAAACAATATTGATGTAATGGCCTTAATTGAGTACTTTACTTTTAAAAAATTTTTCCTTTTTGTTTTTTAAATATTCCTAAAAGGCTTAAGACGAGCTAAAAACGAAATTTCATTATGTTTAAATAGGTTTTGAACAAATTCACATTCTTGGGAGAAAACATAACCTTTTTAACCAAAATTACTTTTCATTTTAGCCATGGAATCCAAAAAGATAATAAGTTTAAAAATAAATTACTTGAAAACCAAAACATATTTTTGAAGGAATTAATTGCTTACTAGGTTTTTCCTTTTATGGCCTTTTCCAAAATATAATAAAGTAAAAGATAATAACAAGATGATATGAAGAACTTACTTTTATTGAAAAATTTCTAAGAAGATGTTTACAATTGAGGCGATTCAAGAGAAAGTATGTAAATCTATGTGTTTCTATTTTTCCGAGTTTTGCATGTGTTCCTTTTCTATAAGCAAAGGTTCTTAAGATAAGGAAAATAATAAAATAATCGTACAATCTTTACGAGTTTAAGGTTGAACGAAAGAAGAAAAATACAAATATTTTTCCGCACTTTAAACGATTGTCTTTTCACCATAAATGCTTTTCCTTTACTTTTTACAATTTTGACTACCATCATTTCATTTGTCTTTCATGTGGCCTTTCTTTAGAATTATTGTCCATGTTGAATTATTGTCTTTGTTGGAATTATTGTCCATATGATATCTAATCTCTTTATTATCATCCATTATTTCAATATAGGCTTCTTCCGATCAAATCCATTTCATTGTTTCTTCCTAAGATATTTTCTATATCCGAATGGTTCCGATGCTTCAATAGCTTTCAATACAATAATTTTCTTGAAAAGTCATGAGATATAAATCTTTTGATGAGTATTAGGAACATAAATTTTTCTATCTTGATTTTTCTTGCTAGAAATTCTTTACAAAATATTATTCCATTATTCCATTGCCACAAGTCGTAGTTGGTCCTTTGCATTTCTAAAGAGCATCCTTTCAAATTCTTCTTTCATAATCAAACTTTTAATCTTGATGTCTCTTTGATGAACCCAATTTTTGGAAAAAAATTTTATAAAATTTCGAGATAATACTACAATTATTTACAATTGGTGGTCCGAAATAAATTGAATCATTGGGTTGTTTAAGCCGATCTAAAATCTTTTAAGGGTAGGTGGAAAAAGTTAAAAGGTCCTTTTAATATATATCGGTCAATCATACCATATTTAATTGAATAAAATATATCTTTCTTCGGAAAGGTAAAATCAAATGAAATTATAGGGTAATTGTGTCTAAGAAAGGAAGAGTCGGGATATCTGTTTTATAGGAGGGCCATATTGGAGGAAATATTAATTTTCATTATGATAATTGAAAATTTGGGAGAAATCAATAATTTCTTGAATAAGTGAATTTTGATGGAATTTGGACAATGTTGGCACAATCTCCAAATTTTGTTCTAAATCATAAAAGTGTTTTCTTGCCTTGAGTAGAATTTGTTAGTTCAATAGGTCTTTCTATTTTAGGAGGATATTTTCGTAAAAAATAATGTTTTTCCAATTTTCTTTATCAATATCTTGAATTAAATATTTCTAAGGTTTCATGCAATTTAACAATCTCATCTTGGTACTTGTTATTTCTTGTTGATGAGAAGATATTTGGTCTTCTAAAATTTCTAATTTTACTTCTAAAGTATACTTTTTATAATTAAGATTTCTAATTACTCTAGTTATAGTTTCACAACCGTTACAAAGTTGTAAAGATGAAGATGATGTTTGAGAGGAAGAGGAAGATGGTTGAAAAGTAGGTGCATGTATTATCTCTAATTTTTTCAAATATGTAAAATTAAACCGATTCTATCTACAATGATTTAAGGCTTTTTCAAGAGAGTAAAACCTTTAAAAAGAGGTTGTGGAAAACCTATCTATTCAATTACTTCGCCAAAATTATAAACTCCTAGTTGTCTTCCTTGATTACTACAAAGAAACTAAAATTTTGCTTTCTACCGATTATAGTCCTAAAATAGTTTTCTAAATCATTAATGCTAATTTCCTTTGAGTCTCTTGCCATCTAGAGATTATCTAGTATGCACCTTTCTTTTCTAAAGTCTTTCTAAATTATTTCCTAATCAAGATTAGATCATTGAGGACCACTTTAAAGTGATGTTCTCAAAGTTCATCATCATTTGATCCATCGCAATATAAACAAATTTGGTCAAAAGTCAATAACTTGTCTACTTAAATTATCGGCTAAAACGTTATTTTTCCATCTATGTGTTCAATACTTACCTTATAACTATTTAAGATTTCATACAATTTTAACCACCTTTTATCTATAATTTTATCAAAATTAGTGTTTTAATAAATTTAACAATTGCATCACAACTGTTCTAATAGTAAATTCAAGTTTAAAATAATTTAAAACTTTCTATACTCAATTATAGCCATTATTTCATAATCGTGGTTAAATATTTTTTTTTATTTTATATTTACCGCTAGCATATCTACAAATTTTTCTTTTTTTATCACTATATTTATTTGGTTTGGAATATAAATTTCTCCCCATCTTAATTCACATTTCCTTTTAATTACTTTATATTTACTATCTAAAGGTAATTCTAAAAGTGGTAGTTGTTGGATTTCATTTTTATTTGTCTTACTAATTTATTTCCTTTGGTTAAAATAATTTTGACTTTGATTGATAATTTGTTGTATAAAAGTCCAATCTTTTTAAATCTTTAATAAAACTTCTAGCAAATTTAATATTCCTAAAAGGCTTGCAATTTTTAGTTTTTCTATTTTATAATTGTAAAATAGTCTTTACTATATGGGGTTGAAGTTGAATTCTTCCTTCTCCTATGATTATTCTTAGATATTCTATTTTTGCTTATTTATTTCTATTTTCTTTTTACTAATAATTAAAATTTTCTATAAATTTATTTAAAACAATTTCTAAATGCTTTAAATGCTCTCTATGATTTTTGCTATGTACCAAAATACCCAATATATACACAAACAAATGGTAAAGAATTAAAATTAGAATCTATTTTTCTTTGAAATATTGAGACATTCTTTAAACCAAATGGCATGACAATCCACTCAAAATGTCCTTTTATTGTGAAAGTTGTCTATGGAATAGAATCTTTTATTTTAATTTACCAAAATCCGATTTAGAGTCAAATTTTGAAAAGATATTGCTATTTTGTATTTTGTTTAAAATCATGTCTTTATCTATTTTATATCTTTTTCTTTGTACTATCATTTAGTCTTTTATAATTTATAACCATTCTAACTTTTCCTCGTTTGATTTTACTATGATTTAACGATCTATCGATTAGTAGAAGGTCTTATTACTTTTAACTCTAACAATTCTTTAATCTAAATTTTAAAGTCTTCTATATCTTAATTAGTATGTTTTATTTTTGAGGTTCTAATTTTTATATTTGCATTTATAATTTCTTTTTAGCTTCTATTTTATTTCTATCCCAATGTTTTAAAGGGTTTTCTCCTATTATTTTTTTTCATTAATTGTAAAATCTTATCTATACTTTTACATGATCTATCTTTTATTAAAAATAATTAAGTCTTTTGCTCTTGGTACAACTGTTTTAAGGTTTCTAAAGATAAATAATCCAAAATTCTAAACTTTCTAGATCTTCTTCATCATTTTGTGTTTTGATGGTAAATGTCCACCATGCTTAGCTCAACTCGATGTTTCTCAAATGTATAATAGATGTATCTTTCCAAGAATTATTGCATTATTTGTAATTGTTAAACTTCCATTTATACTTAATAAAATTTTATTCCTATAACAAATTCATCTTTGATTAATTGACTTATTAAAGTGGTCGTTGCTATATTTTCTTTTTGAAATCTAATTTTACAATTCAAAAAGTCTTTCTTCAAACTCTATTTTATTGTCATTCATTTGACTTCCTCTTATTTCATATTCTAGTTTTGTCTACAATCTTCAAGGACTAAGTCTTTTCTAATTATGTTAAATGTGCATCATTTCGACTAAAGCCATTAAATTAAATTTAATCATCTTATTTATCGTACTTCTAAATATTCTAATACTTTTGGTTGGCTTTATTCTAGATATTTGACATATTATCTCTTCTTGATTTTCTGTTTCTAAATAATTATTTTCAAATAGCTTTCTATGGATTGTTTTCATTTTTCTAGATTTCTAAGTCTATATTGTATTTTCCTAATGCTTCATGTATTTTATCAATTCTATTAGGAAATTGGCAAATGGTTCCTAACGTAACATTAGGCACAAATGGTCTCTAACCTTTCATTTTGGGGTTGTCCCTAACCTTCTCTGTTGGGTGCTCAATTGGTCATTTTCGGAATTCCGTTAAAACCGTTAAAATCTTTCATTTAGGGCAAATGGTCCCTAAAATTTTTTTTTGTCTTTATTAGTAGGGTAAAATTATCAAGTTACATTTTTTTCAATCTTTCAATTAGCAAATGGTCCATAACATTAGTTTTAATTTAGAAATTTGCAATTGATTCCTAATCTTTACAAAAAGTAAAAATAGGTCCGATTTTAATTTTTTATTAAATTTTTATTATTAAGTAATCATATTATTTAAAATTCAAATTTTAATTTTATCATTTCAACATAAATAAATAAATAAATTTGTCACAAATAGAAATTTTAATTATGCTCAACTCAACCCATTTTATACCCTTTATTTTGGATCAATTTTTGAGCCCGGGGTTTTGGGCCCAATTTTAATTTTAATTTATTTTTATTTAAAAAAAAGAAAAATAAAGCAAACACGAAGATGCCAATTTTAAATTTTAATTTATTTTTATTTAAAAAAAGAGCAAACATTTCCCATCCACCCCACCTCCACCATAAGTCAACCAAAAGGGGAGGGTGAAACTAGGAGATTCTTCCCTTTTTAAAACCGAGCGCGAGTTCGAACGAGCTCGGTTTCCGCAGCTTCGTGAAAACCATGAATTCCTCCCGGTTTGGGCAAAAAGGGAAAAATTTTCCTCCTTTTCGACCGGAAAGCGAAACAAGGGAAATTCCTTTTGTCAATTCCCATCTTTTTGGTTGACTTAATGGGTGGGTTTTGTTTTTTTTAAATAGAAAAATAAATTAAAATTTAAAATTGGCATATTTTTTGTTTTTTTTTTTTTTTTTAAAAAAATAAATTAAAATTTAAAATTGGCATCTTCAGTTTGTTTTTTTCTTTTTTTTAAAATAAAAATAAATTAAAATTTAAAATTTAGCTTAGCCCGTCTAAAAATATTGAGCATAATTAAAATTCTATTTGGGACAAATTTTGTTGAATATAAAATTAAATTTGAATTTTAAAGAGGGTGTCCTCAACTCAAATTTTAAAAGATTTGTTAATATTTATGAATTTAAATGGATTTCATGAATTTGAATAAATTCCACGAATTTATAAGATTTCAAAATTCTATATTTTAAATTTCAATATATTCTTATGGATTTCAAATAATTTTCATGGATTTGTGGTCTTTTTATTAAAAATAGTAATTTTACATTGTTTTTATTCTAAATAGTTCAGGCCTTTACATAAACAAATATTTTGAGTAGAATTTTAAAAATTTTTTGAAATATAAAGAACTAAAAACTCTTTTCGATCAAATGGGTGAATGATTCGATGGATTGGGAGGTATACCAATTCGACATCCGTGTCCTAAGCTCCTAGGAATAAACTAATAAATAGGTCATCCCGTCTCTAAACTCGAAACGTAATTAGATCTATTGTTTGGGGATTCCATTATTTCTTCGTTTTGAATTAAAAAAAAAATTGATTAAAGAACAAAGCTTCTTAAAATTTTTTTTAATAAAGTTTAATTTTACTTTCTTTCTACATGTCCTTTTTATATAATCATCTCTTTCATATCCGAGACTAAATGATGGATATTTAAGATTCATTTCTTCCAAAATCTTGTTTAACCATCTTGTATAAAATTTATTTTATGGCTTAAAAGAGAATTTAATGTTGGATTTGAAATAAATCTTTCCAAATTCAAAAAAGAATTTTTAGGTTATAATTTTTAGTCCAATATCTAATTGTCATAAATGGTAATTATCTAATTAATATTTACCAATATATTATTTATATATTTCAACCAAATTGTTTGGTTTAATGAATGGTCATGGAACATCAAGAATAAAAATTTCAAAGCGATATTTGACAATTGTACAAAAAGAAATATTAATAAAATAAAAAATAAAAATTCAATAAACTTCCATGCTAATATAAAAATCAAGAACAATAGTTTACTACAAAAACTTGTGGTACAAATTGAGGAAAGAGGAGAGGGGGGAGAGGAAGAGATGCATAAAGAAGAGTTGAATTGAAATTTTGAGGGTGTGGAAAAATTTCTAAAGAATTTGTTATTCATATTTATGAGCTCAAATCTATCAATGTTTTAAATCTTCTAATTAATGAAATCTTAAATTCACTAATAATTGAGGACACCTAAATTTTTAAAGAATCTATTAAAATATGAGTTGATGACACCTAAATTTCAATTGAATCTATTAAAACTGAGTTGACACTAAAATTTACATGTATTTTAAAATCTATTCAAATCTAAGTTGAGGACACTCTCCAAATAATATGATTTTGAATAATAAAAATAATTTAATAAAAATTTAAAGTATCGGACTTATTTTCACTATTTGTAAATATTAGGAATTAATTGCAAATTTCTAAATTAAAAATAAGGTTGGGGACCGTTTGGGCCAATTGAAAGGTTGAAAAAAATGAATTGACAATTTTACCCTACTAATAAAGACAAAAAAAATTTTAGAGACCATTTCCAAATGAAAGGTTTTTAACGGTTTTTAACAAAAAAATGACCAATTGCACCCAATAATAAAGGGTTAGGGACCATTCCAAAAATGAAAGGTTAGGGACCATTTCCACTAATGTCATACGTTAGGGACCATTTGAATTTCCCATTCTATTATTAGTGTTAGTTACTCTATCTTCTAATTTTTTATGGTTTCACTATAGTCTTTAGGTTTATTGTAAGGCTCATCTTGGATTCCTAAGCAATTATTACATTGAATTTCTAAACAATTTTTAACGATTTCTATTTCTATTCCCGGATATCTTTATATTGTGCATCTTATCATAGATCCTTGTCATCTAATTCATTCATGACTACATTCTTGCTCTTGTTCATCATTTTTATATCAAGAATTGAGAATTCTAAATCTTCGGTACTACTATTACTTTCATCAACTTTCTAAAATTTCTAAATTGTCCAACTTCATCCGTATATACTATTTTAACTACAAGATTCATTATCGATAACTCGTGATATGACCGTATTTCTTCGATTTTTATAGATTTATTTAACGTCTCCCTATTTTTATTTTTATTTGGATATTTATTAGCAAAATGTCTTAGATCTCCACTAATGTAGCATTTACAATCTTTTCTTTTTTGGTCTTTTAACATATCTATTATAATTAGGCTTCCTATTTTGTGCGATTATAATCTAAGTAGCGGATCGTTAACAAATAATAAAGTGATTGTAGAGGTCAAAACGAGAACTAGATATCAATTTAACCTATTAATTTATAATTCAAATTCTAACAATATGAAAAACAATTTGTTTTGATTTGTGATTCTAAAACTATTTTAATTAAATCTAAATTATCAAACAATTAAAGTAACATTATGAGAACGAATTAATTTTACCAACACATTCCTTAATCAATTATCCGTTTAACCGTTTAGCTTATAATTACCTTGGATTAAAAATGTTCCTAAAATAATCAAAAGCCTCTCCATGGTCAATCAATTTATACGATATCAATCTAATCATCTCTAATTAAGCCGAACATAAACATATGCATTAAAATTCAAAACACCTAAATAAATTTCATAAAGCATAATAGTAATTCTCTATCTATTATTGGACCCTATGTTATTCAAATTACGGCTTAATCTATATTGAATCTCTCAACTTCAATGGATCAAAATATATTCTAATGGTGATCAAGCATTAAAATAATAAAAATATGGAATAAGGAATAATCAACCCAAAAGCAATTAATTACTAAAACGGAAAAACTTCTAATTAATTAAAAATGAGTTTTCATCGTTCATCCTAGCAATAAGTAAATTAGCGACATAATTATTAAAATAATACAAGTATTGTATTAATCATGTTTCGACGAAAGAAAAACAAAAAGTAAAAAAACCGTGATCCTTTGAAGAATTTTCAATCCTGCCTTGATCTTGATTATCTTCTTGTATCTTGTTCCCAAAATTTGTCTCCCCTATTTCGGCTATTCTTCGCTTTTTATATACCTCTCAAAACCCTCCAAGCGTGTGTTTAAGTTGTTGTTTTATTTTAGGTTGTAGAATTTTTCAATCGGGACCGCCTTTCTTCCTATTGGATTGCATGGTTACTAAAATAAGATTTTGCCAAAACTTGGATGTTTTGTAGATAATGTTAACCATGGATCGCATGGTTAACTGGATGCCAAACTTGAATTTCTCTTTGATATTTGCATGTCAAGTCCTTGGTATCTTTATCTTTGCAATTACATCTCATTTTCTTCTATTTGCTCTCTTTCCCGATTGACACTTGAATTTGAATATTTTCTAAAATAATAAGAAAACAACACGCCATTAAAATCGAAAATAACTTAAAATACTCATAATCGTCCTTTTTAGCTCGGATAAACAAAATTGTACTTATCAAATACCTTCAAATTGAACTTTTATTGTCATCGAATAAACTAGCTAAAAAATCATGCACATACTAATAAAAATAGTCACAATATAAATAGTTTGTCGTTTTGCTTACTTTTTGGGAAATAAACTAGCTAAAATAATCATACATACTTAAAAATAGTCATAATATAAATAGTTTGTCGTTTTGCTTTTTTAAAGAACTTATAATTCATGACGAGTGTTCGTATTATTATTGCAAATATGATTATACTCAAACCATACTTGATATGTATTGAGCAGTTAATCGATCAACTTAAATTTATGGTGGTGATAGCCCAACCACTTGGTCAACTTTTCTTTTCCTCTTTAAGGTACACTTTTCTCAAAATGATTTTCTCTTTCAATTCCAGATTATGGTTCAAAGGTTAAACTTCGCCATTATTTTTTTGCTCGGGTGGTTGAGAAAACTAATAATCGTGACAACCTAAGTATATGAAGATTCTCCAATTTATGAGCACTCTCACTGGATGTTTCTATTGAGTAAGTCAAACTCATTAGTTGTCTAATCCCCAAATTTACTTTGCAAAGGTTTTCCGGCTTTAACAATTATAAAAAAAATTAAATTTTATATATATATATATATATATATATATATATATAAATCTTGTGTGCAAAACTCAATTTATTAAGCTTTCTAGATGACCTTGTAAAAGCTTTAGGTCAATGACTCCCGGGTTTTTCAACCTTGGGCATTTTTGAGAAACCCCACGCCTTTCAATCAATCAAATATTCTAAAAGAGTTATAAGATATTAATATGGTGTAAAACTCAGCCCATTAAGCTTTCTAAATGACTTATGTAATGAGCTTGAGGTCGATGACCCCGTCTTTTGAACCTTAGGGCATAATTTTGGAAATCACTCGACCTTTTCACCAAGTCAAATAAGCTACAAAAGAGTTAAACAAAATAATAATAATTTTGCTCTCGTGCAATAAGTTCATCGTGAGGATTAGATTCCTAACATTTGGTCAATTAGCCTCTAACTAGTCTAAAGTTATCCACAATTTTTTAGCATACATCAAATTCATCACAACCTAGAAGCCACCATCACGGTCTACCACTTTTCTCACTATATTGGTTCTTGGTTTGAGATCGATGATTCTAAGTTCAAAAAGTATCCTATTGTTTTCAAATATTACCAAATAGGGAAAATTATCATAACCGACCAACACATCACTATATCAAACATGGTTAAAGAGCCTCACATTTAAACAAAGTAATTATCTCTACAAGTCATGATTAAAGCCGTAAATAATAAAAATTGCACCATTCACCAAGGCTATTCACATAACATAAACCTTTTTTTTTTTTTAAAAAAAAATTAATAATCACACTAACTTAAAAATCAAATATCATTTATCAAGTCAAACCGTTTTCAAGTCGAAAATTTTCATACATCTCCCCCAACTTGAAATATACATTGTCCCCAATGTAAGAATTCAAAAGAAATATAACACATAAAAATTTAGAGACTTCAATGGGGGGATGGTTTTGGAAGAAGTGTGAATCAAGAGGAGAAATTGCGTTGGTCGGCAAATCTTTACTTGAATGTCATCCGGATAGCTCGAGTTGTAACTCAAAAAAAATTAATAATAATAACAAATTAAATTTTTTTATCCGGTCGCTTTGCGATCGCGGAAGGAAATTTTGCGATCGCAGAATAAATTCAGGCGTTGTATTTGTCATCGATCCAGATGGTGTAACCATGCGATCGCTTATAAAATTTCAAATCGATACTTTTATATAAAAAATTTTGTTTTTTTATTGTTGTTTTTTTAAATTAGAATGCGATGATCATAGCCTCATTCCAAAATTGAAAGCCTACTTAAAATCCTAAAACCTAAACGGCAAAATGTCAATTGAAATCCTAGAACAAAAAATATGAAAATTTAAATAAAATGGTGAAAAATGGCTACCTCCCATTAAGCGCTTCTTTAAAGTCATTAGCTTGACTTTGTCGTAGTGATCGCCAAGACACTTTGAATAGATTTTTGGAAGACTTGCTTTTCTTACTTTGATCGACTTTGCACCAATTTTTGTTTACTTTTCGAGCTTGAATTTTCCCTTATTATATTGATATGATTTTGTTTCCGCTCCAATTCAACTATGAAATTTCCCTCCTCTCTACTTTGATCATAAAAGATGGAACTCCTCTCCACATACCTTCTTCTCTAGGCGGTGCATCCCGATGTTGGGTGACTTTGTCATCTAAACTCCCACCTTGGTTAATGACATCAATCTCAAAAAACGGAAGCTTGGAAATTTAATTCTTTGAACACATTGAATGTAAAGTGTTCATCATTCACTTTCAAAATAAGTTCTCATTTTGAACATCGACCCTGCACAAAGCCGAAAGGTCAACCCATAATAAGTGGTACATTCCGTCTTGCACATATCCAATATAATGAAATCTCGAGAAATGAATTTGTCTACTTTCACTAACACGTCTTCAATGATTCCTCTTGGCGTTTGATTGTTCTATCTACAAGGCAACGATTGTTGTTGGTTTTCTTCCCAAACCAAGCTACTTAAAAAAGAATAATGCATTAAATTCACACTAGCACCCAAATCACATAAAGCTTTATCAAAAATAAACTACCAATAGTGCAATGAAATAAAACTCCCGGATCCTTTAATTTTGGGTAACTTATTTTGCAATATGGCCCATTCTTGTTAGCATCACGTTTCATGCTCCTCCAACTTTCGCTTATTTGAAAGGATTTTCTGAATTTGGCATAGCTAGGCATTTGAGCTAAGGATCGAAAAATGTATGTTGATGTTTTTGAATACATCCAAAATTTCTTGAATTTTGGTCTAGCTTATGTTTTGACCTTTGAAGAAATGGAATTGGATGGACGTAGCATGGTGGAATATAACGGTGGGAGTTCCATTTTTCTTGTTCAATTTCGATTCGATTTATTTTCTCTCTCTTTTTGGCACTTCCTTTTCTACACCTAGCCTTTTAGATGAATTTTGGTAATTTTCCCGCTTCTCGTAGTAATTGTATTTACTTGCTCTTTTGGATTGACATTGGTATTGCTTGGCCATGTGCCAGTTGTCGCCGATCAATAGTTTAGCTAACTACCCAACGATTCTCTATATTCTTTATCGGCCATCATGTCTTTTTCGACTTTCAATCCCATCTCCATCCGTTTCGACAATTTACAAGCTTCTAATCCTCCTTTCTTTCCGGCTCTTCCTTGATTTGGCTTTTGAATGTTTGGATATTGCCATAGGAGGAGTTGGATGATTTCTCCATCCTCGATTGTAGGTGGGTATAGATTATTTCGTCATTGAAAGTTACGAGCATATCCTTGTTCGGTGATGACATATCAACTTTGGTTAAAGGGCATTCGATGGATAGTTTTCTCGCAAGTTACACAAATTGGTGAGGACATCCGAACTATATGGTGAAGAATATTTCATTGCTTCCATCTTTTGCCAATGCATCGATTTTTGCCATTAAAAGCGAAATTGGTCCCCAATATTCGTTTTTTTCTACAATCCTCTTCGCCCAAATAAACTGTTCACTCATGGTTTCATATAGATCTTAAAGGTCCGGATCTATTTTGGATAACCACCCCGCAAAATCTTAAAGAACGATGGTTGTAGCTAGTCCAGTAGAAATAATGATTCGAGATGCTAAAAAACCATGACTTGGACACCAGCAGTTGTTTGAATTTTTCCCATGTCTCGGAAATTTTTGAACTTAGATTGTTGGAAATTAAAATTTCATACTTACCTTTTACTCGGAGGAAAATATTTCGGTGAATTTGGATCATTTGCAAGTAGTGATGCTCCGGCGGAGAAATCTAACCATTCTCGAACAATCTACGTTTATGGGATGATAGATAAAAATCATCACTACCATGTTTCCTTCCTATCTTTTCTATTTTGGTATTGTCTTCTATATGATGTCATTTATCTTTTTATATATTTTTCTGTTTTCTATAGTCATAGGTTTGAGGGTGTATAAATCTCAACAAAAAGAATAATTTAATTTCTTTAATTTTTTCTTACTTCTTCTATACAATATTCTTGTAATTTCTTATAAAATTTCTGCGCTAATAGTTGTTCCAATTTTTTTCCTCGTTTTAATTTTATCATTTCATGGTGGTGGAATTTTTCTAGATAGTCTATCTAATATGTTTACATCTAAAGCTAATCTCTGCTAACTAATCTTTCAAAGTCTAATAAAAAGGTTGTATGTATTTCATGTTACTTATACTTAGTTTTTCTAATTCTTCTAAGGCTTTATCTTGTTCATAAACATTGTCTCTACATGGGTATGTTCCTATAATTATTTCTAATAAAACTAGTAAAGTTTCTAGGATTTCTTCTCCACCATTCTTAATCTTATTTCATCCGGTTTTAGTCTTTTTTTAAAATATATATCTAAAATGTCTTTCCTAAATAAGTCTCTAAATAAGCCCACATTTATTCTACAATCATTTGTATAGGTAAACTATTACATGCTCTAATTACATAATATTCCCATTTAGTTAAAGTGTTAGATCTGTTGGGGTTTGCAATTATTTAATTCTAATATTAATCATCTATCACTTGCTTGAGACTACATCTTTCTTTTTGTCTTTTTCCTAAACTTCTTTATATTTTGTCTTTCTAATCATACATATGAGGGGGAAAAGTTTATATCCTAACAATATAAGAGTGGATTTCGATACTATTCATCCAACACCCAAACGGCCTTTTTCATTTACAAAACAACGCGTTTTTTAAATTTCCTCCAAAACGGCCTCCGTGACCCACAAAATACCCTATTTTCCCATTTCCGTCTAAATACCCGCCCAAAAATTTCCAAACCATAAGCTAGCTCCCGACATCCGCAATGCGATCCGGAGATTCGAATTAAAGATCCATCGTCGACCTCTTCGTCTTCATCGAAGCCTCCCCGTCCCTTTATTTTTTTCGTTTTCCTACTTTGTGGTATTCAATAAGAGTGAACTCGCCCTCTTCTAACTTTAATATTTATTCCACGGATCCTTCGGAATCGAATGGTTATAGATTTATATTGTTTTTGTGTTGTTTGTAATCATTTTTTCTTCATCGGTTGTTTTTTGTTTAGTGTCGATTTTTTTTTTTAACCATATGTGCTACTGAACTTTCTTTTTGTCCGTTCATTTTGTATGAAAGATCTCTCGATGTATTCTCCCGACCGGATCCGGCCGAACCAAAGGGTTATAGATTTGGGTTTTCTTCTTTAAAATAGATTTGTTGTTCCTGTTGGTTTATTTATTATTTATTTCTTTAAAATATTGTTGCTCTAGAAATATGTTTTTGCCAGCAGTAGAATATTTTCAACCTTCTTCATTCTCTATTCTGAACTAAACTTTCAGAATTCCTCACCCTTGATCAATTCACCAGGTTGGTAATCAAGCTCGATTATTCCACACTTAGTGTCCATGATTCAGGCAATTACTTTGTTGTCTCAGTGATCATTTTGACGTTGATTCCAGCTCTATGGCAATCTTCCAATGTTCCTCTTGTCCCACTTTGATGTGAATTTGTTAGTCCCACAAGGCCTAATAGAATCAGCTGTTGGCGAGCGAAAGTGAAAAAAGCTGTTTTTAGAATCAGACAGGTAAGAAAGTAAAATATTTGTCAGTCCCACCCTGCCTAATCAAGCATAAATTGGGACGAATTATTAATAAATTCTCTTCTCGTTCTATTTATGTTGCTTACATTTATTAATTTATGCTGGTGAATTATAATTCTCAATTTTGAATTACAATTTACATTAAAAGAAGAATTACAACAAGTAACATATAAAAATCTGTCTAGTCACTTAAGCACTTGAATTCAATAGAACTACATTCCAAATTCAAAATTGCTACTGTGCACTCGTCGAACCATCACCATCTCGCGAAAGAAAATGCAACTTATCCGACCACCACCAACCCGGACAACGCCACTCCAAAGTAATTTTTTAATTTTCTGGTGTTAGGCAATAAAATTTCAGGTGGAATTAATTAATATTTTTTTTTTTACAGAAATTGAATATTTTCTGGGATGATTTTTATTTATTTATTTGTGATAAACTCAACCAACCAATAATTATTACAGTGATTGTTCCTGAAATTGTATTACAATGCAATAATACTATTTTATAGACTCTATGTTTTCTATTTTTTATTAAAAAATCCTAAAAGCCACTTACTTGATTTATATGTTTTCACATTGAAATTGAGCTGATCTTTTTAATCATAATATTATCTTATAATGATATTGGGCGAAATTAAATTTTCAAGCAGATTTTTGCCTTTCAATTTTTATAAATGTCCCGTCAAAAATATGTCCATCGAAAAATATTTTTAATTTTGATTTTGATAAGGGGAAAGTGAAAGAATTTAAACAATCCTTAAAGTGATTGGAATATTTGTAAAATGTTTTCTCACTAATTTGGTTTTTTTTCCTTCTTACATGAAATTTTTTTCTTTCCATGGAATCCAATCAAACACACCCAATGCTTTTATTAAGGAATTTTGTGAGTGGAATTTTAATTTTAATTTCTTATTTGATTGGGAGAATCACAAAGTTCCAATAATTGTATGTTCCTCAAGTCTCGCATTAGAATTCATATAGTTGGGCAAGAATTTGAATTGACACGAGGATACAGAAGACGGAAAAATACTACTTTCACATCTATTGTCGAGTAATTTTGTATTTGGAATGTAGTTCTATTTAATTCAAGTGCTTATGGGTTGAGTTAGGTTGGATTGGGTTGGGTTGGTTCGTTTTGGGTCCAACCCGAAACCCCCAACCACTTGATTTTGGTTCTCTTAAAAAAAAAAAAAAAACCGAAATGTGAGGGTAAACCGACTCCCGGTGGTTCGGTTTGAGTTAAGCTTTGGACTTGGGTAGTTTTAGCTTGTATTTGTATTTTAAAAAAATTAAATCCCATTTGAAGAAATTTTGGAAACTGTTCTTTTTCAAAATATAACAAATCAATACATGTTAATTATAATCACCTACATAATACATTTGAATCAAATATGATAACATGTCTTAATATGATCCAACATTTTCAAATCAAACATGTTAAGAATGATGGGTATATGATCCTATATATTTGTATCAAAATTAACCCGTAACATTCCAAAATATAATATGATCCAATATTGGTTGGGTTTCAATTGGGTTGGGACTTGGGTTTAATTTTAATTTCCTTTAAAATCGGTTCGATTTATTTTGGGTTGTGTTTTTATCTCTAATTCAAACCGACCCAACCCAAAAAAAAACAGCAAAAACTCAAATCAAACCGACAAAAAAAACGAACCAACCCACCCGATTGTTCGGTTTGGGGTTGGCGATAATTATGCCCATCCCTACAAGTGCTTATGTTACGAAGTTTTGTAGATACTATTTGTTGTAATACTTTTTTAATGTAGGTAATTCAAAATTGAGCTTATCGTTGTACATGTAACATGATTACTTGCACTTGTTAAAAAAAAATAATTTTAACATTAATTAATAAACGCAAGCAAACTAAATGGTACGGAAGAAATTTATTTATAATTCGTACCAATTTATGCTTGATTAGGTTTTGGGCAATGGAAATAAAATGATCTGACTGAAGGTGGGGAGTTGGTGTTGGGGAGGGAGGGGTAATAAATGAGTTGAGGGCTCAATGGGATGGGAGTGGAATGTTGAGTGGAGACAAGTATAAATTACTAATCGTTAAATGTGGAAGTGTCATCAACATTGGTCATAAATTATTCTGCCCACTATAATATCAATTGTTAAATTGTTAGAACATCTATAACAATTTATATATACTTTAAAATGTTATCGTGATTTTGTAATAATAATATGATTTTTTATTTTAAAATTATCGATGAATATAACTTAAATGAAACTCATTTTCAATCATGGTTCATCAATGAATACCAATTAAAGAATTATATTCCGGTAAAATATGTGGTTCATTAAAAAATATACACATGAATATTAATGTCCATGCCCTTTAAACATAAGATTCTCATTTTAAAGAAAAACTTTAAAATTACTCCACTCTCTAAATTAATTTTTAAAATAGAGGGATTTGGTCCAAATTTGGAGACCAACCTACTCTTAATTAAACATTCAAAGAATTTCAATTTTCAATACTCCATGTAATGATTAATTAAATAACAAAATAAAATAGAAAAATGAAATAAAATTATATAATAATTAGGAGAGAGGTAGTAAAAGAAAATAAAAAAAATAATAAATATTTATTGGAAGAAGTAAATTAAAGTGTTAAAGATAATGAGATTGTTAGTACTTAAAAATTTTAGTCTCTAAATTTATAGACCCTTCTAAAAGGAAGATTTTTATAAATTTGGCTTTTGGAAAGGGAAATTTGGGAAAATTATTTCCTTTTTTAAAATTTTAAAATTTTTAAAGAAATCAAAATTTTTTGGGAAAAAATTTTTGGGAAAAAATTTGGGAAATTTAAATTTGGGAAACAAAATTTTTTCTTTAAATTTAAATTTTAAAAGGTTTTTTTGGGTTCAGTTTAAAAAAATTTTTTTTCAAAAATTTTTTTCTTTTTTAAAATTTTTAAAAAAAATTTTAAAATTTTTTTTTAAATTTTTTTTTAAAAATTTCTTCAAATTTTAATTTTTCTTTTAAAGTTTTTTTAAAATTAAATTTTAAATTTTTTTTTTAAAGAAAAATTTTTTTTAAAAAAATTATTTTAAGGGAAAAATTTAAAATAGGTCTTATTACTCTAATTTTTTCAAAATTTAAAAAAAATTTGATGTTTTAAAAGAAAAATTTTTAAAAAAGGGTAAAAATCCTTTAAAATTTTTAAAATTTATTAAATTTTCCGAATAAAATTTAAATTTTTTTTAAAAATTTAAAAGTTTACCCTAAAAATTTTTCAAAATTAACCTTTTGTTTTTTCCCCTTTTCTAAAAACTAAAATTTTTTGGGCTTTTTAAAATTTTTGATTTCCCTTAAAATTTTATTTAAATTCCTATTTTTAAAAAAATTTGGTCAAAAAATAACTTTCTCTTTTATTAAAAATTTTTTTCAAATTTCTTTTTAAATTTTCCCTTTAAATTATAAATTTTATCAAATTAAATTTTTAAAAAATTTTTAAAATTAAATTTTAAATTAAATTAAAATTATTTTACTTTTTCAATATACCTTTTTAAAATTTTAAAATTTTTCTTTAAAATTTTAAACCCAATTTTAAAATTTTTTTTTTTTTACAAAATTTTTTTTTTAAATTTTAAAATTTTTTAATAAAATTCCTTTAAATTTTTAAACTTTCAAAATTTTCTAAAATTTTAAATTTTTCAAATTTTTTTTTTTTTATTTTTTTTTAATTTTTTTTAATTTTTTTAAAAATTTTTTTTCCCTTTTTAAAAACTTTAATAATTTATTTGGTTGAATTTTTATTTTTTTTTATTTAATTTTAATTGTTTTAATTTTTTATTTTTTTTTTGTTATTTTTAAATTTTTTTTTTATTTTTTCATTTTTTTTTAAATTTTTTTCTTAAAATTTAAAAATTTTTTAAAAAAATGATTTTATTAAAAATTTTTTAAAATAAAAACCAAAAAATTTAAAATAAAATTTTTTTTTAGATAATTTTTTAAACCAAAAAAGGTTTGAAAAATTTTATTTTTATTTTAAACGGGTTTTTTATTTTTAAATTTTTAAGTTTTTAAAATTTTTTTTTTTTGAAAATTTTGTTTATCTATTTTTTGTTTTTATTTCTTATTTTTTTTTTAAAATTTAAAATTTTTTTAAATTTTTATTTTAAAATTTTTGTTTAAATTTTTTATTTATTTTCTTTTACCTTTTTAATTTTAAAAAAATTTTTTTAGTTTTTTTTTAAAATTTCTTTTTTTTTTAAATTTTTTTTAAAATTTTTTTTCCCAAAATTTTTAATTTTTAAAAATTAAATTTAAATTTTTAATTTTTCTATTTTTTTAAAAAAATCTTTTTTTACCAAATCCTTTAAGGTTTTTTAAAAATATTTTAAATTTTTTATTTTTTTAAAAATTTTTTTTTAAAATTCCGTTATTTAATTTTTTAAAATTTTTTTTAATTATTTTCCCAAAATTTTTTTTTTTTTATTTTTAATTTAAAATTTTTATCCATAAAATTTCAACTTTTAAATTAATTCTTTTTAAATTTTTTAAAACCTTTAAACTTAATTAAATTTTAAAATTTTTTTCTTTAAAATTTTTATTTTTTTTATTTAAATTTTTTTTTTCTTTTTTTTTTTAAAAAATTTTTTGTTTTTTAGTTTTTTTTTGTTTTTCCCAAATTAAATTTAATCTTTCTTATTTTCAATTCTTTTTAAATTTTTTTAAAATTTTGCCTTTCCCCTTTTTTTTGGTTTCTTTTTAATTTCCTTTTTTTCTTTCAATTTCTTTTCATTTTGTTTTTTAAAATTTTTTTAAAATTTAAAACCAAATTTAAATTTTTACAAATTTTTTATTTTCAAGAATTTTTCAAATTTTTTTTAATTTTTTCCAAATTTTTTAAAAAGAAAAAAAATTTTTTCTTTTTTTTTATTAAATTTTTTTTTAACTTTATTTTTTTTTAAATTTTTAATTTAAAAATAAAAATTTTTTTCAAATAAAATTTTATTTATTTTTATTTTAAATTTTTATAATATTTTTTTAAAAATTTTTCTTCAAAAATTTTTTAAATTTAAAATTTATTTTATAAAAAAAAAAATTTAAAAAAATCCTTTAAATTTTAATTTTTTTTTAAAAAAATTTATTTTTTTTGAAAAAAACCGGGTTTTAATTTTTTTAAAAATTTTTAGGAAAATTTTCTTTTCTGCAAGGGGGTTTAAAAGGGAAATTCTCCTTTTCAAAAAATTTTTTTAGATTTAAAGGCCGGGAAAACCTTTTTTCCCCCTTTTTTGGGGGAAATTTTCCCTTTTTTTTAAAGGGTTTTAAAAAAGGAAATTTTCCTTTTTTTTTTTTTTTTCCCGTTTTTTTTTTTTTTAAAAATTTAAAAAAAATTAAAATTTTTTTTTTTTTTTTTAAAAAAATTTTTTCATTTTTTTTTTTTTTTTAAAATTAAAATAAAAAATTTAAAATTTTAATTTTAAAATTTGAAAAGGGTTTAATTTTAAAAATTAAAATTTTTTCCCAAATTTTTTTTTAAATTTTTAATTTTAAAAAGTTTTCAATTTTTTTTAAAAATTTTTTTAATAAAATTTAAATAAAATTTTAAAATTTGTAAATAAAAATTTATAAATTAATAAATTTTATTTTTTAATTTAAATTTTTTAAATTTTTAAAATTTGGCCCTTTTTTAAAATTTAATTTATTTTTTTTTTTTTAAAAAAAAAAAAAAAAATTTTAAAAAATTTTAAAATTTTTTTTAAAAAAAAAATTTAAATCCCCCCTTTTAAACATTTTAAAACCAGAAAGTGTTTAAATTTTTTAAATTTTTAAAACCACTTTTAAAATTAAAAAAGATTTTGGTTTGGGAAAAATTTTCTTTTTTTTTTTTTTTAAAAGGGAAAAATTTTTTTTTTAAAAAAAAAAAATTTTTTTTGCTTTTTTAAAAATTTTTTTACTTTTTTAAATTTTTTTTTTTTTTAAATAAAAAATAAAATTTTTAAAAAATTTTTTTTAAAAAAAAAAAAAAATTTTTTTTTTTTTAAAAAATTTAAAATTTTTTAAATTTCCTTTAAATTTTTTTTTTTTTTTTTTTTTAAAAATAAAAATTTTTTAAAAAAATTTTAAAATTTAAATAACTTAAAAAATTTAAACCCTTTTCTTTTAAAAAAATTAATAAATAATTAAAAATTTAAAAATTTTTTTAAAATAATAAAAAATTTTAAAAATTTTAAAAAGGGGAAACCCAAAAAAAATTTAAAAATTTTTTAAAATTTTTTGGGGGGAATTTTAAAGGTTGAAAAAAAAAATTTTCCCAAATTTTAAAAAAAATTTTTAAAATTTTTAAAATAAAAAAATTTTTTTTAAAAAATAAAAATTTTCTACAATTATAGAACCCATCATGAGCCAAAAGCTCTTGGAGCTAAGTACGGAGGCTACGTAGCTCATCCTTGAATTTGGGTAAGATGGATAGTCCCTCCAACGCCGAGCTTGTGGTGGGGCCCTGCCTCTCCGTATCCGACTCCTAGCACGGACCGAGAGCTACTCCACCACGATTCCTATAGAGGATATGTTCTCATTAGTGATCTTCTCTAATCATTCCCACCAATTGGCCAAAGGTGGTTGGGTTCTTTTGGACATCTCTCCGAATGGAGGTTCATGTTCAATCATCCCTTTAAAGCAAAGAGGGCCTCGCGCGATCCTCTTTCGAGAAGAGCATCTCTTCATTGAAGCAGCTGAGGAGCTTGCAGGTTCACCGCTCTCGCCTCATGTCATGGAGCGTTTATCAAGTCGGGCTCCCACGAGAAGTAATTGATAAATGTCTTCTTCAATTCGCTAGTCGGAGATGCCGTCGATGGCGAGCTTGTTGTACCACTCTTTGATCTCCTAGATAAGGTAAGGTGGAAAGCTCTACATTGCAAGGTGGGAAGCTACTGAGTCTTATCTCCGTCTTGTAGGTGTTACGTGGTCCAAAAGGTCTCCTCTCTGTATGGGACAATATTTGCACGGAAATTTGTGGATAATGGACACATTCCCGATTCCTACCGAAAATGGGAGATTTTCGTCGTCGTCTCATCTCAAATGACCTTGCCTTTGGGTCCTCTCCCCAACGCTTATATCCGTAGCTATTGAGAGGCGGTGAGCCTATGGTCACTCCCATAATATTGGGTCTCGATACTTCTTTCCGCCTATTTCTAGCGGGCTCGACATCGCCTCCTCCTCGAAAGCTCTCTTGGGGCCCATTTTGGGTCCATATCCTCATAGACTTTTGAAAACTGGCGACATTGTGGTTTGATGTTGCCGATACTTCTTTCCCGCCTATTTCTTGTATGTTCGGCCTATGAGGCCTCCCTCCTTGCTTAGAGGTCAAGGGTGGCTATTATTTACCTCTTGTTCCTCGTTGGGAACATCTAGGTCGGATCCATTGGGCTTCTCCTACATATTCATTAATTGGATGTAACCTGCATCTAGGCGTGGGCCGGCCACCGCCTTACGTTGGTGGCTATGGTTATCATTTCTCTCGAGGTTGATGGGAGCTCTCCTGACGTCCTCTCGGGCTCCCTCGCCTCTTGTTGTGGTGTTTTCATTTACGTAGGCCCTGGTTCTCCTTGGGTTCTCGCTTCGTTGTTTTCACTCATTCTTCTCTTGCTGGGTTAGTAGGTCCCTTATTCGAGAGGCTCATTTGTTCAAGGAGGCTTGGGCTTTTAATCATGTTTCACTCGTGGTTTAAATGTGGTTTTCCAAGATGGCGCAATGCTTGACCTCCAAAATGGTTGCCAACACGAACCCCACGCTCATCTTCCCACGTATTATTTCCTTACATACTGACCGCACGTGGTTTAATCAACTACGAGATATGCTTGGAACGCTTGGAACCGGGTAGAAGTGATGCTTGTGAGTAAGAGAAAACGTTATGGTAGAGGTGGTGGCTTGAGGCCCCTAACTAATAATTTCTCAAGTGGTTATGAACACTTAAGTTTTAATTAGCATAGAGGACTTAGGTTTTCAGTATGAGAGTTTAAATTTTCAACATCTTTTCTTGTGAAAATAAGTTTAGTATTTATAGGTGAATTCTACTTGGTCACCACTATTCGATGTGCGACACGTGGTTCATTCTTAAAGATTTTAGCGCACATCTATGGCGCCATGTCGTGTGGTTTAATGAAAAGGTCCCTTTAGCCACATGCTAGAAAGCTATGATTGTGACAAGTTCCATCAGAGTTGTCCATCGATTTTTCATCTTCGACTAGCAGAGTGTATGAAGAGGCTTCTCGACGCAATCGTGGTTGTGTTTGACCAACTCGTCTTCTCAACCTCCTCGTCATAGGGAACAACCTTCTCTTATTAACCTCTTTGACAACGGAAACAAGATCTTCTTCTTAAGCTCCTCGGCATAACTGAAACAACCTCTTCTTTTAACCCTCTTCTAACCTCTTCGAATAGAAGGTGATGTCGCCATCGGGCAAGTTTGATTGACCACCCACGTGAGCACCATGTGGGACCGAGGTGTAACACTATTTTTGAATGAGAGCCTGTCGGGCCCTTGATCAGCGTTGTTCGAGCCTCCTTCTAATCAAGGCTAACACGCGCTCCCGGAATTACGCCGCTTTTGTCGTCATGGCCCATGGGCCTCCTATCTCCTCTAGGTCGTATGTTATGGAATGGGGTACACCTCTCATCGGGTTTGTCCCACCTCGAGGTCTACCCACGCTGGGTCCGTTCGCTTCTCCTATTTGCCAAGTTTTCCACATTTCGACACTCTTTCGCTATGGCCATAGCTTTGGTGGACCCACAGAGCTTGTAGGCACCCCATGATGGAGAAGAGGCATCGGTAGTGCTAATCCCACATTATAATATGTTGGATGGAACATTCTATAATTATAGAACCCATTGTGAGCTAAAAGCTCCTAGAGTCGATAGGAGACTAAGTAGCCGTCCCTTGAATTTGGGTCGGATGGATAGTCCCTCCGATGTCGAGCTTTGGTGGTGGGGCCTACCTTGCCTTAGCCATATCCAGCTCCTAGCACCGGACGAGCCATTCTACCACGATTTCTATAGAGGATATGCTCTCATTAGTGATCTTCTACCTAATCATTTCCACCAATTCGTCGAAGGTGGTTGGGTTCTTTTGGACATCCTTCCGAATGGGAGGTTCATGTTCAATCCTCCCTTTAAAGAAGAGAGGCTCGCATCGATCCTCTCGTCAGAGAGCATCTTTTCATTCAAGCGGATGAGGTAGCTCTGCATCGCTCGCTCTCCTGCCTCATGTCATGGAACGTTTTAACGATGCGGGCTTCCGACAAGAAGTAATTGATAAATATCTTCTTCAATTCGCCACTTGGAGATGCCACGATCAGCTTGTTGTACCACCTCTTTCTCTCCCAAATAGGGTAAGGTGGAAAGCTCTACACCGCAAGGGGAAGGCTACTCAAGGCTCATCTCCATCTTGTAGGTGTTTACGTGGTCCAGTGGTCTCTCTGCCTGTATGGGCAATCTTTGCACGCAAAATTTGTGAATAATGGACACATTCCTAATTCTTCCGAGAATGGGAGATTTTCGTTGTCGTCGCTATCTCAAACGACCTTGTCGGCTTTGGGTCCTCTCCCCAACATTTATCTTGGTAGGTATTGAGAGAGCCGAGCCTATTCCACTCTTATAGTATGGGTTTTGATACTTCTTTCCCGCCTATTTCTAGGGGCTCAAGTTGCTCCTCCTGGAAGGCTCTCTGGGGCCCATTTTGGGTCCATGTCCTCCTAGAATTTTGAAAACGCTAGCGACATTGCGGTTTGAGGCCTCTCCGCCTCAGGGGGTAGGGCCATTTCGTATGTTCGGCTGTGAGGCCTCCCTCCTGCTTAGGGTCAAGGGGTGGCAACTGCTTACCTCTTGTTCTCGTTGAGAACATCTAGTTGGATCTATAGAGATTCTCCTATATATTCATCTCTTGGATTTAACCTCAGATCCGGGTGTGGTGATGGGCCCGGTGCCATCGTCTGGGCCATGGTTCTCATTTCTCTCGAGGTTGGTGGAGCTCTCCGAAGCCCTCTCGTGGCTTCTCCGTCTCTTGTTCTTTGTGGTGTTTTCATTCGCGAGCCTCGGTTCTCCTTAGTTCTCGCCTTTGTTGCTTTCACTCATTCTTCTCTCTGTGGTTAGTAGGTCCCTTGTCGTGGAGGCTCATTTGTTCAAAGAGGCTTAGGCTTTTAATCATGTTTCACTCGTGGTTTAAATGTGTGGTTTACCACGATGGCGCTAACTGCTTGACCTTCAAAATGGTTACCAAACACGAACCCCACGCCTCATCTTCCCATGTATTATTTCCTTACATACTTGACCGCCACGTGGTTTAATCAACCACGAGATATGCTTGGAACGCTTGGAACCGGTGGAAGTGATGCTTGTGACTAAGAGAAACACGTTGTGGTAGAGGTGGTGGCTTGAAGGCCCCTAACTAATAATTTCTCAAGTGGTTATGAGCACTTAAGTTTTAATTAGCATAGAGGACTTGTGTTCTTTTCGTGAGAGTTTAAATTTTCAACATCCTTTTCTTGTGGAAATGGATTTTGTATTTATAGGTGAATTCCACTTGGTCGACCACCCTTCGATGTGCAACACGTGGTTCAATCTTAAACGCCTTAGCGCATATCCATGGCATCATGTCGTGGTTTAATGAAGAGGTCCATTTCATCGATTGGCGGTCGCATCGTCTTTTCACCGACCAGGTGTTAAGAAATGCATTCTCAACATGCAATCGTGGTTGGTGTTTGACCGTTTGTCTTCTCAACATTCTCGCATGGGGAACAACCTCATCTTCTTAACCTCTTTGACAATGGAAAACATCATTTTCTTCTTAAGCTCGTCGGCATAACGAAAACAGCCTCTTCTTTTAATAAAATACAATTTTAAATAAAGTTAGACAATATATATTTTGAGATTTTTAAAGAGTTTAATTTATAAAATTTGGACTCTTATGTATTAGTCAATATATAAACATCAATTTTCTTTCAAAATAATAATATGTTTTTGATTAAATATAAATTATTTCTTGACACATTTTTCTAGAACATAAATAGTAAAAGCATGATAGTCTTATTGCTTTGAGATATAAGCATGTTTGGCTTAAATTAAAAAATTACTTATAAGTAAATTTAAAATAAATAATTTACTTGTCACACCAAACATAATTTGGATTGAAACTTGAATTAAATCAAATTTTAATTAAATCTAAACAATTTTATGTTGGAGCTTGAGATTCTTGGACTAATGTTTCAAAAAAAAGAGAATTTAAATTGGAGACTTGGGCTTAGGCCATTTTGGATTAATATTATTTAGATTATGTATTATAGATATTCACAAAATTAGTGATTAGTGTCAAGGAGAAAAAAATTGCGAGCCGGTCCGACTAGCCCGGTGGCTAGGCGGCCAAAGCCATATGCCCGATTTTGTTTGGGCTGTGGTAGCCCAACCCAAAATTCGAGTTATATAGGTCGGTAGGTTTTGCACCTCTACTTGTAAGTCTGTTAAATAGCATTTTATCTCAAATTATATATGACTCATAATTTTTATCTATTTTTTAGTAACACATTTCATAGAATCCACCGACTATGGAAATTCGAGAATCTTAACTTTTATTCACACATTTTATAGAATCCACTACTCTGGATCGTGAAAATTCTAGAATTTTAACTTTTATCTATTTTTTATTCACACATTTTATAAAATATGTTGACGTTGGAAAATGGTAAGTACTGATTCCAAGCCAACGTAGTGTTAAGTATTTAGGTTGGCTATGACCTTAGTAAGCAGTAGATACGTGGATATGTAATAGAAGGCCTGGTTATATAATCTTTCTAAGTGTACTTTTCATATCAGCAATTCATGTCTGGCCTATTGGACATTTATGTCTCCTATTTATAGGAAGATATGTGATTATTAAATGCATTTAATGCCAAGTTGAACATTAAATGCTTACAAGACATCTAATTTTTTGGTATTTAATGTGAAGTGACATCTGCATTAATTATGACAGCTGATCTGACGTCTGATATATGAGAGGACATGCCATATTGATGACGTGAGTTTAATCTGCAATGGAATGAGGTCCGACCTATATCAAGTGTCGCCAGGGATTAGGTCCGACCTAGATCAAGTTCTACCAGGGATGAAGTCCGACCTGGATACGGACTTATTTTGGAATGAGGTCCGAACTGGATACATACCTATTTGGGATAAGGTCGACCATAAGTTGCTTAGCTAGTGAAAAATTATTTAGATGATGTGACAGATTGAATTAGATATCAACAAAATCCATTACTTCAATTATGAAAATTTCGGAACAAATTCCACCTATAATCTTAAAAAAAAAGTTAATTTTATTTATTTTACTATTCAATCCAATTTATTAATATTACGCGTTTAGCTCTCAAAAACTGGTATTGGCTCTTATGAGATGAGAGTTGAACCACTATATTTGACCCATACTGCCTCAAGTGGGGTCTTGGGACCAGTAACGTATACTAATTGAAGCAGCATGCCAGCACACCCATGCAATGCACATCAAAGTAAGATCTTTGCAATGAAAGGTGTCGTGTAATTGAGCGTGTCAGATTTATTTCAAAATAGAATATAAAATTAGTGAAATTATCTTCTCTTAAAACTTGAAGGAAAATGCTTATTGTACAGAAAATGTGTACAGAATAGATGACAGATGAGAGAGAGTGAATAGTATAAAGATTATTTTACCTTTGTTTTTTTTTTCCATTCTGTCACCCATTCTGTACAATTTTTCTGTACAACAAGCATGTCCCAACTCTTTTTACAGTTCGCTTCTTGGAGAAGGAAGTAAAAGAAGAGGAGAGAGCATTTTTTTGATTTGTTTACTCAGGCAAAGATCTAGCGAACCTCGAATCAAAACCTTTCTTTTCTTATTCAATTGAGAGTTTGTGATCGAGGGCGAGGAATGACCACTAGACCAAGACACGGGAAAAGGATAGAGAGATGGATGTTCACCCAACCAGATTGAAATGAATCTGAGTATTTGAGCCCCTCTCTGTAGCCAACCAACAAATCAAGGTTTTAGCTCGATCGAAACTCTAGTCGTTAAAGGCAAGTAGTTAAGCTATAGTGTGTTCTCCTCCCTCCTTAGTTATCACGAAGGCACTAAAGAGCATTGAACCGAATCGGCGGCCATTGATTCATTAGATAGAGCATCTTCAACATCGGTATTATCGCGTACGGCATATGCAAGTTGAAAGAATTATTATTTACGTAATTATTCAATTTATTTTTAATGAATTCTATTTATAATTTAATATTGTTGTTTATGCATCTTTTATTTTTTCTTCAAATAAAAATAAAACTACATCTAATAATACGTAGAAAATATAAATTTATTGAATCGAACTTCTTAGAACATCTCCAACGCATTCTATAGATTACTATTCATGTGGCACAAATATTAAAAGACTTGTAATCTAAGATGACATTGATATTTAATGAATAGATATTGACGTTCAAATATGGTGTCCAATTCATTTTATTGATTGCTATCTATTTGTAATTTATTTTATTAAAAATAAAAATAAAATTACATTTAAATATTCATGATAGTGGACATATGATCCTGCAAAACTGTGAATTGTTGGACAGTGACGATTTACAATAGAGGTTGATGTTCCTTTGCAGTCTCCTATAATGGAGCATTCGAATGATCTATTCCCGGCCTTTCTCTTGTTCTATCTGACACGACTTCTGGTATTTCTTGTTGGGAAAAGAAAATATTCCCACAGACCGCGCCAATTGATCGAAGTGTATTCTCGTGTTATGGAGTGTTAGAAAATGTTCAAAGTATCAACCTTTTTTTCTTAATTGATAGATGGTTGTCTAATTATAGAAAAAAATTACAAATATAACACCGTTGAGTGGTTACATATCAAGTAAATCGAGTAATTCCAAAATTGACCGACTAAAAAAGAATAAACCTTCGACCACCTAAAACACGACACACTCGATTGGTTTGAGTAAAAACACGCCTGGAATCAACTAGGTACCTTTCTAGTAAGCTTTTATTATTCCTTTGTAGTTGTGACCTAATTTTCTGTTTCCAAAATCACTAACAAAATCCAATAAATATCATGAAAGGATAATGCTATCCCACTGCTTTTGAAAAGGAAGATTTTTTGGTTCCCACTGCTTTAATGCAAATAGTCTAAACACGCTTTTCTTGTAAAAATAACGTGTTTGGTACAAAAAATTAAACATAATTAGAGAAAAACACGCGTTGCAACATTTACCAATTATTCTATTTATCCAATTTAACTTAGTATTTGTTTAGAAGTACTTAAACTAGTTAAACATCATTTTTTTCTTTACACATTTCGATCAATAAAATGTTCAAATCGAGCTCAATATCTTATTAGAAAGAAAATGGTGTATAGTCAACTAAACAAACCCCTTCTTAGAAAAAAATAGGACAAGATTATGATATACAATTTTATTAGTTATATTTATACATTTCAGTATAATCTAATAAAAAATCTTTACCAAATAAACATTTAATAAACATAGACGTGTAATATAAAAATAAATTGTTTCACATTTGACGGTGTGTGTGAACAACCCAAACAATTTGTGAACGCTCAGACATTGATATGGGGTCGGTTTGAGTCAGTGTCGGTAGCAAAAGGTCGAAGATTTACAAATTAATAATTTAATATTTTAAGAAAAGATACTCCAAATCTATGACTATCACGAAAAATAAAACAAAACAAAAATCCTTAAATTATTGCTCGATTGATGGGCCGGGTCCCATCATTACTATTAGAACCTAATTGGGGCCTACAATAATGTATGGTCGCAAGCCATTAAAGAATTCAATTGCTTCTATATAAACATTTGTGGTGGAATCTCATTTTATTATATCCATCCTTCTTTGTGCTGTCTGCAAGAGGGGAAAAAAAATGGC
Organism: Forsythia suspensa; assembly: GCA_023638005.1. NCBI lineage: Eukaryota > Viridiplantae > Streptophyta > Magnoliopsida > Lamiales > Oleaceae > Forsythia > Forsythia suspensa. The sequence goes on along the minus strand of CM042674.1, from coordinate 56,861,033 downwards.
AAGAACCATTCTTACATTGTCACTTGTATTCCTTTCACTCTTTTACGTTCCAACCAAGATGGCGGCCACCACTCCTGCCACCAATTTCATTAAAGCCTCTTGCAGCGCCACCACGTATCCAATTGTTTGTGTCCAATCATTATCAGTCTACGCGTCATCTATTCAAAGAAACCCGCGTCAATTAGTACAAACGGCGTTAACCGTAAGCCTCGAGCGGGCTCAATCTACTAAGACGTTCGTAGCCCGACTCACTAAATTCAAAGGACTCAAGCCCAGAGAGCGCGCCGCCATCAAAGACTGCTTCGAGGAGATGAGCGATAACGTGGACCGCCTAAGCAAATCCATCAAGGAACTGAAGAGCATTGGCCGGCCCGGTGGGAAGGAGTTCATATGGCACATGAGCAACGTGGAGACTTGGGTTAGCGCTGCCCTAACTGATGACAGCACTTGCGTGGATGGGTTTTCGGGCAGGACCTTGAATGGTAGGATTAAGTCCTCAATTAAGGCTCGGATGACTAATCTAGCACAGGTCACTAGCAATGCACTAGCACTGTGCAACCATTTTGCTGAAAAATATTAGGAACGATTAACTATATATATATCCCAATATATCAAGTGTTTTGGCCTTACATTTTGATGTATATTCCTGTCAAAGCTATAAAAATTTGTCATGGTTTTTATTTTTTATTTTTAACTCGTTTATCTTTTAATAAGAATAAAGATAAATTTGTTATTAATTGTGAAAAAATTGAAGTAAATCTATTTTTGTGGGACGGATAGAGTAATAGTATTTGGTGTTGTAGAGTTTTGGTGCCAATTTATAAAAAATTAAACTCTAATACCCTTGAAAATTGATAAAACAAAAATTAAATGAAATAATTCATCATATTGATTAATACTACGTATGATGACTACCAATAGTAAGCAACTATGAATATCATTATTCTTAAATGAATTATAAAGTTGGGATTTAGGAACGTCGGAGCAATTTGTTGAAACTTGAAACATAACTAACGATTTAGGTCATTCATTAGATAATGTTTCATATATTACAATTTCTATTCATAATATTGAATAAATTTCATTCACGGCAATTAAACGTTCTGTTAAATCTTAATTGCATCACAAGTTTTAATTAATTTTAAGTGGGTTATTAAACTTTCATTTAATTTCAATTAGTTCAATAAATTCCAATTTAATTTTAGATTTCACCTGCACGTTTAATTGACAATCATAGTACAACTTATCTTCCGCGTATTTACTATGTGACATAATAATTTATCATTACGTTACGTCATAAAAGTATCAAAATAAAAAAATAATACATATTTTAACTTTTTAATATAAATATATTGTCATAGCTCTCACTTTATTATTTTTGCTTATAAGGTGGCACGTAGCGATTACGTAGAAGATCACTTATAGTATGACTATCAGCTAAGAGCATGTTCGAGAGTGGTTATAAGTATTTATTAGCTGGTTAAACATTATTTTTATCCATACATTCCGCATGTCCTATAACTTTTATTACTTTTTATCAACATATTTCATAATATCCACTATTTATAATATAAAAAAAGCTTTACTACACAAGCACTATGTAATTTCGGTTAGTTTGGGGGACGATGGATGATAAAATGTAATGGAGTGGTGAAAATAAAAATTAAATTGAAGTTCAATAACCCAATTAGATTTGTTTGATTCTAATTAAAATTGTACTAAAAAATTGAAGTCAAAATTATCAATTAAATTTAACCATATATTTTATATGAACCACAATTTTTGTACAATTTTTCAACCACACATTTAATCTACTTTTTAAAAGAAAAATATTTGATTTTAATCAAAATCAAACACACTCTAATTTTAATGACCCACTCGAGATTTAATGAAAGTTAATAAGGCGTGTTCGGAGAGTTTTTCTCCAAAAATCTATTTTTCAGATCTGATTTTGACTTTTCAACTGCTTTTACACTACAAAAATATTTGAAAAAGTCAAAAAGAAAAAAAAAATCCATTTTTCCCAAAAAAAAAGTCTACCGAACAAGTCCTAAAATTTACCTTAAGAAAAGAATGTGACATAATATATCAATAGTTTTTTTTATCCAAAACATCTTATTATAAGAGCATCTTCAATGCAACAATATGTATTGTTGTACACGTGTCGAGTAAAATAGAGACATATAGAAGAATATCTCTAATAGGATTGTGAATTAGAAAAATTATGGTTCAATGGTACAAGAGAGAGAATGTGGAGAAATTATGAAAAGATTAAATAAAAAATAATTAATACACGTTACGATGGAGATAAATTATAAAAAAAAAAAAAGATAAAAGAGACTTAACACACATTTCTATGGACATTTATGTAAAAAAATAAATGGAGAATGTCTAACACACAGTCCAAATGTCGATGATATGCTAGACATCTACTTTTTTTTCTTGTCATACAAGTATTTTGAGATGATTGGGTACGCTTTTTAGCGCAATTAATGATTGTATTGGAGATGTTCTAAGAACATTTACAAGAGGATCTTTAAACATAAGATGCTATTTATTTTAGAGAGCTAACCCTTAAAATTATATTCTAATAGACTCTTCAAATTAATATTTTTTTATAACAAAGAGGGAGCTTGACTCTCCAAGAGCCAAATTCACTCTCTATAATTAAATACATTCAAAAAATACTAATTTTCAATACTCATATGTTGTCTAATCAAATAGTATATACAAAATAAAAGAAAAAAGATAGTGAAAAATTATATAATAATTAAGAGGGAAATATGTCAAAATAAAATATAAGAGAATAATAAATACTTATTGAGAGGAATATGATGAAATGTTAAAAATAAAAAAATTGTTGGAGCAATTCAAAAGATTTAAATTTATTTATGTTCTTTAAAATATAAAAAAATATTTTTAATAAATAGAAAATCTCTAAGACATGACGTGAAAAGAGTATAATATGATAATATATATCTTAAAATGAGTTCCGTATCTAAACTATAAAATCTTCCGTCGTTAACTCGTTTCCCAAAAGGACAGACAAATATGGGCACCACCCAAGGATAGAAAATGACTATTGTAAATTGTGGTCCAAATCGAAATCGGTGGTTAGAGTACGGAATATAATAATTTAATTCATATAAGGAATTTTTTTTTTTTTTCAAATTTTTGTTTAAATTAAAAATGAGATTGGTTGATTTTTTGTGGGCATTGAAATGAGGGTATGGATGATTACATGGGTTTTGTTGCCAAAAGTCACGAGAATTGGGCAGAAAAATGAAGTGATTTGACAAATACTAATCACATTCTTTGAATAAAATGGCTTTTCAAATTACATTGGGGTCATTGACGTATTTTACTGGCCTACAGAACCAGAGGTAGATCGAACGGCCAGTCCAGGTTGGTTTGGTTAAATTTGAGTCAGCTTTGCTATTAAAATCGAGATCTTGACAAGTCTTGTCCATTTTTGGCTTTTAGTTGAAGAATTCGATTTTTGTTGGTATACTTAATTATATTTTATTTATTGATAAAAATCAATTAGAAATCAATCATTATCAAATAATTGATTGAAAATATTAATATTATACTTATCACAATTTATTTATCAGTTTTAATTATTCTAAAACTCTTGTTACTTATCATATAAATAAGTGATTGAATAAATTGCATGTTAACCATTCTAATTAAACTAAGTTTCTAAGTAGTTAACATATTGAAATTATATATTTCTATTTATCTACTTAAATAAATCTATGTAACTGAATTTACTTTTATATTCTTGTGATATATCTTACCTTATATTTTATAAAATTTATTTAAACTTAAAGACTTATTCTGCTTTTATCTTTGTATAAGATAAATACTAAGTCATTAAATTTAAATAAACTTCTTTGCTATACATAAGACGTGGTATTCCAAGATTTTCACGGACTTTGAAAGCAAAGATAATCAAGCATTTAAGAGGAAATTATTTGTGAGTTCCAAAGAAATATTTAAAAGTCATAGTTCGATAAAAAATTCTATTTTTGTGAACAGCTTTGAGAAACTAAGCATTGTAAAAATCCATTGTGAGAGAGAACGGTATTTTGACGGCAAGATAAAGACTGTGTCATTATTCTGATTTGTGGAGTCAATATGTGTACACTCGTGGAATGGACCAAGATCAAGACCGAAGTACTTAACATTATTTCTTGACTAATTAAGAAGATACAAAACAGGAAAGTTTTATTGTTGTTTTAACTAACTTTTTCTTTTTGTAAATTGCTGTTAAAGTTTTAGATTAAGTCTAAAATTGTAATTTCAAAAAGTTGAGACGTGTGTATCCTGTTCTAAAATAATAGATTTATTTACCCGTGGCCTGGGGGCTCATAGATGTTTCTCTTAAGGGTTTACTACGCTATATCCGGTGTTAATCAATATTTTAATTGTTTTACATGTTAATTGTCTCGAACTGCGAAACATTCAGTGCAATGTTTTGACGTTCAACAAACTTTCATCAACATCGTAACATTAAAGTGAACTTTGTGTTTTTTTAAAAATATTTACAGAGTTTCAGACAATTCAAGAACAACCTATTCAACCCCGTTCTAGGTTGTTTGCTATCTAGATTTAAAACTTATAATTGGTATCGTAAAGGGTTCACTTCTAGAAAGTGAGATCCTATGAATCTAGGTATGGACAATGCTTCTTTTCTTTTTGATCACCAAGATTAGATGGAACGAACTATAATTATTAGAAAATCCGCATGATTGTTTACATTCAAGCTCTAGATGAAAAATCATGGTATTCTATCATTATAGGTTATAGTCCTCCCACTATTATTGAAAATAATATTGAAATAGAAAACTATGTGAACAATGTGTAATTGTTGACTTCAATAATACTAGCTGGAATAACAAAGCCTTGAACGATATTTTTTATTTTGTAAATGCTAATCAATTCAAGCTAATATCTAATTGCAAGATAGCAAAAGAAGCTTGAGAGATCCTACAAAGCGCACATAAAGGAACATCCAAGGTAAAATCGTCTAAACTACATATGCTCACCACAGAATTTGAAAACCTACGCATGACAGACGATGAAGTATTCAAAGATTTTTATGCCCGGTGTGTGACATATCAAATCAAGCACATACCCTTGGAGAAAGATATTCAAAGTCAAAATTGTTCAGAAAGGTCTTGCGGTCTTTGCTAAATAGGTTTCACTCTAAGGTGACCGCAATTGAAGAAAGCAATGACATAGAAGAAATCAAAATTAAAGAGTTGGTTGGGTCATTAATGACTTATGAACTAAACATTGGTACAAGAAAGAAAGAAAAGCTACAAGCATAGCATTTCGAGTTGAGGAAGAAAAAGATGAATGAAATGAAAGTGATTCAGATATTGATATTGCACTAGTTATCAAACAGTTTGGCAAATTTTTGAAACAATCTCAAAGATTTAAATCAACAAAAAATAAGGGATCATAGAGAAAGAAATATCCTGACCAAAATAGACAGAATTTATCAAATCTTCTAAAGAAAACAGAAAATCGTACCTAGTTCCATACTTGTGAAGGAAATGGTCACATTGTCTCTGAATGTGCTAATAATAAAAAGAAAACATTTGGTAAAAAGGCCATGAATGTAACTTGGAGCGAAGACGAAGAATCAATCGATGATCAATTAAGAGATGGGGAAATTTCTAATACTCAAGATATTTCATTTACATCATGCTCTATTTCTGATTCTGAATTATCTAATCTTTTTCATGCATGTTCACATGAATGTTCTGACATAGAACTGAACGTTGGAGCTGATGACATTGGGGTCAATCTAAAGGCTTTGACCACTGTGTCTACTAAAGAACAGAGTTTCTCTAATAATAAAATAACTTATTTTGAAATATTGTTGGCTGATAAAAATAAACAATTGTGTGATTTGCAGGAAGAATTGAAACAAAGTAGAGAAGTAAACAAACAATTGGCCATTGGAACTGCTTGACTGAACGAGGTGCTGGCTATGGAAGAAACACTAATATCAGACATGGTTTAAGATATACTCAGCATGGATAAGATAAGGAAGCAAAGAAAATCACATTTGTCAAAAGAATAACAGAAATATGTTCTGATGTCCACTAAATCTGTAATCAACAGTTAGATGCTGAAAGAATCAGGAATTACAGAAACTGCTGACAAGTTAACCAAAGGTAAATCTAAAGGTAACATACACTCATCTCCTACTTGTCCAACATGTGGTAATATAGAACAAAAGCATGCTAACATCTCAAATTATCCACCTAAGCACAAGAAAACTATTTGTAGAACTAGCATGAACTTGAGAAACCTAATAAAAGAAGTCAAACTAAAATACGACAAATATGGTTGAAAAAGACGGACTTGAACTGTTATGTGGTTGATCTAGCATTCCATGCGTTTATAACTAATTCTTGGTATTTCGACAGTGGATGCTCTACGCATATGACAGAAAATCAATCACTCTTGTCTGATTTTAAAAACTATTTTGGGAGTTGAACTGTCACTTTTGGTGATGGTGTAAAATGTAAAGTAATTGAGTCTGGATCTATAATAATCAAAGGCTCACCACCATTAACAAATATTCTTCTTGTTGAAGGTCTAAAAGCAAATCTAATCAGTGTGGGGGCAAATTTGTGATGATAATCTTACTGTCATTTTTAAACAAAAATCATGCACAGTTGTAAACAATAAAGATATTTGCTTGTTGATAGAAACTAGAGCTAGTGATAGATGCTATTTACTTGATCATAATCCTTCATGTCTTGTAGTTAAAATCGATTCCACATAACTATGGCATCAACGCTTGTGGCACTTTAATTACAAAGATCTAGTAAGATTAAGCCAAGGTAATGCTCTAAGAGAAATACCAAAATTGAAAGACAAACTTAAAGGTATATGTGGCCTATGTTAACTTGGTAAGCAAACTAGAGGATCACATAAACATAACCATTATCTGGCGATCTCAAATGACCTTGAATTAATACATATGGATCTAATGGGACTCACACGAGTCGAAAGCATTGGTGGAAAAAGGTACATTCTTGTGTGTATTGATGACTTCTCTAGATATACCTGAGTTAGCTTCTTAAAGAAAAATCGACACATTTGAAAGATTCAAAATTTTATATGCTAAACTGACCATTGAAAAAGATGACAATGGACAAAACATTGGTAGAATTAGGAGTGACAATGACAAAGAATTTGAGAATACTAGTTTTTCTGACTTTTGTGAAAAGAATAGTATCTTTCATGAATATTCAACCCGTAAGACACCAGAACAGAATGGGGGTAATGCTAAATAGTAAAAAATTACCTATAAAATTGTGGGATGAGGCAGTCAGTACTGTTTGTTATATTTTGAATAGAGTTATCATTACGATAAGCACAACTCAAACACATTATGAAATTTGGAAAGACAGAAAACCTAATCTTAAGTATTTTCATACTTTTGGTAGTAAGTGCTATATCCTAAATGATCGTGAACAGATACGAAAAATGGATCCTAAAAGTGATGAAGGGGTATTTTTGGGATATTCTGAAAACAATCAGGCTTATCGGGTCTACAACACACGTACTTAAAACATATTTGAATCAATTAATGTTGTAGTGGATGATACTACTGATTTTGCTGAGTATTCACAGGAACAAGTCATCCAAACATTGATGAGAAAAAATCGAGGCAACAAGCAAACATCGAACGTTGGGAAAGACACCGACCAAAGTCGAGAACATTCTTGGAGATGTTGCCAAAACTAATACAACTAATGATGTAACAAACTAAATAGAATAATGCTACAACTGATAATACACACACATTTGAAGATCGAGCACTGTAAAGCAACCACCTACGTGGATACAAAAAACACATCCTATTTCTAATGCCATTGGAAATTGGGATAACGTGTGTGGTGACTTGAAGGCAAGCTTCAAATGAGATAATTCGTGTATGTTATATTTCTCATGTTGAACCAAAAAAAATGTGAAAGAGGTTTTAGAAGATGAATCATGGGTGTTAACCATGCAAGATGAACTTAACCTTAACCATGCAAGATGAACTTAACCAATTTGAAAGAAATAAGGTTTGGAATTTAGTCCATCGACCAAATAATGTAAATGTAATAGGAACTAAGTGGGTATACAAAAATAAGTCTGATGAACATGGAACTACACTTAAAAACAAAACCCGCTTAGTAACCCAGGGATATACTCAAGTCGAAGGATTAGACTCAAAAAAAACATTTGCTCTGTTGCAAGATTAGAGTCTATAAGACTTTTACTTTTTATTGCTTGCCAAATAAAATTTAAACTATTTCAAATTGATGTCGAAATATATTTTTAAATGGCTAACTTAATGAAGAAGTTTATGTTGAACAACCTAAAGGTTTTATAGATCTCCATTTTTCAAACCATGTGTATAAACTTGAAAAAGCTCTTTATAGTTTAAAACAAGCTTCATGAGCTTGGTATGAACGTCTAACTACTTATCTTATTGAAAAAAGATACAAGAGAGAGGGAGTCGACAAAACTCTTTTTATCAAACACTTAAATGCTGGTATAATTGTTGCTCAAATTTATGTCGATGACATTGTATTTGGCTCAACTTCAGAAAAACTATTTACTAATCTCATAAACTTAATGAAAAAAGAATTTGAGATGAGCATGGTAGGAGAACTAACTTTCTTTCTTGGCCTGCATGTTAAGCAAATGGGCAATGATATTTTCATATCCCAATCAAAATAAGCTATAAATCTTATAAAAAAATTTGGACTTGATAATTCCAATCCAATGACAACACCTATGGCCACAAATTTTAAAATCACTAAAGATGAAAATGGAACAGATGTTGATTCTAGCCACTAGCATAACATGATTGGAAGATTATTATACTAGATTGCTAGTCGACCTGACATTGCTTTTAGTGTAGGAGTTTGTGCTAGATATCAAGCAAAACCAAAAGAGTCACATGTGGCTATTGTAAAAAGAATAATTCGTTATGTTTATAGCACTATTGATTATGGTTTGTTGTATTCAAGTGACACTAACTCTCATTTAGCTGGTTTTAGTGATGATGGTTGGGCAGGTAATATCGATGATAAGAAAAGTACCACAAGAGAATGTTTCTATCAGGGAAACAATCTTATAGCTTGGCTTAGTAGAAAACAGAACTCCATTTCACTATCTACAGTCGAAGCAGAATACATCGTAGAAGGTAGTTGTTGTACACAGTTACTATGGATGAAGCAAATGCTGGATGATTACGGTATCAAACGAAACTCTATCACTATGTTTTGCGATAATACCAGTGCCATAAGTCTATCAAAAAATCACGTTCAACATTCAAGAACTAAACACATAGATATAGGCACCATTTCATTAGAGACCTAGTAGATAGCAAAATCATTACAATCGAGCACATACAGACAAAATCAATTAGCTAATTTGTTTAATAAAGCTCTAGATACTAATAGATTTGAAAATCTAAGAAAAGCTTTGGGGATATGTATCGTTGTCTAAATATGTTGCCTTTTTACATTAAAAAAAAGAAATTTTTTTTTTTATATATTTGCATATATTATTGAGTTAATTAGGCGGAAAATACTAATTTTCAAAAGTGTTATTGTTTTTATCATAAAATTTGAAAATATAGTTTAAGTTTATTTTTTTCTTTATGCACCTTATAGATGTCGAAATTGAGTTGTTAATCTTTTGACAAATTCTGTATTCTACCATATGATTTACTTGCTGAATATGGAATGAAAACCTATAGTTAGTATGTATGTCTTTTGGTATCATAATACTTTGTCATGTTAACAAGCGGGTATATTTGAAGAGAGGACTACATAAAATTAAAAAAAAAAATCATGAGAAAAGGGTTACCGCCTTGAAAGTGTGAAAGTCAATTCTTGTATACTAAAGCGGCTATGCAAACACAAAATAAATGTGTAAATTTTTAAATAAAAAAAAAAAGTCGAGTTGAAATAAAGATAAAAATCTCACTCACACTTGGCGGGGATCAAGTATTTTCTTCATAAAAAGGACAAATAAGATGATGATGATTTGAAACTCTATTCTATAAAATATTATGTGATTTAGAGGTTAGTCTTGATTTGTTTCGATATTATCGATCTTATTTTGATTATTTATTCACACACTACACTCCTATTCATAATTAATATATGAGATTTTAAACTATGTTGACAATTTTCTATGATCGGGGGTGACCGTAAAGATGATTGAGATTTTTCAAATGTGCTCATGAATTTTGCATATATATATAAAATAAAATAAAAAATGTCTGCTTCTTTATTTCTTTAATTTTCCTTTTGCACCCAAATTGTTTTATTATTAGAGTTCATAATTTAATAAATGTCCAACTTTAAAAAGAGTCTTTTTTCCATTTATTTAGCAAATAAGTCCATTATAACTTCATCTTCTTCTTTTCTTTTCAAAACCCTAATCTCCAAATTTTCTTATGTTGATTCTTTGATTTTTTTTATATCACTTAATTTTACAAGAGAGTGTAGGAAACAATCAATGGCAATGACAAAAACCACCACTCATCACCCGGAGGTTCATTTGTTATCGCTACCGCCATCGCAACAATAAACATCGCTCTCCCGGCGACCACACACCACAACGACACCGGTGAGCCAGATCTTCCTTCTACAACACCATGTTTGCTGCCGCCACCTATTCCACTGTCTCGGGAACGATTCCATCTTATTCAGCTCCTCAACCAACAGCCGCTAATGAAGGTCCTTCCACCGTCGCTATTCCCACACGAGTCACAAGTTAGGGAGAGTTTGATGAGGACACGGGTTCTGATCATGGAACTGGGTCTCAATCGCGTAGTCTCTGCATCGAGCATCTTGAAGAAGAAGAACATAAATCAGGCTCAGATTTTGTAGATGAAGAAGAAGAAGAAGAAGAAGAAGAAGAAGAAGAAGAGTTCATGAATGAGGAAGAGGAAAACTTAAGTGCTGAAGAAATTGTCCCTATCAGGCTCTCACGTGCGTACGAAGGGTAAGCGAGTAAAGTTGATAAACGTTCGAACGTTGATGATCATCATGATGAACATCAGAACATTGGGCATCCCTCATAAGATGTTCCAACTTCAGCGACTCATCCTCAGTTGTTCGAACAATGTTTGCTCCGCAAAGTTAACCATGTCTTCACTCATCTGAATTACAAATTTGAACTCTTGATGCACAAGCTCAATTCACAAATTTATTTCAAATCAAGATTTTGTGAGGAAATTTAATGTCAAATATGATGTCCTTAGAGAAATTTGGTCTTGTTGAATTAATTGAGCATTGGGGTATACAAAATTGTTGGATTGATGAGAAACCTTGTGAAACCTTGATCAAAGAATTCTTGGCTAATATTTATCGTCGATTAAAACAACAGTAATAATTTTAGGTGGTGGGTCTATGTTCGGGGTCGGCTAGTACCATTTAGTCCTTCCAATCTTCATCGTTGGCTCGAGTTATCACCCATTCATGAAGGAATGACTGATAAATTTGAAGCGCCCATCGATACATTACCCTTAGAACCCACTAGAAATCTTTTGTCTCTACAAAAAATGATGCCGCATTACTTACCTACAAGTATAAGGTGCTTCACAAAATTGCCTTACACAATATTGATCCAATTCAACATCGGTCGGACATTAGGATGGATAAGGTTGAGTTTTGTACAAGTTGGGCACCTTTTACTCGTTGGATATCGCCACAATCGTTTTTGACAAAATTGTGTTCACGGTGACCCATCAAGCACACTTGAGATGTTGCATTTTCCTAGTTTACTTCATGCCTATATCTAGCATCACAAGGTTCCTATTATTCAAGGTGACACATTCACCACACCAATCATGGTCCTTCCTTCTAAGAAAGTCACTAAGAGACCAGCGCCTCTGGCAAGACCAAGCCTTTCCGTGGATCACACCAGTTCTCTTGAAACTCAGGTGAGGCATTTAACTACTTTGGCCACTACACTGTCTGATAATTTTGGGTGTCATCACAAATTCATGAGGGCTTTCCTTGTGATCTTGGCCGAGCGGACTAGAACTCCTATTCCTGAAGAACATCAAGGTGCTGCCATGAATACTCTTTAATATCCTGATTTTGGTCCTGATGGAACTCAACATCCTAACATTGGCTTTGAGAATTCTCCATGTTCTGACTTTGATGCTGATGTGTTTTCACATTGAGATGTTGCTCCCAGGCCTTCATCCCCCTAAACGTAAGAAGAGAACCCAGAATGAGGTTTGAAAAAGAGGACCCGCAAAGGCACCTCATAGAGGGGTTAACACTCAGTATCATGTGGTTGGTTGTTTTTTCTATTTTGATTTCGGACCCTTCTTTAACTTAGTTTCTTTGGTTGCTTTCATTTTTTCTTTGGCCCTTCTTTATTACAAAAAGGAGAGTAGTAAATTAGCAATTGCTTTTGCTTGGTAATTAGGATCACTACTTTAAATTAAATAGCTTGCATTTGATTTTGGTGATTAAGATTTATTGCTTTAATGAATCTCCGGTTCTTGAATCTCGATTTGCTGTTTGCTCACCTCAAAAAACAAATTGATATAATTTTTGTAATTAAGAGGTGCCAAATGGGGAGATTGTTGGAGAATTTGATTTATGTTGGCATACTTAATTATATTTTATTTATTGATGTGAGCCAATTAAGAATCAATCATTATTTAGTAGTTGATTAGAAACATTAATGCTATACTTATCTCAATCTATTTATGAGTTTTAGTTATTCTAAAACTCTTGTTTGTTATCAGATAAATAAGTGATTGAGTAAATTTCATGTTAAGTATTCTAATTGAACTAGGTTTCTAAGTAGATAACATATTGAAATATTATCTTTCTATTTATCTACTTAATTGAAAATATCTAATTGAATTTATTTTCATATTTTTGTGATATATCTCACCTTATCTTTTATAAAACTTATTTAAACTTAAAGACTTATTATGTCTTATCTTTGTATAAGATAAATACTAAGTCATTAAATTTAAATAAACTTCTTTTGATATAAATAAGACAGGTGGTATTCCAAAATTTTCACGGACTTTGAAAGCAAAGATACTAAGAAGAAATTATTTGTGAGTTGTGACTTCTAAAGAAATATTCAAAAGTTCTAACTCGATCAAAAATTCTATTTTTGTGAATGGCTCTGAGAAACTTAGCACTGTAGAAATCTATTGTGAGAGAGAATGATATTTTTGCGGCAAGATAAGGACTGTGTCCTAGTCAATCTGGGTACACTCATGGAATGGATCAAGATCAAGACAAAAGTACTTAACTGTATTCCTTGACTAGTTAAAGAATATATAAAACAGAGAAGTTTTATTGTTGTTTTTAAATAAGTGTTACTTTTTGTAAATTGCTGATAAAGTTTTAGATTAGATTTAAAATTGTAATTTCAAAAAGTTGAGACGTGCACAACCTGTTCTAAAGTAGTGAATTTATTTACCCGTGGCATGGTGGTCCGTAGATATTTCCTTTAAGGGTTTACCATGCTATATCCGGTGTTAATCAATATTTTAATCGTCTTACACGTTAACTATTTCGAATTGCAAAACGTTTAGTGCAATGTTCTGACATTCAACAAACTTTCATCAATATTTTAGTATAACGTTTTCAACATTTTGCAAAAGGTAACAAAAAAACTATGTGTTTTTTTTTTTAAAAAAAATATTTACAGTTTCAGATTAATTTCAGTAACAATCTATTCAACCCTCTTTCTAGGTTGTTTGCTATCTAGATTTAAAACTTAAAGCTTTTAAGTCTAAAACCAAAAAAAAAAAAAATTTAGTATAACGTTTTCAACATTTTGCAAAGGTAAAGGTAATTTTATAATTTTACGTCTTTAATGTAATTGTACAATGAAAAACAGACTGAACTAATAAATCATAACTTGTTGATTGTGATAATATATATTTATATTTTAATATTGCACATGAAAATTTATATTTAAAATTTTAAATTTTAAATGTTGGAGGAATTATTTCCTCATTACTACTATAGATGAAAAAGGAAAAATTGTTGAATGAAAATCCTTATGGTCGAATTATTGAAAAATATTAACAAATAACGGGAACAAGAACACGAAGAAAAAGCTGTCTTATAAAATCAAAACAAGATTATTACTTACCAAAATTACATTTTAAAGGGAAAAAAATTAATAAAGATGGTTGATTAGTGACAGGGCAATGCTAATACGTTTTTGCACTTCTGTAATGCTGTTTCCGATCTTCTTCTTCACAACCGAATTCACTTTCCGGCCCGAAAACCCGTCTATGCAGGAATCCACATCCGTTATCGCCGCACTAGCCCATGTCTTGGCATTAGCCCACTGGAAATCCTTGTCGGGTTCATTGAGATGTCCCATGGCATTGAGTGTCAGCTTAAGTTCATAAACCGTGTCTTTCATGTCTCCAATGCAGTCCTTGATGGCTTTCGCCTCGTAACGCGCTATCCTGTTTCACTTTGCTATCTTGGATACGGTGGCTGAGGCATGGCGCCCCGACAGTAACGCAGCCTTGAGGGCTGCATTGCATAGCTTCAAGGGTCTTGTACCTACCGAGGGGGCGTACGGGGTTAGGGTCTGGACGCAGAGTGCGGGATACATGGTGTTATTGCATGATTTGGTTATTGAAAGTTCTAAAACCTAGATTAATTAAATTAAAACGAATTTTAATCTTAATTAAACAAGTAGTGGACAGAACGTAGTCAGAACTGACAAGATATAAAGATAACAGTTGTGACTCGCACAACCGTGTTCGTTTACCTAATCTTGTTAAGTGCAGAAATTAAAGGATTAAATACGAACACAAGATGTAACGTGGTAAATCCCTAAGAGAAACATCCACGGGCCTCCATGCCATGGGTAAAAACAATCCACTAATAATCTTATTCAAAAATACAATAGTATCAGCTTTTGTAATTTCGCAAAATTAACAAAATAACAATCAAAAGAAAACAGATCAACTCCCTGTGATACTTCTTCTTCTGACTTGTTGATGAAGTGGAATCAAACCCACCGGTCTTGACTTTATCGCCACTTCCCTATTGTACTTGACTGCAACCACCACTTGGATTAAGAACCTCCGTTCTTAACTTCACGCCAAGTAGTTTAAACAAGATATGGAATTGTTCGTTGATCACCAATTAGTTCTTGATTCTTCAATGAGTTTGAAGAAAATTTTTTTACTTTGAAAGTTGAATCAATGAAGCTTGATGTCTTGTTTTCCTTCCATGGATTTCGGCGGTTTTTCGCTTGGAGAAAACAAGAACAAAAATTATATTTCGAAGCTCTTTATTCTTCAATGTCTTGATGAACTCGCTGCCTTTGAACGACTTAATCAATGAAGCGCCGTGTGTTGTTCACCTTGAATGGATTCGGTCGGTTTGAAGCTTATGGAACAAGAACTCAAAAATATTTTCAAAGGCTTAATTCCTTATTGATTTCTACTCTTACTTATAGTTATAGTAAAAATCAAATTAGAAATTATTTCTTACCTAAAAATATGCAACAAGAATAGTAAGAGAATTAATAGGAAAGAATATAGAAAGATATTCTTAGATTTGTAGAAAGAAAGAATTTAGGAAACTAAATATTTCCTTCCTAAAAAAATCTAAGAGAATAAGAAAAGATTCTTTAACCTACAAAAGGAGCTGTCAATAATATTCATGAGGTCAGAATATATCAAGTATAGAAATAGAATAAAATCACAACTTTTATCGATCTAAAAATAATCGCTTATCAATCCAAATTCGATCGAATCATGGCGTTAACAAGGCCAGTCAAAAACACAAACGTTGACCTGCTCTTTTATCATTAAAAATCAGTTATATTTATTAAGTTAGCCAAGATATAAAAAGTGAAAAATATGACACATATTTTTCCAACAATCTCCCCATTTGGCGTTGCTTAATTACAAACACATAACTATCAGATTTTTAATGTAAATGTGATGTATGTCAAAAGTAAAGAACCCATGAGCATCAACATATTAGGGTTATGGCTCCCCCTTAGAGTGTAAACCAAGAACTCCTAAAAAGAAGTTAACACAATATGCAAGCACCACATTAGCCATAACTTTAAGATTGCTCTCCCTTAGCAAGATATCATCTAAGTGTAACGATCAAACTACCATAAACCTAAAGATACTACTATTAAAGTTTAACCAACAAAGTACCATAGCAAGAAAAACCTAACAACCACAAAAAATTAAAAATTACTACCACTCCCTCTTTTGTAAGAGGAACACCAAAAGAAGAGAAAAAACAAAAGTAAAGCAGTGTTTGAAGGGAAATAAAGCAGAATTTAAGAGTTAAAACAGTCATCCATAGCCAAATAGTTAGAAGGTTAAAAGTTAGAACTGAGAATGGTTAGTGCCGAGAGGATCTGAGCTTCTTTGTACCGGATGCAGATGCATTTGCAACTCTCCCGTGAGCATGGGTATCTGAAGGAGTATCAGCTGGAGGATCATCAGCGAGAGCGAAAGAGAGTCGGGCAGCAGTTGTCTCAACAATTGGATCGGAAGTTGGAATCTCCATTGGATCTCCAAGATGTGCAGAGAATTCTAGTTTACCCAACACCCTATGCATGAAAGTAAATTCATCAAAAAAAACCTTTGGTTAAGGCAAAAATTTGATCTACCTGTGTTCAAACCAGCCCCAATCGAGTTTCCAGTGTATCCAGACATCCGTAATGGTTCAACGAGGATAGAAAGTGCCCGGGAACTCGAGAGTGGGATTTGATGTTCCACTTAAGTTTGAAAATTCATGAACGCCTAGGACATGTATAGCATCTGAGAACCTGTCTGAATCCATAGGAGGCACACCTTGATGAGCAAGAATATAAATAAAAGCTGGATGTAGTAGTCTGTACCGCTTAGCCCGCCGTGGCCCTTCATACACAATTCTATCAAAAATCATTTTGACCCAATCAACATGCAAACACATTCCCAACTTATATAGGATAACCGTCCTATCACCCGAGATATCAGATCGATAAGTCAAAGTGGTCAATGTTGTTGATTAAGATACGATGGAGAACTTTGTATTTTGGTAGAAGTCTAGAAGCAGTCAGTTCACCCGCCTTTGGCCAAGCTGAACCAGTCATCTCGTAAGCAATGTTATCATTAGTTAACTCATCATCACTGGAGATAGCCAAATTCTTGGAAACATTTGCCATAAACTCCTTGACAAGAGTCTCATTAAACGGTGTAGAAAAACTCAACAAATTATACAGTTTATGAAACCCAGTAATCTTATCTAGATCAAACGCAACAAACTTAAGAATCGATACCTTGCATTCAACTATGAACTTACGAAAAGAGGTAAATGAAAGAAATAGACCTCAGCAGTCTCAGATAGAAAACGATAGTTTAGAGGATTAAAAGAGTGTCTTCCTCTAGTCAGACTATCAAGCCTGAATATGTGGGAGTCCTAATTGGGAATAGGTAGTACTTTAGTAGGCACTTCCTGAAGTAGTGGGCGGCCTGTTCTGACCGACGGGTGTAGGCTCTCCAGCAGCAACACCAATTTTACCTTTCCCTTTTCCAGTCTACGTGCACTTCACCAGAGAGTTCTTACCGGCGACAGTTGAGGCCCCATCGCAGTTTTAGCAATGAGATAATCGAATGAATAAAGTGTTCTTGGATGTACCATCAGCATTTTTCTTAGATTTTGGCATCTTAGTTTTCACCATTGTTTGAATCTGAAAAGAAAAACTCAACACAACTTCGAAATTAATTGTGAGATGAATGAGAAAACCATAAGTTGCGGTTTAAAAGGGAAAATTTTTCAAAATTGTACAAGAAGGGAGCAGTTAATTTGGGACGTGTGGAAAGCAGTTACCAAAAATAAACTGATTAATGGCAGTTAATGACAACGAAACCTTCCTTAATCGATATGTCAAATTTAAATTAAAATTAAACTACCTAAGATGCTAATTTATAGAAAATGTAATTTTTAAATTAGGAAGATAAGATCGAACAAAATACGATTGGATTCCATAAACTAAAAATTCATCCAGATTTTTCTTAGTTAAAGCCGATTGTGCTGCCAAAATTAGACTGTTGATTGAAATTTCTACGAAAAGGCACACACAAGATAATCAATTAAAAATAATGAGAATATTTTATGAGATAAAATTGAATTGTTTATTTATGGGAAAATTTCATAGTTCTACAAATTATACAATCAGTCCAAAAATATCAAAATCAACTGGAATCTTCCAATCAGATATATGCGCATCATTATATTCAATTAATTGGTCAGATTTATAACGTGAGTGTGTGATAGAACATACTGGATTAATCAATCATAACCTGTCCCACTAAGCCAAATTGTACCTTGTCAAGAAGATCAATATCGAGATGTATTTCAAACCGGTCATCATCTCGAACACATCTCTTTGAATAAAAAATATGGCGTGCTGCATGAGAGTACCATATCAATTTTTTTTTTTTGAATACTCAGTGTTGACTTTATTTGTATATATATATATATATATATATATATATATATATATATATATATATATATATATATATATATATATATATATATTTTTTATTTTGTCGAAGCAATCGAATTTATAAGATCATGGAGTTGACTTTCTCATGACCATAAAGGTAGCCTTTTTCTACATGATTTATGTTCATTATCAAGGATAGCCGCACACATCTATAGTGGTAGCCATCTCCTCCATGAAATTGTCTGTTTAACACAACAACATACTATAGTGTCGAGAGACATAGATACTGACAATATGTCACAATAAAGTACGAAACTACTTTAAAGATAACAATCTAGTTAGTAGTAAGGTACAATCAAACAAGTTAATATGTCCTCAAAGTGTGCTTATCTGAGCATATTTTACCATAAGTATAATGAGCATACCATACTGATTGGTTAATCTAAATAAATCTCAAAATTCATAGACCACTCATACATTTATACCATATGCTATTTGCAAGAAAACCCATTCTTCTCCCTCTCTCTCTTTTTTTTAAAAAAATAAAAAATAAAAAATAAGCAAATGCAAACAAACACACATGATAAAATCAAACAAAAAGAAAAACACTACTTCTACGAAGTATTTTTTTTTTATAAAAGAAAAACTAATGCATCAAGCAAATGCCTACGACCTTCGTAGTAGAGTCTCAAATCTAGCGTAATCTAAGGCCTTGGTAAACAAATCACCAACTCGACACGCATTCTGAATATGTTCCAAAGTAATTACTTTTTCTTCGACCAAATTTTTAATAAAATGATGTCTAATATCAATATGTTTGGTACTAGAGTGTGAACATGATTTTTAGAAATATTGATAGCACTAGTGTTATCACGTAATATAGTAATGTGAGTCCCGATCAATACCATAATCACATAGCATTTGTTTCATCCAAAGTAGTCGAGTGCAACAACTAACCACCGCAATATACTCACCGTAGTAGATAAAGAAATAGAGTTTTGTTTCTTACTTAACCATGCAATGAGATTGTTACCAATGTAGAAACATCCTCCACTCATTACTTTTCTATCATCCATGTTTCGGCCAGGTCATCATCATCGGTGTATCGCAAGATGAGAGGTAGTATCGTTAGTATACTATAAACTATAATCAAGTATAGTTAATATAACGAATAATTCGCTTCACTGCCGCAAGATGTGATTCTTTTGGTTTAGCTTGATAACGTGCACAAATTCCAACACTGAATGATTTGTCAGGACGGCTTGCAGTCAGATACATCAAACTCCCTATCATGCTTCGCATAAGCCGGAGTCAACTTCCTTTCCCTGGTTATCTCGGAAATTTTCAAGGACGTGGCCATGGGAGTTCGACCGACTTGGTGCTGTTTCAAGCCGAACTTCTTTACAAGATTTTTAGCATACTTGGCCTGGGAGATAAAAATTCCTGATCCAACCTGTTTGATCTGCAAACCTAAAAAGAAATTTAGTTCACCAACCATACTCATTTTGAATTCATTTTGCATAAGTGTAGCAAATTCTTTGGATTTTGTTTCTAGTGAAGAACCAAACACAATGTCATCGACGTAGATTTGTGCAACAATTAATCTAGTTTTAAAATATTTGATGAATAACATTTTGTCAGCTCCTCCTCTCTTGTATCCATGTTCCAACAAGAACATGGTTAATCGTTCATACCAAGTTCGTGGGCCTTCTTTAGTCCGTACAGAGCCTTTTTGAGTCCCGAACACATGGTCGAGGAGAATAAGGATCAACAAATCCTTTAGTCTGCTCAACATAGACTTCTTCATTAAGAATTCCATTCGAGTAAAGGCACTTTTGACATCCATTTGGTACAGCTTGAACCTCATTTGACATGCCACTGATAGTAAGAGTCTAATGGATTCAAGTCTAGCCACAGGTGTAAATGTTTCATCAAAATCTACTCCTTCTAGTTGAGTGTATCCCTATGCAACCAAGCGTGCATTGTTTCCGACTATGTTGCCATGTTCATCTGATTTATTTTTGAATATCTACTTTGTCCCAATCACATTTGTGTCCTTTGGCCGAGGTACAAGTACCCACACTACATTTTTTATCAAATTAAGCTAGCTCTTCATGCATGGCTAGAACCCAATTTTTATCAATAATGGTTTCATTTATATTTTTGGGTTCAATTTGTGAAGTGTAGCAAACATTTCCAAGTTCATTAACAAGCCTCCTCTGGGTCATCATGCCGTCTATGGAATCTGAGAGAACATTATCCAATGGGTGTGCTTTCGAATCCAAGAAGGAGGTTGCCTTCTTATGTCCCTGTTGCGTTATTTGTATATGGTGCGTCGAACTTCTAGGAGCGGGCGTAGACATCGAACTTGATGCTAGATGTTCCTTCGTGTATCACCTTGGTGGGCGCAAGTACATGATGGTCTTTAGTAGGTTGGCGCCCAAGAACTCCTGTTCTTCCAAAGTCCGAATATTAGCTCCCCTGAATAAGATGAAAAGTCATCAAGATCATCAATTTTTACATTGATTGATTCGATGATAGTCCGAGTACGCATGTTATAAATTCTATAAACACGACTATTCTCGTAATAACCAATAAATACTCCTCATCACTTTCGAATCGAATTTACCCAAGTATTCCCGATCATTTAACACATAGCATTTGCTACCAAAGGTATGAAAATATTTGAGATTCGGTTTTCTTCCTTTCCAGATTTCATAAGGAGTTTGAGTGGTTCATGTTCTCAAAGACACACAATTCAAAATATAACAAGAAGATTAATAGCTTCAAATTTACATAATTTAACAGGAGCTTCTTACTATTCAAAGATAACTCTAGCCATCTCTTGTAGAAACCTATTTTTCCTTTCCACAACACCATTTTGTTCGTGGAGTTTTGGGTGCAGAGAATTCATGAAAAATACCATTTTGATCACAGAAAGTAGAGAAAGTAGCATTTTCAAACTCTCTCCCATGATCACTTCTAATCCTTAATATTTTCATTCCTCAAAATATTTATCCGTTGTTAATTTTAGGTGCAAAAATTTGAATTTTTCAAAACATCAGATTTTCTCTCAAGAAATCTACCCAAGTATATCTAGAAAATCATCCACGCAAACAAAAATATATTTCTTGCCTCCAATACTTTCAGTTTGAATAGGTCCCATCAAATCCATGTGAAGTAATTCTAATACATGAGTTGTAGTAAGAAACTTACTTTGCTTATGAGTGCTTTTGGTTTGCTTACCTTTTAGGCACGAACCACACAAGCCTTCAGATTTTTTAGTAAGCTTAGGAACACCTCGTACTGCATTCAATTTTGTTGAGACTTTTGTTAGTCTCAACAGATCACTATAGTTTAAATGTCCCAATCGTTTGTGCCACAACTCAGTTGAGTCAGTCTTTGAAATATGACAAGTAATTTTAGTGTCAAAAAGATAACATTTATCATTTGATCTAGTACCATGTAGAATACAACTACCATCATACTTCAAGACTTTACAAGAATTTTTTGAGAACATAACCAAGTGTTATCATCACAGAGTTGGCCTATACTAATCGATTAGCTTTTAAACCTACAACAAAAAGAAATTCTTTTAACGGAGAGAAACCATCAATTAGAATAGTGCCTACACTTTCAATTTTACCGTGTGCTCCATCACCAAAAGTAACCAGACCACCTTCATGACTTTTGTAGTTAGTTAGATAAGATCGAATACCAGTCATATGTCTAGAACAACCACTGTCAAAATACCAAGAGTTAGGAATAAAAGATCTATAGGCAACATCAACCATATAACAATTTAAATCACTCTTTTTGACCCAAATTTGTCTAACTTTAGTGTTGCTAAGGTGTCTCATTTGTCTATTAGCCAAGTTTTTACTAAACAAACAATGAAAGGAGTCGTGTCCTAAATTACCACAGATGCAACATTTTACAAAGTACTTTGATTTACCTCTCTGTATTGGTTGTATACCTGATAGTCGTGACTATTTTTGAGTCTTGGCATTGGTCAGAACTTGCATATAAGGTGTCACCCCTTAGTTCGACGGCGGTGATGGGAGCAGATTTTGTCTCAAAAAATACAGTAGACTTTGTTTCTTTGATGAAGTTATCTGATTTCCAACTTTTCTTTCACCTTTTCCAACATATCTCAAACCTTCTTTGACGTTTGAAGTTCTTCCATAGCTTAAGGTTTCACTTAAGCGAGAGGTTCCAATTGTTAATTGCTCGATCCTTTCTTTTGAAACTTTTAATTCATCAAGAAGATTTGCAATTTGATCATCCTTCTCTTTTAAGATGTTGGTTAGAATATTATTTTGAGAACCTATTTCAGCCTTGTCATCTTCCAAAAATTCCATCATGACGTGAGTAGAAAAGTTTTTCTCCTGTTCGTCTTTTAATTTTTTGTTCACATTGCTGTAGTTAGAACATACACCTGATTTGGTTATTCGGATGTTGTAGTTAAGACGCCGAACTCGCAGTCAAGTTTTGCATGTAATCAAGACGAGATGTTAAGTTCACGATTAAAGACGTTACACGATCAATGATAGTTCCGTTGTCCTCGTCTTCATCTGAATCTTTTTCATCATCTTCACTCCAAGTGATATTCATGGCCTTTTTGATATGAGATTTCTTTAAAGTATTTGCACATTCAGAGGCTATGTGACCAAAACTCTCACACTCATGGCATTGAATTCAATTATCAGATCTATTCATAGATGTAGTGGGGTTTTGTTTTGTGTTGTTCGAAAATCTCTTCTTTTGTTGGAAAGGAGTATTCAAGTTCTTTCCTTTTTGATTTCCTTTTAGAAAATTTTTGAATTGTTTGGTGAGCATGGCTATATTTTCATTTGTTTCACTCTCCTCACAATCAACCTCTTCTTCATCGTGTTTAATTTTGAAGGCAATAGCAGATCCATTTTCTTTCTTTTTCCTTTGTAGATGTAATTCATAGGTCATCAATGATCCCACCAATTCTTCAACCTTCATATTCTTAATCTCCTTACTTTCTTCAATTGCAGTAGCTTTAGAATGAAAACGATCAGACAATGATCTGAGAATTTGCTTTACAATTTTGCTCTCCGAATATTTCTTTCCCAGTGTATAAGCAGTATTGGTGATGTCACTAAGTTTTGCATAGAAGTCCTTGAATTGTTCATCGTCTCTTATGGTTAGTTGTTCAAACTCTAGAGTAAGAATTTGAAGCTTGGATGACTTGACCATAGTGGTTCCTTCGTGAGCAATTCGTAAGATGTCCCAAGCATCTTTTGCAATCTGACAAGTAGAAATCAAACGAAACTGATTAGAGTCTATGAAGGAGAATATAGCATTTAAAGCTTTAGAATTCCAATTAGTATAATTAAAATCAGTTGTAGCCCACTTTGTTCCGCTTTTTCTCTTTCTACACCGTTTTCAATAATAGTGGTAGTTTTATAGTCATGGACAATAGAGTGGCAAGCTTTTTCATCAAGGGATTGGATATAAACTTGAATTCTAATTTTTCAATAGGCATAATTAGTACAATCTAAAATGTGGTCTAAACGGAGCTCCATCCATAACTAGGTTTCTTTGGATCGCACTTAAAAAGTGTACCATCTCTGATACCAATTGAAAGTTCTAAAACCTAGATTAATTAAATTAAAACGAATTTTAATCTTAATTAAACAAGCAAATTGAATGTAAGCGTAGTCGAACCGACAAGATATAGAGATAACAGCTTTTGACTTCGACAACCGTGTTCGTTTACCTAATCTTGTTAAGTGCGAAAATTAAAGGATTAAATACGAACACAAGATGTAGCGTGGTAAACCCTAAGGGAAACATCCACGGGCCCCCATGCCATGGGTAAAAACAATCTACTAATAATCTTGTTCAAAAATACAATAGTATCGATTTTTGTAATTTCGCAAAATTAACAAAATAACAATAAAAAAACAGATCAACTCCCTGTGATACTTCTTCTTCTGACTTGTTGATAAAGTGGAATCAAACCCACCGGTCTTCACTTTATCGCCACTTCCCTATTGTACTTGACCGCAACCACCACTTGAATTAAGAACCTCCGTTCTTAACTTCACGCCAAGTAGCTTAAACAAGACATGGAATTGTTCGTTGAGCACCAATTAGTTCTTGATTCTTCAATGAGTTTGAAGAAAACCTTTTTGCTTTGAAAGTTGAATCAATGAAGCTTGATGTCTTGTTTTCCTTCCATGGATTTCGGCGGTTTTTCGTTTGGAGAAAACAAGAACAAAAATTATATTTCAAAGCTCTTTATTCTTTAATGTCTTGAAGAACTCGCTGCCTTTGAACGACTTAATCAATGAAGCGCCATGTCTTGTTCACCTTGAATGGATTCGACCGGTTTGAAGCTTATGGAACAAGAACACAAAAATATTTTCAAAGGCTTAATTCCTTATTGATTTCCACTCTTACTTATAGTTAAAGTAGAAATCAAATTAAGAATTATTTCTTACCTAAAAATATGCAACAAGAATGGTACGAGAATTAGTAGGAAAGAATATAGAAAGATATTCTTAGATTTGTAGAAGAAAAGAATTTAGAAAACTAAATATTTCCTTCCTAAAAAAATCTAAGAGAATAAGAAAAGATTCTTTAACCTACAAAAGGAGCTGTCAATAATATTCATGAGGTCAGAATATATCAAGTATAGAAACAGAATAAAATCGTAGCTTTACTGATCTGAAAAAATAATCTGCTTATCAATCCAGTCAGTCAGAACTGGCGTTAACAAGACCAGTCAAAAACACAAACATTGACCTACTCTTTTATCATTAAAAATCAGTTATATTCATTAAATTAACCAAGATATAAAAAGTGAAAAATATGACACATATTTTTCCAACAGTTATGAAATATGTGTATGTTTCTTGCACTTTTGAAGGTGAGGCACATTGTGCCAAGGAGATTAAAAGAAAAATTGAGAGGACATTGAAAACTTGGTTAGAAAACAACTTTGTGCATGTAAAGACTTCCATCTCTATTCATAGAGAACTTGCAAATTGTATTGAAGATGAAATTTGGGATGAAAGAATTTATAAGGCTAATGATTATACAGAATAATTAGAGTAGATTAAGGGTCCGTTTGGTACAACTATTGTGAGTAGAGCTTTTAGCAGTAGTAGAGATTTTAGCGGTAGAACTTTTGGTAAAAAACCATTGACTGTTTGAATATGAATCCAAAAAGCACTGTGAATATTACATTGTGTATTTGGTTGTATAACTATAAAAGTACTTTTGTATAAACTTTTTATTTATTTGATTAAACAGTAATTAATTATTATATATCTCATATTATTTATTTTAAAATAAATAAATTTTTTTATATCCTATAATAGGTATTAAAATTAATAAATTAATTTAATTATAATAACACAATTATTTTATTATATTTGACTAAACAATAATTAATTATTGTATAACTTATATTATTTTTTTAAAAAGAAATCATATATTTTTATATATCCTGTAATAACGATTAAAATTAATATATTAATTTAATTATAATATCATGATTATTTTAGTAGATTTGATTAAACGTTAATTAATTATTTAAATTAAACATATTATGTATAATTTGTATTATATTATTTAACACGCTAATATAGTTTTTTCCACTTTATATAAGTATATGAAGTGACAATTTGATATAAGTAATTAATGTAGTAAATAAATTAATATCTTTTTTAAGTGTATTAATGGTAATTTTGTTAATTTTTAAGTTCATTAAATGTTAATTACAATTTTTCGTAAAAGCTTAATTAGAGTTTTTTAGAGAAGCTCAAAATTTGAGATTATCTAAAACAACTTTTTAATCTTTTTTTAGGTCAAAAAGTGCTTGTTGACTTTAACCAAATAACAATAAAAATAACCAAAATCACTTTTACCCTTTAAGAAGTGCTTTTAGACTTTAAAAACCCTTCCAAACACACTATAAAGTATATAGGAGTTTTCAAGGAACATGCTATATATTTAGTATATATACAAACCGGAGAAAGTTCTATTTGGTCTTCTATTCCTTCACAACTTATAATCAAAGCAAAACCTTTGTATCATGTTTTTATTAGGAGATGTGGGGGTGGGGGTGGGGTTAAAAAATGGGGTTATAGATCGAAAAGTTGTACTTGTTAAAGTTTAATATGAATAAAATACTTATTGTTGTAAAATTATACATAATGATGAATGATTGTTTAGTCTTATCAAGATACTTATCAAATAGTTATAGTTATTCTAGAAATCAGATATTGATCGATTGTAATTTTTATTGAAATTTATATATATTACTCCATCATTATAATGAATTATATACTTGAATTTTGACTCTCTATTCTCTTCTATTATTCTCTCTAGTTTATTAAATATTATCAAGATGAAGAACTTCACCCAAAATAGAGAGAAAATCTGAAAACAACAAATGTAGAAAATTTGCGAGAATCTGTGAAGTCCGCTCAACTATGATCAAACATTAATATCTCAATTCTCTGTATTTTGATTATTGTGAAATTTTGACAAAAGTTCTAAATTCATTGTTCTTCAAATCCAATGGTTAAGATCAAGATCAACAATTCATTAGTGAGAAATTGCTATGTGAACAGCAGTGAATTTTGAATTCGTTGGAAGGTAGTGATCGTTTTTTTTGTACATGCATGAAGGTTGCGTGTATACCTGATCAATAGAAGGAAAATAGGCATGGTAGATCTTTTATGATAGATTTTATCCATTTTAAAATAAAAGATAAAATTGCCCTCTTCTTTAAATAAAGAAAAAAGAAAAGACGAGATAAAAAGACGAATAAAAATATAACCAAATGTATTTCTTAAAAATAAAGAACCACAAAGATGTTATTTTATTCCTTCACCTTAACCACTACATGCCCACCAGTCATCTTCTTCTACTCCAACTCTCCACGTTTTCTAAATTATTTGCCCGCCGCCACTACACTCAAATTGACCATAGGAGAGCCTTCCATGCGGATTGCCATTGCCACCCCCGAGCCTTGCTTGTGTACTTTTCCTTCACGTGTAGGCCCATCCCAACATAATATCCTGAAAATTGGTGCAAAACAAAAGTATTTTTCAAAAACGGGAATCATATGCTCTCTCTCTCTCTGGGTCGGGGTGTGGGTCGGGGTGGGGGCTCGATCTCGAATCGGGTAAAGAAATCTTTTCTCGAATGCAAACATGGTGACACCTTTAAAGCATCTACTCTTATTTGACCACCCAATACTTGATTTATTTAATCCACCCCGACCGGACCGGACCGGACCGGACCGGACCCGACCCGACCCGACCCGATAATTAAGTTTATTAAATTAAAAATGAATATTAATATAATTAAGTTTATTAAATTAAATATAAATAATTTCTTATTGTTATATTCATTGTTTGATTTTTTTAAATAAATATAATATATAATAATATTTATTGAGTCAAATATTATTTATATTTTATAATAAATAATATAGTTAATGTTACTTTTTTTTTTATTAAGGTTAAAGTGAGAGTAATTAGTTAGTTTATATTTAGGTAACAAATTAAGTTTTGATATTTGACTTTGGTTGAGTTTATTATAAATAAAATAATTTTGTATAGTAATTAAAAGAGGGGAGGGGAGGGGTGAAATGTCACATTGAGGGCACCTTGTGCGCACTTGGTGCAAACAATGTGAACACAATGTGCGCACCTTGTGCGTATCGGGTGCGCACATCGCGTCATTTTTTTTCCTTATTTCTATCAATCATTATTTTTATTTTATTTTTATTTTTATTTTTTTCTCATTTTTATTTTAATGGATCTTTTAATTTTTTATTTGACTAATATATAAATTTTATAATGAGATAATTACAAAACCGATAATTACACACGTAAAGAAGAAAGTACTAGTATATTAGAAGTAATAAATTATTGATGAGGGTTAAAGCATGCATCATACTCTCATGGGTCCAATCTTCGCTTTAAAATTACTACTGTATGTGATCGAGTATTGTGGGTCCGGTATATGATATGCGTACTATAGGTCCGGTGCATGATATGCGTAATGTAGGTCCGATGCAAGGTAAGCGCATCGTAGGTTTGGCGCGATAATACCGTTGGTCTAGCGAATCTTGCAAGTATTGTGGTTGATTTGTGTTGTCCAAGTCGACAGATCAAATTATTACCCCATTATGAAACAAATGGACCAAGCTAATAAAACAAGGGATAAGGAAACATATAACATTAACTAACCGATTTTGCAACGTAGGACATGTTATTCTGTCGTGACCATTGGTGCCACAGGCGCGGCACTGCCTGTTGGATTGGGAAAGTACTTTCTCCTTTCCCGAATTTAGATGCTTCCCCTACCATTTTGCTCTAACAGGATTATGATCACAAACAACTTGGGTCTCTTCTCGACTCTTGTTTCTATTTCTGCTCATGTCGACATCGCCGCCAGTGTCAATCTCTTTGACCCCTATGCGTAAACTTTAGAACCCACTCAATTGAAAAGTGCTTCAAGCATCTATTAAAGATCACTCGTCAACTAGATTTGAAGCTGCATGACACAACATCCAATGTCGGGACATTAACGATTAACTAGGACCATTATGAACATATGGACCAATTGTTGGATCGAACACTATGGCTTGCTTTGCATTCTTTGTCCACCTACGGAGAATATATTTCTCCGACAAGAACATCACTTGTTTTTTTTTTCCATGTAACGCATCATGTGTCGGCATGGATAACCCTCAAAATCGAAGATTCGACTCTCGCATGAGATATAGTCAGTGGATGGGTAATAATTAACCTGACGAGGTCGATCAAATATTTTGCCTAGCCCAAAATGATGGATTGCGTATATCTTAGTTTCGTCAGAGCTTGACCTCTTCGAGTAGATGTAGAAATTACTCTATTTTATTTTAATTTGGAACAATAGAAAAATCTTTTTTATTTATATCTGCACCATCGATTCTCTATCATAAGGTCTAAAGTGACCCTTGGCGTTTAACTTAAATCGATATGATTAACAATGACTAACTCCTTGTGCATCTGATGAGCTAATGCCCTGTTGAACCGGGCAACGAAATCCGTTAAAGAGTTTTTTCTATCACATATTTCTTCAAGAATGAGTGACCGTTCTTTGATCTCTGGCTACTGGTCATTCCTGTAGCAAACACGTGTTTGACGTATGCTGGTACCATCGACTACATATTTTATATAAACTGCTCAATTATTCATTACTACCTAACTCTTTGGATTCCATCACTTAGGTCCATCGTTGTTGGAACTCCGCTGGTGACTCGGATTATTTAATGATGTTAACAAGCCTATGATATTGGTCATTATACAACACGACATTCATCTTTTCAAAAAAAATTGTTCAGTATGTGCTACAAACAAAACCGATGCAACGTCGATGGCAATACCATGGACATAGCTTTTGCAATTGCAGCATCTTAGTCTGTGATGATCACCTCCGGGGTTGCGTGGTTTGACATGGCTTCAATGAACTTAGTGAACAACCAAATAAATGATTCCATCATCTCATCACTCAATAGTCCAAATCCAAATATAACTGTCTGGCCATGATTGTTCACTCCAACAAATGGACCAAAGACCATTGAGTACCTGTTCGTTTTGTATATTGTGTCAAACACCGGGACATCACCAAAATAGGCATATGATCTTTTTGAATGACAATCAGCCCAAAAACATCGCACAAACTTGTTCTCGTTATCAATCTCATAATCAAAGACCAATTTTGGGTTCTTATTTTTATCGAAGGAAAATACTCAATCATTATTTCTGCATCATAACACAGCATTTCTTGTCGCGCATCCCTTTCATAGTTCTTGATATCATTCTCCACACACCCAAGCGAGGATGGACCTCATGCATCTATCTCCAAAAGTCGAACTTGTTGACATGTGGGAATATTAGCTTCTAAAAACTGTTGCACAAGAGCCTTCTTTGTTTTCGAGAATCCATGGTGTGACCTTAACAAGTGTACCCTGCTAGGAGTGGCAATGGGATGATTATGTTCCTCAATAAATTTCCTGACAACCCACCCATTGCCTATTTGTTGCTTCACCATTGATAGTCTAGCATTGCACCCACAACATATATGTCCACAGTTTTTTCCCCTATCTTGTGGCACATTATCTTTACGGCTCATCTGGTAGGTCTCATTCGTCTTATCTTCTTTATAGCACACAAATAATTTCTAGAAATACTTATTGGTCTCATTTTTTCTTCTTACTATTTTCTATTCATATACTAAACCTCGTTTCTCGTACATATTGATTGTAAAAATTGTACAACTCATTGGATGATTCGAATTCTTGTCCAACGTGGGAGATGACACTGATACTCTCAAATTCCATCCCCACAAAACTTTAACGAAATAAAATATATCAATTAACTATAGGTAACAATGGAGAATAGATTAAGGCACAAGCATTGACCTCACTTTCAAACTCTATTACTATAATAATTTTACAAATCAACAAATAACGATTTGATGCAGAAATAATGAAAGCATATACACCATTTAATTGTTACGATTACATTGTATGTGCAAATAAACCAAAAAAAATGTTAATAATGTAACAACTAACCTCTGAAGAAGATAAAAAACAAGAAGTGAGATAAATTTGATGAAAGAATTTAGAGATAATAAAAAGTGGTTTGAGGAGGGGATCTAGGTGGGTTAAAATAGGGCAAATAAAAAGGTGATTGGGGGGAGGGGGCGCTTGAGTGGGTAAATAAAAGGCCAAAGAGGGGGTCAAATTAAAATGTACTGCGTGAGAGTGCCATGTCATATTCGGGAAACAAATCTATTCCCCGAATTGGGGAATAAATCTTTTCTCTATATCTATATATTTATGAAGTTGGATGGAAAGTGTCAAAGTTCGATGCTTGAAAATTTCAACAACATTTTGAAAAAATGGGTAATGTGAAAGGAAAATGGATTACAACCATTGGTGATTTTTCTTGTCTTATTATGTACAAATGCAAAATTGTCAACACCAGTATAAAATGGTAGAAAATAGGAGATTTCATTCAATGTGTTCTCCTCTCGTTCTACCATTTTTATGATGTAATGAGAGGATTTCTTCTCCTCCTTGGTTTTGTCATTTTCTCTCCCCTCCTCCATGGTTATTTTGAGTGTAGTGGTAGTGGTAGTTGGTTTAAGAAATATGGGGGTTGGGTTGAAGAAAATGACCAGGAGGGGAGGGAGGGAGGGGTGAAAGAAGAATATGACCTCTTAATTATTTTTCACTTTTTTGGGGTACATTTGTTTTTTTCTTGTTTTTTTTTTTTTTTTTGTTTATTTGAAAGGGTGGGCAATTTTGTTTTTACTTGATTAATGGGTGAATTAGTCATTAAAGACTACCATGCCTATTTTCTTCAAACGTTGGAGATATTTAATACTATTTTTAAATGTTAAGAGAATATCTATTAAGTTTTTAAAAGATTAAGAACTAAGAGCATCTCTAATGTATTTTGTCTATTGCTTTTTAGACGCGCCACATGAGCACAGATAGTATAGCGAACAGAGGAATGGACAATTTAACCGTAACCAAATCCAACAACACAAGATCAAAGACAAAAGTCCAATTGTCTAAAATCCAAGCTAAAAGTTCAAAATCTACTATCCCTAAATTCAAACTCAATTGACATAATTCCAAATACTCAATTCTCAAATTCTCAATTGATATTTGCTCAGGTACACAGTACAAACATTGTTGTCTATCTTGCACTCTCGCTCATCTCTCTCTCCTTCATCTTTTGCTCGTTCAACACACTTATGAGTATGCATTTTTGGTGTCTATTCTTTCGATTAATATTTATAAATTTCATAAATTTTTTTAGTACCTAACGTATTGTAATGTTGACGAGTTTGCAATTATTAATTTTTTTCAAAATATGTTATCAACTCATGATTTTTTTTTAAAAAAATAATATGGGTAGAAATGAAACCGAATTGGAACCGACGGTTCATATTCGAGTTTGATTACAATAATTATATGAAATCAAATAGTTTTATTTACGAAATACCAAGTGTAACGGGTGGTTCCAGATATTGAAATACCGAGATCGACCCACCCGACTCCCAAACCTAGAGGGAATTATAAAAAAAATTCTCTCCAATGAATCTTGACGAGGATTCCGTCTAGTTGATGTAGCACACCAAATAATAGACTCCGTCTAGAAATTTGTATAAATTTAGATGGATTTCTAAACAGAGTAGCTCAACAAATTTAAATCCAACTCAGCATTTTATTAAAAAAAAAAAATTCAGAAGAGGAAAATAAAAATTGAAGACCCCCCAATTTTTAAACAAATTGATGCCATATAAGCGTAAATATTAGTTTTGGACGGAACTCATTGAAGATAAATTTTTATTTTCTTGTCTATTCAATACACGTGTACCACATGGACTAAAAATCATCTATTTTACCTGCCACGTAGACTTTAATAGGCAGAGTGTATTGAAGATGCTCTAAATATGCTAATTTCTCTACAAACAACAAAACAATTGGGTCTGCTTTTACAAATAACCACAATAAATAAAATATTTCTTAAAATATTGTCATACCTTTTTTTATTATAAAATGTTATTTTCAACTTTTATCACACTTTTTGTTACATTTGTTATTTTGGTTACAATAAATGTGTTACATTTGTGATTAATGAGACATAACAAATATAACAAGTGTTACAAAAATAAATAAATAAAGCAGTATTTTTATAATAAAAAAGTTAGATAGTATTTTTAAATTATTTTATATTTTGTGGTGAATGGTGAAATTATCATCAAAACAAGTGGTAATTATATTCACACTACGCTTTTTATTTGTTGTAAATCTTTGTTTGTTGTAGAACTTACGTCCTCAAATTTTTTTCTCGGCATTCTTATCCCTAACCTTCTATTAATTAGCATATCTCGTCTCTAATAACGGTTCCCGTTCAAAAATCTATTTAGATGGCATAAAACAACTTATTTGCCCACCATACTTTAAAAAAAAAAAAATACAAAAGTAGGATAAAATATTTTTCTATAATTTCAAAGCACGCATAAAATAGAAAATTTTGACAAAAACCATCATCAAGGAAAAGATGTGTTAATTAATGGAAGGTTGAAGATAAAAATTTGACGAAAAAAAGACAAAGTTGAAGACCTTAAATTTAATTAAACATGTAGGGCAACAAATAAAAACCGTACCAATATAACCATTCAAAAAAAAATTCTAATAATCGAGAGCTCTGCTGAATTAATAATCGGAAAAAAAATGTTGGGAGGATGATGAAAAGTAAAGGGGGAACAATACCACTTAATCATGTTATGTCTATATATAGTTGGCAATTAAAAAACACAAATTAATGGTAAAAGATACCACGTAATCATTCGATACTCCATTCCAGACAAATAAATTCTTTCATTTCTGTCAAACTTGACTTGCAATTTTCTAAGAATATTTTTACTAATAAAATCACATTTTAAAAGGAAAATAAAATTGTATATCATATTGCACAATGCACATAAATCATAGCTTTGAAACATTAATTAATAGAAGAATGATCTCCTGCCCCTCCTTGTGGGGCAGGAGATTTTGCCCACCTGCTGAGGTGTCAGCAGGTGGCTTGCCCACAACGGGAGGACAAGAGATCATTCTTCTATTAATTAACCCTTAACTGTGGATTCCAATATCCAACAAGCTAGTCACGAAACAACAAAGATATATATTAATAATGATGATCCGTGATTATTTAATAAAGATGATTGATCAGGGACAAAGCATTGCTAATGAGTTTTTGCACTCCTGTAATGCTGCTTCTGATCTTCTTCTTCACAACCGGATTCACTTTCCGGGTCGACAACCCGTCCATACATGAATCCATATCCGTTATAGCCGCACTAGCCCATGTCTTGGCATTAGCCCACTGGAATTCCTTGTCGGGATCATTGAGATGTCCCATGGCATTGAGTGTCAGCTTAAGTTCATAAACTGTGTCTTTTATGTCTCCAATACAGTCCTTGATTGCTTTCGCATCGTAACGCGCAAGCCCATTTTGCTCTGCTATTTTTGACACGGTGGCTGAGGCGTTGTGGGCTGCCAGTATGGCAGCCGTGAGGGCAGCGTTGCACAGCTTCAGTGGTTTGGTGCCCACCGAGGGGCGTATGGGGTGAGGATCTTGACGCATAGTGGTGGATATGTAGTGTTCATGCATGATTTGGTGATGAAACTTGTGTAAGTTTTTGGCACTTTTGAAGGTGAGGCACATTGTGCCAGGGAGATAAATAGAAGAATTGTGAGGACCGTGTAAGAAGATAACTTTGTGCATGTTAATACTTCCATCTCTTTCTCTCTCTCTCTCTTTCTATAAAGAAAAGTTGCAAATTGTATTGATGAATGTGATGAAATTTAAAAGAATTTATAAGGGTAATGGAATTAGGCACATGCAGATGAGTTGTGTGAATGTTTGATATGAATAAATTTTGTTGCAATCACACGATCTAACAAAAGGGTCTATTTATCCTACTATAGACATCTCATAATTATATTTTATATGATTATTAATTAACAAAATTATTTCTTTTATAGAACGTGTGGTTGAAAAGTAGTTTTTTAGAAGATTTTAAAAAAAATTGGTGAAACGTGCAGTTGAAAAATTGATAAAAATTGTGGTCTTATAAAATATGTGGTTGAAAATAAATTTGGAAAAAAAAGAGTTTATAAATCCTACCAAATATGCACTCGATCTAGTTGGATGCGAAAAAATTAGAAAGTTAAAATTAACCGAACGATTCATCTCAAAATTTTGATATTTTTTAATTTTTGAATTTATCTACCACCTATTCGATTTTAGTTGGACTCTTTGACACTTCATCCTTTTAACCTCAAGATGTTCACTTTGGTTTTACGTAAACAAACATAAATATAAAGGGTAATTTGTGACTCCGTTTCTCAACTTTTGAACTTTTGGTACTTTTATCTCCATTCTTTATTTTTTGGCACTATATCCTCAATCTTTCTTAATTTGGTAGCTGAAATCTCCAACTTTTGAACTTTTGGCACTTTTATCCTTATTTTTCATTTTTTTGCACCCATATCCTCAATCTTTCTTAATTTGGTGGCTGAAGTCCTCAACCTTTGGACTTTTGTATCATATTTTTTAATTTTTTAATTGAAACTTATGAAAAGTCTATTTAAAGCCAAATTTTGTGAGTAATTTTGTCTATAAAAGTTGGTTTATTTAAAAAACTTATTTTAAAAAATTTTATAAGATTTTTAGATTAATTTTAATTGAAACCGGGTCGACATTGATTCGAATCTTGTTCGACCTTTTAACCCTTGACCCGTTACCTTTTTCGGGTCGATGGTCGGTCCTTTTCTCGAATATTGACTTTAGCCACCAAATTAAGAAATGTTGAGGATATGGGTGTAAAAAATGAAGAATGAGGATAAAAGTGCCAAAAGTTCAAAGGTTGGGGACTTCACCACCAAATTAAGAAAGGTTGAGGATATGGGTGCCAAAAAATAAAGAATGAGGATAAAAGTGTCAAAAGTTCAAAGGTTGGGGACTTCAGCCACCAAATTAAGAAAGGTTGAGGGTATGAGTGCCAAAAAATAAAGAATGAGGATAAAAGTGCCAAAAGTTCAAAGATTGGAGATGGAGGCTGCAAATTACCCAAATATAAAAGTAATGGTATGCCCGTGGCCCATGTGCTGCCAATGAGCAAGAGCCACGTGTAAATGTTAATATCAATTTGACAAAAAAATAGTTTAAAAAGTCAAACTCCCTACGCACATGCTAGCGTGTCGGCTGCTTGCATGCGCACCATAGTGTGCATGAAATGCTGCTGAATGAAAGGCGATGTCCATGGAAAAAACATTATGGCTATAGGCTAACTTGCGCCCACAAATTGAAAAGCCTTAAATGGAAAACAAATATAAAAGACTTATTTTATGATCTTAGATTTATATTGACGCTTGAATCTAGTAGATATTGATTTCTTTACCATCTTAGGTTGGGAGACTAGTCTTGTATCTAATAATTTGAAATGTTAGACATTTATTTAAAAGTTGAAAATTAACTTGAAACATATTTGAAGATTTATAAGTTAGTTAAATATCATTTTATCTATATATTTCGTATAATTTATAATTTGTATTCATTTTTATCTATGCATTCCGTAAAATTTATTGCTTATAATATATAAGAACTTTACCAAACAAAAATTTACAATTCAAACAATAATTTAGGAACTGTTTTCTCCATTTTTGGTCCATGACGTACGTCTCTACCGAACCAACAAAAATGGGTGTGGGGCATTTTTGGGTACCATTTTCGTTTTCGATGTCTGGTTCAGTACATGACACTAGGATTCACTATAATTGAATAAGAGAATTTAAGGTTATATTTTTGTATCTAAATGGAGTGTACCTTAAAAGCCTCTAGAAGGCTCTATTTATGGTTGCCAAATGTCCCTTATGATAGACTTCTATCTAAAGTTTTTCTCCACTCACAAAATCATTTCTTTCAAAATTTGTTGACCATTTCAATTCACTCTCTCAATCGATCATTTTCAAAATCTGCTCACCTCCTCAATCGATCATCTCCTTCCATCTATCATCTTCAAAATCTGTTCATCACCTCAATCGGATTTATTTTTGAATTCTTATTATTTATTATCCACACAAAAAACTCTTAACATCTCGAGATTTGGTATACTTGATTTATTCCTTGCAGTGATTAGTACCGCAATTTTCCTGTAAAATAACTCATGTTTAATTACAAGCGTTATGTTGAGGTTATAATGCTAAATGAATCAAACTTTAAGTTTCAAATATATTTTAAAACTCCTTTAAGAAAATTAAGCAACGTTAATTAACCAACTGTTCAACCAAACTTCACACTTTTTCTTCTTTCTCTTGAAAAATGACAGACTATCTTTTATTTACTTCAAAAGTAACATTTTGTACTAAAATTTTTAACAAAATGACTTTTAACCAAATTTTAATGGATTTGAGTCCATATATATAAATA
Source organism: Forsythia suspensa (assembly GCA_023638005.1). Taxonomy (NCBI): domain Eukaryota; kingdom Viridiplantae; phylum Streptophyta; class Magnoliopsida; order Lamiales; family Oleaceae; genus Forsythia; species Forsythia suspensa. The sequence continues at coordinate 56,823,462 of CM042674.1, read as the reverse complement.
TCAAATTATTTAAGAATTCTTCATCAACCTCTCAAAATTTCAAACCACGTCTTTTCTCGCCTCTCCATTACGTATAGTCATTTCTTTCCTCTTTGTGTTGTTCTCACCACTACCAAAACTCAGAAACCACTTACACATTTCTCTGCGTTTATTTGTGTTCAGATTTTAGAAGAGTCCATTTTCGCTTTTATCAGAAAATCGCGCTTCGGCAGAATGTAACACTCTGTCTTGTTTTGTAGTTTGAAACAAGAGTGGAGGTGTACTTTATGTGACGGGTGTCATTCTGTGCTGTCCTGCATGAACCTGCATTATTAGTGTAGGTTGGATAATTTTTCTTTTTTCTTGGGTGGGGTTGGGTGAATGCGGGTTTAATCATTTGTTATCTTTTCAAAATTTTGGGTTTTGTTAATTGAGACTATAATATTACCAATGAAATTAAGGTAATTGTGTTTTACATTATTGCTTCTAATAGTTTTTTGCTTATAATTTATCTTAAATTTGAAATCTTTAAAAGGAAAAGCAATCTGATTGTTTGACTTATTGGTTTTTGCATGTTCAGTGGCAACAATAGAGAGCTAATAATAGTTTTTTCAAGAATAACTTGAATCTATAGTATGGAGACAGTTTCAAATACTAATATATTTGATACATAATTATGATCATTAATTTTAACTAATCTAACGGTCTAAATGTTTTATTTATTCAGTTACCATTTATTATTTAATATAATAAATTAAAATAATAGTTTTTAAAAAAACAGTATTTTTAAAATAAATGAAACAATAAAAATTTTTTAGAATTATTTTCAAAAAGTAGCTTATTTATATAAAACCCTAATATTACACAAAAACGAATAGATATACTGTCTCCCTAGCTAATAAGCTATTTTAGGTTACACAAGTGAGAAAATGGAGATTTCATCACAATAAAAAATGTTTATAACTTCTGTAGAATTCCCTGAATTTAAAATCCATTTGAATTCAAAATATCTTACGTACCTGTGAAATTCGACGTTACAGAATTTGTGTCACGGAATATCTTCTAACACTAGGTAGTATCAATTTTTTTTTTTTTTTTTTAATTTTTATTTTATCATCCCCAATCTATTTGATGCAAACTGTTTGTAATATGCCTTCAGCATAATTTGATTGATTTTATGTCACGGTTTCTTCTGGATACATAGCAATTTCGTTAGTATGATTTGTTACGGACATTCTAACTTGATTTCATTCTTATAAATAAAAATGGTTTTGTGTTGTCCACACTGCAGAATTTGATACGTGTGGTTAACGTGTTACGATTTTTCTAGATACAAGATTTACAGATTCTAAATATGTTAGAACAATCCCATTCTTATCTGGAAATTTGAATTGCACGTATGAAGGGAGCATTAGATCATTTTCAATGACACTAGACAAGTTGATTTGTTGGTTTGTATTTTATTATTGACGAATAGGCTCGATAAAATATTTTTCTTTTTAATTTTTATAAAGATTCGTTTTGAAGTTGTATTTATGTTTAGACCAAATGCATGAGTATGTGATACGCTGGTGGATTTTTTAGATTTTTTAGAAATTGTTCGTAATGATAAAGGAAATGTAGCGAAGAACATCTTGTTTCGATTGTGTTTTCGCCTATGTTTGAGATCAAGGCTTGCTGTATAAATATGTGACATCTTAGTTTATCATGAAGTCGTTAGTGAATCTAAATCAATGAATGGGAAACCAAAATTGTTTATACCTTTGATTTTGACAATATTATATTATGTAGCACGATATGTATTTCCGCAACAACATGTAATTAAAAGAGTATTAATGATTGATAAGGATTAACGACTATTTTTTTAACGATCAAATAAATATGGTCGTTACAAATGTTTTTCAACGACCAGAATAACATTTTAGTCATAAATAGTGTGTCACAAACTATTATATTTTTGGCTAGTTGGAGATGTTCTTTAACTACCATGATATTAGTTGTAAATTTTTTATGTTCAACGACCAATGTAAAGATGGTCGTTGTATGTGTGGCACCAAAACATTAAAACCCGCCAAAACATTAACCAACGACTAAAACAATATATTTGACGACCGAATAATTGATTGGATTTAGAATAAATTAACGACCATCTTATTTCAGTTGTTGAAATTGATCAATAAATTTGGTCATTAAAAACTATTTTCAACAACTAAATGACATGCTTGGTTGTTGACAATTAATCGTATACAATCAAATTTTGAGTTAGCTAGAAATATGTTGTAACGACCAAAGTATTAGTTTTTAATCCTATATTTCTTGTAGTGGCCAAAATGAGAATTAACAACTAATGTTTTGACGACCAAACAAATATAATCATTACAAAATGTTTATCAACGACCAAAATAAATCTTTAGTTGTAATTAGAAAGTCACAAACAATTGTATATTAACAACCATGACATTAGTTGTAAATGTTTTATGTTCTACGACTATATTAAAGCCAGTCGTTATATGTGTGGCGCCAAAATAATCAACGACTAAACGATATATGTGACGACCGAATAATTGGTTGTAGTTAGAATAAATGAACGACCATCTTATTTTAGTCGTTAAAAATGATAAAAAAAAATTACAACCAATATTTTTAGTCTTTAAAAGGAATATTTGTCAACCATATTAGATAGTCGTTAAAAAAATACTATTCACAATTAATAAACTTAGTTATTAAAAATCTTTTTTAACAACTAAATAATATGCTTGATTGTTGATAATAAATAATATACAATCGAATTTTGAGTTAGTTAAATAGTGTGTATTTAGATTTAAGCATAACATGGGTTCAGCATTAATTTGAAACAAATGCACATATCATTAATTTTTTTATTCTTTCTTTAATACAATATAAGTGGGTGTTTATATATATATATATATATATATATATATATATATATATATCCTTACAATAATATAAGAGCCTTATTTTTTTTACTGTTCATTTTTTCGTCCTACACGCCGTCGTTTTACACCTTCTTCTTTTGATATTATACAATTGAAATTAGATTACAATTCAATTGAAATTCAGATTCATTTCTATTACTTTTCAAGTTTTGGGAATCTAGAATTCAGGAGCTGAGTTTTGAAAGATTTGATCGTTTGTAGAGACTTTGTAAGTATTATTACAAAAGTTTTAGTGTTCATTAGAAGTTTGTCTCGGACCGGAATTTAGCTTCGTGTATGTTATTTTTTTGTAATAAAATTTATCCTTTTCCTAATTTATTCCAAGGACGCACAACTCTCAGTAACCACGGATGATCGGCGACCACATAAAGCTGTGGTTGCCTAGACCTTAGAGATGTCTCGGCAACCCACGGTGTGGTTGCCGAGACATCTCGGCAACCTGATGTTTGGCATCTCGGCAACCACGGTGTTTGTGGTTCTTTGAGATGGTTGGGTGTCCCGATGGGTAGCTTGGCAACCACATGTGGTTGCGCCTATGAAAATATGGTTCTTTGTGATTGCTTGCTTAGGCAACAATAGTAGTTTTCTTTTGCTAAATTTTTTTACCGCTTTAGTTTGTTTTATTTTCTATTAATGTTTTCAATTTTTAATAGTAAAAGGAAGATTTGAAATATGTGATTGGCAAGCTTGGCCGAAAGCCCAAAATGACTACACATGCTTGGCAACCACATCCACCGCGGGTTGCCGAGACCCGTTGCCGGAGACATCTCTACGAACGCGACCACCGATATGTGGTTGCCGACATCGAGATGTCTCGGCAACCAAACCGTGGTTGCCGAGATGTCTCTCGGCAACCACAAGATGTGGTTGCCGAGACCGAGATGTCTCGGCAACCAACTGTGGTTGCCGAGATGTCTCGGCAACCACGGTGTTGGTTGCCGAGACATCTCTGTCTCGGCAACCAGCTGGGTTGGTTGCTCGGCAACCACGAGATATTGTGGTTGTCGAGCATGCAGTACCCATAATCGTGGTTCTTGAGATGCTTGGTTGTTACATTGGATAGCTTGGAAACCCTTACGAAAAAAATGGCTCTTTGTGATTGCTCTTTCAGTTCTTTCTAACTTAGTTGACAATAATAGTTACATTTCGTTCTTTTAGTTTGTATTAGATGTGGTAATTTGTTTTTATTATTATGTTCTTATTTATTTTAAGCTCTTTTCTTTTTGCTTTATTTTATATAGGTGTTATAGATAAATGGATACACAAGAAAAAAAAAGATTTGCGCAATAAAAGGAGGAGAGAATTGTATGCGAGACAAATTCAACCAAAAAAGAAAGTTACTAGGTTGCGGGGGTAGTTCAAGTTTATCAACAGCAAGTATTTATTAAATTTATATATTATATATTCAAATGTTTTTCACTATACGTTATAATATTGGTTTCCATTTTGTAGTTCATAACTCGGTTGATGAAGGTGATATAGTTGTTGAGGAACTACATATACTTGATGGTGATATATTAAATAACAATTCTAATATTACACAATATAGTAAAAGTTTTGATATACAAAATATTCCCACAAAACTCATATATTAACACCACCAACAATTTGTAGGTCTTGTAAAGCTATAAAATTTGAGAAAGAAACTAAAGGTTTTTGTTGTTGCGATGGTAAAGTGAAATTGAAAATAAATTCTTGTCCTCATGAATTGTATCAACTATATACTACCAATTCCAATGAATCCTTACATTTTAAAAGCAATGTACGTAATTATAATAATCATTTTGCATTTACATCGTTTGGGGTAAAATATGATCCAAATTTGGGAAAATCATACAAAGGTATATATACATTTAGAATTCAAGGACAAGTTTATCATTATATAAATTCAATTATACCTAACGATAACAATCCTTCGTTTTTACAATTGTACTTTTATGATACTGAAAATGAAATACAATATAGGTTACAAAAATCAGATAAATTTTGTCAATATATGTTGACTAAATTAATCAATATATTGAAGATTAATCCATATTCAAAATTTTTTCGCTCATTAAGTAGTGTTAACTCTTTAGAATTATGTAAAATACAAATTAGATGTGATACAGGACTTGATCAAAGAGTGTACAATACACCTTCGGCATCACAAGTGGCTGCACTATGGGTTGATGAAGATCCTTCTATTATCACTAACACTAGATCAAGAGATATATTAATACATTGTTATTCTGATAGTATACATAAAATACATTACTATTTTGGTTGTTATGATCCACTTCAATATCCATTATTATTTCCTTATGGTGAATCTGGATGGCATGAAGGTATCCAAAAGTATAGTCCAAACAATGTTGATTCTTGTAATATTGTGAATAATTTGTTAGATATAAATGTTATAGATTCTGCGAATCAATTGATTGAAAATGAGAATTCAGGTTATTATTTTAAACATAATCTATTATTTTATTGTTATTATGAAACTTTATTAATTTTCTTTATTTTTCTCTGAGTTATGAAAAGGCCTAAAAGAAATTGCAAGTATCTTGAGGGAATATTATTGTTATAAGTTCTGGTAAGACCTATTAATAAATGCATTTTACTTCATCTTTGGAAGACTATTTCAACAAGTATGTGGTTGATATGTATGTTAAAATTGAAACAAGTAGATTAGATTATTTTAGAAAAAATCAAAATGAAATACGTTTGAATTATATCAAGGAATTGTTGATAGTGTAGAAAATGGTGAAAATAGAGGTTATAAAATTGGTAAAAAATTATTTTGCCTTCTTCTTTTATTGGTGGCCCTAGAGATATGAAAAAAAAAAGATATATGGATGCAATGGCTTTGGTTCAAAGGTTTGGGAAACCGGATATATTTTAACAATAACTTGTAATCCAAATTGGGATGAAATAAAAATGAGTTAAAATATAACGATATTAGTCAAAATAGACCTGATTTAGTTACTCGTATATTTAGAGCAAAATTAGAAGAATTAAAAATTGATTTATTTCAACGACATATTTTTGGTGAAGTTGCTGCGTATATCTATGTAATAGAATTCCAAAAAAGAGGCCTTCCACATGCACATTTTCTGTTAATTCTTAAACAAAATTGTAAAATTGATAACACAGATTTAATTGATGCAATTGTTTCATGTGAGATACCTAATAAAAAGCATAACTCTCATTTACATTCTGTTGTAATTAAACATATGATGCATGGTCCTTGTGGTATACTAAATCCTAACAATATTTGTATGAATAAAGATGGAAAGTGTAAAAATAAATATCCAAAAGAATTTATTAAACAAACTTTTCTTGGAGAAAATTGTTACCCAAATTATAGGCGTTGCAATACTTATGAAACAGTTACTGTTAGAGGTAGTTTATTAGACAATAGATGGGTTGTACCTTATAATCCATATTTATGTGCCAAATATGATTCTCATATAAATGTAGAAATATGTTCAACTGTAAAAGCAGTAAAATATTTATATAAATATGTATACAAAGGACATGATAGGGTAAATTTTTGTGTAAATAATAATACAAATAATATCGATGAAATTGAAAGGTATCAATCTGCTAGATGGATATCTCCACCTGAAGCACTGTGGAGAATATATGGATTTATTTTATCTGAAATTTTTCCATCAGTTATATCGTTACAATTACATCTTGAAAATAACCATTTAGTGACATATAAAAATTCTGAAAATTTGTTAAATATTATTGATACAAATTATAGAAAAAGAACAATGTTAACTGAATTTTTTATAATGAATACACACAATGAGTTCGCAAATACATTATTGTATAGAGAATTTCCCCAATATTTTGTATGGGATGCACAAGGTAAAATATGGACAAAAAGAAAACGTGGAAATGTAATTGGAAGATTAGTTTCATTAACATAGTTGAAGGTGAAAGATATTATTTACAATTTTGCTCAATCATATTAGGGGACCAACATCCTATGAAAGTCTAAAAATAGTAAATGGTATTTCTATGCGATCATTTAAGTGAAGCAAATTTGTTGCACATGGCTTACTAAATGGTAACAATTATTGTGAAATGTGTTTGGAAGAAGTTGTTGCTTATGAAATGCCTTCTTCTTTAAGACGTTTATTTGCTACAATATTAACTTTATGTGGACCTAATGATCCAAAAGCATTGTGGATCAAATTTGGTAACTTTATGTATGAGGATTATGTGAATGAAGGTTTATCTATTATAAATCTTTGAAATGCAAGCTCTACATTATATCAATCATATACTAGAAGAAAGTGGTAAAAACATAAATGAATATTACATTGTACCATTTCAAATAACTATAGGAGAAGCGAAAGATTAGCTAATATTGTCGGTGAAGAAATGGCAAATAATGTAATTCAAAATAGTGATATGTTGTATATAAATATGTTAAATAAAGAACAAAAATAGCTTATGATGAAATTGTAGAACATGTTTTAAGCAGAAACACGGAATGTTTTTATAGATAGACCGGGTGGTGCATGGGTAAAACATTTTTATATAAAGCTTTACTTACATTTGTTAGATCTAAAAATCTTATAGCATTAGCTACTGCTTCTTCGGGAGTTGCAGCTTCTTTGTTACCTGGAGCACGAACTGCACATTCAAGATTTAAAATTCCTTTAGAAATAAATTGTGATATCACATGTTCTGTTAGTAAACAATCCGCATTAGCAGATTTGTTTCGGATGACTAATTTAATCATTTGGGATGAGGCACCAATGATGCACCGTTATGTTGTTGAAGCTGTTGACAAAATGTTAAAAGACATTAATGAAAGTAATTTCCCATTCGGTGGGAAAATTGTTGTTCTAGGTGGAGATTTTAGACAAGTTCTACCCGTTGTTCAAAAAGGGAACAAAGAGAAAATATTATTGGCAAGTTTAGTTCATTCTAACTTATGGCCACATTTTAGAAAATTTCAATTAGTCCAAAATATGAGAGCACAATTAGATCCATTATTTTCTCAATTGTTACTTAATATTGGTGATGGGATTTGATTGAACATACATGTGGTATGATTAAGCTTACGATGAAATTATTATACCATTTGAAGAAGAATACAAATCTTTAAAAAATTAATTAACGTTGTATTTCCCAATTTAAAACATTATATTACAAATTTAGATGCGATGATTAATAATGTTATTTTAACTCCTAAAATGAATGTGTTGATTTAATAAACAATATTTTACTTAAGGAATTACGGTGAAACATGTACATATTATAGTTATGGCGAAACTTTGGAACAAATAGATCAAAGTATCCATGAAGATTTTTTAAATACTTTAACTCCAAATGGTATTCCACCACATGAACTTATATTAAAAAAAATTGTCTGTTATATTACTTAGAAATATTAACCCTCGGAAGGATTGTGTAATGGAACAAGATTAGTTTGTCGATCATTTGAGCGTAATGTTATTCATGCTGAAATTTGTATTGGAGAATATAAAGGAAAACATGTTTTCTTACCAAGAATCCCATTTATACCTCTTCAAAGTGATAAAAATTCATTTCCTTTTAAAAGAACACAATTTCCTATTCGTCCATGTTTTGCAATGACAATAAATAAAGCTCAAGGGCAAACTCTAAATTTTGTTGGTTTATATCTTCCTGAATCTGTATTTTCACATGGACAATTATATGTAGCATTATCTAGAGCTAAAACAATTAGTTCTATTAAAGTATTGATAAAACCAGTTGAGAATTCACATTTACATTTAAGATGTACAAAAAATGTTGTCTACAAAGAAATTTTAGCTTTAGTAAATTCATAATATAATTATTGTTATTCTTTAGCATTTGTTTAATCATGTTTCACTTTGCGCTTCCTATTATTTTTTCTACTTGCATTTTGAAAATGTACAGATATATATAAAGTATTCTATTCGTACTCATCATTCTTTAGTCTTTCCAAATATTTCTTTTTAGTGTACAACTGATGACTATATTCATACATAAGGTATAAATTGTTTAATTGATTTATTACATTAAACTAATTTTTTTTGATAAAATTATCTAATGTATCTTTAACATTTATCTTTGTTTTGCGAGAGAAAAAAAAAATCCAAGCAAAGTGAATATAGATCCAACAAATCTTCTAATTCTTTTATTTCAAATCAATTAAATGTATAACATAGTGCTTTTATTTATATGATTTTCAATATTGTAATGTGATATTGTAAGAAATTCCATAACATTAGTATGTTAATACTCAATTATTTGAACTGATGCTATAATTTTTATATTCTTTCTTTGCCATATTTTTCTAAATATTTGTATTCTTATTCCAATAATTAGTGCATTTTACCAATTGTTTCTTCAAATTAAGAAATCTAGACGATTGATACTATAGATATCTATTTTGCCAAATTAGTTTTTTCTTTTTTTTGCTCATTATGCCCCCGTGAACAATTACTTAACTTCAGTGATTAACTTAAAGCTTTTCCCTGCAACTTTTCCTTTTGATATTGTTAAAAATTTACAAATATATATTTTTGACTACTAAAATTGATATTAATACAATTAAATATGAGGATTTTTTTTTAATATATAGAGAATTGAAAATTTTCTACACATGAATTTTATAATTATTATGTATGAGTATAGATTTTTTTCCTCTAGAGTAATTTTTTAATAAAATTTATGCGGTTTCAAATTTTAATAAAATTTATTCCATGTCTTTAACAGATCAAATTTTAATTATTACTATTCTAAAACTGTTAGCTTACTATTGCTATGATATGATATAATATATATCTTTAGTTCTTACTGTTACTGTCGCAGCTAAAAGTATTAGGGTACTTAATTACTGTAACTTCAATTGTCAGTATTTGATGTATATCTTTAGTTAACTGAATGAATCATCATCAGTAGTCTCTATTGTGATAAGTTAGTAATATTACATAGTTTGTTTACCCATATTATTATACACGTATGCTAAACATTAGAGTATGCTACTAGCTATAAAACTTTTTTTTTTTTTTGCTCTGACCTCTAATTCTGAATGAAATTATGTAACTGTTATCATTGCTAATCTGTATATAATTGAATTGTATATTTTATTTTCTAGACATGTCTATCTTTTTTTTTTATTAATAAGAAATAAAAATTGATACAAATTTTTAAATATAACAACTGCACTAATACAATTATAATTACTTAGTTCATAGCCACATCCACAGTTACAGATGGTTCAACAACTACTTGTTTATTGAGGCAGCTAGGATGCCTGCTGAGCCAACTCAGTAATGGAGGACAGCGAGCTTGTTTGATAACCATTTGGTTGCGCAACTATTTTCAAATTCCAGCACTTTAAAATTATCCATTCAATTTACACTTTTTCTAACTTTTATTACATGTCATTATACATATGTTTTAGGTCAAATTGAAATTATTACTCGCTCTAAAAGCTGTTAGATTAGTATTGCTACTATGATTCTTTGCATCTTTCATGTATATCTCGGCTCTTACTATGTGATCGGTTTAGTAGGATATTTAATTATTGAAATCTAGATTGTCACTATTTGAAGTCTAGATTTTTACTATTTGATGTATATCTGGTTTCTACAAAATGGATATTGAATATATATCTTTGAAAATAAATTATAAGAATTTGTGAATAAGTAGTGCTTCTCGTAGCTTATTTGTTGACAAATCACTTATTTTATTTTATGAACAACTAACTTAGAACTAGAAGTTGAGAAATAGACGGTGTTTCTTCATTTAATACATTCATTGTCAAACTACTAACTATTTTTTTTTGTTCTTCCATTCTGTTCATTTCCTAATATTCATAAAAAGATATATATATATTTATGCTAAAAAAATTTAACTAAAACATAATTTCTTTCCTATAATATTTATTTTAAATAAAAGCTGTAATTTTTGCAACACAAGAATATCCATAATGTCATACTTTCTACAATAATACATACTTTATTTACTTATATTATTATTACTCGACTATGCTAACCATGAGATTATGCCACTACCTATAAATCTTTCTCATTATTGCTCTAAATTATCCAATAAATCTTATACCCATTTAGCTCTTATAAGCAATGTCCTACTCGCAATGTCTTAGTCTATACCATATCATTTAATGAATGGTACATGAAGATTACTACAAAAATATTGCAAATTACAGGTTCATTGTAGATTCCTTCACCAACACCAATATACAAAATGAGTTTATTCATTTTACTACAATTTATCTATAATTCATTATAGTTTATATTATTGTTGTTTTAATAGACCACAAAAAGAAAGAAACAAAAAAAAAAAAAAAGCAGGAAATATTTAGTTGCCGAGGTTGCTCGGCAACCAAATGTGGTTGCCGAGCTACCTCGGCAATCATTTTTTGTGGTTGCCGAGGTATCTCGGCAACCATAAATGGTTGCCGAGCTATCTCGGCAGCCACTTTGTGGTTGCCGAGGTAACTCGGCAACCACAAATGGTTGCCGAGCTACCCGGCAATCATTTTATGATTGCCGGTACCTCGGCAACCATGGTTACCGAGGTTACCTCGGCAACCACAAATGGTTGCCGAGATACCTCGGCAACCACCTTTGGTTGTCAACGTTGCTCGGCAACAACCATATTTTGTTGCCGAACAAAGTCGGCAACCAAGAGTAGTTCTGAGAGAAACCTAGGTAGCGAAATGAAACGACACTTCATTGCCGAGGTTGCAACCTTCGCAACCAAAGGCTTATGCCAATCCACCAATGTCCAATAACAAACTTCCCACCAATGAGCAGATTAAGGGCGAAAAGAAGTAGAAATGCTCACATTTACGTCAATGAATATAGCTATCTTGTTAAGTTCATTGATACTATACATAAATAAATAACACAACAATTTAGATGCAGACAATATGTATATCAAAATTTCCTTATAGTAGTCGAACACTTGGAAGGAGCAAAAATTTGCTCACGAATTAGAATACTAAGACTTACCAATATTGTATTTTCTAAGCATCCAGTTATCTGCACTTCATATATATGACTACCACTAAAGATGTGTCCTAAAATTTTACTAATTAACACTACCAAAAATTTCACTAAAATTTTGGTCAATGACTTTCTATAACAAAAAAATTCATTGTTAAAGAGAAATTTCTTCTAGTGTAATTGCATGTTTTACAAGAGCATAAAAAAAATACCTTAGCAATCAAAAACATTACGTATGTTTCCAACTTTTTACTATTTGTTTTATCCACTTTATTAAGGAAATAACTTTTGTGTAACATCTTATTAGTCACGACTAATGATGATTACAATCCAAAACGTAGTTGAATCACGACTACTAACCTTTCTTTGTAAAACTAAAAAACAACCATAAATCCCATATGGTCTTTCTAAGGATTTACTTGCAACTAAATTTTTTTTTCTATCTATATTTTTAACAGAATCAATCATAACATATTTAACTTTAAAACTATACTTCTTGACAGCCTGGATGAAGTTTACTATATTTGTTTCATTTTCTTTATTGCCCTCTATATATATTTCTATCTATAAATAGCTCTAGAATAAATCAAGTACTCTTATCAGTCACTCAATTACTTAGCTAATTTTTCCTGCTTGTCCTCCCAATTCTCTTCGTTATCTCTACAAATATAACAAAATTATCACTACTATTGCACAATCTTTTATAAAATGAGTAAAGACTTTCAACTGATTAGTAATATTTCTCCAGGAAGTAGTGGATGGACGAGTTAAAGTTGTAATTCTTGAAAAGTTTTCTCCCGAGTTGCTCAAAAAGTCCAACGAAATATCAAAATTTGATTTTTATGGACACAGAGGTAAATTTTCTTTGCATTAGATATTTCACTTGTTATATCATCAAAATTATTAATTTTTCAAATTCCTTTTGTGCACCGAGGATCAACAGTTCAAGCAACTTTATATGGTCAAAATATTACGACTTTTCAAGATGAATTAATATTAGGAAATACTTATTTGATATCAAATGCAATGGTTAAAATAACAAACCCAGTGCTGGGGCAAAATACGGAGAAGTGCGGTGGATAATTTCGGGAAGAACTAGAATTCATAAAGTTGAAGAGAATAATAGCGATCTCATAATTTCTACTTACACCTTTCTTGATTTTGAAGATTTCCCCAACTATATGGATTCTAACATAGATATAAGTAAGTGACAAATCTTGTTTTCTATACATTACACTAAACTTTTAATGCTAATATACATTTTTTACTACTTTTTTTAATTACAGGCGTTGCTGGGATGATAATTGATATAAAACCTAGAAGGATTATTCAAACACGATATGGAAAAGAATGCCAAGTGCAAGATTTAGTACTCATAAACAAAAAGTATGACATCTATATTTATTACACTCTATACACATTTTTGCATTATAGCTTTTTATATAATAGCTATATAATTTGTTTTAATTACAAGTTTAACATAATATTCTTTTACAAATAATAGGTTTGACACCATTCTGTTAACCATGTGGGAAGCCTTTGTGGATAACGAATGTAAATACATATCTGAAAATCTGAAAAAAAAACCTGTTCTAATTGGAAAGCATGTCAAAGTAACCTCATTCAATGGTAATCCATCATCTCCTGTAAACTTATTATTATTATCTTTGCATCACTATTAATATATTCCATTTATATTTTAATGTACAGGTTTATCATTATCCACAAAAGCAGACACTTCTTTCTTCATAGATGGAGAATTTGAAATTGTGGAACAGTTCAAATCTTGGTAAATGTATATTAATTAGTTGTTTATTTATTATACATTTTACTTCAAATTATAACTTATGTATTTTTGTGTACTTAGGGGACATACTAATTGTGAACTCATTGATGAAATTGTATGTGATAAATATTATTTAAATTTGACACCATCAAAGCTATCTTCTAAGCTTTGTATTCCAGCTCGAGAAAGACTTCACGAGAGATCAAGAATATTCAAGGGTGAAAAGCTGTGGTGCAACTCTCTATACTTCAAATAATTGTACATATTTATAAAATTGTTTTATAATGAATATAATAACTTATTTATATATTGTTATATTCACGAAACAATTTTTACGGATAAAAGGAAGGCATACATTACGAGTTTTAAATCAAACTTATTGGTATATGAGTTGCAACAATTGCAACAAAATTTCAAGCGAAAATTATGGTGATATATACCTTTGTGTGTTTTGTAAATGTCTTGAAGCTCAAGCAATTCCAAGGTAATGATGACCAAATTAAATATTTTAAAACTTTTATTTACATTTGTTTACATATTCTATTTAAATTTCATAACACAAATTTATTTCCTTTTCCTTATAGAGCTAAGGTATACATGCAATTGATGGATTCTCTTGGATACATTAATGCTACGACTATTAAATCTCGAGAATACTTTTGCAATCAAGCTGCTTTCGAGATGATGATGGAACAACCATTGGTATTTCTTTTCTTTTACTTTAGTTTTACACCAATTTATTTCATAACTTATTAAATTTAATATTAACAGACATGTACACCAAGTACCGCTTCAATGAGGTTATCCATGGATGAAGACGAGATCTTTTACGTAAAGGCTATACAACAGCAGTCGTCTCCTCAGTGCAAATTTGAAATACTTTTTATTATCAATCCATCAGAAATAGCACAAAAAGACAAAGGAAAAGCTCCTGTTGAGGATATAAGTGAACATATTAACTCTTTGGAGCGAACACCAAAAGATCTTTATTTCATTCGGATGATGCACAAATTACGAAGAAAAAATTGCAGCAATGACAAGGCTAAAAAAAAAACCAATGAGTTTTCCAACCATCTTAACTAAAAAATGTTCAACTTCGAACTAAGATGTGTTCTAAATATTTTAGGTTTATCTTTTGCTATTGTAATTATTGTAATTATATGATGTAACTCACTTTTTGAATTTTAAGTTTTACATAAATATAAAAGCAGTTACTATTTTGGTTATGATATTTGCTACTTAGTTCACTTTTTCACATTCAACTTCCAGCTGATTACTTGAGAGTATAGATTTTATTGTACGAAATCATCTTTCTTCGTTCATCAAGGAAAAGAAGCAATGAAATTTAATGAACAAGATACGGACAACCTTTTTGTTTACTAAATACGCAACCATATTTGAACTCTGTACTAACAATGTTCATTGAAAAATCTCAAACAACCAAACCATGTTAGGTTAAAATCTAGACAATTTTACATCTTTTTTTTACTTAATCAGTAACTAATTTTTTAGTTATTTAGTGAAATTGTTTCCTAAATATTATCACTTAAAAGATGTTTTTTAAGAATTTAAATGTTCTTTGGTTATTCCAAAAAAACTCAAAAATTATCACTCTTTTTTACTAAAGCTTAGTAACTATGTATGGATTGACTCTTAAATCCTGAGAACCCATATTTGATTGCGAAAATTCTCGACCACAATGTGAAAAATTCACGACCACAATGTGGTTAAGCTCGATAGATTTTCTCGATTAATTTTCTATTTGTTCATAAATATAAAACCGAGTTACTAAGGATATTTGCTATTTAGTTAATTTCTTAGAATTTAATTTTCACCCATTTATTGTTCTTATTGCTCAAAAATTCGAGATGAACATTGCATCGCATGACCAACTCGGCGATCAGCGATCTGTCGCCGAGTTGCACACCACCATCTTGTCCACATATTCCTTGGGAGTTGCACACCACCATCTTGTCCACATGCACAATATCCACTCAATCGCAAGTTCCCTTTACAAGTTCAGCGCTAAGGCTCTTACGAACCCGGTCTGCTGCATCTTGAGAGCTGCATTAAGTGGCCTCAATATGTGAGTGAATTTTCAAGAGACGCGCCCTTGAGTGCAGCGAATTCCATCCTTGGCATCAAACAAACCATCGCCCAAGAGTCAAATATACAAGCATTCAAATGAAATCACGGCATAGGGAAAACAAACATTTTCCCAGGTATCAATAGTCTGCAAGTTTAGCACCAAATTCTTTGGGGAAGTATTGGTATAACATCTCTGCTTTTGTGTGCATTTCTCATCCTACTCTTTCTATTAAGGTGATTATTTCCAATGCCATACAACTAAATGAAAATTAAGTGCAAGTGTAACCTTGCGGAAGAGATGCTTTTTGTCCTCCTCGGCTATATCATCCAACGTACAATTATACTAGCAATCGCCATAAACTGGAGGATCCCCGTGTGGATTACAAGAAGGGTAACCAGGAAAAAAAGCACTCAATTGTTGATTGCCGAGCCATCCGAGCCATCTCAGCAATCAATTGTTGATTGCCGAGATGGCTCGGCAATCAACAATTGATTGCCGAGATGGCTCGGCAATCAATTGATTGCGAGATGGCTCGCAATCAATTGATTGCCGAGGACTACGGTTTCGTCTTTGGTGGTATATTTGAAAAGGGTTGGCTGCCACATGCTTGGTTGGTGATTAATTTCCCATACAAATCCGATGGGCAACATTAATTTGTGCAAATTTTGTCTTGTTCATGCCTCTACCCTCCATTCAGCGGTTCATCAAGAATCATCACCATATTGGATTATCCTAACATTATTAAGTAACTTTAAACTTCACATCTTTGTTTAATTTAGAATGTAAATATCATCCTAATCCATGGCCTTAATTCTAAAATTGTAATACAACATAGTTAGGAACCCATATCGATAATCAACCAACAAAAGCATTGCCCAAAAGGCTCTTACGGGCAACTAAAATTGGTTGCCAAGACATCTCGGCAACCAAGTGTGTGGTTGCCGGACATCTCGGCAACCACATTTTGGTTGCCGAGTGTCTCGACAACCACACTTGGTTGCCGAGACACTCGGCACCACATTACAGTTCCCGACTCGGCAACTTGGCAACCACACTTGGTTGCCTAGCTGTCTCGGTAATCAAGTGTGGTTACCTCAGCAACCATATTTGGTTGCTAAGAAACCTAGGCAACCACAGAGGAATTCCCACTGCTATGTATTTGTTCATCTTTTATATTGCACACTTTTAGGAAAATAGACTTAGGCAATTTTCTGGTTATTTATTCATAGATATAAAAGCTGCTCATATTATTTGTTATTTAGTTAGCTTGTTAGAATTTAAATTTCAGCCATTGTTCTTCACCTTTGTCAATTCGTCAAAAATTCTAACACAATTGCTAACGTCTTTGTCCAAAATTCTACAATGAAAGCTTACCACCGAACAAGAAAACCAAATCAAGTAAATTCAAATTAAAATCAAACTAAACTGTGTACAATTGTTGTGTCTTGCTAAAAATACCCATACATGAATAAGAAACTTGCAAGTTAAATTTAATTAAAAATCTAAAGTTTATAACAAGTTAACTATTACATAACACCATTGGAATCCTTTACTAGAATCAAACAACCCCTACCTTGCAAGAATCATTAGCATATTTGATTATTCTAACATTTTGAAGTAACTTCAAACTTCGGATGTTTGTTTCATTTGCAATTTAAATATCATCCTAATCCATAGCCTTATATTTTACAATTCTAATACAACATAGTTCAATAGTGTCAACCCATATCTGATTGCCCTCAAACGATACCAAGAATAAACCAACTCATTGCCAAGCTGTCTAAGCAACCAATTGCGCTTGCTGACACAACTCGGCAACCAAAATGTGGTTACCGAGATGTCTCGGCAACCAAAATGTGGTTGCCGAGACATCTCGGCAACCACATTATGGTTGCCGAGCTGTCTCGACAACCAATTGTGGTTGCCGAGACATCTCGGCAACCACATTTTGGTTGCCGAGTTCTCTCGGTAGCCAATTCTCCTTGCCCATTTTCGTTGCCCGGCAACCATATTTCGTTACTAAAAAATCTGGACATCTACCAAGGACTCTTGCTTACTATATACTTGTTCATCTTTTGTATTGCTCTCTTTTAGAAAAAAATCCTTAAGCAATTTTCTGGTTATTTATTCATAAATATAAAAGGTGCTAATAATATTTGTTATTTAGTTAGCCAATTAGAATTTAAATTTCAGCCACTTATTGTTCTCCATCTTTGTCAATTGGTGAACAAATCTAACACAATTGCTAACTTTATGAATAATAGAAAGCTTTACAATTTTACAATTCTAACACAACATAGTTTATACCATGATCAATCACATGAAGCTAAACAAATCATTTTAGCTAACAAATTAACGAAACACAAATCCTCCTATTCAATCAAATCAAATTACATCTCTCGACCACTTTATACAATCAATTATAAATATACAATTTAACTTTGTTCACGATTTCTTTCATATGGAATGAAAAAGAAGCGCTTATTAAAAAATCAAGCATCATTTTATACCTATAAATAGGTATTTTGTCTACTCTAACTGCATCCAAGGTTATTCCAGCTACTAAACACTCCACGTACTTCATCACAAATATGCCGCTATCACTGCAAATAATATTTTTAAAAAATTAGTAATTATACATAACTATTATTAAGAATAAGCAAAATTATTTAAACTAATTACCTATATCTTTGAAGTTGAGGTATATCAGTTATCGGTTTTCTCCAGTACTCCAAAGGCTCATTTTTGTTTGTACCAAGTTACGGTGCATACCTCGAATAACATCTGGAAGACCTCTAACAATAGGAAATACGGAGATATATATGGATGCATCATCGAGTTGATTGTTGATAATTATGAAACAATGTAAGCTTCCACTTCTTCAAATCCACATGGAACAACACCCAATATTTGTTGTCCACAAGATACGACCACGATAAATAATTACATTCCTTCCATTTCTTGCCAAAATTTTTAGGAAGATAACCATTTCGTATCCCATGACACTTTGTTATAAAGGGAAGAAGAGGAAGAGGAAGAGGAAGAAGCGACATGTTGTAGAAATTGCCCTCTTGGATCCAAACTTTTAATTCTAACTTGTATCATAAGTGATCCAAAACGAGAATCAAGGCGCATACTTATCTCGAAAATATATCCTCAAAATTTACGCTCCTTGCTCTAATCAACATTAATGCGACATCCATATCCTTTTACACAAGAACATAAACACATTTTCTACTTATACACACTAACATTAAAAATGTAATTAATCATAGTTAAAAATATTGTTATTCTTTACCTCGGCCTCAAGTGGAAATTCGAGATTCCCAAGATTCGTGGAGCTTCTCTTTAGTCAAAGTATAGCCCCGTGCAATCTTATAACATCTCTACAAAATCACAAAATTACAAATACATAGTTAGAAAAAATAGATAAGTCAAATAATTATATTAAATATTATAACTTACCGTGTTTTTGCACGATGGCTCCAACTGGCAAAATCACTTTCTATTTTTTTATCGATGTCGCATAAAATTGGAATGAAAACATCTTCATCAGTGGATGTCTCCCCTCCATCAGTACGTTCTATTTCATTACCAACACAGCACTGGGTTTTGAACATTCATTCCTTCAAACATTCTCTGGATTTCTCCAAAAGAACTTTGGAACTCATCCTCGAGACCACCAAATAAGCTACTCTGTTCACCCCGAAATGAGTCAAATTTCTTATCTATATATTCTTTGCAATTCTTTCACATCATTGTTAGGTTGTAACTCATCGTAAAAGCGCAGCAATAACTCATCCCTTGTGTTATCAATGTAAGAAGTTTGCTCATCCAATCGGTTATCAAAATAAGTTCTTTGTTGATCAAACAAAGAATTCAACTTTTCATATGTGACATAATCATGCTCAGAGTAGTCATAACCTGAAGTTGAAGGCCCAGCATAATCAGGAATATTTTGTTCTTCATTGTAGTGGTCCATATAAGTAACATTTGTTGGAGGCCAATCATCATCATCATTCGGTAAATCATATTCGTTACTTATATACGGAGACCAACTTTTATCAAAATTTTCATCTAACTCTGGTTCAGCTGGTGGTTCAGGTCCTATATTTCCCTCATTCCTTTCTTCCTCATCCACTTCTTCTTGAACTTCATCAAAATGTTGTCCCTCATACTCAAATTGATCCACAATAGCATCAAAACGAATATCTGCTGTGTCATCTACTAAAACCATTGTATATACATATGATTGTTCTAATTCTTCTTCAGTTGGTAATAGTATTGGCACAGCAACAATCTGCAAAAACATATTATTAAAATAACAACAATACACAAAATTACTAAAAATATATATTCACAACACAAAAAAAACAAACCTGTGTACAGTTCAAGAATTCACAAACATCACTTCTTTCTATTTTTTGAGGGATATCCCAACTCAAGATACGTGGAAACTTATTTTCCAATTTAACCCCAAATTTTCACCAATTTGTGGGCATGCCTCATATATCCATAACTATCAAAATATAAATAAGATGAATATATATTAAATAGTAGAATACTAAAAAAATTAAATACAATTAATAATAATGAAATAATTACTAACCTGGAATACTGTAGGACAACCATATATACTATAGGGCACACTATCACCATTCATGGCCCTAGCTGCCAAACGTTCCCATGATTTCATCAAAGAGCGGAGGAGTATAAAAATGAATGCCTTCCCATGGATATTCATAACAAACCTCTAAATTATCAACTAATGATAATGTACATACATTTATTTTCTTCCTTTCCATGGGCTTAAAATCCTTCAATAAGTAAAGCTAATCCTAGCTTGTACTTATCATTTTGATTTTCACAATTTATAAAAGCATACTCCAATCCATTCAAAGATATTTGTGAGGAATTATTAAAATACCTCCTTCTAAGTCTACTTTTACCCAGCGCACTATAGGTAGACATAGTCTCACAATTGTTATGACTTAACAATCACGATATCAACAAGATTCTTGAAGTCCAAATCTAACTAATTGATTATCTATTTTAAACCAAGCTTCGTTTCCCTTATTTATACGTACCATATTGAACAAAAATTCATGTACTAATTTACCGCTAAATCGCATTCTTCTATTGTTTAACTCTTCTAAATAGGAAAAACAACTATTCCTAAATTCATTCAATTGCTCCTCATTATAATTCCCAATAACAACCTTTGTACATATCTAAAATTACTAATTTGTGTAACCTTTCCCGCAAATCTAATATTCTCATCAACAACATATTGTACATCCATATACGCAAAAAAAAAATTCACATAAATATTTCAAAGTTCGGTTATTCAATCATATTTACAAAACAATGAACCAATACTACATTAACAAGAAACAAATCTATTCTTTATGTCCATATTTATAACTTGGTGAAATTATGCCAAATATTACCTATTTACCAATTAACTCAACAATGACCAAACAAATCAGCAACTAAGTTGGCAACCCGGCAACTCTTACCGAGCAATTCACGTTGCTGATTTGCTCCGCAACCAACAGTTGGTTGCCGGCAACGGACGGTTGCCAAGTTCCTCGGCAACCAACCGGTTTCCAACATATTTAAAATTTATAGTTTAATCTTTTCAACATTATGAGATACAATATATTACATAATAAATCATGAAATCAAATTGACATACCTGTTAAACAATAAAACTCAGGAGAAGAAAACAAGGAGAAGATAGAAAACAAGGAGAAGATTGAGAAGAAGAAGAATAGCAACCTCTTTCAAACAACAAACAAGAAAAGTAAAAAAAAGTCCGATAGAGGAGAGAGAAAAGAGACAAAAAAAAAAAAGAGACACTTACACACAAAAGAGAAACTTACACACAAAAAAAAAAAGAGAGACTTACACACAAAGAGAGACTTACACACACACAAAAAGTCGAGAAAAAAGGGACAAAAAAACAAAAATAACAAAAAGATAGACTTACAGAGAAAGAGTTACACACAAAAACAAAATTACATTCAATGTATTATTTGGTTTGAATTGGTTGTTAGTTAGAGTGTAAATTGCCTTGATTGCCGAGAGCTAGCAATTGGCAATCAATTGATTACCAACAAATATATATATAATTTTTTTTTTTTTTAAAATAAAGAATAATTGCACAAAAGGTTCCTATTCTTTTAAAATCATTGGGATATGCCCATATACTAAAAAAAACTTCTTTAATTTTTTTTTTTTTTTTTTCTTTTACACTTAATTTTCATTCAATTTTTTCTTGATCTTGTTTTTTATTTTACCTTTTACAAACTATTCTAAATAAATACTAAAAAAATACCATTAATTTTGGTGCCAAATTGAATTTTTTTTTTTTTACACAGTTTCATTCAATTTTTTTATTAATCTTTGAATATTTTTATTTTTTATAATGTTGCCACATTAAAAAAAAAGAAACAAACAACGTAAATATTTAAATTCAACTTTATTGTACTATTCATCAATTATTTTCAACTCCATTTTTTTTGACACAATAAACCTTATAGTTTAATATTTTCAACATTATGAAATACAATATATTACATAATAAATCATGAAATCAAATTGACATACTTGTTAAACAACAAAACTCAGAAAAGAGAAGATAGAAAACAAGGAGAGGATTAACAAGAAGAAGAATAACAACCTCTAACAACAAAGAAGAAAAGTAAGAAAAAAAAAAGAGACAAAAAAACAACAAAGAGAGACTTACACACAAAAAGAGACTTACACACAAAAAACAAAAAACCAAAAAGAGAGACTTACACACAAAAAACAAAAAGAGAGACTTACACACACACACAAAAAGTCGGATAGAGAGAGAGAAAAAGAGACAAAAAAACCAAAACGAGAGACTTACACACAAAAAACAAAATTGCGTTCAATGTATTATTTGGTTTGAATTGGTTATTAGTTGGAGTTTAAATTGGTTGGTGGTTGGGATTTAAATTGGTTGGCTCGGCAATCAAATAGCCCTTTTTAAAAAAAAACAAAAAACAAAAAAATACTTGATTGCCTTCATTGCCGAGAGCTAGCAATTGGCAATCCAACTGATTGCCACCAAATATATATATAATTTTGTTTTTTTTTTTTAAATAAAGTCCCTATTCTTTTAAAATCATTGGGATATACCCATATACTAAAAAAAAAAATTCTTTCATTTTTGTTTCTTATTTTTTTTTTCTTTTACACTTAATTTTCATTTAATTTTTTACTAATCTTTTGTTTTTATTTTACCTTTTACAAACTATTCTAAATAAATGCTAAAAAATACCATTAATTTTGGTGCCAAATTGAATGCTTTTATTTTTTTTACACAATTTCATTCAATTTTTTTATTAATCTTTGAATATTTTTATTTTTTATAATGTTGCCACATTAAAAAAAAAAAAAAAAAACAAACAACGTGAATATTTAAATTCTAGACAATGAACTTTATTCTACTATTCATCAATTTTTTTCAACTCCATTTTTTTTGACACAATAAACCTTCCTTACCAAGCATATCAACAACGATTGCTGCAACCAACAATTGCTATTTGCGAAGCATGTTTACCGCTCACTTTTTGAGTCTTTTCAACATTATTAAATACAACATATTACATAATAAATTATCACTAACAAATCAAATAAACATACTTCAAATAAAAGAATTTACAATTCACACAAAAACAAAGCAAAAGAAAAAGGAAAACAACAAAAGTACAAAGAAGAAATAGTATAGGAAAATAATAAAATGACAAAAATACTAAAGAACAAAACAAACTATGCCAAATATGCGTTCATGCACATTCAGGAGGGTTGAAAATTAAGGTTTAAAATTAGTAGAAAAAATGAACAATACAAAAGATATATATATATAACCCTTTTTTTTAATATATAGTAATAGACTCATTTATACATTAAACAATAACAATTCTTTTTCTTCTATTTCTATTAAATTTTTTTTATTATAATAAAACAATTATAATATTTATAATTTATATTAGAAGATACAAATACAAATTTCTAATTAAAATGTTTATCTAAAAAAAACAAAAAACAAATTAATCATTTGTTTGCTACAACGCTTCAACAATAAATTTGATTGTGTTCCTCAACAATGAATTTCATCACTCTTCACTTTTTTTTTCATTTTTTTATTGTGTAAAAAATTAAGTTCAAGAAAAAACACTGGTGTATATATAAAGTATTAAACCATAGAAAAAGTTTTGATTTTTTGTTATTAATTTCTTCTTTGTATAAATTTTTTTTATTTTTGTTATTAATGAAAGTCTTGTTTTTGCAATTAAATTGTGGTTCCCAAAGAGAAATTTTTTTGCCATTTACTAAAATATAACTAAAGTCACACTTTTCTTAATACATTAAAACTTCAAACAAATTTCCAAAAAGTAACCACCGATAAATTAATAACATTAAGAACAAATATATTAAATCAACTTTTTCATATTTGAACAAAAATTCTTTATTTACATATCTTTTTATTAAATAATTTTTATAGACATACATAGAATAAATATATTATTTAAATACTAATGAAAAAAAACTTATTGCATAATCAAAATATCTTTATAACAAATAACTATTTGAATACATATAAATCTACATTTTATATTAATGTTCTTATAATACAACTAATTTCAAATAATAATAAAGCGTACATTTATTGAACTAATAAATACAAACATTTAAATCTAAGTTTATTCACTCCTAATTGGAAAAAAAAAATAAATCCTTATAAAAAAAAATCCAACACAAGTTTTCGCTTTATAAATATTAATTTTATCACTTACAATGACATCTAAAGGCAACCTTGACTACAAAACACTCCACATATTTAATGACAAATAGTCCTTTGTCCTTTGCAAAAACAAAAAAAAAAAATATTTGCATAACAAAAATAAATAAAATATCATTACAAATCGAAACACTTTACTAATTTCAATATATTACCTATATCTTTGGTACATTGTATTTCACTATTTGGTTTTTCCTTGTATTGAAACGACTTATTCTTCTTAGCAAGCTCTGGCTCATACTTTAGAATCATTTCTGGAATAATCTTCAAGCCTGGAAGACTACAAGTGTATCTCTGATTTCCATTAGAAAACATCTAGTAATTATCTATTAGTGTCAACTTCCAATCATTTAAATCTACATGGAAGAGTACCCAATATTTATTGTACATAAGATATGGCCACAACAAATGCTCACATTCTTCCCATTTTAAACCATAATATCTAGGAAAAGCACCATATATATATGTCCGCATCGACCCTTCCAAATCAAATTGTGGACATGCCTTATGAAAAATACATCGAATAATTTCTCCAAAAGAGCAGTCCAATACTCCATACTTTCTTGAAAATATGTTCGGATATTTAACAGATCTAGCTCTTATCAAATCCATTGCATAGTCCACATCCTATACATAAATACAACATTATATAACAATGTCATTTCTATAATATACACATACCTTACATAACAACAATAAATTTACATAATATATTTACCAATGCCTCCAATGCAAATTGCCGCTTGCTAATATCTTGTAGTCGTCTTTTTGTAAGTTTAGAGATGACATTCCATGGTATATTAACAACATCTCTACAACATTATAACAACAAAAATTATTAGATCAAACATTATAGCTTCCATATATAAATATATTAAACATTATAACTTACCCAGCATCAGCACTAGAAATCCAACTGACATAATCACTTTCTCTAACTTTATTGATATCGCATAATATAGGAATATCTTTATCAGGAACATTATATTTCCCAGATGAAGAAGAACTACCTATATTATGCTTCCCATGATCATTCAAACTAAGTTCACCACCAATTTTCTCCTCCATCTTTCCCTTAAACAATTGCACACATCTTCGCATCTGTTTCTGCAGCTCATTACTCAAACTATCAAAGTGAACTTTTTGTTCATCTGTCAATAAATTAAATTTAGTATCAATGTACCCCTTCATTTCATCATATTTATTACCCATGCAACTAACTTCTAAATTATCAACTCCTTCCAATAACTTCTCTCTTGTTTTAGCAATCACATAATCATTCTTATGAAATTGATCATCAAGATAACATTGTTGTGCAACAAAAAGTGAGTTCAAATGCTCATTAGTAGCATAGTAAGAGCCATCTCCTTCAGGAATACTTTTCTTCCCAGAACAATCAGAACTAACATCTTGTTCATACCAAATATTTGTAGGCAATTCATTTGATATATAACAGGACCAATCTTTTCCTACTTGTTCATTGTTTAAATCCTCATTCACTTGCTCCAATTCATCTCCAGTTCCCACAGATCTTTCATTTCCAAAATCCATATCTGCAAAAAAAAAAAAACCTTTCTAAACAAATAAACAAAAACATTAATCTATTCTTAATCATTAACCATATATTCAAATAATTCATCTCTAATAAAACAACAACATTAAAAATAAACGTACCTGATAGATTACATAAACTACTGATCAATATCAAAATAAAGATAAAGATTTAGAACTAAACTAAAACAGATAAGAAGAAACCAGAATATGCAATCAAATAACACATGTGGTAATAAATATAGGATGAATAAGGAATAAGATAAAGAAAACATACATTTTCAAAAGTAGGTAAACACGTGGTACTTGTGGTAGGTAAGTGCATGCAAATAATTGAAGCAAAGAATAACAATAACCAAGGAAAAAATGTTTTTTTTTTTATTTGTGCTAAAAATTTTTACAAATGTATGTTTTAAAAAATATAAAATAAATATTAAATTACCACAGAAATACTTTCCAACAAAAACGTATAATAATAATAGAAAAAAACTTATGTCTAAATGCAATTAAAATAGTTGACATAACATGTATAAATACAATTTCAAATAAAATAAAAATTAGACTATTTACTATAACATATATAAATACAATTTTAAAATTAAACAATTTATTTGACAGAAACAAAAACGCTGCCTCAGCAACCAAATTTCTTTTTCTGGTCTGGCTCGGCAACCAATTTCGGTTACCGAGCCATCTCGCTAATCGATGAAAAAATATTTTTTTTTTTTTTTACTTTTGATTCTTGAGGTATCAAATGTTTATATCTGATCCACAAATACTCGTTATGGAAAAGCTTTGACTCAAATTAATACCTTGCCATTTTTGCATGATAATTGTAATGTGTTACGTACATTTGAAGCTTTAAGGCCATTTTTCCATGAAAAATCTAGATAATGAAATCTAAAGCATTACAACTTGTGGTGGACAAAGGCTTTCTATGCTACAAGCTAAAGATTTAATTGTCGACGTGGCTAGGTAATCAAATTGGATAGTCGAGCCATCTCGGCTATCCCTTTTTTAATATTATTTTTTTTTTTAACTCTTCATTAAAATTTTGGGTGTTTAATTTTTCATTTCGATTTAACTATTGTGTTTCTTGTTCATAGAGTTTTTTTTGAAGTCCTTTTCTCGACACATTTTTACAAAAAAAAAAAAAATTCTATTTAATAGTTGCCGATTTAATTGATTGCCGAGATGGCTCGGACGAAGCAATTGGCAAATTGATTGCCAAGCTCGGCAATCAATTTGCCAATTCATTGCCCGGCCAGGGCAATCAATTCATTGCCCACATGGGCAATCTATTGATTACCATGTAAATTAATTTTTTTTTTTTTTTTTTAAAATAAGGAATAATTGCACAAAAGTCCCTATTGTGTCATAAACATGCACCATAAATTGTTTACATCTTAGAACTCCTCACTTCTATGGTCTATAAGTATAATGATTCACTGGACCAATCACAGGAAGCTCTGGGCGTCTATTCATATTACAATGAAGAAACAACTATCTCTACTACTTACTTCTCTCCAAGTACTTATCACCATCCACATTAGCTATGACTACATCACCTTCCGGCTTAAATGCTATTGCTAGCTTCTCATAAATCTACAAAATTGAAACAATGAGAGATGTTTTGCAATAAATTATTCACCATCCATGGCGGGTCTCATTCATAAGCCCGGTGATTTACTTACAGGACCAAGGTTTTGCAATGACCGAGACCTAGGAAAAGGATACCATCAATCGAAATGTAGAATACAATCATATCAATTGACACATTTCATGCAAATAGTCACACAAAAAACTTTTGGAAACAATCACTTTGACATCTCATATTCAACTAAAAGACATAGACATAAAATATTATACATACGAAATTGCGGCTATCTTTATAGTTGTCCTCAAAACATGCATTTTCCCGACATACGATTTGGTTGCCGAGCAATTTCGGCAACCATTTGTGGTTGCCGAGATACCTCGGCAACGGATCGGATTCGTTGCCGAGCAATCTCGGCGACCATTTGTGGTTGCTTAGAGGTATCTCGGCAACCATTTGGTTGCCGAGATACCTCGGCAACCAATTTCTGATTGCCTAGATTGCTCTACGTCTACCACCACCGCAGGTTTAGATTGCCAATCAACATCCATTTTCTTGAACATTCAGCACATAAATTGGCTAAGTAAAGTCCTATATGTCCTAAAATTTTCTCCGAGCAATCTCGGCAACCATTTGTGGTTGTCGAGTTACCTCAACAACCAAATACGGTTGCCGGGGTATCTCACAACAACCACCTCGGCAACCACTAAATCGTTTCTCGGCAACCAAACGGATGCGAAATTGCTCGTCTCACCGCAGTTTAGATTGCCTATCAACATCCATTTTCTTGAACATTGACACATAAATTATTTGAGTAAAATGCTATATGTCCTCAAATTTTCTCCAATTATTATGCCAGCTGCGATTGCATATATGTTTTTGCTAAGATAAGGATTTTAATATGTATTCTTTTTCCATCAACGAAAAAGATAATGTGAATTAAAATTTAAATAATTATGCCATCATTTACAATTCGTCATCACCCTTGATATAGGCGCCCATTTTGTATCATCTATGTTCATTTTAGTCCATAACTTCACAAGTTTTGATTTAAGCTGTATGCTACTTTTTTATTGTGTCTTATTTCCTCGCTCCCTTTGATAGGAATGTACTTTTCCTTCATAAAATGGACAAGCTGGTAGTCTAAGTCAAAAATACGAATATAAATGAGTTTAAAGAATTCATTTTAGCTTTTTTTGTCTCTCGAATGCAATTCAATTATCTTACCATGTTTCATTTTATGTATAGAAAATCATTATGCTCCATTAGATTGTTGTCATATCGGTATTGCTTAGTCTTAAGGTTTTGCATCAAAGATTTTTCAATAAATATATTATTATTCGTTGAAATGGATGGATTTGTTTTAGTACATTTGCATTTAAACTAAATACTATATTTAGGAATAATTGTATAAAAGGTTCGTATCATTTCAACCTAAAACTTTTCACTACATTTTTTTCACAAGCGCAACGCATACGTGTGTAACTAGTATATATATATATATATATATATTTGGCAATTAAATGTGTGTCACCGTGTGTAAATTTATATATGGTCCGTGTGTGTGTTTATATATATAAATACATGCATACATACATATATAAATACAAAATCTTTATATAATACCAAAATTTTGCAGCCCAATTTGATCATCAATCTATATGATAATTTCACAAATCTTCAATACCACAAAATCTTTCCATATTACATTTGGAAAACCTAAGTTCACAAATCTCATTATTTTCCTTTGCTCTAAAATAAGAAAAATCAACTTCAAATTTTTCTCATACTCTTTAATTGTTGTGGACAGCCACTGGAGCTTGTATTCTCTGTTCAAATCATGTAAGAATTCTTGTATTAAATGATTACTTTTTTTTTCCTCATAGTTTTGTTTGCCTTTGTGATAGGCAGACTTGTAGAGCTGTTTTTAGATTAGTAAGTTGTGTTTATTCTTTTTGTAGTGGTTAATATGAATTAATTTTTACCGTTTCATTCGTTTTGTTATTTTTCTTTCATAGGTAAAGAAATGTCAATCGATAAGAGTTGGACATTGTAGACTAATAGGGGTTCAAGATCTTCGTTCTTAGTTGAAATCTGTGCAGATATTCTTAAATCACATTCTTGAAGAGATTCTTTGGTGGCCTATTCAACATGATGCGTTTCTGTCAAATGGTTCAAATGGTGATAATTAATGAGTTTTTGACTTTTTTTTTTATGATGGAAGTAATAGATATATATATTTTTCTTCAATCGAGACAATAGTCTTTAACTCTATATTTCTTGTTTTTATATTAAGAATACCAATGGTTGAACTCGGTGTAATATTTGTTTAAGTCATAACATTTGATATTGACATATAGTTGTAGTTGATATTGTGATATTTTAATTTATTGAAGGTCTATGAAAATTTTAGTTTTTGTTAATGCTATTTATTTTCTTTACGTCTTATAATTATTATGGTTGTGGGTAAGATTTGCTTGTAGTATGATGTATATGGGTGAAAATTATGGAGCCATGAATATTATTTTTGCCAAGAATATTTCTAGTTATTTTAATATTCGGTAATTAATATAGATTTTTTACAACCACTTCTTTTGTTGTTAGAAAGAAAGGCAACCAAATTCTTGTTGCTTCAATATTGTTCATTTATCGACCAAAATAATTAGTACAACGACAAACCAAATAGTTGTTGAAACAAAAATAGATTTTCAATATTAAATATTAACGAGCATTCTTTTTGTTGTTGAAATGAAAGACAACTAAACTTTGGTTACTTTATTGTAATTTAATGACAAAATAATTAATACAACGACAAATCAAGCCGTCATTGAAATAAAAATCGATTGTCATTATTAAATATTAACGACCATTTATTTCGTTATTGAAATGAAAGACAACTAAAATTTGGTTGCTTTTATTGTATTTTAACGACAAAAATATTTGATACAACAATCAAACAAGTGGTTGGGAAATAAAAACTGGTTGTCACTATTAAATATTAACGACCATTTACTTTATTGTTAAAATAAAAGGCAACTAAAATTTGATTGCTTTTATTATATTTTAACAACAAAAATCTTTGATACAACAACCAAATAAGTGGTATGGATAAAAAGAATCGGTTGTCAATACAAACTTTTTACGATTAGTTATTTAGTTGTTGAAACATTACATTTAACGACCAAACCTTTTGTAGTCGTTGAATACATTCGCTAACACCTCTTTGCCAACCAATGAACGACCAACTAATTTTGGTTGTTAAATGTAATCAACAACCAAAAATGTATATTTTACGACCATTTTATGGTGATTGAATGTGATATTTCTTGTAGTGCGATTTTGTTTTAAAAGCGATAATCTATCAAACACAATATTTGAATGGACGGTAATTGAAGAAAAGACAAACTGAAATATATATGAACATTCAAAATTGGTGCTTCAGAAACTAAAAGATAACCACATGAAAGATATAACATGTCTTGGTAGACGCTGCAGCCCGTCAAAATCTGACTAAAAGTTTCGAAGGTACGTTTTGAATATAATGCACATCATTTTTTGTAGATCCACAAAAAAGTCTTCAAATCACAAGAAGTACTAAGACTATTATAGCTTCTTCAAATTCTTCGCCTTCACTTTCGTGAATAACATCTTCTTGCTGTGTCCCATTTACCGTGGAAAAGTGACCAAAGCACGTATGCTTGAATAAAGCTTTTGTGCCTTTGTCATCTTTAAGTTCAATATTGTAATGATCTTGTACGGTGCAAAGACCATAATTTTACCAGTAGACCTATTGCCGGGTTTGCGTCATAAATATGCAACAAACATGTCAACCAGCGGACCTATTGCCGGGTTGTATAAAGTAATCCCAATTATGAAAACGAAAGAATGTCAACATGCGTCATTAATATGCAACAAACATGGTAGCACATAACACAATTACAAAATTCCTAGTACAAAGACAACACAACATAATATGCTAGAATATTATCATAGATATCACAAATCTGTTACAATACAAGTTCAAGAGCAGAGCTATTACAAAAGCGTCATCAAACAGATGGTTAGCAAGAACAAGGCTAAACAGTGTGATATCTAAAGTATCAAAAACACATGTATGTACTTTGTTATCTAACATAAATAGCATGGCTAGCACTATATCTAATCTAATGAAATATCATAGTGACATTAATTTCAAACAACATTTACATGCTTGTCATATTTAACATAATCTTTTATAAACCATGTTCAAGGGCAAGCTTAACACAATATATTGTCAAATGTACAAATGTACACACAAATAATTCATTTGATAACATATAATTAGTTAATACATAGCTGACACAATTGAGATTATTCATACATTTTTTTTTTTTACAATTGTAGTACCAAATCATAGGTAAACATGGTTTGTTACACTGTAATGTACCAAACACAAGATTATCCCACCATTTTTACTTCAAATTAAGACTCTCAAAGATATAACAAAATTTATTACATGTCATGAACAAACAAAATATGTAATGCATTTTACCTTTTCAAATGCTGTTTAAAAGGATCTTGAACCAATGTACATGTTCAATTTTCAAGATAATAAGAAAATCAAAGAAAAAAAATAGAACCACAAAGATTGTTCGTCCAAGCTTAGGCATTTTATTAAAATTGACAAGAAAATGCCTAAAATCTAAAATTAATAAAATGAAATATCTTTTACAATAATAATAAATTTCATTCACTTGGGATTCAAGATATGGGTTTCTTTTTTCTTCTTCGAAGTGGATGTCAGGTTGACTATTTGTACAACTTTCTTGCGAATCTTCCAGCCATGGAAGCATTTTTGGCCGATGAAGGGTTCGGTCGGCGACGAGGATAGCAGAATCTCCATTCCTATTTACCTCTATGTGGGGCCATTCTTGGTCGTAGACTATGTCAAATTTTCATCTGTGTGTTTCAACTAAATCAATTTGGAGAGACAATGCACCTACTGATGATCTCTATTTTGAAATAGAGCGAGTTGTATGACAGTTGGAAGTATCCGTGTAAGCAATATTTTGCACCAAAATCGTGATTACCGATTTTACGTTGCAAAAAATTTGGGCGCAAACTAATAAAGCCAAATGGGTATTTTAGCTTTGGAAATCAGGGTTTGAAAGGTAAGAGTATGGATAACTGGAATGTTGAAGATGATAACCTAAAATGTATGATAATTTCGAAGAAGATTGTGCGTGATATTGAAGAATTCTATGCAAGGAACGGTTTTGGATGGAAGGGCTTGGAAAAGGGATGTTTCAAAAAATGGAGCGTAAAAATTGGGGCAGGTTTGATTTATGAATTTGCATTTTAATCTTTAGAACTCAGTAGTTTTGAGACAAAAAAAAAAAAAAAAAATTTTGACAAGTAAAAGTGTAATTTGAAATATAATCAAGTTACCAGGTGTAATTTCCACAAAAATAAATTATTACGAAACATGAGTTAAGTAGCACTATTCTAATTTTTTGGAGCCATTTTTATTCATTAACAAGCTTCTATGCAATATAACTATTTGCTTGATTTCTTTCTAAAGGGTTAAGAGGTGGAAAAATCATTCTTTTTCAAGAATCTTCATGTAGCGACTGGAAATTTTTACGTCTTTTTAATTCAAGGAAATAAATATTTAATTTTCGATGTCTCTACGAACTTTCAAGTACGATTTAAAATATTTTAACCGCGTTAATTTTTGCACGTGCTTGCCTTATATTTTATGTGACAACCATGAAATTTTATTAATCACCGAAACTAATTAATTTTTTTTAATCAGATTATTTTTCTTGAGTTAATTTTGGATTAATTTTAGACCAATCGTATAAATTAAAAACCAACCAAAATTTAAACATCTTCTAGATAATTTTCGGTAAATTTGTTTATCTTAGTTTCAACCCATTTTTTTAGCCGTTTTTCACGTAAAATTAATCCAATTATCATGCCACTATATTGCAAGAAAGACTTCCCCAAATAGCCTCTTATTTCCCTGCTAGATAAACACCTAAACATCCCATTATTCTCTACAAAAAGATACCCCAAACAATCCCTTAAGTCACTTGAAAACCGCTCATTTCCATCCCTATTTTCCAGTCCAATTCTCTCCTATTATTAACACCACTTACCCACATTCCAACCCACTAAAAAAGCAGCCAAGTGCCCTTAATCTCCACAGAAAACTGCCCCGCATTCCCGCCCATAAACTCAACAAACACCCCTTTATTCCCCATTAATCAGCTAACTTCCTCCCATTTCCAGCACCAATTACCCACTTGCCATTAAAACTGAAAACTACCACACGTGCCCATGTTTTCCCCCACTCTTCAACCTCAGCTCCATTTAATTCAAGCCCAATTCCTATTTCCAACAGGACATTTTTCTAGCAGAAATTCTCTTTCATTTTACCATTCTCTCACTCTCTCACTCTCTCTCTTCGGATCACACAAAGTCCCCCCAACTTTCCCTCTTTAATCTCAAAAATTTAAAACCCAGTAGCCCATTCTCCTTTGTTAATTCCTGCCCAAGCAACTGTTGTCTATACTCAAATTTTGTACTAGATTTTCCTCATCTTTCCTTATACATTTCAACCCACATGTAGGCATACAACCCCCACTACAAGAATTTTTGGTTATTACGACGGCTACTAATCGTTACAATAAGGTACTAAAATCGTAGCAAAAAGTATTTGCAACGGTTTTGTGATGGCAAATGGTTTGTTGCAAATATAGACGTTGCAAATACATTTGCAACGGCATAGGGGGGGTGTCACTAAAACTATATATTACGGTTTCCTAACGGTTTAGTTGTCGAAGCAAATATTAGATGTTAAATTTAAAAATCATTTATAACGAGTTAATAATACGTTTTATGACATTAATTTACCATCGTAATAGACTAATTTATCAAATAATTAGTTATGACAGAACATTACTATAGTAAAATAATTGATTTTATTATGTTTTTTGGCCACGGTATTATGGCCGTGATCAACTAAAAGATATTTCGAAACTTAATGGCCACATATAACTTTTGTCATAATAATTTTTTTTTTTTTATTTTCAATTTTATCCCATTAAAGTTAAAAACTCGACATGAATGGAAATGAAACCAAATTACAAATATAAAATAATAACAACTATATTGATTCGAAATTTTGTTTACTGAATAATGAATCCAGTAATGTATCTAAACAAGCTCCACAAATGACAGAAATCAAAACAATTATTTAAAAGTGTTATCAACTTGTGTTCTTTCCTCACAAAATAAATGAGATCTATGAAAAATAAATAAAACTTAAATGTCAATCTTGTTGATTGTCAAACACTCTCCGGATAAGCCTAATGAGAAACTTGAAAAATAACATGATTGTTCATTAGATAAAATAAGTAGCAATATTGTTTAACCAACACAATACAAAACTAAGATTTCACTCCACTACAATATATAGTAAACAAAGATTTCAATTCAACACAATAACAAACAATAATTTTAAGTGATAACATCTTTGTTGTCATCCCGTAGGGATAGAGTTTCCACTCCTATTAAATTCTACCAATATATGAAAAGCCAAAGCTTCCTTTACAGTTAACTAGTCCGATATAAAGTATTTGAAACTAGGATTTGTACAATTAGAAATAAAAAGCAGTAACATTACTCATTTCACACCTAATAAGCATTATATTATAATTAATTTATTGTCATTAACAATAATGGTGATCACCCTGCGTTACTAATCCATGTTCAACCAATATGGAGTTTTCTTTGCAAGACTACAGATGAGACCGAATTCTGTAAACAATCCAAGATGCAAAAGACAATTGTCTACGGTAAACCCCTGCATTGCACCCATGATTAAAACCAACAAGCTAGCTTGTTCCAAATAAACATAGGATTGGCTGCATTATATCCCGTTATTCAAAAAATAAATATGTATTCAATCTAATTTTCCTTAAATCTCAAAAAGATCATAACCAAAAAAGCAAGTTAGTCAAATGATTTTCACATTTTTAATCTAAGAATGTCAGTTCCCTTCAACACATGATCTAAACAAGTCCATCTTTTACACAGAATATGTAACTCTAACTATCCCAAACCAAAAAGGCAGACTATAAATTATTAAATTATACACACACATATACGGAAAGAAAATTTGAAAAACAAGAAAGTAATCTTAAATATGTAAATAAACACATCTATAAAGTGGGTGCAAGATGGACACTTGAATTCAATGAAAAAAAATGTGGGAAGTGAACAAATGGGACCTCAAATCCTATAGAGCTAATTCAACCAGTAACAAAATAAATATAAAACAATCTTCAAATCTTTGTAAAAAATGAGACAGATGTACCTAGTAAAAAGTAACAAATTTCAATCTGAAGCTAATGTTTGACCGAATTGATGAGATCTGCGTATCTTGAATTGCGGTGCTTATAGATTTTGATGATTGTATAAGATCTGTGAGCAAAAAGTTTGAACAAACATATATAATTTTCTGAAATAGAAATAGCATATCCAAAATTCTGGACTATCATAAGGAATTCAAATATATAAATTCTAGAGTGTTCATTCAAAGAATGACTTCAAAGTATTGCTCTATAAGGAAATCAGATTTATCACAAAGTGTTGCTCATTATGGATTGTATAAAGAATTCAGATATATAACAGAGTATTGCTCATTAGGGGCTGTATAAGGAATTTAGATTTATAACATAGTATTGCTTTAAAACAAATTAAACACAGTAGAAAAAAGACAAATTAGAGAATTGATCAAGCCAATTCTTTTTATCAACTTTAACCGAACATCCAAATTAAAAAAAAATAAAAAAAATAAAAAAACCAAACACCCAAATTAGAAAAAAATAAATAAATAAAAAAACCAAACACCCAAATTAGAAAAAAAAAAAAAAAAACCCCAGAAAGAAAATAAAAAAACCAAACACCCAACTCATTTATGAAATTAGATTCTCAACCCAAGAAGAATTTGAAAAACAAAATCTATCTATACTTGAATCTTTTAACCAAAATACGAGGAATTGATTATTCACATTTGCGGGCAAGAAGATAACAAAGAATTAGCTATTCAAATCCAAGGCTTTGCAATTTACCTTAATATTTGGAAACCAAAATTAAATCACCACCAATCTGACTCTCTTCTTGTAATCGTCACCGTGAATCTCCTAATGTCGGTCGATTAGGATTTGTTGGCCAAAAAATAGAGGGATGGATAAAGGATTATGGAAGAGGGATTCACTTACCTTTGGAGATGATCTTCAAAAGGAAACAAAAAGCCACGTTATGTGAATTCAATTTAGTGCACATGTCATTAATTAGTTTTTAAGCGGGAGAGGGAATGTATTTTGGAAGAGATGGCGCGGGAAAGAAGATTAATTGAGAGAAATAAAGGGTTTTGCAACACATACCCTTTAAAGATGTAATAATTAATATTAATATTTATGATGATTGATTGGAAGTGTCATAAATATTAATTAACATAGATGACGAAAATCAGTACCGTAAAAAAAAAAATCTTTCATGACGGTAGAATTTAAAACCATTATAAAAATGCTTTTACATGTGATGTTATTATTACCGTGGTAAAAAATTATTTTTACAATGGCAATAGTGCCGTCACAAAAAAGACCTCACAAATGTGTCATTTTCTTGTAGTTTCATCTTTTTTTTTTCCACCTCTTTTCCTTCCAGAAACCCGACCTCAACGAGAAAAAATCAGATGCCTTTTTGCGTCCTTTTTGCTCCCATTTCGGGCTTCTTTTTTCAGCCATCGAGATCATATTTTTCTTCTCATTTTTCTCTTCTATTTTAGTCACTCAAACCACACTACAACACACAAATTTTGTAAATAAAAAAGGCAAAGGCACATAGTTATTATTTTGAGGAAATGTGCATCCATTGTTCACATTTCAACTCAACCCAAAGCTACAAACTTACAAGGTAGTTTTTTATACTACTTAAATTATGTATCACGAATTTTACGTTGAGAAAATGATATGTAAATTATATGCCATGTTTAATAATAAAGATGGAACATTATGATAGTGATTGAAGGCAATCAATTAAGTATGTCGAGTGATTGAAAGTAATCACTTATGATTTTATGTGGTGCCGGTAACTAAAAATATATTGTTCCTACATATGTTTAAATGAATGGCATGTCGCATATTAATTTTGTACGATTTTCTCTTATGTTAGTATAATTTGCTACTGAGTGTTTCTTTTGAAATGCTCACTCTAAAATTATTAAATCTCTAGATTGATATAATTGGCATTGGTGCGACAGTAATAAAAGTAACAAGCTGTGAAGAAAATCTTCAGATTTTTGTGATTATGTAAACATCTATGTTAGGATGCAAGAAATTAGTGAACTATATTTTGTACATAAATTTAAGAAATTTATAACTTGCATACATGTATATTTCTTTGATGTGACGTATTATGTAAATGTGATACATTTTTCTTAATTTTTGGTATTTATGTGAAGGTAAATTGTGTTTTCCTTTTCTACTTGGCAGTTTTATTGTTGAAGTTAGGTATTTTATGTTGCACTTTGCAACATTACCATCAATTGTTCTTAAAAAACAAACTCCAACGCTAGAAAATTTTGAAAAAAAGAAAAAAATTGTGTATAGTTGTAGGCAACTGCATCTTGAGTGTGCCAAAGTTGTGATAATTCAGATTGCCACGCAACATCTGTCCCTTACCTTGTCCAATTTAGTTTATCAAACTTGTCATTTGTGTTTTAACTTGAAGTTATTCTAAAACATATTTCTTTAGGACCTCGAAGTACTCCTTTGCATTATGCTACTTCTTTGGGGGGGGGGGGGGATTTAAAATGGTGCCAAGTGATGATTGGTTCTTTTTCGTTGACGTTTGAACTCCGTGGGAAAAAAAAAATGAAATAATTCATATATAATTTCTTGTAATTTGCAATCGATATATAGTGCGAAGTTATAAACCTTTTGACTTATGCATATCGTTCTTGCAAGATGTGGTAGTCGTTATGGCATTGAATTGCAAGGAGTAAGCTGATTGGAAAAATGTTCTTCTAGACTTTGTTCATTGTATGTACCTTTAGTATGCGATACTTGACAGACTTATTCTTTGTTTCATATGGCTTCTCATTGATGTTGCGATGATGTGGGAGAGTCATTGGCTTGAGCCACTGCTAGCACCTAATTATTGATTTGATCATATGAGTGTTTCCACATTCTAATATTTATCATTGCCACTCATGAGTGTACTCAACATAGGAAGGTGAATTTGACATGTCAAGAAAATTTATATATACCCAAATAATTGATCATACTTTCTTAACAGAAAATGTAACTTAATTTTTAATGATTAATAAAATGTTAATTGTTCGTGATAGTTGTAATTCATGCCTGATTTCTGCAGAGAGTACGGGTTGCACTCCTCAGCAACCGCTTCTGATTACATCGAGATTTGCGCAATTTTCTTGGAGAGAGCATGTACAATAGCTGCCAAAGATTAGTTGTTTTCATTCTCTATTAATATAATTTAATTTTCAAAATTAAAATATGTCTATTGTCCTTTCCCTACTTTGTTTTTATTATAGATATTTCAATTCTATACCTCATTCATGCACATTGGCCATCAACTTGTGGTCACAAATTAAGAAAATATTCGATGACCAACTGTTTTTATATTCAATGGGATTAATTTTTTTATTGCGGACACGAATAACTTTGTGCAATGGTTGGGGTTAGTGTTGTGGTTTTAGAATAGCTCTTGCGGTGTTGATTTTTCTAGTTTCTTTTGTTGCATTCCTATTTTCCAGCCTTTTACGTGTTCTCGTTTTAGGCTCGTAATTTAGTCATGCTGATAAGTACAAATTTGTACTTATTAGGAGCTTTAAAAATTGACAATTACGAGTACTCCAACATTTGTTTTCCACGTAAATGCATGTTGTTTAGTCATGCTGGTGAATTGTTGTTGTTGAACTTTTGTGTATTTGATACATTTGTCTTGGTAAGTTCTTTTGAACACCATTTTGGATTCCTTATCATGATTTCCCAACAATGAATATATTTGAATGATTTACCTTTTTGAAGATCCTCATACATTTGCGTTGCTTTTATTCTCTAAAAATAAATAAATAATTAAAATGAGAAGTGAAGTTCAGATTTAAATCTAGTTTGATTATTTTGTTAAACAATTAAAGTGACTTATGCGAACTATATCTAAAAGATTAAGTACTAGAAATTTAATAATAACATGACATTTTTACCATATCTTCCGAGTTTGTACCACTTTGTGGATGTTTTTCTAGTCGCTCATAAAATCCATGAAATTTGTTAAGCGTGGCTTGTATTTTTTCGAGCGACATTGTAGGTTGTTGTTGTTTCTAGCATTGTTGCATTCAATCCCCATATTCTCCTTCCAAACATACAGTTCCACATAGCTATATATATATATATATATATATATATATATATATATATATATATATATATATATTGTTACCAACACGAGAATCCACTAAAATATATAGTCATGCCTTTGTCATTGCAATATCTTCATCTTTAGTCCAATCCATTTTGGCAATTGTAAGATTGAAAGTTATTGGACTTTTAGATATCTTTGACTTTATTTTTGGTTCTTTAGGTGTACTATGAGTTTTAGTGCTACCAATTTGAGTATTGGGAGTGTTCAATAGATTTAAATAAGAGAATCTAGATCTAAAATTTTGGTTAGCATGGGAAGGATAGGAACATTTGTTGGATCGAAGTGATAGATAGGCTGAAATGATAGGCTTAATAGAGTAAATTGGTTCAAAAATTTAGATGAGATATTATTAGAAGGTTGTTACGAACATGAGAAGTTATTAGAGTCTTGTAAATCCATTTATAACATATGTATGCACACGGTAAAATCCAAGTTAATAATTCATTCTAAATCCTTAAATGAAAGGTAATAAATGTGTATTGAACAAGATCTAGAAATAAGTATTCTATTGAAAAGGTAATAAATATGCCCGATTTAAGCTTCCAATAAATACAATGAATAACTCCGTATGTTGATTCAATTGAAGGACACATCACTAATTGAACAAAATGCTGATAAGTGCGTTTTATGCACTAATTTCGGCCTTTGAATTAATCATTTATGTCTCATATAATTGCTTTTCTACTCATTCTATTGTATTATTCTTCTTATTTCAGTTTTGGACTGTTTATAAGCAAATGGGAAGAATGGACGGAAAGAGCAACAATTTGGTGAAATCGGCGAGTAAGTTGAGTTTTTGAAATGAATATCAAGAGACAAATATTGGAGGATGAGGAAGATGATAAACTCATTAAGTTTAAGGTGTTTTGGAGTGACAATGAAGAGTTCAATAAATGGTTGAGACACGAGAAAAGCTAAAGAAGCTGAATTGAGAAACTACCTACAAAGCATGTGAAGAAATTAGAGTACAACTTTTGATATTAAAATGTACACAAGGCAAATGATATACCATTGGAAATATAATTGAATTACGAGTCCAACACATTTTACGGATCTCAATTTGGAGTTTCCTACAAGAAGTTATGGCCATTTGAAAAACAGCCGCCGCAGAGGAAACAGCGTAAGCTGGGCGATCGCCCAACCCTATTTTTCAACAGCAGAAAGCTTTTCCTTGGCCTGGGCGATCGCCCGGGTTTGCACTGGGCGATCTCCCAGTGTATTTTCGGCAGAAACATAATTTTCTTTCCTTTTTGAGTCCTAATACAATTAGGAAACCTTTGGGACACGATTTTAATGAATATTTGGGATCTTTTAGGGGAAAATTAGGTAAGTATATATATGAGTTATTAACTCATATCAAGGGTTGGATTTTTGGGGAGCAAATCAAGAGAAGACGGAAGAGAACAAGAGAACAAGACCTCATCGACTATCAAGACTTCTTGAAGATTTCTCTTCTTCAATCCATGCGGGTTTTACCAATTATTGTTTTTCTAGTTTAATTATGTTCTTCTAATTTTCTTTAGCCAAGGTAGAGCGATGAAACCTTGTTTTGATTAAGTGATTATTTAAGTATTAGGTTAATTCCTTCTTAAGAGCTTTAACGTTCATGGCTTGTTCTTAATTAGATTAATTAAATATAATTAATTTCATCTTAAATATCATGTATTTTTGATAGTTAGATATTGATTTAATTAATCCATGCTTGGTGATTAAATATGTTCTATTAATTGCTTTTGATTTTTCGTTATCTTTTATTGAATTGGGATACATAGAATGCTTAGAGATTCTTTGATTCTTTGTTTTCTTTCAATTGATCTTGATCGAAAAAACGTTTGAGTAATTTATGTTTGAAGCATAAGGGGAGCCTAAATTAGATCTTCTTCTTACGAACTTAATTGATAAATCTTTAAGGACTGACAATAGATTGATTTCGTATTGTCGTG
Source organism: Forsythia suspensa (assembly GCA_023638005.1). Lineage (NCBI taxonomy): Eukaryota > Viridiplantae > Streptophyta > Magnoliopsida > Lamiales > Oleaceae > Forsythia > Forsythia suspensa. The sequence goes on along the minus strand of CM042674.1, from coordinate 56,781,236 downwards.
TGTGTTTTGGGAATTAATGAATGATTAGATGATTGCTGAGTTAGACAATGGTGGATTCCGAAACCTTGGTATTTTACTCAACTTGAATGATCAATTCATCTTTTTATCATATTTCTTTAGTCTTTTAGTTAAACAATTTCAACAACAAAACTCTTCAATTCAACTAGCCTAGAATAACAGTTAATTTGGATTAAATTACACCTTCCTCGTAGCAGTCTCTGTGGGATCGACCTCGTTACTACTTATCTATATTCCAATAGATTCGTACACTTGCGAGTTAATTAAAATTTGACATCAAGTTTTGGCGCGTTCTGCCGGGATTGCGTCTGAAGGTTAATCTAATCTTAGTTAATTTTACTCTTGACTAGTTATAATTTAGGATTTTATTTTATATATTTTATTTTCGTTTTATAAAAAAAAAAAAAAAGAGAAATTCAAGAATCAATAATCTTCATTGTGCATGCTTGGTCGTAGATCTTTAGAACTTAAGCTAGAACATCTAGATAGTGAAATTGAAAGGACTTTTCACCAACAAAAACGTGCCACTAATCTAGATAAAATTGAAGGAACCGAAGCAATAGTAGCTATGGGAGATGAAATTGAGGAGAGACCTTTCAGGGACTATTTTAGTCCATTAGCTAATTTGAGCACCTCATGCATACAATACCCACGAAGTCACTTTGCTAGAACTTTTGAGCTTAAATCGAGTGTGCTTAAGCTGTCTTCCATCTTTCTATAGTTTAGATAGTGAAGAACCCTACAATCATCTCACGGACTTCTATGTTTGTATGTGAAACATTCAAATATAAGAATGTATCTCTCGATAATGTTAAACTTCGTCTATTTTCCTTTTCTACGAAAGATAGATCTAGATCATGGTTTATCGTTACACCGCTAATAGTATTACTTCTTGGGAACAAATGGTTGCTAAATTTTTGAATAAATACTTTCTGTTCACAAAACTAATGCTATTCGCAGGGAAATTTCAGAGTTTGTGCAGAGAGACGAGGAACTATTCTATGAAACTTGGGAGAGATTCAACGGGCTTTTTATGAAATGTCCACATCACGGCTATGAAAAATGGCATTTATGCCAATATTTTTTGGAGGGCTTGCTATCGCATATTCAAGAATGGTTGATGGCCACAAGCGGTGGAAAGCTTATGTCTAAGAATGCTACAGAGATCTGGAGCTTCTTTAAAAAGCAAGCTGACAACTCACAACAGCGGAGTCGCTCCTTTAGAACTGAACCAAAGAAGAGGGGGATTTATGAGATTCGCAGCAGTGAACCTAGCTCAGAAATCAAAGACGTGAAATGCATGATAAAAGACATTTCATAAGTTGACCTCATTGATGACCAATAGTCCCTCTGAGCCGGAAGCATGTCTTGAGCAAGCTAATGCCCTCAACATGATGAGGAAACCTCCTTACAATCCTTACTCCAACACCTATAATCCAGGTTGGAGGGACCACCCCAATTTTTCTTGGTCGCAGGGTGTTCAACAGGATAATCTGACAGGTCAAGTTTCAAAGTGAGCTTCTCAACAATTCAATCACAATTTTTCACAGCCAAAACCATGGGAGGAAGCAATTCATAACTTGACAAAAGCTACACAAGCTGCATTAGAGCATCAGAATCACACAATTACTGAGTTTAAGAATGAAGTACGCGCTAGCCAGAACTCTCAGGCACAATCCATCTCCAATCTTGAAAACATGATGGGACAACTAGCTTCATCAGTCCAACAGTTGGCAACAACCATTGAGAAAGGAAAGTTTCCTAGTCAGCCATTTGCTAATCCTAAAGGAGTGCAACATGAAGAGGCTAAATCCATCATGACTTTGAGATGTAGCAGTCTGTTTGACAACAAAGTGGATATCTCAAAGCAAAACACATCTCAACCACTTTCTCCAGGTACTGTTCCAACTGATGATTCAATCCAAGAAGCTCCCAAAGAGGACAATGAGCCATCTTACATTCCAAAAGCCCCATTTCCTCAGAGGCTCACAAAGGTAAAGCAAGGTAATTCTATCAATGATATGATAGAAATCTTCAAGCAGGTAAGTGTAAATATTCCTTTACTTGATGCTATTAAGCAAGTTCCTGCCTATGCTAAATTTTTAAAAGATCTATGTACAACAAAGAGACAACTACATATGCGTAAAAAGGCATTTTTAACTGAACAAGTTAGCTCTATAATTCAAAGCAACACTCCTCCGAAATTTAAAGATCCAGTTGTCCTACTATCTCATGCATCTTAGGAAACCATAAAATTGAGAAAGCTTTGCTAGATTTAGGAGCTAGTGTTAATCTTCTTCCTTTATCTCGTGTATATGCAACTTGGACTAGGCGAGTTAAAACCAACATCTATGATTTTACAACTTGCTAATAGATGCGTGAAAGTACCCGAGGAATTGTAGAGGATGTTTTGATCTGAGGTTGACAAGTTTTATTTTTCTGTTGATTTTGTTGTACTTGATACTCAACCCGAGACGAGACTCTACAAAACATATTCCTGTAATTTTGGTCGTCCTTTTCGGCAACATCTAATGCTATTATTAATTGCAGGAATGGAGTTATGCAACTATCCTTTGGCAACATGACATTAGAATTGAATATTTTTAATGTCAACAAGCTACCACATGATAATGAGGATGTTGTTGATGTTGACATGATAGAAGCATTAGATGATGATTGTTTTGCTTATATTAAGTGTGATGATGCGTTAAACATGTGCTTAACTCATTTGGGTTCTTATTTTGATGTTGATAGTGGTATAGAAAAAGTGAATGTTTTGTTTGGATCATCACCTATCATGGGTACAACTAAATGGAAACAGATAATTGAGCCACTTCCAACGCGTGCCAAAGTCAATAGGTGCAAGCAAAGCAGGTCCTCCAAAGCACTATTCAAAGTACCGTAAGGAAACTAGACAATGAGTCAAGCTAATGACTATAAATAAGCGCTTAATAGGAGGCAACCCATTTTCTAACCCTTTTATTTACTTGCTTTTTATGTAGTAGTTTTAGATAGTTTAAATAATTTATTAGTTTTTATTTTGTTTATTGCACTTATTAGGCCTCATCATGTCAAGCGCAGGATATCCTACTTGTGCAAGCCGCTTGGACTATATTTAGGCAACCTTCTTTTGACCAAGGGTCCCAGCACTACATCTGAGTCCACTTCAATCGGACCTTCAACCAACCGGATCCATCTTCTCCACGTCTATCTACGGGAGTACACGATCTTTTCTTCCTTTATGTGCTTTCGTTTGCTTTTACATTGGGGACAATGTAATGTTTTAGTTTGGGGGTGGGTTAAAAAGTATCAGGATAGAATTTGTGCATTATTCTGGTCTATATAACTGAAGTAATTTTATTTTGTTAAAAACAAAAAAAAAAAAAAAAAAAAAACAAAAATATTTTAGTAGTTTATGTGTAATTCTTGTTGAATATCTTATCGCCAATGATGATATCTGTTCAAAATTGAGCACATTTTAGTAGACTATTAGACAACACTTGAACTCATTCTTTTATACGAATACTTATCTATGTTAGACTGATTAAGTAAGCACATAGCCACTATTGACTTATCCGTTTATTGGAGACATGACTTGAGTGTTTGTGTTGACATTATTGGTGAGTATCATGATAAAAAATTATGTTCCTACATTCTTAGAGCTAGTGACTAAACCTTTTGAGAACAGGTTTGGGGTGTTAAAGTTACTACTTTTGTTCTAAGACTTTTGATGGTTTGGGTTTTTCGGGTCTCATCTTTGGTTGAATGGGTTATAGTCAAGGAATCTAAAGCTGAGCACTACTCGCATGGTGATAAAATTAAATAAAAGATCGACTAGAGCAATTAAGCTTGTTAAGGTATCTTAAAACACGGTGTCCTATGGTCATCGACTTGGGAGTCATCGGCCCAAAGCTCGCTACATGAGTCCCTGTATCTAAAACAAGAAAAAGAAAAGAGAGCGACATTTATAAATTTACATCTTCACTTCTCTATTAACACTGTGAGACTCGAGCAATTAAGTCTCGCTAGGGTATTTTCAAACTGGTGCCCTATGGTCATCGACTTGGGAGTCATCGACCAAAGCTCGCAACAAGGGTCACATGAAAGCTAGTGAAAGAGAAGTATTGCACGGGATGTAAGGCTCATTAACATGAGTTGAATAAATAAATAAAAAAGTAGAAGTGCTCTTTCGAGAAAGGATTGCTAGATTAGAACCTTAGAGGCGAAGATGAGAATTCAGAAATCTCTCACCATCCTAATTCTCAGAATACAAGTGCTAAGTTTTACCACTCTTGTTGAAAAGAAAGAGCCTGAATGATCAATAGAAACCAATTTCGCTAGAACACCTCGGGATTTGAAAGAAAAGCTTTAGAAGTGTGATAACTTACGAGAGGTGTAAGGAATAAATGACTACAAAGGGTTCGGGATTGCTAAAATATCAACAACACAATATTGGTCATAGTCTAATACATGTATAAGTTAAATTTTTGGCTATTCACACACTCACACAAGGTCGAGCATCGGATAAGTGAAAAATTTTGTGCTGTTGTTTGATATCTTTCTAATAGTGTTGTTTTATTATTGAACCTGAGGCATATGGTAAGGAGTTTAACATTGACTAATTTTCCATTGATTCTTTTAGCGTAGTTTTAATTTATATTTTAGTTTTATTTTTGTTCGAGGACGAACAGAGGGTTAGTTTGGGGGTGTTTGATAAGTGCATTTTATGCACTAATTTCGGCCTTTGAATTAATCATTTATGTCTCATATAATTGCTTTTCTACTCACTCTATTGTATTATTCTTCTTATTTCAGTTTTGGACTGTTTATAAGCAAATGGGGAAGAATGGACGGAAAGAGCAACAATTTGGTGAAATCGGCGAGTAAGTTGAGTTTTTGAAATGAATATCAAGAGACAAACATTGGAGGATGAGGAAGATGATAAACTCATTAAGTTTAAGGTGTTTTGGAGTGACAATGAAGAGTTCAATCAATGGTTGAGACACCAGAAAGCTAAAGAACTGAATTGAGAAACTACCTACCGAAGCATGTGGAGAAATTAGAGTACAACTTTTGATATTAAAATCTACACAAGGCAAATGATATACCATTGGAAAGATAATTGAATTACGAGTCCAACACATTTTACGGATCTCAATTTGGAGTTTCCTACAAGAAGTTATGGCCATTTGAAAAACAGCCGCCGCAGAGGAAACAGCGTAAGCTGGGCGATCGCCCAGGCTTAAATTTGGGCGATCGCCCAACCCTATTTTTCAACAGCAGAAAGCTTTTCCTTGGCCTGGGCGATCGCCCGGGTTTGCACTGGGCGATCTCCCAGTGTATTTTCGGCAGAAACATAATTTTCTTTCCTTTTTGAGTCCTAATACAATTAGGAAACCTTTGGGACACGATTTTAATGAATATTTGGGATCTTTTAGGGGAAAATTAGGTAAGTATATATATGAGTTATTAACTCATATCAAGGGTTGGATTTTTGGGGAGCAAATCAAGAGAAGACGGAAGAGAACAAGAGAACAAGACCTCATCGACTATCAAGACTTCTTCGAAGATTTCTCTTCTTCAATCCATGCCGGGTTTTACCAATTATTGTTTTTCTAGTTTAATTATGTTCTTCTAATTTTCTTTAGCCAAGGTAGACGATGAAACCTTGTTTTGATTAAGTGATTATTTAAGTATTCGGTTAATTCCTTCTTAAGAGCTTTAACGTTCATGGCTTGTTCTTAATTAGATTAATTAAATATAATTAATTTCATCTTAAATATCATGTATTTTTGATAGTTAGATATTGATTTAATTAATCCATGCTTGGTGATTAAATATGTTCTATTAATTGCTTTTGATTTTTCGTTATCTTTTATTCGAATTGGGATACATAGAATGCTTAGAGATTCTTTGATTCTTTGTTTTCTTTCAATTGATCTTGATCTGAAAAACGCTTGAGTAATTTATGTTTGAAGCATAAGGGGAGCCTAAATTAGATCTTCTTCTTACGAACTTAATTGATAACTCTTGGGGACGGCAATAGATTGATTTCGTATTGTCGTGTGTGTTTTGGGGAATTAATGAATGATTAGATGATTCTTTGAGTTAGACAACGGTGGATTCGAAACCTTGGTATTTTACTCAACTTGAATGATCAATTCATCTTTTATCATATTTCTTTAGTCTTTTAGTTAAACAATTTCAACAACAAAACTCTTCAATTCAACTAGCCTAGAATAACAGTTAATTTGGATTAAATTACACCTTCCTCATAGCAGTCGCTGTGGGATCGACCTCGTTATTACTTATCTATATTCCAATAGATTCGTACACTTGCGAGTTAATTAAAATTTGACATCAATAGAATATGATTTTTAAATTCAGTAGACTATGATCGGTGTTTCTTTGTCAATATCCATGGAAGTATCACCATCAAATACACATTAAAGTTCACTAATACAACACAAAGAAAAATCGAAAATGAAAAACCACCATTACTATGGAACAAGATTGCCAGAATACGTTGCACTTTATGTGTTTCTTTCTTTTGTAAAGAATCTCAACAAGGCTAGCTAGGATTATGATGATTTTAGAATGCTTTGGACCTAGTTTTCTATATGGTCATCAAAAGGGAAAGTAGATGGAGAGAAAAGTGATTGTAAAAATTGTTATTCACGTTTTGAATAAAATGAAAAACTCTTCCGTTTACTTGCTTGAGTCTTCCAATTTGTGGCACGGTAGACAAGGACATGTTAATTACGACACTTTGCGTAGACTAATTAACTTGAATTGCATACCTACATTCCAAATTGATAATAAACATAAGTGTGAAACTTGTGTTGAGGCAAAATTGACAAGGTCATCATTTCAATCTGTTGAAAGAAAAACTGAACCACTTGATTTAATTCACACCGATGTATGTGATTTAAAATCTGTACAAACAAGGGAAGGAAACAAATATTTTATTACTTTTATTGATGATAGCACAAAATATTGTTTTGTGTATTTGCTTAAAAGTAAAGACGAAGCTATAGAAAAATTTGTTCTCTATAAGAATGAAATTGAAAATCAACTCAACAAGAAGATCAAAGAGTTGAGAAGTGATAGAGGTGGTGAATATGAATCACAATTTGCTGAATTTTGTGCACAACATAGAATTAAACATGAAACAACAGCACCTTATTCACCTCAACAAAATGGTGTTGCTGAACAGAAAAATAGAACATTGAAAGAAATGATGAATGCAATGTTGTTAAGTTCTGGATTACCTCAGAACATGTGGAGAGAAGCTGTGTTATCAGCTAATTACCTTTTAAATAAGGTGCTTCGGAAGAAAGGAGATAAGAGCCCCTACGAGTTATTGAAAGGAAGAAAACCTTCCTACAAATATTTACGAGTGTGGGGGTGTCTTGCCAAAGTGGCGGTACCTACACCAAAGAAGGTGAAAATAGGACCAAAAACTGTTGATTGCATATTTATCGGATATGCACATAACAGTAGTGCTTATCGATTTCTTGTGTTTGATTCAAAAATTTCTGATATACACAAAAACACGATAATGGAATCGAGAAATGCATCATTCTTTGAACATGTATTTCCATACAAGTCCAAAGAAGAAGCGAGCTCTTCTAAACGGACATATGAGACTATGATTGAGAATAGTCAGAACCAAGAAGTAGAAGAGGAAGTTGAGATTGAACCAAGACGTAGCAAAAGAGAAAGGACAGAAAAATCTTATGGTCCTGATTTTATGACTTATATGCTAGAAATTGAACCCCAAAGCTTCAAAGAAGCTATAAACTCTTCAGAAGGACCTCAATGGAAAGAGGCAATTAAAAGTGAGATAGATTCTATTATGCAAAACCATACATAGGAGCTAGTGGATCTTCCTCCATGATGCAAACCACTAGGCTACAAATGAATTTTCAAGAAGAAAATGAAAACAGATAGAACAATCGAAAAGTATAAGGCAAGGCTTGTTATAAAAGGATACAGACAACGAGAAGGCATTGATTACTTTGAAACATATTCTCCAGTAACGAGAATAACATCTATTAGGATGATACTTGCAATTGCATCTTTGCAGAATCTTGAAGTACATCAAATGGATATGAAAACTGCCTTTCTAAATAGAGATTTAGATGAAGAAATCTACATGGAACAACCTGAGGGTTTTTCTGCTCCAAGGCAAGAAAACAAAGTCTATAAATTAGTGAAGTTATTGTATGGCTTGAAACAAGCTCCAAAACAATGGCATGAAAAGTTTGATCATGTCATGATGGAATGTGGATTTAAAATCAATGAGTGCGATAAATGCATTTATATCAAAGACACTGAAAATGGCTATGTCATTTTATGTCTTTACGTTGATGACATGCTTATTGTTGGAAGCAACGATAAGATGATTAAATCTACTAAAGACATGTTAAATTCAAGATTTGACATGAAGGATATATGTTTAGAAGATGTGATACTTGGAATTAAAATTTTAAGAACATCAGAGAGAATTGTCCTAAGTCAATCACACTATGTAGAGAAAATTCTTGATAAATTTAACAAGGATGATTACGGCATGGCTAGAACACCGATAGATACCCGGTCGGCATCTATCAAAGAACAGAGGCGAGAGTATCTCTCAAGTAGAATACTCTAGAATTATTGGAAGTCTGATGTACTTAATGAGTTGTAGAAGACCAGACATAACCTACACAGTTAGCAAACTGAGTAGATACACGAGTAATCCAGAGTCGACCCTTCGGAAAGGAATAATAAGAATACTAAAGTATTTGAGATATACTCGTGATTATGGGCTGCATTATACAAGATATCCAAAGCAGATTATTGAAGGATACAAATGACGCTAATTGGATATCGATATAAAAGACTCAAAGTCTACAAGTAGATTTGTGTTCACTTTGGGAGGTGTGACTATATCATGGAAATCCTCTAAATAGATGGTTATAGCCGGATCCTCTATGGAATCTGAGTTTATAGCTTTAGACAAGTGTGGTGAAGAGGTTGAGTAGTTCAAAGGGACATCCTAATTGTAAATACTTAATTAGATCACTATAGGGGTTCTCTCCTACCCATTCCTATGATAAACAGTGATACCCGTAGAGGAAAGGATAAGCAATAGGCTTTTAATGATTCTTACGAGCGGAGTAGAACGGGCTATTCTTAATTAAGAAATCACCTATGTGAGAGAGAAGTGGGGCCGTTTCTAAGAGAATTGTGTAAGGCGCAATTCTTAAAAACTCTCGCAGAACCAGGAAGATGTTCACGGCCATAAATGAACATAACATTGAGAAGTGAACTAATGTCAGAAAGAATTCTGTGTGAGGTATATCATCGTTTACACAAACGGCAGAACAGTTCAAGGACATGCATCTACTGATCAGCTAGTAAAGTAAATATACTTTCATAAGGGAAGGTTCAAAGGATAACACCTACCAATCCTATGCAGGATTCAGACGTTGAACTTTATCACCAAGTCTTCCGTGTCTCTGTTAATTTCCATTCATGTGGGAGATTGTTGGAAAATAAGTATGGTGAATGAAAATTTAAAGCTCACCTTTTGATTTTCTCAACTCTCTACCCTTTCATTTTTTTTTTTTTGTAACTCTTGTAACTCTCATATTAATGGTGAGTTTGGAATTGGAAGGTCATTCTTGTGCCTATATAAACAAGTCCATTTTTCTCATTTCAACACACAATAATTCAAGCATTTTCTTTCTTCCTTTCATTCCTTCAAGTTTTCTTTTAGAGGTGATAAAGTTCGGCAAAGAGAGTGCGGTACAACCAGTTCTACCGTTGTATCTGGGAGACAACGTTCATAACCTACGGTGAGGGGACGAATCTCATTTTAAGGAAGCCCATACACGTCAGGCCTCGGTTTGCACTTTCTTCTTCAAATTTAATTCTGCAATTTCCTTAATTTTTGTTTCTTGTTCATGTAATATGAAGTTTCTCTTTTTATTTCAAAACGTGAATAACAATCTTAAAACAGATTCTTGATAAACTTATATTACATGTAAAACAGTGAAATACATACGTATGAAACTAGTTGATTTATAAAGCTGAGTAAATTACATACGTATGAAACTAGTTTAGTTGGAGTTTTCTTGATTTGTGTATTCGCAAAACTAGAAGGCTTTGTCAAAAGGATCTAAAATGTCTAAAGAGAGCTTGGGATTTAAGTGGTCCACTTGTAACCCCTCCTCGCATGGAAGCATTTTAGTTGCGTGTTATTCAAATCAACAAGACGAAAAGAAATGAATTAATTTCATATTTGCATGTGTAACTAAACCGAAAAACAAATTTGTTTATTCATTTATTTTAAAAGTGGAACTAAAATTATTCTCTTGTTTTGAAAATGACAACCGATCCAATTACTCAAGTTGTAGCTCGAAACCAAGCGTAGCTCTGCGCTAAGTCCATTTGTGAACCAGATTTGTGGTACAAGTGCCAAGTTTTCTTTGTGACCCAAACTATGGCTCCAATCGGTCATGTAATGCTTCAGTTAATCATGGAGAAAAAGCGGAGAAGTTCAATGGATTGAATTTCAAAAGGTGGAAGCAGAAAATGCTATTTTATCTAACCACCTTGAATCTTGCGAGATTCTTGTTCAAGATGCTCCAGAAACTCAAAGCAGGGAGGAGACATACAAGTCATCAAGACCTTTGAAGCTTGGAAACATTTCGATTTCCTATGCCGGAATTATGTCATGAATGGCTTGGCGATTCACTATACAACGTGTATAGTACAATGAAAAGCGGCGAAAAGAATTGTGGGAGTCTCTAGACCGCAAATATAAAACCGAGGATGCAGGGCTAAGAAATTTATTGTCGGCCATTTCCTGGATTATAAAATGGTGGACTCAAAAACTGTAATCAGTTAAGTATAAGAACTTCAAGTAATCTTGCACGAGATTCATGCCGAGGGGATGGTTTTAAGTGAAACTTTCCAAGTGGCAGCAATGATTGAAAAGCTACCTCCGGCTTGGAAAGATTTCAAGAATTACCTAAAGCACAAGCGAAAGGAAATGAACATTGAAGAACTGATTGTTCGACTTCGAATTGAAGAAGACAATAAAGGTTCGGGAAAAGAAGGGTTCAATCCTCCAATGGCCAAAGCTAACGTTGTGGAGCATGGTCAAAGTTCTAAGATGAACAAAAACAAGTTTGGAAAGGGCCAAAGATGGGACCGAAAGGAGGTGTGTCCAAGAAGAAATTTCTTGGAAAATGCTACAACTGTGATGTAGTAGGTCATGAGATCGTTGGAGTGCACGAGGTTGTCAAGAGGAACAACAAGAAAAAGCCAATATGGTTGATGACATCACACATGATGTATACGAAATGAACCTCATTGCGGTCATTTCAAGTGAATCTAGTGGGTTCAAATCCGAGAGAATGGTGGATGAACACCGGTGCCACACGACATGTTTGCTCGACAAGGAAATGTTTAGTGGTTTTGAAGAAGCAGATGGAGAAAAGTCGTATATGGAAAATTCAGCAACCTCTCGAAATCAAGTGCCATGGAAAGGTGGTTCTAAAGATGACGTCGGGAAAGAGTCGACTCTAAACAACGTACTCTATGTGCCAGAGATTCGCAAGAATTTGGTATCTGGCTCGCTGTTAAACAAACATGGATTTTGTATGGTGTTTGAGTCAGACAAAGTCATTTTGTCTAAGTCTGGAATGTTTGTAGGAAAGGGTTATGTAAGGAATGGGCTCTTTAAGCTCAATGTTATGGCTATTAAGCCAAAAATGAATAACAAAAATTTAATTGAAGCAGTAGAAAAAAGTCGAGATCGTAGAACTTCCCATGAATAAGACCTTTCAAATTAATAGTTTAGATGCTTTCTACATGTGTAATATTAAATCTAATTGTACATAATCTTTAGTACTTCTAAGCTTTTAAAAACACAAGAGGCATGAACTTGTCTTCTATGGCTTCATGTTAGATACATTAATTTTCCTTTACAAAACGAGAATGACAATGAATAGAATGTTAGAACCCACTCAAAAATCCAACTATTAAGCAAGGAATTTTGAAAAATAAAAGCATTGAAACTGCAAAAATCAAACAAGACACAAAATTAAAAAAATAATACAATTTAATCCTCTGAAAAGAGAGAGTCCTAAATTCCTAAATCCATCCCTCAAATGAAACTGCATAACTTAACAAATAAAACCACAAGATAAAAGATAAGAAACTTTTGATTGCAGTATCTTACCAAAATTAATTGCAGTATCTTATCAAAATTGAAGTTTTTGTTGTGCGATTTTTTTACCTCCTGTGATTGAAGGGAGAGATGAATGGATGTAGGTGGAGTGGAATCGGTGTAGGTGAAGTGGGTAGATACACAAATTGATTTTTCCATTAGAAGAAATTTTTTCCCAAATGCTTTTGCTTGGTAGATGTCGTTTGTCCCTTCGTTTTCTTCATTGTCCACCATTTTTTCCTCCACAATTGCTGAGTCAGCGTGTTAGACTAACCTTCTAAAGGTGAACAATGGCTTTGACATTGTTTGTTTTTATTTTGGCCATGTCAGCATAACATGGTTCAAGAAAAAGTGCACTGGAGAAGAAAATATTTAGACATTGTCTATTTTGATGATTTGGCATATTTTTGTTCACATCCACATTGTTGCATTAGAGATGCTCTTAGCCTAAATTCAACAAATTCTCAAAGTTCATTGATGAATTGAAGTCTGAAATACATCGTGGAGTAAGTTTTGTGAAAATGGTTAACGTGCATGCTAAGAACATCTTCAATGCAACAGTGTGGATTATATTGTTGCATGATAAGTGCATTTTGTGCACTTATTCAGACCTTTAAACTAGCCTTTTATCCTGTTATTTTATTGAATTTATACTTAATTTTGTGTTTTATTCTTCATATTTCAGTTTGGACCCGTTTATAAGCAAATGGAGAAGAATGGACGAAAAGAGCAACAATTTGGTGAAATCGATGAGTAAATGAAGAAGAAGATAAAATCAATAAGTTATGGTGTGTTGGAGTGACAATGAAGAGTTGAAACAAATAATATACCATTGGAAAGATAATCGAATTACGAGTCTACCACTTTTTACAGATCTCAATTTGGAGCTTCCTACAAGAAGTTATTACCGTTTGAAAAACAGTTGCCCAGTGTTATTTTTGCTGCGGGAATTTTGTTTCCTTTTCGAATTCCAATTCGATTAGGAAACATTTTAACTCACGTTTTTAAGGACTTTTAGGGATAGTTTTGGGCACAAATTAGGTAACTATATATATGAGTTATTAACTCATAACAATGATGGAATTTTGGGGAGAAAGCGAGAGACAAATCAAGAACGAAGATCAAGATTTTATCTTTCAAGAACTCAACGAAGATCAAGTTCAAGATTTCATGTCTCAATTATTTCTTCATATTCGGGTTATGAATTCCATATTTTCTTCTCTTCTTTATTTTCGTATTATTAGTATGTTAGGCTAGAATTAAATAGTGCTAGGATCGTGATGAAGCTTGTATCATGAATCTTTAATTCTTGAACCTAGTTTTTATATTTAAGCATGTTTTATTTTTGAACAATTGATATTGATTTTCCTTCATCTACAATTATATATGCTTAATAGTTGTATGAGTCTTGTGGCTTATTTTACCTTCGAGAGATGGAAAATAGGTTATACATATATTAATTGTCGTAGAGTCCCATAGGAGATAAAAATATACCGCTATGCTTTACGTGATCTCTAAGTATTCACAAATTCTAATGCATTCTTGTATGCTCGCATTACGTCATAGAAATATAGTGAAAGTCGCATATAGGAATATGTTTAATTCTATTCGAGAGAGATTGTTAAATTAAATTAGGAATATTGATCTTCATAAGTAAATCTTGTTATCAAATTTAATGGTTCCGGTTAAAGATAATTGATATAAGTGGATTCGAGTTCCTAGTATATTTTTCTTTTCTTTTCTTTTCCAATTTTAAAGTAATTCTCATTTAGTTTAATTTCTTATTTGTTTGATTTATAATTAGTTAATTAATTTTAGTTCATGTTTTAATTAGTTTAAGAAACAAACATTCAAAAGTTCATTAGATTCGGTTAAGGTTAGTATAATTGAACTGAACTATCTAAATCTTTGTGGGAACGATACTTGGACTCAATATCCACTTTATTACTTGAGCGATCCGTGCACTTGCAGAATTATTAAAGATATAAAATCGCCTGACATGAACTAAAATTAATTAACTAATTATAAATGAAACAAATAAGAAATTAAACTAAATGAGAATTACTTTAAAATTGGAAAAGAAAAGAAAAGAAAAATGTACTAGGAACTCGAATCCACTTATATCAATTATTTTTAACCGGAACCATTAAATTTGATAACAAGATTTACTTATAAAGATCAATATTCCTAATTTAATTTAACAATCTCTCTCGAGTAGAATTAAACCTATTCCTATATGCGACCCGACTATATTTCTATGACGAATGCGAGCATACAAGAATGCATTAGAATTTGTAAATACTTAGAGATCACGTAAAGCATAGCGGTATATTTCTATCCCCTATCGGACTTTACGACAATTAATATATGTATAACCTATTTTCCATCTCTCGAAGGTAAAATAAGCCACAAGACTCATACAACTATTGCGCATATAATTGTAGATGAAGAGAAAATCAATATCAATTGTTCAAAAATAAAAACATACTTAAATATAAAAACTAGGTTCGAAGAATTAAAGATTCATGATACAAACTTCATCACGATCCTAGCACTATTTAATTCTAGCATAGCATACTAATAATACGAAAATAAAGAAGAGAAGAAAATATGGAATTCATAACCCGGATATGAAGAAATAATTGAGAGATGAAATCTTGATCTTCGTTCTTGATTTGACTCTCGTTTTCTCTCCAAATTCGGTCTCTCCAAAATTCCATCATTGTTATGAGTTAATAACTCATATATATAGTTACCTAATTTGTGCCCAAAACTATCCCTAAAAGTCCTTAAAAACGTGAGTTAAAACGTTTCCTAATCGAATTGGAATTCAAAAGGAAACAAAATTCATGCAAACAAAAATAACATTTGGCGGTTGTTTTCAAGCGGTCATAACTTCTTGTAGGAAGCTCCAAATTGAGATCCGTAAAAGTGGTAGACTCGTAATTGATTATCTTTCCAATGGTATATCATTTGTTTCAACTCTTCATTGTCACTCCAACACACCTTAACTTATTGATTTTATCTTCTTCTTCATTTACTCATCGATTTCACCAAATTGTTGCTCTTTTCATCCATTCTTCTCCATTTGCTTATAAACGGGTCCAAAACTAAAATATGAAAAATAAAACACAAAATTAAGTATAAATTCAATAAAATAACAGGATAAAAGGCTAGTTTAAAGGTCTGAATAAGTGCACAAAATGCACTTATCAAACACCTCCAAACTAAACATTTGTTCGTCCTCGAACAAAAATAAAAATAAACTAGAACTTTAAACTAAGCTAAATGAATTAACAGGAAATGAATTAATGTTAAATTTCTTACCATATACCTCAAGTTTGAAAAATAAAGTAACACGTTTAGAAAGAGATCAAACAACATAAAGAATTTTCACTTATCCAATACTCGACCTTTAGTGAGTGTGTGAGTAGCCAAAAATTGAACTTATACCTGTATTAGATCATGATCAATATTGTGTTGTTGATATTTTTTACAATCCCGAACCATTTGTAGTCATTTATTTCTTACACCTCTCGTAAAATCTCACACGTCTTATGTTTTTCTCTCCAATCTCGAGGTGTTCTATGTGTCAAATAAAATGGAGTTAGAGAGAATATGATTTCCAATGGAGTTGTAGATTGAAAAAATTGTGGTTAACATGTACAAGACATATTGGTAGATAAATTAAAAATTAAATAAAGAATTAATAATACACATTTAGATGAAGATAAATTATAAAAAAATAAAATAAAAGAGACTTTACACATATTTCGATAGACATTAAATAATAGATGATGTCTAGCACACCGTCCAAATATGGACGGTGTGCTAGACATCTTCCACACTTCTCTTGTCACGTAAGCAATTTAGAATGACGTGGCACACTTTTTAGTGCAATCCACGATTACATTGGAGATGCTCTTAAGCTATAGATGAGTGAGGTCCTTATATTATAATAATATATGAATGATGGTCTTACTAAATAATGAATTAAAATGATGTTTGATTAATTTATAAATTTTAAAAAACACATCCAAACACGGTCTTATTACTAGTACAATTTGACCACTTTGCTAATGGAAACACATTTTTGTTAATCACGTTTAATAGTGTACTAATAAGTCCATAAACAACTATGATCTATTATCCCTTTCAAGGGGTAAAAAGAAATATATTTCATCATTTTAAAGTGGAGTATCCAATTCTTTTTTTGGAGAAATTATTTAGGCAGTTGCAGCTTCATATCATGAAGGGACGGATTTAGACGGGAGTTAAAAATTTTTAGATCAAATTAATATAATGTTTTTTCCTGTACCAAAAAAAATGTTTTGGGCCAGGGGGTTGAGGGGGACTCCAACGAAGTAAAATCCCCTTGTATCCGCCCATGATATCATCCCCATAATTTCATAAAATAATCATAATGTCGCATCCAATATGCCCCATAACCTTCTAAAATATTCACTTCTTTTGTCACTTCCTTGCTTCTCCGAGTTGCGGTAATCGAATTTTATTTTACTCTTTATCTTTTGATTTAAATATAATTACAAAAGCACTCTTTGAAAGACTTGACTATTATAATAAAACTCCTCAGAAAGGATAGAGGCGTTCGCACTTTGAAGAGTCAATTACTTGATGCTCATTTATAATTCAATTATCAACTAGTTTGATCTTTTCTTAGACTCCGCCGGCTGTGCCCCATCACCATGAAAATCTGTTAAGATTCCATTGCTAAAATGTATATAGCATTTGTTTGGTAGAGTTTAAAAGTAATTTTTTAAAAGATTTTAATAAAAATTGATGAAATATATAGTTAAAAAATTCATAAAAATTGTAAGTTTCATTAAATGTGTAGGTGAAATTGAATTTACGGAAAAAAGAGTTTATTTTAAATTATGTCAAACATGCTCATAATTGTGTTCAAGTCTCAAAAGCATTGACAACTTGCACTCCTATTTCATCAGTCCCCACAACATGCATTATATACCCCTGTTCAAAAAACACGTATTTCATCATCAATTTTTGCATTAGTCCCACATGAACATGCATTGTTTTTAGTACGAAAACAAATTTGCTGTGATTTTAATATAATCAATTTTAGTGTGATGAAGAAAGAATCAACCGTGAGCAGAAGCGGATTTAGAAATTGATAAGTAAGGGGTTTGAATTTTTATAAAGTGATATTCGACAATAAAAACACGTCTAGTTAGTACCTAACGAGCCTTACGCTTTAATATGCATATAGTTACCAAAATACGTTAACCTAGAAGATAAAAAAGGAAATGAGAAAATTAAAATTGGACTTAGAAAAGTGATGTCTTAAGCTTCTTGACATATACATCAAGCAAAGTCTTAAAGAATTATTAGGTAATACGACATAAATAATTGAAATTTGATGAATACTTGTTTTATATTTGTCACAACGAGTTTTAAAAAAATTAATCTTGATGAATTATAAACAGATTCTCAAATAAACTGATATTATAACAAAATAGATTTAAAAAGGTTTGCCATATAAACTAGTTAGCATAAAATATAATTTCTTTAGTTTACAATTACTCAAAATCAAAATATTGTATACGAATTGTAGTTTTAAAAAATTAAAAGACATTGTAAATAAAAAAAATAACATTTGGGCATGGGTAGGCTACCCAAGCCCTGTGCTAGATCCGCCTTTGAGAAGAATGAGCTAATCGTTTGATATTTTTGTTTATTGTATATTTCAAAATCAACATTTTAACATTTGGTAAAAAAAAAAAAAGACTTATTATTGTGGATATATACAATTGCTAAAATAAACATTGATTATAATGTTGTCATTTTGTATTATTATTATTATCTAATGTTGGAAAATTTATTTTTACTTTTATCAAATATTTTTCTAAGGCAATATGTTCACCATAATTATTTTAAAATAAAATAAAAATTAGTATCTATTAAATTTTAAAATTTATAAAATAATAATATAGAAGCATAGTCCATATAGTAAAAAATGAATGAATTTAATTGGTTGGTTTAAAATTGATATTTTGATTATAGTTAGCTAATCGGAAAAGTTAAAAACAAAATCTGAGAAGCTACTATTTTGTTGCTTCTCAAAATCTACTGTCAGATAGTATATATTCTTCTATAATTAGTCTTTTGTTTTGTTTTTTAAATTTATCAAACAACTAAAAATAACTTTTAATTATTTGACAATCAAAAATTAAAATCTAAAATCAATCACAAATGATGTCTTTTCACATAATTTATGGTATGTTAATTCCTATATCTCAAACAAGTGTCCATATACTTGTTATTAAGCTACAACTTGTATATTTGTCCCGGTTGCCATTTTACAAAATAGATATTTGTCTCCACGTGTATAATAATCGAATCGAAAATTAGTTCATTTTAATTTTTTTTCCAAAATTTATACTTTTCAACTCAATCCTAATCTATTCTTTGGAGCCAATACTTATTAATGATAATCAACATCTAAAAATAAAAATTGAATATTTTTTTTAATACTGAAAACCTAGCTATTTCTGTGGAAAAATAATCATAACTCTCCATTTAGATTAATTATAATTTAAGATTAATATATGAAAAAAATGGTTTACTATTTTTTTTCACATTCACATACTTCTAGATAGAACCTTTTTGCAAAAAATACATATAGGAGTTAGTTTTAATAATTACTGAATTTTGAGGCTCGTCTTTATCCACTCACTGAACTTTAAAATATTTGAGTGCTTACTGTACTCTCCATTACTCAATCCTAATGATCCATTAGCAATCTGTGAACGAAATTGTACACGTGGTAGATGAAATGCCCACGTGGCACACATGTCTGTGAACAGCTAGATGCCATGTCAAAACAAAATATAATATGTATGGCTGGCAAGACTCTGGCGGTCGAGTTAGCACCGCGCGGCCACCCCCATCATAGCGCCGCACAGATTTAGAACGGGTTGAAAACCCGTCCACATGCCCAACATCCCCCCTCATTTCATTTCCAATTTTCTTCCACCTTCTTCATCTCCTTCCACCCTCTTCAAATTTTCTTTCCTCTCTGATCCAAAAGTAGTTGTTGGTTCAAATTAGTTAAAATCACATATATAAGGTTCCTAATCGCAACCAAGTGCAAGGTAAATTGGCAAACCCTTCTTCTTCTTTCATATGTCATATATTTGTGTTTGTTTCTACTTTGACCTTAAATGTAAGGAGTATGAGCTATATTTTGTTTTATTATGTGGTGGGTAATGGAGGTAATTGATTGGGAGAAAATTTTTGGGCATGTGTATGCTGAATTGTTAAAATTTTCAACTTACTATCACAGGCGCCAACAATGTGTTCGGTGAAAGTCTCGAACCACATTTTCCTTCTTTCATTGTTGTTTCTTGTATTCCTACACACTCAATATTATTTTTGTAGTTGTATTATGATATTATGCGATTAAGTTATCATAATTTGAATATGGTTTTATATAGTCACACCTTCAACTTTAACCTCCTTATTCGTTTTATAATTTTAGGAAAATGCATCTCGGGCCAAGAAACCAAGCGTAGCATCCAAGGACAAAGGTAAGAAAATTGCCTCTTTGTCAACCCCCGCGAAAAGCAGCGCCCGATGGGGACACTACTGAGAACCTAAAATCCCGTTATACGAAAGATAGGATAAATGGTTTCTGAGGATATGACAAGTATACGGAGAGACATATAATTACCATCGACTTTTCGACTATCCTTGCTAACATCATCGCAACAAATGGTTGGGTCTTGTTTGTGTCAAAACCACCACTAGCTTCTATTCCATTGGTCAAGGAGTTCTATGCAAATTTCAACCCAAATATCATCAACCAAGAGCACAAAATTATCATAAAACTTATGTACAAGGTGTGCGGGTGCCATTTGGGCGAGAAGAAATCAATAGCCACTATGGAATCGAAGGTGACACGATATGCCCTCTCATAGAGGATTGGATAAAGTGTTATCACTCATTCATGGGCAAGAGAATAAATGGCCCGTAAATGATTAGATCATCCACAATACATGGCATCAGAAATCAAAGTACAACATCTTTTTATCTCCGCCAACGTCGACCCAAATGCTCATCAGACGTACATTCTTTCGAATAGGGCACAACTCCTTTATTGGCTTGCAAAATGGTACAAATTAAACATATGCAACCACATTTTCTATATAATTTTTTATGTCGCCAAAAGAGCCTAGCATAGAACATGTAATTCATGTTACTAAAGCTATCAATAAGACCACAAAGAAAGCGTTTGAGTCTCAGTTAATGAGGACTAGTATATCAGACAATGCCCAACAATTCAGTGAGCTTTGCTCGTCTCTTTGGTAGATAGTGGACAATCAGGAGAGGGCTTAATTGCTACAACAGTAGGAATCTCAAGCACATCGAGAATTCATGTCTGAGTAACGTTCTTGGTATCAACATGAAGTCAGAGAGTGGCAGTCTATCATGGACAAGCAACGAGAGCTACGCCTACGCTATGACACATTCAGTACCTAAATGTCTGATGTGTTATTTCGTTTGGGGCATTTCTTCCCCAACCCCGACCCTCCGACAGAATGACCTCACTTTTGACTTTTGTTAGTCTTTCATTATGAGCTAAAATTTTTATTGTTGGGTGATTGATGATGTTTGCAATTTATTTTGATGTTATTCATTCTCATGGATGTGCTTGCTATAACAACTCAATAGACTAGTTTTAATTCATTTGATCAAATAGGTCAATCATCGTGGGATACGACAACCCTTCATTAGTTTATTAATTTGAGAAGATGGGTCGCAGGATTTGATTTTGTGGCAATTGAAATTTAGGGGACCATGAGACTTGGAATTGGGCCACAACATGATCAGAATACATTTTGTTTTTTGTTTGTTTTTTATGTCGTTTACAAATAGCGCCAATGTTGAAAAAAGAAAAAGAAAAAAATATATTACATGATGGCACGGCTACGCGGTGCTAACAGAAAGTTAGCACTCTATTGTACGGTCGCTTGAGTCTGGCGCGGCCGTGCAATATTATTATTATTATTATTATTATTTTACGAATTGGCCATCGACTCTTTGCGGACATGTGTGTCACGTGGGTATTTTGTCTACCACATATACAGTTCCTTTTATGGATTGTTAGAAGTGAGTAACAATGAGTAACTTTGTAAAGTTCGGTGATCATTCAAACATTTTTAAAGTTTAGTGAGTAAGCGAAGACGAACTTCAAAGTTCAGTGATTATTCAAACATTTAACTCATGCATATCGAGTATCTATGACATAAATAAATCTAATTTAGTTATAAATTGGCTAATATGTCCGTATGTCAAATTAATGAACCTTGATGAATGAATTAATTGAAAAAAAAAATTATAAAATCAGTTATATAAAAAAAAAACAATGTTTCTTTATTCAACCTTTACTTTACTTAAAAAGTGGAACCTAGGGGTAGGCGTGTGTTGGGTTGGGTCGGGTCGGTTTGGGCTCAGGCGATAAGTGTGGTTTTACACTTATCCGGATCATCAAAAGTAGATAATTGTAAGTACTCTTAAGTGATTTTCTACTTAATTATGTGTCTATTTAATTATTTTAGGTCAAAACCCCGAGATCGGATGGAATTGGAGAAAAGCAAAGCAAAACAGGCGAAAATGGACTGAAGGCGTACAAAAACGTGGATATGGGGATCAACTTGTAGACATCCAAAAGTTTAAGGACTTGGGTTGCAAATAAAAGAGGACTAAATTGAAATGAAAGAATAAATTGGAGGACTAAAGATGATGAAATCCAAAGTTGAAAGACCTGGGCTGCAAATAAGATAACTAAAGAGGAGAAAGGACAAAATTATGACTAAGGACCAAATAAAATACACGTCAAACCTTGAAGGACTAAGCATGCAATATGGAGATTGGGATCAGAATTTGGTAACCTTTTTGTACTGTTTGCCGCGGTCAACCGTAGTTTGACCCTTGACCATCTGCTGCAGACGACAGCGTCCCCGAGTATTTTTGACTTATTTTTAATTCCAATTAGGATCTTTTTCGTCTTTTCATGTACATGAGTTGTTAAATTAGTAAAACACTATATAAAGACCTAATCTAAGTCAAAAGAAGAGGTTAATTCTTGGACCGAACATAAGAGAAGATGGAGAAAAGAACGACCAAGATCAAGAAGATTGGGGCGGTTAAACAAAGATTTCTTGGTACAAGATACTCAACTTTTTCTCTCCTCTTTTATTCAAGATCCAGTTATGTATTCGAAATTCTTCATATTGTCTTTATCCCGAATCATGAATAGCTAAAATTCATTGTTTGGATGAACAATATAGTCTAGTTTTAATTCTTTAATTTCGAATCTCAAGTTTTGACTTATAAATTGTTTAAGTATTTGATTTTACTTCTTCTCTTAATGTTTGGAATAACTGGCCATTATTTCATTGATCTCGTGGATTGTAATGAACTGAGAAGCAAATTATTAATCTAGACCACATAGTAAAATCTGGCAATTGGATAAAAGATAGAGATATACTTTTATTATTGCTACGGTCTGAATTGAATTCTTAGGAGAATTAATGCATCTAATTAGGGACCATTCTGACTGCCTAAGTTGACTTAATTAGATATGACTAATTTGAACTCGAGAGAGGTAAATTAGGTTAAATTCGTGAATTCGACCGAATACAACTTTAGGAAACAAATCTTGAGAGGAGGAATTAGAGATGACAACTAGGTGAATTCGTTTGTCCAAACTCTTTAACCATTATTCTTTCCTAAATTCTTGTTATTTGCTTTTACATAAGTTATTGTACTATTTCCTTAAATTCGTAGTTTTACTTTAAATATTCAAATCAAAATATTTCAAATTGTTTTAAATAAATTAGCATTACGATTAATTTAACTAGTTACTAAATAAGATAGTCTTCGTGGGAACGATAGTCCGGACTCAATAGGTCCACTTTATTACTTGTTTGCGATATTGTACACTTGCAATCACACTATAAATATTTTCACAACAAGTTTTTGGCGCCGTTGCCGGGGACTATTCTTATTTAATATTAGTTTAGATTAATTGTTAGTGTTAGTGTTAGTTTTATTTTTATTTTTTTTATTTTTATTATTATTATTACTGATATCTTTTATTATTATTATTATTACTATTTTATTTCTTCTTTGTTTATTTCTATCAGATGGCAGATGCACAAATAAGAAGAGAGCGGAACAAGAGGTCGCAAGAGCGCCCATCGTAGAAGCGACCGAATGGCAGCTCAGCAAATTCAACAACATGAAGAACAGGAAGAAGATGACGATGGAAACATGCCAATGGCTCAGTTTCTAACTCTGGCAGCAGCTCCTGATCATTCAAGCATAATTTATCCAGTTTTTGGTCGAAACGACTTCCAACTAAGAGCCGATATGATTAATCTTTTCAGCAACAACCTGTAGTTCTATGGAAATGCGACTGAAAACCCTAATACTCATCTCTCAAGATTCCTACGTATGTTCCATAATTTTCAGTTTCACGGAGTAAATGAAGATGCCATTAGACTCGGTTATTTCCCTACACTTTGAGGGATGGGGCGCTGGAATGGTTAGACTCAGAACCACATGCTAGTATCACAACATGGGATGACTTGGCTAGAAAATTCTGCAACAAATACTTTTCACCAGCTAAAGTAGCCAAAATGAAACTTGAAATTTCTACTTTTCAGCAACTGGATGGAGAAAGGTATCATGAAGCTTGGGACAGATTCAAGGAGTTACTCAGAAAATGTCTAAACCATGGTATTAAAAAGGGCCAACAAGCTCAATATTTTTACTCTGGGCTATCTCCTCAGTCAATCGACAGTAGACTCCTCTGCAAACGGGTCCATTGCAAATAAAAATGTCAACGAAGCATGGGATCTCTATGAGTGATTGCAAACACATGAGACCATGTTTTCCTCCTCGATCGCACCACTCCAAGAAAAGTAGCGAGCATACATGAGATTGATGGTCATCGACTACCAATGCACAACTTGCTACGTTGACAAAGCGGTGGAGCTCTTGGTCGAGAACACAAATGCAAAGAGTGAATGCAATCCAAGCAACCATCATGTGCGAGCTGTGGAGCTAACCATTCGACATCAGATTGTTGGAAGCAACACCCCAATTTTAGATGGTGCGAGAATCAACAAAGTGGTAATGCATATAATGCTCAGCAAGAAAGAGGACCGAGTTTAGGAGAGATGTTCCTACGATATGTCACGGAAAAGCGATAAAGCATTGGAGCAATTGGACATCAACGGTCAAAATCAACAAGCATCTATCGGAAAAATAGAGACTCAGATTGGTCGATTAGCCCTACAATTGTCGGATAGAAAACCAGGCACTTTACCCAACACTACAGAAACAAATCCAAGAGAACAGGTAAGTGCCATCACTACTAGGAGCGGGGTACAACTGCCAGAAATTCTTGTGAAAAGAACAGAAAAAAATGATGAACAATTGATGATTAGGGAAGAAGAAACTGGACAACAACATAAGAAATCAAAAGAAGAAGTTTCAAAAGAATCTGTTGAATCATCAAAATTGAAGGCGCCAATTCTGTCAAAATTTATGTGCCACCAATTCCATTTCCTCGAAATTTGAATAAGAACAAGCTCGACAAGCGGTTTAAAAATTTCTTAAAGTTTCAAGAAGCGCATATCAACATTCCTTTGCCGATGCATTAGTTCAAATGCCATTGTATTTGAAATTTATAAAAGAAATGTTGTCCAAGAAGAGAAAACCAGATGAAAAGCGAGGCGGTGGCTTTAATCGAGGAATGTAGTGCTATTACGCTAAATAAGTTGCCTCCGGAAGTTAAAAGATCCGGGAGTTTTAAATTACCTTGCACAATTGGAGAATTTTATAATTTTAATGCTTTATGTGATTTAGGTGCAAGTGTAAATTTAATGCCTCTTTCTGTCTATAGGAGATTAGGGTTGGGAAAAGTAAAAGCAACAAATATATCTCTACAGCTTGCTGATAGATCGATCAAGTACCTACGGGGCGTGGTTGAGGACGTGCTCATCAAAGTGGAAAAGTTTTTCTTTCCAGTTGATTTTATTGTCCTTGACATCGAAGAGGATCGCAATATGCCAGTTATTTTGGGAGGACCATTCTTAGCAACGAGTCGGACCCTTATTGATGTTGAAAAGGGTGAGCTAATATTGAGGGTACATGATGAACGAGCAGTATTTAGTATGTACACCATACCCGAGCAACCAATCGACCTCGAGGAGTGCTTTAGAGTTGATGAAGGGGTAACAATTGGCCAAGAAAACTGCAAACCGAATACAGGTGGACTAGTTGCACCAATTAAAGATGAAAATGGTCGATTTAAAATATGGAGAGCAAAGGATAAATCATGCAAATCTGGTAATTGCAACCAATGCAAGACTTCCAAAGTCCAATTCAAGCCTCCATAAAGGATACCAGATAATAAGTCGAACTCTAGACTATAAATCGAGCGCTTAATGGGAGGCAACCTATTTTTCTGTCTCTTATATATTTATTGCATTGCATGTAGAATTTTAGGACTGCATTAAGAATTAGAGCACCTTTCCCGATTTTTAGTAAATGAGTACATTTAATTATTTTTATTTATTTCAGGCTATACATCGTCATTCCAATCACAATACATACTGATCAGCTGAAAGACCGACGTTGTCTCCATATCTTTTGATTCGGGTTAACTCTTTCATTTTTTATTTATTTTGCTTTCTTTTGTCACATTGAGGACAATGTGGATTTTAAGTTTGGGGGTGAGATTTTATTATTTTCATTATTGTTATGTGTGTGTGTGTTGTTTAAAAAAAAAGATTTTATTATTTTCATTATTGTTACGTGTGTGTGTTGTTTCAAAAAAAAAAACAAAAAAAAAATTTGTTATGTGTGTGTGTGTATGTTGGATAGCCTTGCCGGCCTATGATGATATTATTTGAAACTGCTATCAATTCATGAATTATGACTCGGTGATGCTACTTAAGCTATTTTTATAGACTATACTTATCCATGTAAGATATGATTAAGTGTGAGCACAATAGTCATGAGCATCACTAACTTTGGTTGGTGTATTGAATAGAATATAATGAAAGAATAGTGAACCTAAGTTGTGAAACCAATACTACCAGTTGACGACTCAATTATCTAACTATTTGAAAGAATAGTTTGGAGGTGGTTAAACCATTGTAGAAGATGTTTAGATAGGTGTTGATTCCGTGCTTGAGTAATAGTTGTGTGGAGTGTATTTGGCTACCAGGTGGAATCTAGGTATTGACCGAATGCTAGGAATCTAATCCCCGCTTATTTATCTTGCAAAAAAAAAAAATGAAAGGCATTGCACTTGCATTATCTTATACCTCTCTTCGTAGCCTAGTTGACTCGAGTGATAAAGTCCGTTGGAGTTCTCAAAACTCGGTGCCCTAAAGTCTATCGGACACAGGGAGCCATCGGCCTAAAGCTCGCTTCAAGGGTCATCTAGAAAGCTTAAAGGAGTGAGGTCTTACACATAAGATATATATATATATATAAAAGACGCAAAAGCAAGATTGAGTATTTGTGTGCATAACTTGGGGATTTAGATTACTAGTGGGTTTGATTTACCTAGTGGAAGCTTGATGGCCAAAGCATTCAATAAAAGGGAGAATCATCACAGATCTAGATATGCCTGTATTGGTTAGACCTAACCAAATTTTGAGCGGTAAAAGAATAAGTGTTTTGAAGCAATTTTAGAGTTAACACCCAAGGTGAGAGAATGAATATGAATATGGGAGTGTGTATTCTTACGAGAGAGAAAAGAAATATTTGACCTCTGGGGGAACAAAATATTACCAACATAAAAGCTTTAGTTGATTGGATTGACTATGCGCACACACATATATCAATCGAATATCGGATAAGTAAAAATTAATTTTGGTAGCATAATTTAGAAGTTTTTTATGAATTGATTGAGTTGTTTCAAAAACATAAGAAAAATACGGCAAGCTATCTACTATAGTATATTTTAATATTATTCGTTTGATTGTTTAAGTAAATAGTCATGTTCGAGCACGAACAAATGTTCAAGTTTGGGAGTATTTGATAAGTGTGGTTTTACACTTATCTGGACCATAAAAAATAGACAATTGTAAGTACTCTTAAGTGATTTTCTACTTTTTATGTGTCTATTTAATTGTTTTAGGTCAAAACCCCGAGATCGGATGGAATTGGAGAAAAACAAAGCAAAAGCAGTGAAAAGGGACTGAAGGTGTACAAAAACTTGGATATGGGGATCAACTTGCAGACATCCAAAAGTTTAAGGACTTGGGTTGCAAATAAAAGAGGACTAAATTGAAATGAAAGAATTAATTGGAGGACTAAAGATAATTTGGTAACCTTTTTTTACGCTTTTCATGCGGTCAATCAGCGGTTTGACCCATGACCATCTGTGGCAGAACACGTCGAGTGTTTTTTGACTTATTTTTAATTCCAATCAGGGTCTTTTTTGTCTTTTCATGTACATGAGTTGTTAAATTAGTAAAACACTATATAAAGACCTAACCTAGATCAAAAGAAGGGGTTAATTCTTGGACGAACACAAGAGAAGACGGAGAAAAGAACGACGAAGAAGACAAAGAAACGACCAAGATCAAGAAGATTGGAGTGGGAAAACAAAGATTTCTTGGTGCAAGATACTCAACTTTTTCTCTCCGCTTTTATTCAAGATCCAGTTATGTATTCAAAATTCTTCATCTTGTCTTTATCCCGAATCATGAATAGCTAAAATTCATTGTTTGGATGAACAATATAGCCTAGTTTTAATTCTTTAATTTCGAATCTCAAGTTTTGACTTATAAATTGTTTAAGTATTTGATTTCACTTCTTCTCTTAATGTTTGGAATAATCGGCCATTATTTTATTGATCTCGTGGATTGTAATGAACCCGAGAAGCAAATTATTAATCTAGACCACATAGTAAAATCTGGCAATTGGATAAAAGATAGAGATATACTTTTATTATTGCTACGGTCTGAATTGAATTCATAGAAGAATTAATGCATCTAATTAGGGACCATTCTGACTGCCTAAGTTGACTTAATTAGATATGACTAATTTGAACTCGAGAGAGGTAAATTAGATTAAATTCATAAATTCGACCGAATACAACTTTAGGAAACAAATATTGAGAGGAAGAATTAGAGATGACAACTAGGTGAATTCGTTTGTCCAAACTCTTTAACCATTATTCTTTCCTAAATTCTTGTTATTTGCTTTTACATAAGTTCTTGTACTATTTCCTTAAATTCGTAGTTTTACTTTAAGTATTCAAATCAAAATATTTCAAATTGTTTTAAATAAATTAGCATTACGATTAATTTAACTAGTTACTAACTAAGATAGTCTTCGTGAGAACGATAATTCGGACTCAATAGGTCCACTTTATTACTTGTTTGTGATATTGTACACTTGCAATCACACTATAAATATTTAGAACCCAATCCAACATATTCGGTTTGACAAAAAATCAAAACAAACCAAATCAAATCAACCAAGATTGAAACCCGACCTAACCCAAACCGACCAATGTTTGGGTTTGGACTTGAGCTTGGGCTTGATTCACACTAGGACAATTTTTTGGGAACCAAAATTCACGCTTGAGCAATTTTTTTGGGGGCCCAAATATATTTGGAACCTTTATTGTTAATTTTGTTGAGAATTTTTTTAAAATTTGAACCTAGGTCAAATTGGGCTAATGTCAATTACATTAAAATTAGAAATTTAAAAGACTTTGACCCAATTTAATTAATTTTTAATTTTTAAAATATTTTTAATAAGCGGGTTGGATTGGGTTGGGTTGGGTTGGATCGGGTTGGGTGGGTTTTTATGAGGTAACCCGCAACCCAACCCCGACCAAAAATAGATTTTCAAATCTCAACCCAACCCAACCTAACCCAATTTAGGGTAAAATTGACCCAAATTGATCGGGTTGGGTTAGGCGGGTCGACCGATTTGGATTGGTTTTGCCCAACCCTAATAGAACCGATCTCTCAATTTTGGTATTGATCGTGCAAAGAACAATTATAAATTTTTAACTACAATACAAACTTGGAAACATAATATTTTCACATTTATGCTTTCTTGAATCATGTTTATTACATGTTTGGCCAAACTTAAATTATAAGCTAGTCAAATATACTTTTTATCCACACATTTCGTAGAGCTTACAATTTATTATCCACTTATTATCCACACATTCAATGAAACTCACAACTTGTAAGTACTTAAAAAATAATTATAACACTACCAAACATGCGCTTATATGTCAAAAACGTACAAACAAAATATCTTTTTTGTTGGGAATTGAAACTACTTCTTTTATTGCTCACAAGATTCTTGTTAAAAAAAATTAATAGTACAAAAATATAAAAAGATAGTGAAAATTTTATATATGTCAAAGTTTTCTACTATATGAAAAATTGTTACAATCATATAGAATTTCATTTACCTAAATCTCCCAAGTATCATAAGAAAATAATTGGCTAAGCGAGATAACTCGTGGGAGTCGGCATCTCGTGCCCATATTGAGGAGGAACATAATAATCTATCATGTGTGAGTTCTAGGTCGGTGATGGAAAATTTCACAAGCTCATGAGACCGCAAAGAGTTGGAGTATCTTCATTTAGTTCAGGAAAACATGGTAATCACTAAGTATGAGGAGAAATTTGAAGAACTGTCATGCTATGCTCGAAGATTTGGTCGATCTTGAATTAATAAAAGCAAGATGTTATGAAAGAGGGTTGCATATGGAGATCAAACAGATTGTTAGCTCACATGAGCTTTCTACTCACATAACAGTGGTCAATAAGGCTCAAACCATGTCCTTTTCGAGTTTAAAGGTCAGAGTTCAAGGACAACAGAATGACTCGAAAAAGAGAAAGTAGCAAGATCAGAATAAAAATTGAAATTTAGGTCAGTTCAATAGATAGAATCAGGGTCCTAGTGGGGGACAGTCGAGCAATCTCAATCCTCAGTGCCATAAGAGCAAGAAGAATCATAGTGGTGATTTCTACTTTGGCAAGAATGTCTGCTATCGATGAGGCGAGCCTAGACACTATGTGTCGCAATGTCGGGCAGCGCTGGCAAATGTTAATGATCAGGCAAACAAAGGGAAAACTCAAGTGTTTGCCATGATTCATAAGGAGGCCGCCCAGAATTTAGGCGTTATTACAAGTATGTTATCTATCTCTAGTGTACTTGTTCACGTTCTTATTGATTATTATGCGATGCATTCATTTATATATGATGCATGCCCAACTAAAGTTAATATTTCATGCCGTAAAATAGATAGTGTACTAGAAGTTAGTAAACCATCATGAGGAATAATAGATACAGATAAATTAGCATAGTCGGTTCTAATAGATTTTAATGGGTTGGTTTGGTTAGCAAACCTTCATGTTATAATTATGAGAGATTTTGATATTATCTTGAGTATGGATTGGTTGGATAGTAATCGTGCTACCATCATATGTTTAGAAAATAAAGTAATCTTTCGAAGACAATCTTAGCCTGAGACAAAAGAGTTCAAATTTTATGGGTCAAAGATTAAAGCACTTTCACGCCTCATCTCAACTTTACAGGCAGAGAAATTGCTAAAGAAGCGAGATTCACAAAAGTTTCTTGTCAATATCACTGGTACCTCATCTGAAGAATTATCAGTGTGCTAGTGGTTCGAGAGTATGCCGACGTGTTTCGGATGACCTATTAGGTATCCCGTCTAATAGGCAAGTGAAATTCATGATATTTTCGATACCGAGAGCTGGACCCATGTCAAAGGCTCCGTATTAGATGGCACCAAAAGAATTGCAAAAGTCCCCAGCCTATTCGCATATTTTTTTATTTTATGTCCCATAACTCTTCCTTGGCCAGGCTTGAGTAGAATAGTAAAACAAGTGCAAGTATTAGTAACATAACAAAAATGACGAGTTAAAAATGCAATTGGATGAGCTACTGGATAAATGATTTATCAGACCGAGTGTTTCTCCGTGGGTAGTCCCAGTTCTTTTTGTGAAGAAGAAAGATGGGACGATGAGAATGTGTATCGACTACCATTAGCTGGATAAGTTGACTATTATAAATAAGTACCCTATTCCAAGAATTGAGAATTTGTTTGATCAATTGAATGGACCTTTAGTGATTTAAAAGATGAACTTGAGGTTAGGTTATCGTCAACTGAAGATCAGATCATGGGATATACCAAAGTCTGCATTCTAAACTCATTATGGAAATTATGAATTTACAGTAATGCCCTTTAGACTGACGAATGCTCCTGCGGTATTTGTGGATTTAATGAACTGAGTCTTTCATTAGTACTTAGATCAGTTCGTCATTGTATTTATTGATGAAATCTTAATTCATTCAAGAAATCTCGAGCAACATCAAGAGCACTTGAGGACAGTATTGAAGACTTTATGAGGAAAAAGTAAGCCAAATTCAAGAAATATGAATTTTGGTTTGGATCGAAATAGGATTCTTTGGTCATGTTATGACGGCTAAGGAAATTGAAGTAGATCCACCAAAAGTTGAGGTTTGTGTCAAAATGGATGGCACCATCTAATGTTGGAGAAGTAAGAAGCTTTCTAAGTTTAGTCGGCTATTATCTCGTGATTTATAGAAAGATTTTGTAATATAGCTGGTCCTATGATGCATATGACTCAAAATGGTGTTAAGTATGTTTGGTTCGAGAAATGTGAACGATGTTTTCAAGACTTAAAAAGCGAGACTAGTATCTCGCTCCGATGATAGCTTTACCCAAAGGTTGATAAGGCTACTAATTTACATGCATCAAAGCTTGATTTGGGTTGTGTGTTGATGCAACATAGAAAAGTGATAGCTTATGCTTCAAAGGCGTTTAAAGAGTATGAGCGTAATTATCGATGCATGATCTTGAACTTGCTTGGGGTAGTTCGAGCTTTGAAAATTTGGCGCCATTACCTTTTATGGGAGCAAGTGTTACATCGACCATAAGAATCTCAAGTACTTTTTCACCCGAAGGTGTTGAATATGAGATAACGACGGTGTTTGGGCGGTAAAGGACTACGACTACACTATCTAGTACTACCCAGGTAAGGCTAATGTTGTCGCTAATGTTCTAAGTAGAAAGAATATGAGACAGTTGTTTTCATTGTAATCGACACACGATAACTTGATCAAGGACCTTAAGAATTTGAGAATTGAAGTTTCAGCACTACCAGTTCGGGAATTAGTAGTGATAGCAAGTCTAACAGGAAAGCTGACACTTAGAGATATAATTGTAGTAGCTCAGAAGAATTATCATTTCTTTGAATAGATTAGGATTTGGAGTAGGAACCATAAAGAGAAAAGAGTTTAAAATAGTCAAGATAAAGCTTTGATGTTCATAGGTCGGTTATGCGTGCTTAAGGATGCAGGTCTCGAGACTCATTTCACTCCTTACGTTACACATCCGGGATGAATCGAAATGTATAAGGATTTACATAATAAATTTTAGTGGAGAAACATGAAAGGAGTTATAGCTCGTTTTGTGTCAAAATTCTTGGTTTGTCGACAAGTGAAGGCGAGAACATCAGAGGCCTTCAGGGCTATTAAATCCTATGGATATACCGGAGTGGAAATGGGAGAAAATCACAATGGATTTCATAATGGGTTTTCCTAGATTGGTAAGAGGTCATTATGCCATCTGGGTCGTTGTAGACCGTTTGACGAAATCTGTTCATTTTTTATTTGAATGAATTTCAGTTTGGAACAACTAGCACAGTTATATGTTTTCGACTTCATTGAGTACCAGCGCCCATTGTATTAGATCGAGACCAAAGTTTACCTCAAATTTCTAGGAAACTCTTCAGGGAGCTTTGGGTACTAAATTAAAATTTAGTACAGCTTATCATCCTTAGACTGAAGGGCAATAAAAATGGACTATTTAAATCCTTGAGGATGTGTTGACAACATGTGTCTTGGATTTGGGTGGTAAATGGGAAAATCACTTACCGTTGGTGGAGTTTGATTAAAATAATAACTTCCAAGCTACTATTGGCATAGCACCGTATGAGGCATTGTATGGTCGTCGATGTCGTTTGCCATCTTGACGGGATGAATTCAGCCAAAAAGAAGAATTTTGGGTCCGAGTTAGTTGAGGAAAGCAGTGTGGGCGATAGACAAGATCGAGATCCGAATTAAGATAGCACAAGATCGTCGGAAAATTTATCTTTGATCAAACAAGAAAAGAATTAGAGTTGAGGGTCGGTGAAAACCTTTTTACGAAGATGGCCCTAATCAAAGGAATCTGCGTTTTGGTAAGAAATGGAAGTTGAGACCACAATTCATCGGCTCATTTGAAACCCTCGACAAAATTGGAAAGGTGGCGCATCGTGCGGCATTGCCACCCAAGCTCTCCACGACATATTCTACGTTTTCGATGTTAAGGAATACGTGCATGATCCTCGCTTGTGGTAAATTATGAATCGTTGGAATTAAAGAATAATATGACTTACAAGGAAGCGTCCGTGGTGGTTCTATAGAAAAAGTCTATGTTATGAGAAATCGAAAAATCCCTTTAGTCAAGGTTGAGTGGGGTAGGCACAAAGAGGATGTGGTCACTTGGGAAAGAGAAGAATATGTATTAGCTATGTGCCGGACCTTGTAAACAAAGTAAGTTAAATTTCGATGACAAATTTATTTTAAGTGGGAGGGTTGTAGAGACCGAAAAATTGTTCGTCTTTTAATTTCAAGAAAATAAAATTTCAACTTTCGACGTCGCTACGAACTTGAGTACGATTCAAAATATTTTAGTTGCGATAATTTTTGCATGTGCTTACCTTATATTTGATATGACGAACATGAAATATATTTTATCACATAAACTAATTAAATATTCATAACCTGGATATTTTTTCTCGAATTAAATTTGGGTTAACTGTTGAACAATCATTTGAATTAAAAACCATCTTCTCAGCACACTTTTCGATAAATTAGATTAGCTTAGTGTCAAATCTTTTTCGCTTAAGTATTCTTCCATTTTTAGTCCAAAACACGATCTACCTAACTACTAGAAAATCATCCACAAACAGGTCCCTTATGCCCTACCGGATAACCACTCAAACAGGTCCCTAATCCCAGCCATAATTTAACTCCAAACAGCTCCTAAAACTCAAGATTTAACCACCTATAATCTCTCCACCTCTCAACCATTTTCATCTCATGTTCAGTACTATTTAACCACCTTCAAAACCACTTAATTATCAGCTATTTTGTGCCCATGGAATCTACAATAAAGCTGCTCACAATCGCCTTCCGAGCAACTTATCCCTCTAAAAATTGGCCCCATTTTTCCATTCTTCAGCATCAACACACTTTTGTAAAAAATAATACGTAAATAGAAAAGGCCAAGCGTGCACGTGTTTTTCATTGAGAAGTGCAAAAACTTTTTCCACCATCAACAACTACTGAAAATCCTTTTGAAGTAGTTTCTTATTCTACCTAATTTTAAGTTCCATGATTTCAAATTAAGAAAATGATATGTAAATTGTTATGCCAAAGTTGGAACTTTATGATTGTGGTTGAAAGTAATCACATATGTATGCTAGTGATTAAATGTAATCACTTTTAAGTTCATGTGGTGCCTGTTCCTATGTATGTTTAAACGATTGACATGTCGCATATTAATTTCATTTATTTTCTTACATGTTAGTATAATTTACTACTGATTGTTTCTTATGACCCAAAATGATTTAATGTCCAGATTGAATTGATTGGTGTTGGCCAATGACATAAAGTACGCTTTGAAGGAAAGACTTAGTTTATTTATTTTATAGTTTGGCGTCAATATAATCGTGCCCATTATGATGCAAAAAACTTAAGTAAAATATTGGATTTATTATCTTTAATTATGAAAAGTGCTAGAAAACCCGAATTTATATTTTAGATTGCCTATTGGAATTCAAAGATGAAGAATTGTGAAGTATTTTGTGAAAATTTCAGCGTTCTGCCATTAACTTTGAAGTATCATATCTTATTGTGTACTTTGAATATTTGAGTAAAATTAGTGGATTTTGATAGGTATATTAAGTGTTCTA
Source organism: Forsythia suspensa (assembly GCA_023638005.1). Lineage (NCBI taxonomy): Eukaryota > Viridiplantae > Streptophyta > Magnoliopsida > Lamiales > Oleaceae > Forsythia > Forsythia suspensa. The sequence goes on along the minus strand of CM042674.1, from coordinate 56,745,884 downwards.
ATAACATAATTTGGAATCACTCAAAACCCGGTCGTATGAATTCGTTATTATGATCGTTTTACCGAGCTGCGTCAAGGCACTCAAGGCAGTTTTCAAGCAATTTTGGCCATGTTTTTCACATATACATGGCTAAGGTCTAAAATTTAAATATGTTGTATCCTAAGTTCCTAAGTATTGTCATTTTTGGAATATGTTTAGATAGTCAAATAAATTGCGACGACACCTAATGTAGTTTTGGTAATACCTTAAGAATTTAGAAGATTAATTCATTTTTTCTTACGCGCTTGTTACGTTCCGCAATAATACAATTTGTAAAACCATTCAAGGGTACGGAAAATATTATTTGGAGTCGTTAGATGTTATTCAAAAAATTTTAAGTGATCATCTGGGTTGAGAAAATCTGGGACGTTACACAAATTGAAATCCATAAAAAGAGTTGGAAACTTCGAATTCAATTATCTTTCCAATGGTATATCATTTTCTTTCACGAGATTTTTGTACCAAAATTTATGCTTTAATTTCCCCCACATGCTCCGGTCGTAGTTTCTCAATTCGATTCTTTGACTTTTGGGTGTTTGATCCTCTCCTTCAGCTTTCATTATCATTCCAAGAGACCTTAAACTTTTGATTTGATCTTCTTTCTTATTCTTCATTGCTTGACCCTTGATTTTTACTTTGAAACATCAATTTCTCTCATTTACTTGCCAATTTCACCAATGTGACTGAAGTTCGTAGATTTCATTCTAAAATCACAAAATAATTAAAATTCAATAGTTATAGGCTCTAAAACACTTAGGATTATACGAAAACTCTTCATTAATATGTTTATATAAGTGTATAAATTACATTTATCGACGGGCAATATCTTGATCCCCTTATTTTTTCTAATTTGTCATTGATGTCATCCATTTTCTTTATTATTTTATTTTTGGCACCATGGAAACATCCCAACAATCTCACCTTGACGTAAAACGAGCCAAAACATTGTCATCTCTTTTGTAGGTCTTCACCATGATATTTGAGAAAAACTGGTAAGCTTTGACAATCTCATTTCTCAAAATAGAGAATTAACACACTCCACCATATAAGTATAATCACTTAAAATGAGTTCAAAGAATTTCATTGGCCCATGCCAAATAAATTTGCTAAAAATTATGGTGCAATCCCCTACTTGACTTACCTTGGAGTTCATCAGCCATCAACAACAATTCCACCACACCTTGCATTAATGTCAAGCCAGTGCTCGTGTGCAAACATATGGACTGATTACTAGTAACACATCTTCTATCACGGCAACTAGTGACGTGCCATCAAGATGTAAATATCTTACTCAAGCGATATCATCATCTCTTATAAAAAGGACACACGGTCCGTATGTAACTTCAAGCAATTAGCGAGATTGTACCACTTTTAGACAATTTTTCACATTTGACCAAGTTGTCAATAGTTCCAACAAGATACTTTCATTTTCATGGAATTATTCTTCTTTCTTTTTCAGTAACAAGTAACAAGTTTTCAGATGAAATATTACGACCACCACACAATCTTATTTCGTTAGAAATCAATTTACTTTTAACTCATGCACAGTTTCATTTTTATACATCAAAATTGATTTGATGTGCCCATATGAGAATGGAAGAGACCAGATGAGTCTTAACGCTTTATCATCATCATCATCAATTTTTACTCAAATAGCATCCAGTTCAGAAACGATCATATTGATAACACTCAGGTGGTCTGAGATTTTCGTACCTGCATTCAGTCGCAAACAACAAAGTTGTTCCTTCAAGTACAACCATTAAAAGACTCTTTATTTGATACAATGTTCCAGTTTTTCCTAAAGTTCATTTGCAACGGATATTTTATAAATATTTGTAAGAACATTTTTGCTAGACAAAGGCGTATCGTACTTGCGGTTTTCAAATTCAAATATTTTTCCAATCCTCATTGCTCATAAATGATTTTTCAACATCTCCAATGTATTTTATAGATTGCTATCTTGGTGACACGAATGTTGAAAGACTTTCGATCTATATATCATTGATGTCTAATGAATAGAAATTCAAGTTCAAAATTAGTCTCCAATACATTCTATAGATTATTATATATGTTATTTATTTATTTTTGAAATAAAATCACATTTAAATATATGTATAGGAAATATTGATATATATAGTCAGCGTGTTTAATAGAGCTTCTGAATTTAGACAAAGTTTTGAACAATGTCTATTTTTTTCCTCTGCCACATCAGCTTGATGGACTTGCATTGGAAAACAATTTTAAACACGTCTATTAATTTGCTTATGTGATTTTTTAGCAATTCAAGATTGCATTGAAGATACTCTTATGTATCAACAAAGGTGGATAAAGATTATCTCATCTTCAAATAATATCTGTATTTTATCATATGTTGGTGTTGTGTTTCCCAAACCCGTTTTTTGAAGGGTTACAAATGCGCCTTTGCCTTCTGTTTTATAAGAAGCTGCGTGGCTTCCTGTGATTGGCCCAAAGCTAGTGAAGGGGATTGTACTTTCTCTTGATCAATGGCAACCATTGGATAAGATCTGATAGATGTAATTGAGTTGTGTAATCATATATCCCCACCGCACTACCTTGGAATCTCAGACGGTTAGTTTGGTTTTGCTGAGTCCCTTGATTTTTTTTTTCTCTCTAAAATGCTCTTTTCTTCTTCAGCTTTTTGGGTTTCATCTCTGGTTTCTACTCATTCTCTTTTTGATTTTCCTTTGTGGATTATGAGTGGGGTTGTTGGTTTAATGTAGGTAATGAGATTGAACAGAAGAATCTGGTTAGAACAAGGTCTTGTTTACACTAGTGATAGTGAACAAGAACTCTAACAGTGGAGTTAGACATACTGTGGGTATGATTGACCTTGAGTTACAGTGTTAGAAGTGATTCTGATGATCTGGGAAAATCGGTGCCTATTTTTTGGACGGCAAGTGCTATGTTCGGTGTGGTTGGTTAAAAACTGAGCCCTAAAAACTTCATTTTTGGTTAAAGTAGATAGCTGCAACGATCTGTTTGATTTGTTAGTTATTTAGTAACTCTGAACATTTAGATTTCTACTTGTATATTTGGGTTGTAAAACTCAACAATTGGTATCAGAGCCATTCTTTGAAGTGACTAGGTTGTGGTTTAGGGTTTGCGATGATAGATCTATCCAGATGATGATAGATTCGTCAGATCGCGTATAAACCTCACATTTGGAACCTGATCATTGGTTTCTTCATCATTTCATATTACTACGGTGATCTTATTTCTGGTATTCTGAAATATTATATCAAGTACTGAAGAACTTTGTATACTGTTTTGACAACAATATCTGGTAAGATTTTCTGACCGTTGAATATCCTGATTTGTGTCTAAACTAGAAACCCCTAATAAATGACCAACATGTTAACTTGAGCATTATTGACTATATAACATGAACTATGTGAAGTACTTGAGTTTTGTTGATTAAATTCTTAATATATCTGTTTCGGTGTGTTCTTGGGCATGTTAGAATATATAGAATTTCCTTGAAAAATCCACCTGTGTGAGTTTTTTCTAATTGTTTGATAAAACCATCTTTTGCTTATTGATTTGCACCGATCTTGAAAAGATTAGTCAATGCAATCCAGAGAAATCACTTATTTTTTAGAATTCAATATGGGTTTGAGGGTCGAATTGTCAATATTCGATGGAAAGGGTGATTACTTAATCTGAAAACAAAAGATGAGAGCAATTCTGGTTCAACAAAGAATAGCTAAAGCTCTTGATGACCCAGAAAATTATCCTGATGAATTAAAGAAAAAGCCTACTGAAATTGATGATATGAATGGGATAGCATATAGTTCTATCATACTGCATCTTTCTGATAACATTGTGAGACAAGTTGATGATTCAAAAGCGAAAAAAAAGCGTAGTCTCGCTTTAGATGCTTTATTTTTGATAAAAACTTCGCCTAACAAAATCTACCTCCTTGAAAAACTGTTTAGTTTTAAAATGGACACTAGTAAGGATCTGGAATTAAATCTAATTGATTTCTGTATAATTAGTATACTTGTTAAAAGTCTGTCGTCTACAATGGAAAATCTTTTACTAATGAAGATTTTGATGAAGATCTTGTTGTGATTTTGTTGAATTCTCTATCTGACTCTTATAAAGATGTGAAAAATGCTATTAAGTACTCTAGAGATACCTTGACTCAAACAATTGTTATAGATTCTCTTAGGTCTATAGATCTTGAGGTCAAGAAAGAGTTCAGGATAGGGACTAGAGAAGAAAGTCATTTTGAAAGGGGAATGTCTGAGAAAATGGAGGGTATCAACAATTCTAAGAAGGGTAAGAGCAAGTCTAGAGGTAGGTCAAAATCCAGAGATAAGAGTAACAAGAAATGTTACCACTGTGGTAAATTAGAACATTTTAAGAGAGATTGTTATGATTTTAAGAGGAAACAAAATGACCAATCAGTAGAACATCAAAACAATCTGCTCACGAAAATGAATTAGATAGCACTGCATGTTATGAATGTGTCTCGAGGATAATCATAGTCAAGAGTGGATTCTTGACTCTAGTTGTACTTTCCATATGAGCCCTCTGAAATCTTGGTTCATTAACTATAAGGATATTGAACCAAGAAAAGTGTATATGGGGATAATAACTCTCGAGTTGTTGAGGGAGTTGGGGATATTGCCATTAGAATGCATGATGACATAGTTAGAACCATCCATAATGTGAGATATGTTCTTAACCTTAAGAGAAATCTTATAGCCTTAGGGGTTTTAGAAAATGATAGTTATTGGTTTAAGTTTGAAGGCAGTGTCCTCAAAATTGTGAAAGGAGCCATGGTAGTAATGAAAGGACCAAAGAAAAATGGTCTATACTACCTCCAGGGTGAAGCTCTTATGGCACATAGCTTTGATTCTCTTTCAATCAATGAAGACAGAACAGAGCTTTAGCATAAAAGGCTGGGGCATATGGAAAATAAAAGCTTGAAGTTTCTGAGTGATCGGCAACTTTTAGGAAAATATCGATATCTACCCTTTCGTTTTGTGAAACATGTGTCTTAGGAAAGTCCCATAGGCTTAGCTTTGGTAACGGGTCTCACAATTTCCTTAAGCCCTTAGCTTACATCCATGCTGATTTGTAGGGGCCTGAAAGGCACCCCACCCATAGAGGTAATAGGTATTTCCTCTCTTTGGTAGATGATTACAGTAGAAAGGTTTGAATCTTTTTGCTGAAAACTAAAGATAAAGCTTTTAAAATTTTTAAAGTTGGCTAACTTTAGTTGAAAATAAAAAGAAACCAAGGTTAAGACCTTCAGGATAGATAATGGCCTTGAATTCTGTAATCAAGAATTTGACCTTTTTTGTAGAGAACAAGGAATTCAAAGGCATGGAACTGTTAGGCACACTCCTCAGCAAAATGGGGTAGCTGAGAGGTTCAATAGAACCATAATGGATAAGGTAAGGTGTATGTTAATTAGTTCTGGCCTTTCTAAAGGTTTTTGGGTGAAGCGACTTGTCTATCTTTGTTTACTGATTAATGTGATCTCCTTCTAGTTTCATTAATTTCAAAACTCCTGAGGAAATGTGGAGAGATAAACCTTCTGACCTATCACATTTGAGGGTTTTTGGGTGTGCTTCTTATGCACATCAGAGTCAAGGAAAATTGGATGCTAGAGCATCCAAGTGTGTTATGTTAGGATACCCTATAGGAGTCAAGGGATATAGATTATGGGTGAGTGAAGAAAGGAAAATTAAGATCATCAATAGTAGGGATGTCATCTTTAATGAGGCAGAAATGCCTAAGTGTAAGAAAATTGATGAATCTGAGTTTGATCAAACCACTAAGGTTATTCTTGAGATTAGTAGGGGAAAGATAGGACAGGAAGTTTCTGAAGATCTTCAACCCAATGACCCTCTGACTGAGATTTGTCATACAGAGACCTTTAACCCTATAGAACCTCATAGTAATCCTACCTTAGAAAGCCAATCTGAAACAAGCCAACAAATTGATATACAAAACTATCAGTTGGTTAGGGACAGAGAGAGAAGGCAGATAAGACCCAATCCCAAATATAGCTCTCTGAATATGGTTGAGTATGCTTTACTTTCTGGTAAAGCCCTAGACAGTAAAGAATCCCTGACTTATGAGGAAGCTGTGAATTGTCCTAAGTCTTTTCAATGGGTAGAAGCTATGAAGGATGAAATGTATGCTTTAATTAAGAATGAGACCTGGAAATTGGTTGTCATACCTAGAAATCAGAAGATAATTCAGTGCAAGTGGCTTTATAAGCTAAAAGAGGGAAATGGTGAATCTGACCCTCATAGATTTAATGCCAGACTTGTTGCTAAGGGCTTCTCTCAACGAGAAGGGATAGATTACAATGAAGTGTTCTCACCTGTTATAAAGTATAAGACTATTAGATTGATTATTGCCTTAGTTGTCCAGTTTAACTGGGAGTTAGAACAATTAGATGTTAAGTCAGCTTTCCTTTATGGTGAGTTAGAAGAAACAATCTACATGTCCCAACCCTTAGGCTTTGAAGAAAAAGGAAAGTCTGATCATGTTTGCCTTCTTAGGAAGTCCTTGTATGGCCTTAAACAGTCACCAAGGCAGTGGTACAAACGTTTTGACTCTTTTGTTATAAGAATTGGCTTCAGGAGAAGTGAGTATGATGCTTGCTTCTATTTTAACACTAAATATAGGGACTGTGTTGTGTATCTCTTTCTTTATGTGGATGATATGCTCTTAGCGAAGAGAGTGAAAAAGTGAAATTGAGTAACTAAAGGTTCTTCTAAAGTCTGAGTTTGATATGAAAGATTTAGGTAGTGCTAGAAAGATTCTAGGCATGGTTATCAATAGAAATAGACTTGAAGATAAGCTAACCATATCTCAAGGGTCGTACTTGCAAAAGGTTGTCTCTAAGTTTGGTATGAAAGATGCTAAATCTGTTAATGTGCCCCTAGCTGGTCACATGGTTCTTTCCTCTAATCAATTTCCTACTAATAATGATGAAAGAAAAGAAATGGAGCACATTCCCTATGCCAATGCTATAGGATCAGTGATGTACTCCATGTTGACTACCAGACTTGATTTAGCTTTTGTCATAAGTCTGCTTAGCAGATTCATGGCTACCCTTGGTAAGCCCCATTGGGCTGGTCTAAAGTGGCTATTAAGATATGTAGCTGGTTCCTTAAACACTGGTCTCGTATATGTAGAGTCCCATGATGTTTTTTCGTTAACAGGTTATGTGGATTCTGATTTTGCTAGTGATAGGGATCAACGAAATCCACAACTGCATTTTTTTTACACTTGGTAAAAATTGTATATCATGGAAATCACAACTTCAGTATTTAGTTGGTCTTTCAAGCACTGAAACTGAGTATGTTGCTATCACTCAGGCTATAAAGGAAAGCTTATGGTTAAAAAGTTTACTTTCTGAAATAGATATACCGAAAAATGATGTTATCCTTTTTACTGATAGCCAAAGTGCCTTAACGCTTTGTAAAAATCTTGTTTATCATGAAAGATCAAAGTGCTCCCTGTAAGTAAATTCAATTCATGTTTATCTAAACTATTGATTGATACATGTTAATCTTCATTGTTTGTGGTGGTCAAGAAGAAGGAGCATAGGGCAATGATGAAAACCAACAACCACAAAAATATAGATAGCACTTTACAACCAAGAATATGGGTATGGGTTAGTGATCCAAGGTGAACAATGTTGGTGTTGTATTTCACAAACTCATTTTCGAAGGGTTACAAATGTGCCTTGCGCATACATTTTATAAGAAGTCGTGGTGTCTCGCACTCGTGATTGGCCCAAAGCTAGTGAAGGGATTGTGCTTTCTCTTGATCAATGGCAACCATTGGATGAGATATGATGGATGTAATTGAGTCGTGTAATCATATACCCCCCACCGCACTGCTTTGGGAATCTCAGACGGTTAGTTTGGTTTTGCTGAGTCTCTTGATTCTCTCTCTCTCTCTCTCTCTCTCTCTCTAAAATGCTCTCTTATTCTTCTTCAGCTTTCTGGGTTTCATCTCTAGTTTCTACTCCTTCTCTTTTGATTTTCCTTTGTGGATTATGAGTGGAGTTGTTGGATTAACAAATAGGTAAGGAGAGTGAATAGTAATTCTAACGGTGGAGTTAGAAGTCTTGTGGGTTTGATTGACCTTGTTAGAGGTGATTATGATGATCTAGGGAAACTAGTGCCTATTCTTTGGACGACAAGTGCTATGTTCGGTGTGGTTGGTTAAAAACTGAGCCCTAACAACTTCATTTTTGGTTAAAGTAGATAGCTGCAAGCATCTATTTGATTTGTTAGTTATTTAGTAACTCTGAAACACTTAAATTTCTACTTGTATATTTGGGTTGTAAAACTCAACATCATATATTTGTTTATATCATGTTGAGTCCAATATACAAATTACACCCTTAAAGTGAGACAATATTATTGAACTATTGTGTTCTTTCAATAAAGTGTTGTCTAACTAATTAACTGGCTGGATATTTTGAAGTATTGATCAATTTATTATCTCATATTATTGAATGTCTAATAATTCATTAGATTCTTTGAATAGCTGTCTTAACGACATGTAAGCAATTTGTCCACAAGGAATCAAAATGTAGAAAATTTAAAAGGTTTAGGACCTAATGTCAAGAAAAAAAGTTCGAAGACATGTTTCTGCGAATTTAATAATTTGAAGACTGCTGCTGCAATATTTCCTTATTTTAATATTGAAAAATGTTGGGTAAGTTACTCTTTCAGTCCCAATTCTTTCAGCTTTGTAATAATATCATCCCCATTCAATTTTTTTCACAAATATCGTCCCATCCTTTCATTAAATCGCACAAATAATCCTCAAATAATTTTTTGACGATTTTACCCTTATCCTAAATAAATTAAAATAACAAAACAATAGAAAATTAAATAGAAAAATTGCAGTTAGAGTACCTAACTTTTTCAAAGTACAAAATAGTTTTTTACGTTCTATTTTTTTTTTTTTAAAAAAAAAAAGCTTCTTCCCCCACCCCACTCCATTTTCTTCATCTACTTCACAAATGTATCCTACCATGGCACCGTACTCTCAAATTCATAAATCACAAACAAAAATGAAAATGGACAACTTCTGATTCAAAATCCCATAACATTCAACAAACTTCAAATTGCCATTCTAGGGTTGCCTTCAATGTATATAAAAAATGTCTTTTTTTTTTATCCTCTCAAAAACCCTCAAGATGAATCAAAAGATCTAGCATTCTTGAGATTCTACTATAAGAAAACCAACACGAAGTTTTCATCTTTCTTGAATAGGGCATGTTTGAGAGTTCTTGAAATTCAAGAAAATAAATAATGAACTTAAAGAACAAAGCACAGAGATAATAAGTTCAGACAAAAAAAGTGGAAATTGATAAGAACAAATCTTTGTTCTTAAAGACGGAGAGTTGAGGACGGGAATGTATATAAACTAGAACAAGGTTGCAAGGAGTTTGGGTCCAAAATCGAAGAGAAATCCCCCTCCCCAATTTGGTCACGAAGGGGTGGGGTGGGGTTGGGGGTTGGGGTTTGGTTTGGGGAAGAAGATATTATTTTTTGCTCTTTTGTTTTTGTTTTTGTTTAATTGTTTTAAATAATAGAATGTAAAGAAACTATTTTGCACTTTTGAAATAGTTAGGTGCCCCAACTGTAATTTTTTCATTAAGTTTTCTATTTTTTGCTATTTTAGGGCTTGTTCGGTAGAATTTTTTTTGGGAAAAAATGGGTTTTTTTGGTTACTTTTTGACTTTTCAAATTTTTTGTAGTGTAAAAGGGTTGAAAAGTCAAAATTGTAAAAAAAAAATAGGTTTTGGAGAAAAACTCACCGAACATGCTCTTAATTTATTTATGTTAAGGGAAAAATCGTTAAAAAAAAAAAAAAAAAAAAAAAAACTAATTAGGAGTCATCTGTGCGAATTATGAAAGGAAGGGGATCATAACTACGAATAAAATTAAATGGGGATCAAAACCGAAAGAAGTGGGATTGTGAGTATGATTTACCCAATTTTTTTGTTTATTGTTTTCAAACAAATCGTGTTGCTCCGCCCCAAATTGGTGAAAATTGTGTAAAAGTAGTTGTTACATGTATCTAGTATTGTCTAACAACTTTGAACAAAAAATTTTAAAGTATATACGGAAATGCATAAAATCCATTTTATGTTATACCCTCACATAATGTGTTGTCTCGCACCAAATATGCGGAGAATTTATGAATGCATGAACGTTTATTTTTATTAATAAAATCATTTATTCAACAAATAGTTTAGCGTTGACGTCTATTTAAATATTGTTAAAAGTTACGTATAGATATATAAAAAAAATGTAGTATTAAGTGGAAAACTATTATACATGTAGGTCAAAATCTGATCAAACAAGTATGTTGTAATCAAGTCTAACCAATGTAACTAATGGATTTGAAGATTTCATAAATACGTGCAAGTGCAAGTGCAAATGGGATAGGAGAGATCTCATAGGTACTTTGACATGTAAGTCAATAGGAATTGTGTGAATAAGCAATAGAAATATTGGTCTCTAATATGTAACATTGGATCCTCAATTATGCTTGAGAAGTGTAGACTATTAGTGATTGATTTATATGTCTATTGCTTCAATTGAGTCGTGCATAATGAGTTAATCGTTATATATCTTAACTAATTGAAGTGATATTCATTCACAATAAGGGAAAATTTCTCATTATTACTTGAAAGGGACTTTATTTGCAATATAATTGTCACGAGTATGCCAGTAAATAGGCTTATGGGGACAATACAATTGCCACGAGTATGCCAGTAAGTAGGTTCTCAAGTAAGGAATGAAACATACTATCCGTTCGAACCTCTGGTTGATTAGGTACTGAATTTTTCTACTTGTTGCCAAAGTCTATCTTTTTATAAATATACCAATTTAAAGCTGTATAGCGCGAATGTAGAATAGCTTATTTATTACACAACTTGTGTTATATGACAATAGTACAAGTTGCACTCTTAATCGAATAATTGGTCCACACAACTTGCATGGGACCTTAGAGCAAAAATCCCATATGTCTTTTGCTACTTTATCATCTATTCATGCTTACTTGTCATTTGTCAATTAGCTCCCACGTAAACATGAATTATACCATAATAAAAAAGCCAATATGTTTTGCTCTATTCACTCATTTTATTATCTATTTCTATCCAAAACAAGGGTATGCCACTAAATAGGCTTTCATGTAAGATTCGAAACATACTACTCGATCCAACCTCATAGTCGATTAGCTACTAAATTTTTTTAATTGTTGCCAAAATCTGTTGTTAGTTTAAGATTGTATTAATATACACATGAAAGCAGAAATAAATTATGTTTATGTTTTTAGTCTTTATTATTCAACTTGTGTTATGTGATAACAATAGCTTTGCACTCTCAGTCAATCAATTAGTCCTCACAACTTGCATTGTAACTTAGAGCAAATGCCCATATGTCTTACTTGTCAATCAGTCCCCACATAAACATGCAGTGTATCATAATACAAAAGCCAATATGTTTTGCTCTATTCACCTATTTTATTATCTATTTTATTCAAAGCAAAGGTCTACAGTACAGACTACACACCCCACTTGTTATTAAGGTACAGCTTTCTGGGTCCTAACATTATGGTGGTCGACACAATTTGTACCCACTTGTATAATAAACAAACGCAAAATAAATAAAACTTTTATTTTATTTTTAATTTACGATCATTTAAATAATTTTCAATTACGATACTCCATTTCAACAAATATAATTGAAAATTTTTGTTTGTATTCAAAACCTGCTTTTGTCTTAAATCTCTAAGATTAATAAATGAAAATACTCTTGTTTTTTAATTAATGCTATTATATCAAAATTGTGCAGATAAATATATTAATATTATGTAAAAATATTTTCAAAACAAATTAATAGCAATGCAATATATGAATAAAACATGTCTTATTTTTAATTATAAACTTTTCCATTATGTATTTTTATATTATACTCATACATGTCTATAGATTAGATTTTTTTTTTTCTTTTTGCATTAACCTGAAGAAAAATTTGTACTATATTCGTATGTCTTATGTGCCAAATTTTTAGTTTGGTTTCTAATTAATAAGACATAAATAAATCTGAAATTTTCAATACTTTCATAGTCAAACCAATGAGCTTGGATTAGTAATTTAATTAAAAAAAATTATATTTATCTCATACTAAAAATTAAGTAATCAATTCAATAATATCCAGAGTTTTAACCTATATTTTCACACAACACAACTTATATTTATGAAAATGCTCAATATTCAAGATTAAAAAAATACATGTACCTAGGATATGTCTCGTATAGGAAGAGCATATTTGATATACTGATATTGAGCAAAATTAGATTTTATGTAAATTTTGATTTTTTTTAATGTTTAATACTAATTAATATTTTCATTAAAGAATTTGGTCCACCCACAAGAAAAAAATAAAAATATATTCCATCATTTCAAAGTATGTGGGGTTCTATCCCGTTTGAAGAAATGAAGCAGTGCAGCCTCGCATCATAATAATGTGATGAGGCACCCCATCTAATTCGATTCTTCATAGGCGGCTAGGATATTTCTATGTTGTTTATATATATATATAATGTATTGTTATTATTATGATGAAACTGACATAGTTATACAAATTTAAGAAAGAGAAACATGTAAAATATTCGTCCGTTATTATGCTTATTTTGTTACAATTAGCGTATCAAACATATCATCAACAAACATTATACATATTTTCAACCTTCCTTTCTTTTGTCACATTCTTATTCTCAACTTTCCATTAATTGACATATTTTATTTCTAACAATAGTTTATGTCCAAAAAGTTCATCGAGAGGGTGTCAAACCATTTATTTGTACATCATATTTTAAAAAAAATAAATACAAGTGTGACAAAATATTTTTTCCCCTCATTTCAAAGTATGTAAATAAAATATTTTGATAGTGACCAATAACCATCATTAAGAATGAGATGTGCTAGTTAATAAAAATCGAAGATAAGAATATGACGAAAAAAATTAGGGACATAAATGATGTAATGAACAATTTTTTTTTTTTTTTTTTTTTTAATTCAACACACCATCACATCCACAATATAGTTTTTCGCGCTCCACTGAAAAAGATATGGGTTCGAATAGGCCAACCATATATAAATAACTCATAAAAATACAAGTGACATAAAACATAATCTTCAATCATAAAAGCTAAAAGCAACCAAATAAATGAATAAATAATAAAACAATAAATCTTGAGGTCTTACTTCCTAAACAAATAGTCCCGAAAAATTCTATAGACCCCAACCGTAGAAAGTCCAGTATCATCAATCGAAACTAAGCCTGATAGAACGTCAGCAGAAGATTTCGAGTGTTTGATTCGAAATAAGAACGACGATCCTAATCCTCATAAACAAGTAAGTCACCCATCTGGTTTTCCTCGCAATAAATATGAAAAATAGTATCATGCCGTGAAGGCAAGTAGATGTTTGATATGGAGAAGAAGAACAAAACTTGAGGACGTTAATTGTAATTAAAACGTGGTGTGGAAAAAAAAAAATTATCTTCCTCTTTCAAAGATAAAACTTCTCCTTATATTTGGCCTAAATTATTATCAGGATAAAGTGTGATCTGCGTATCAATTCCGCCTCAAATAGTAAAAGACAAATTTTATTCGTTATTTTTAACTATCGACTATATACCAAACGGACCCTAGACCATATACTAAATGGGTCCTAATACATATAGGTTTATTGTGTCGAACACAGTAATTGAGCAGCATCTAGATATTATTATCGAACATAGCCAAAGAAAGAGGAAAAACCCAAAGACCTTCCTATAAATATGGTACCTTTCCTCAATTTCTTCATAATTAGTCTGAGAAGAACACATAATACAAAGAGATATATATATATATAGAGAGAGAGAGAGAGAGATGGAAAGTTTTTCCACCCATATTCTAGCAGCTCTTCTTTTCTACTCGCTTTGACTATCTCCATGGACTCAGCTTCGGCCGCCAGACCGACTGCCGGAGGAACCAACACTGAGTTCATCAGAACTTCTTGCAGTGCAACAACTTACCCTAGACTTTGCTACACCTCTCTTTCAACCCACGCTGCCGCCGTTCGACAAGACTCTAAGCTTTTGGCTCACACCGCCCTCTCCGTGACTCTAGACAGCGCCCGGTCTACCTCCACCATGATGGGCAAGCTTTCCCACATTCGTGGCATGAGGCCGAGAGAGGTTGGCGCCATGCAGGATTGCGTGGAGGAGTTGAGTGACTCGGTAGACCAACTGAGTCGATCCATGAAAGAGATGAATGAAATTAAAGGATCAAATTTTGGGATGATTATGAGTGATGTACAAACTTGGGTTAGCGCCGCCATGACGGACGAGGACACCTGCATGGAGGGGTTCGCCGGAAAAGTAATGAACGGAAAAGTGAAGACTGCAGTGAGAGAAAAGATTGTGAATGTTGCTCATCTCACTAGCAATGCCTTGGCTTTGATCAATAGTTATGCTGCCCTCCATAATTAGCCCAAAATTCAGCAAAATTTCTGAGTTTATTGAGGAATTAATGTCAGAATTGTATTTTCCAGTAAATTTTGTGTGTGTGCTTAAACTATAGTAAGATAGTGAAATATAAGTTAGAGTGAATATTGTTTAGGTACAGATGTAATTAAAGTTTCCTTTTATGTAATCCAGTGGTTAAACAAGTTCAGATGCACAGTTGTTTTCATTCCTCTTATGGCTTGGTATGTCACTATTTTGGGGGTGGGGGCGGGGTTTCATTTTTGAAACGAGGACACGAAAGAGTGCGAAAATTTTGTATAAAAATTTAATTTATTTTTGAAAACTCGATATTTAATTTTATAAAATATTTAACAATAATTGAAACTTGATAATATTCTGTAGTATAAGATCTAAAGTCTTGAATTATCTCAATTTTTAGTTGAAACATAAAATTAATTTAATTATTAAGTTAAGTCTCGAGACAAATCTTACAACGAATTGATGAAGCGTAGCACGTAATCATAGTTTTAAAGTATGGTCAAAAGTTTTCATAGAGTTTCTGTGCTTACATTATAATTTAAATTACCAAATATATTTTTATTCACATATTTCAGAGACCTACAATTTACTATCCACTTATTATCTATAAATTCCAAAAGACCCACAACTTACATCTAATTAGTATTGTCTAACAACTTTGGGCAAGAAAATAAAGCATATAAACGAAAATGCTTAAAATTCGTTTTATGTTAACTACCTATACATAATGTGTTGTCTCAGATCAAATATGTGGAGAATTTATGAAAACAATTGTCCATGTTATATACGTGAATGTCTATGTTTTATTAATAAAATCACTTATTCAACGAAGCAATATTGACGGCTTTGAAGTTGGTTTATTAATAAAATCACTAATTTATTGTCTCTAAAACATATATATGAATTTTTACTTACAACTCAAAATCTTTTGGATGATGTCTACAGCGACCTCGTGTCTCACGATGAAACTCAACTTGAAAACCCGTAAAAAGGTTACTTTTTCAGTTGTACAATTATTTTTAAATAGTAAGTTACCTTTTCAATTGTACCAAACTTTGACACATTATTCGACATCAAAGGCAGCATGAAAAAGTAGGTGTTACTTGTACCTAATATTGCCTAACAACTTTGAACAAGAAACTAAACTATATAAAAGAAATGCCTAAAATCTGTTCTGCCTAAGTCAATAACGATTGTGAAAATAATATAGGAGGAGATTGGGCTGCTTCAATTGAGTTGTGCACGTGTTGAGAGGGATAGAGAGTTGTGAATTATCTATTACACAATATGTGTTTATGTTCTAAGTACCAAAAGTAGAATGAGACAATATTACTAATTGCACTGTCAGTTGATAAATTAGTCAAAGAGAACGGACTCTATACACAAATTGTGTTCGTGTTTTAAGTTATGAAGTAGAATGCGACAACAGTATCACTTGAACTCCCATTTGATAAATTAGTACCTACAACATGGATATTGTACCTTAGAGCAAAATGCCCATATGTATTTAGCTACTTCATTATCCATTTAAGCTTACTTGTCGATCAGTCCCCCACAATAACAATCATTATACCATAATACAAAATCAAAATATGTTTAAGCTACAGTCTACACCCCCCTGCCCCCACAACCCATCCTTTACAACTTTCTGCAGGGCCCTAACATTATAGTCTATCGATGCAATTTGTATTCACATGTATAATAAACAAACGGAAAAATAATTTTATTTTATTTTAAATATATTTTTAAATTTATTCCAAAAATTAACTCTTTCAAGTCGATGCTTATAATGTATATAATTTTCATTTTTGATATTCGACTTCAACAAATATAATTGCAAATTTTATTTTTTATTCGAAAATTTGCTTATGTGAAAAAAATTGTTTTAAATCTTCATTTATTACAATTATTATTTAAGATTAATTTATGAAAATAAGCTTTCTTTAAAATTAAATAACAAATTATGCAAATAAATATGTTAATATTATGTCTTGATTAAAATTTAATGAACATATTCAAACAATTTACGAGACAAATTAATAGCAAAAGAAACATTTCGTATTTTAGTCTTAAATTTTTCCTTTATATATTTTTTATTGTAATGTTCATGGATTTCTCATTCATCTACTTTTAGATTAGAAACTTTTTGCAGTTACCTGAAGAAAAGTTATATTACATTTTAGTTTGTTCTCTCGTAATTAGGACATAAATAAATCTTACTTGGTCGTGTTCGCTTTTAAATCCCATAAGAACGCGAAGGATCAAGATCGAAAGGAGGTCTATAGCAACGATAAATATCGCCGCTAAAAGATAATAATCGCTGTTTTTTATTTATAGCTTACGACATGTAGGTCGCTTCAATAGATTAGTGCCTCCGTGTTATTAGCGGCGACAAATTGTCGTCTCTACATGCATTTTACGCTCTACCAATGCCTTGGCTTTGATCATTTTTGTTTATGTAATTTTCAATCTTATTTAGTCCAATATACTAATTACAACCTTAAAAGTCGACAACATAATTGAACTATTATATTATTTCAATAAGATAGGCAACTACGAAGTGTTGAATCACTAATTAATTGAATTAATTGGCTAGATCACTTTATTATCACATTTTATTGTGTAATTGAGGTTAGGTCTCAATATCCCACGCCAAATACGTGAAAATTGTGTAGGTGTTACATCTAGTTAGTATTGTCTAACAACTTTGGACAAGAAACTAAAGTATATACACAAATGCTTAAAATCCATTTTTATGTTATTACCCACACATAATGTGTTGTCTCGGACCAAATATGTGGAGAATTTATTTAAAGTAGACGTTATATACGTAAATGTCTATTTTTATTAATAAAATCACTTATTCAGTGAAGAATATGACATTGACATCTTTTTAAGTTGGTTTATTAATAAAATCACTAATTTACGATCTCTATAACATATATGGATTTTTATTTACAACTCAAAACGTTTTTAGTTGTTGGATGATGCCTGCAGTGAACTCGTGTCTCACAACAAAACTCAACTTAAAAATCCATAATAAGTTAGTTTTTAATTGTACAATTATTTTCAAATAGTAAGTTACCTTTTGAGTCAGATCAATCTTTGACACATTATTCGACATCAAAGGCAGTATGTAAAAGTAGGTGTTACATGTATTTAGTATTGCTTAACAACTTTGAACAAGAAACTAAAGTATATACAAGAAAATGCCTAAAATATGTTATATGTCTTACCTTCACATAGTGTGTTGTCTCGAACTAAATACATGAAAAATTTATCAAAGCCGATGTTATATGTGTGAACGTCTAGTTCTTATTAATAGAATTGCAATTTCACCAAAGAGTACTATAGCATTGACATCTACTTAACTATTGTTAATAATTATGGATAAAAATAAGTAGTATAATTATAAAACTATATTATACATCGACGTCAAAATCTAGTTAGGCAAATGTATTAAAATCAAATCTCGCCAATGCAACTATTAGAATTGAAGGTCTCATAATAAGCAAGGAATATCTACAAAGTTGAGAGGATGAGTGATCAGATAAGTACTTGGACTCAAGTCAATAAGAATTGTGAAAATAATAGAAGATTGGATTGTTTCAATTGAGTTGTGCACATGTTGATAGGGATAAAGAGTGTGAACTCTTTATTATACAACTTGTGTTTATGTTCTATGTTACAAAAGTAGAATGCGATAACATTACCAGTTGCACTCCCAATTGATAAATTAGTCAAAGAAAAAGGGCTCTATACACAAATTGTGTTCATGTTTTAAGTTATGAAAGTAGACCACTTGCACTCCCAGTTGATAAATTAGTCCCCACAACATGGATTGTACCTTAGAGCAAAATGCCCATGTATATGTATTTAGCTACTTCATCATCCATTTAAGCTTACTCGTAAATCAGTCCCCACAGTAACAATCATTGTACCATAATACAAAATCAAAATATCTTTAAGCTACAGTCTACACCCCGCCCCCACATCCCCAGCCTTTACAACTTTCTGGATATAATTTAACTCTTTCGAGTCGATGCTTATAATGTATATAATTTTCATTTATGATACTCAACTTCAACAAAGGTAATTGAAAATTTTATTTGATTCGAAAACTTGCTTCTGTGAGAAGGAAAAAAAAATTTGTCTTAAATCTTCATTTATTACAATTATTATTTAAGATTAATATATGAAAATAACCTTGCTTTAAAATTAAATAACAAATTATGCAAATAAATGGGTTAATATTAATATATCTTGATTAAAATTTAATGAGCATATTCAAACAATTTACGAGACAAATTAATAGCAAATAACACATTTCGTATTTTAGTCTTAAATTTTTTGTTTATATATTTTTTATTATACTCATACATGTTCATATATTTTTCATTCATCTACTTTTAGATTAAAAACTTTTTTGCGGTAACCTGAAGAAAAGTAGTATTATATTTTAGTTTGGTCTCTAGTGAATAGGACATAAATAAATCTTATTTAGTCGTGGTCGATTTTAAATCATGCAAGTGAACGGAGGATTGTTAACAAGTAATACAACGACAAGTAGAGGTGAGGTCGAACCACCTAAGACCGAATTTCTTCAGATTATACTCTAATATGTAATAGTAACTCTAATTTAAGAAAAAGACAATCAATTATTTGGAGTGTACTATCTAATTATTAACTTATACATAATTATCTACTAAATTATTCAATTAAAACAAACAATTAAATTATGAGACTTAATCAAATCATGAAAGACACTCGGACCGAATACATTGTTGTTAACCTACTTTAATCATTATTTGCTTGGTTACAATCAATTCTTGTTTTATGTTGATAATCATTCTTCCTTATATGTTAATTTTATCTCTTGATACAAATTAAAACAATTCTCATCTATGACTCAACTAACTCTTTATGATGGATGCGAAACAGATAAAGAATGCAACATATGTAGTACCTCCAAGATTGTACTAAGCATAGAATATATCTATATCTCCTATCGGATTTAATGTTGCATGTTTTTAAGTTAAACACACGTAGTACCTCTCAACATCAACACAAATCCAAAAAACTATCCTACATTTTGCCAAATAATAGGATAACAATTAAGTTAATAACAAACAATCAACAAAAACAAGAATTTAGATGCTTATATTAAAATCAATGGTGTAATTTAATCAACATCCTCTCACGATGGTTAATCGATTAAATATACTTTATATGTGAATCTAATTATTCTAATTAAATTGTGAACATATAAGTATGTATTAGTTCACAAAGATTATCACGTAACGATTTTATAGAGCATATAATGATATAGGCAATCAATTATAGGACTATATATTGTTTATTACCATGTGCTAATTTATACCGAATCTCTCAAAGCAATAAAATCACTAACGCTCCAATGGTAGCTAATCATGAAAACGGAATAAGATAATAATAAACAATTAGCCCAAAACCGTAATACAAACTAGCAATTTAATGAATCAAAGAATCAACAGGTTTCATCAAAATCCTACCCATAAAGGTTTATCCTATCATGTTTTGATTAAAAATATAAAAGATATAAAAAAAATGAATACGAACTCCTGATAATTTAGAATAAAAGTCGATACAACTCTTAATCTTGAATCTCTTTAATGTTTTTTGACGACGTCAGATTCTTCTTCAAAATCATCCAATAAATTTTGGTAATTTTTCCCTAAGAAAGTATTTGATGTGGAATTCTCCATGAATATGTGATATGTTATGATATAGAACTCTCTTTTTAATTGACCTAGAACAGTCCTTATATAATGCGATGCTTTGGAAAACTATGTACAAAAAGTCCTCATTGAATTCAATTCAAAAACGCGCTTTGGACTCCTCTTATGGTTGGGGTTGCACCATGCATGGTGCGGCCAACAACTATTCTTTGTAACCGCACCTAGGCCACAGTGATGCATGGTGCGACCTAGGTGTGACAATTTTTTCCCCAAAAAATTATAATTTGATCATCGATTTAGTGTTTATGTACGATTTTGGTCATTTGTTCCTTAAATATCCTTGATTCAATCCAAAGACTTCTAATGTCATTATCAAAGGTTTACAAAAGTGCGCAAATTAGTCCCTGAACTTTCTCGAAATCTGATTTTTGTTCTCGAAACTTTCGACTTCTTTCCAATTGCTTTTTAATAGCTTCAACGCATGTCCGTGCCATCCGATTAAACTTCAATTAAGCATCAAAATCTCCTCTTTCACTCTAAGCTCTTCCAAATTGAGGTTTGTACCTACATAAACAATATTAGATCTGAATTAAGTAGAAATATGCTCATCCGGTGAATACATATTAAGTTTACAAGTCTAAATAAGGGTGCAAAACACACTTATGGTATATGAACTATATGTAAATACTTTAATACATCAAATTAACGAGTGTATGAGTAATTTAATTATATAAAAAAATGTACATTCAATCGTAATAAAATGAAATTTATCTCATACTAAAGATTACGGCATCAATTCCATAATATTCAAAATTTTAACCTATATTTTCACACAATACAACTTATATGTTTTTGTTGGGATATTACCTCAATATTATAAAGGAAGAAATTCAATTTTATAGGGAAGAGTAAAATGGGTATTTGGACTTCCTTTTTGTGTAGTATTGTCCTAGTCTTATCAGAAGCAGAAGACTCCAACAATTGTAAAATATGGAAAGTTGGCAAAATTCCTGATATTTGATCAGCCGAATTGCTTGGAGCCAATTAGGTTAAAACGTTAAGATACATCCGTAAATTGATGCGGCATTTCTTTTGGGTATGTAACAAGAGAGAGTTCTAGAAGAAAAACGATAAGTTTAGCATTTCAGATTTTCTTGTTCTCTTTGTAGTTTGTATAAGGGTAGAAATTTGTGGGTGTGGTAAAGTTTAGGTTATTATTTTTCTACGATACTTGGGGTTGAAGTGAGCTTTAAATTTATATGATTATAAATCAGTAATGCCCCGAATTTTCTCAACTCAAGGGTCACTAAAATAATCTCTAAATAATGTTTGAAGACTCCAAATAATATTTTCCGCCATTGAAGGGTTTTAAAATGAAACTATTATGAAAAGTAACAAGCGTGCAAGTGAAAAAGAATTTTATTTCTAATTTTTAAGGTTTTTGCCTTTACCGGGATGGGTGTCACCACAATTTATTTGACCATTCAAAAGAACTCCAAAAATTCCAAATTTTGAATTGTAGATACTAGGGACCTTGGACTAGGCCATGTTAAAATTTCAGACATTAATCAAGGCTGCTTAGTAGGTGAAAACTTTAGCTAAAGTTGCCTAAAAACTGTCCCCAGAGTCGCTAAAACATTCATAATAAATTCATACGATGGAATTTTTGAGTGATACAAATTGGTACAATTAGACCACATATAAGGATTTCTATAGCTATTGATTTCACTCAAAACTAAAAATTTACAAGTAGTTATGATTTTTCAAAGTAGGGGCACAAAGCTGAAAATTTAGAATATGAAACAAGACAAATTTCTATCTTAAAATTTAAATGACAATTAAACCAACATCTTGTTTTCCATGTACGTCACATAATTAAATACTGGAAAAAAAAACACTTAAAATATAGTATTTACATCATGATTGACTCGATCATCTCGACGCCAAAATTTAATTTAAATAAAAGAAGAGTCCACTTCATGTTCGTTAACCTATGTCAATGCCAATCGTTTTAATCTAAAAATTTGTTTGTTTTTGGGTGAGTATTATATATGTGAGACATACCTATTAGTGAATACTAACATGTGAGAAAATATATGGAATTAAATTGCGATATGCCAACCATTTGAACATGCATAGGAACACATTCAGTAGCCGGCACCACGTGAAATATAAAAGTGAATACCTTCAATCACTAACATACATATGTGATTACCTTCAATTACAATCATAAGTTCTGACTTTTACATTTAGCATGGCATTCAATTCACATAATATCTTTTCCATTTAATAATAGAATTAAAATCGGAACCACAAGAAACTATCTTGCAACAAAGAGAAAATTCGGTTGAATTGATGGATTAAATGGTTGTTTCTTTACTCAATGTTGAAGCTGGATTTCCTGAGACAGAAAAGAGAGGGGAACAGATGATAACAATTGGAGTTTGTTGCTGTAACTTTGGGGAATGAAAATGGGGGGAAAAGTGAAGCAAAATAAAAGTGGAACAAACTTACTGCTGAGGCCAAAACATGAGGAGAAAGGGGAATGATTTTCGCTTGATAAACACTAAAATTCTAAGCCTATTGCTGGGGTATCTTTGAGTTTTTTTTTTTTTATTCAAGCACCAAAGACAGCCCAAAGATGGTTTTAGGCCTCCACCAGACAGTGGGGGGGTTTGGATGCCCCTACAACCGCATTTATATAAAAAGGATAGTACATGTGAGAGGTATATGAACCCGACCTCCAAGCATATAACGAATGAAAAAATTCTCAAACTACAAAGAAATAAAGAGATACTACCTCCAGTACATAATTGAAAAGCAAAAGCAAAAGCAAATGAAAACAAACTAACAAAAACTAAAGACCTCTAACTCGATGGAAGGCCATATCTCACAATCAAGTAGTCCACGCTAATGACGAGGCAAGTCTCAAGATCCATACTCCCGATAATGTCATTGGTCCCACCTCGGTTAAAGAGTCACGACTGGTTTCCTTTTGAAAATATGGGAAACTATGTCTCGATAGAATGATAGAAGATGTCGGATGCGCTCGAGTATCGATCGAATCACCCACGGCCCCCACCACGTGAAATGCAATGAACAAAGCAAGTGTAGAGTCGCCTCAATCCATAAGTCCACAAGACCCATCCGTCGGGCAAGCTCTATGCCCCGTGAAATGGCTCTCAACTCGCCTCCAAAATAAGTATGTCTCCACCATAGTGAGAGAAGGCCCCGATACAACGCCCATGTGATCTCGATAACACCCGCCACTGCAAATCCATCCCCGACACATCCATCAAGATTGATCTTGGGAGATCCACCAACTGAGCACGCCAATAAACCAAAGTAGGGGGCTGGGATAGGAGAAGTAAGAGTAATACCAAAATGCGGGCAAGATCAATGTCCCCACGCCAATGCACAAATCGAAAGAGTCTTCCCGTCTCAGTAGTAAAGAAATAGTGTGATAGACCCACCGATGATACGACTGGGCTCCATGCTAATCCTACGACAAGTCAGATCATTCCTAGCTGTCCAAATGTACCAAAAGACCAAAGAAAGGGATGATAGTGCGAATATGGCCACTCTCGACAAACCGGCCCGAGAATCTCCAAGTCCGAAATCTATATCAGAAGCATCACTCCAACCCTAAGGGGAATGCCAAAAATAGTCGAGAAGTGTTACATACCGGTGAGCCATGTGGCTATCAATAAAGACATGCCGGATGGTCTCATCTCGAACAAAGATCGACACTTGATGCCATGCGGGCCCGGATCCTCCTCTCGAATAATCACATCCATCGGCACTAAACCCCGCCACAATCGCCAACAAAAGAAAGAGATAGTCTCATGGGATGATGGGGCTCCAAATCATGTGACAAAAGGCTCAAGAGTACTCCCAAAGGCGAACAAGTCACATGCCGACTTGGTAGAAAACCTACCATCCGGGGTGTCTTTCCACATAGGTCTATCAAGAACATCGGATAAAGCGGTAGACTTCCAACCCGGATTGCTATATCATGTGGAAGGACCAACAAGAGTCTATCAATATCCCATCCAAGATCATCAAAGAACTCAACCACCGGACTCAAGTATGCTCCTATGAGGAAACATTTGAGCTAAAGTCATGTCACCCATCCAATAGTCGTGCAAAAGAATATACGCCCGACCCAACCGCCACGCGATGTGGGGCTCACGTGAGTCCCACCTCTTTAGCCTCCTCCAAACCGTAAGTAGAATGTGGTAAGGGTGCTAGAATGGGGTGGGTGCCCTCGCAATACTTGCCCAAGAAAATCGAGCCCAGAGCGATCACTGGAAGAAACCGAGGACTAAAATTGAGAAATTGAGCAGCTTTTTCTAGTCTCCTCGCCGCCAAAAATTGATGGAGGAATGGGACTTCTAAATTTTGGTGATGACTTTTGGGAGTGATGAATAAGTGTTGATGGGAAAGTAAAAGGAAGAAGAATGGACTTAAGGGGCCAAAACTAGAGGAAAATGGACTAATCACGGCTGGCTAAAAAATGAGACATCATGGGCGATTTTTCTTCAGCAAAATGGAGAAATGCTGGAATGTTTCAAGGTCCGAAATGAAGAAAAGTTGGTGGGTTTAAGGTAGACTAATTTTGGGACAAAATGTGGGGAAACAGTTAACTTGAGGGTTGATATGTGGGAGAGAAATGGATAAGAAAGTGGGGCTAAATGGATAATCATGGAGAGGAGAGGGAGATTTCACATCGCTAGTAGGGTGACTTTTCACCTATTTTGGGGAATTCTTTTTTGAGTGGTTTTGGCAATGAGAAATGGGAGAAACTTGGGATGTTTTTTATGGAGAAAATGGCATGTGGTTCAGCTTGAAATAAATGGTGGAAGGTGTAGGAAAAATAATGAAATGGGAGACATAATGGGTAGTTAAAAACTTTGTGATTCTATGTATAATTTATTTTTGTCTTGTTATATTTTCTCCGAACAAAGATCATGCGGGAAAATTAAGAATTTAGTCTCACTTCAATAGTAGCACTAGAGAGTCGCCGCTCTCGCTGCAATAGACGATATAATACTTTTATGGTCCACATGTTTGCACACGGACATTGACTTGACGTTGATGTAGGGTGTGTGGTAGAATTTATGTCGATGGTTTATAAATTTCCAAAAAGTCAACCCATTTGGTTGCACCATAATGTTTCAACAAGTTTCTTGGACATGAGCCTATTCAAAATTCTTAGAATATGTTGGTTCTAAGTTATTATACTCTTTTATGGTGGAGTATGTTAATTTATATTCATAGAATTGAGATTAAAAAATTTACCAATTTTTCAAGTATCATAATCAAGAGTTGCGTAAGAGACAACAAAGTTGTGGCTCTTTTTTCGTCAAGATAGAGATTATTGAGATATTGCCTCAAAACTATAAAAGAAGAAAATCAATTTTAAAGAGAGAAAAATAAAATAGGTATTTGGACTTTCCTTTAGTATAGTAATCAGATGTGCCTTTAAGTGGAATAATAAGATTCCAACAATTTTTAACTATGGAAAGTTCACAAATTCAAGTTCCTTGGTCACCAAAATGCTTGGAGTAAATTAGGTTAAACACATAGCAATACATTTATAAATTGATGTGGCATTCTTCTTTTTCAAAGATGTGAGAAATGGGTTTTTAGAGTAAAAATTGTGAGTATAGCATCCTATGTTTTCTTGTTCTCTTTGTCGCTTCTACAATTATTAGAAATTTGTGAGTGTGGTATAGTTTGGGCTATAATTTTCCCGCGATGATTGGGGAGTTTGAATGCACCAATAATTCTACACTACTTTCTTACTAGTAATCATGAACAACCACCCCATTTGATCTCTATTAATCTCACCGCCCAAGCTCCACTCAAACTCAATACCACTAACTACCTCTCATGGGAAATCCAATTCCAAAACACTACTCGTCGGCATTGATCTTATGGTCTATGTTGACGGCACCAACCCTTGTTCATCTCTCACAATCAAGACTGATGGTGTCGCCTCCGCCAACTTCGCCTTCTTCCATTGGATTTGTCAAGATTAGTTGTTCCTTAATGCTCTTGTCATACTCCATTCCATTTGTTGCCTCCTCCAAAACCTCTAGTGCCGCTTGGAAGACTCTTGCCACGACTTACACCAAACCATCGCATGGTCATGTAATGTAATACACCTTAAAAGGCGCTTGGTTAATCTTACCAAAGGTTCTCACACTATAACTAAATATCTCCAAATGGTTAAGAGTAAGGTCGATGAACTCGCCTCATAGATGTACATATCCGTGGTGGAGACCTTACTTGTAAAATTTTGATGAATTATCTACGTAATTTATCGACATCTCTTCGACTATTATAGTTCTTAAGACTTCCATCTCGCTCAATGATTACATGAAAAGTTAATCGCCTTTGAGGCCTAGCAACTACATTGTGTCTCAAAAATCTAGTGCGATCATTTTTCCTATTTTCCATTACATCGCATCTCCGCACGCCTAATTCCTCTACGGCAGCAACACTGTAATTCTTCTCGCCATCCCCATCTGGCTATGGTCAATCGTGGTACCAACAAGGACACATTACCTCTAGGTATCCCTAAATGGCTGTGTTTTTTTCCTACTAGTCACGCCCACCTCAATAGTCCTAACTTGCCAACCAACCTCGCCTCAAATGGGTCGATTTCATACCCATCTAGTGCACCATCTTCTCATTTTACCTCTTCGTCCCAAAGATCCTCCCGTGCCCATTATGTTCATTCTTCTCATTCTTTTCCTAGATAGCTACTAGATACGTGCACGCTTTCATCATCCACTATCGACCTTTGATAATCCGCCTCCATGCTCCTTATCCGTGCACCAACGACATTATGATCAACGATGGAAGCATTTTTTTTTGTTAGGTTGTGTTTGCCCTTCGAGTAAATCATTTGTACTGTGACATTTTGATATAAAATTAATATATTGATTGATATATTTATTATGTTATTTTGAGCTTACATTTGTCCATAGGTCGATTTGATACTACAAATTGAGTGTTTAAGTTGTTAAACACGGAAAGATTCAATCAGTAATTCGATCTAAAGTTGTTGTTCACGATCAAGAAATAAATATGGATAATTTATTTTGATAAGATCGCCTCAATTTTATTAAAGTCTATCTTTGACTTTGGTAATAAAATTGAGAATACATTTGGAATGTTTTGAACGGGACCACGTGAAATTAATTTGTGACATTGACCGCATAAATTTAATTTTACTTGACTTTCAGACATGGGACCTTAATCCCGAGCTGATAATGGACTTCTGCCATTAGCTTGAAGTTCTTTGAGGTGTCAATGAGTGAGATAAAATTGTTTATCAATATCTCGATACTTTGGGAATTAGAGTGAACTAACGAGGAACATATATTCGTAATAAGGAATCATCACCTTTAAAGTATGATCATGATCTCACCGGTTCTTCTAGTGTACGCTTTAATATGAGCTCAAGAGTTCGATATTAATTGTTGAATTCAATGATGTGATGTGATCACATCGAACCGCCGATAGAAGATGAGAGTTGAGAATTTGAGAATATTCGAATAAGGACATTTTGGTCATTTTACTTATTCTCAATATTCGAGTTGATCGACGGGGTAACATGTAGGATCGATAAGTCGGAGGATATAATTATTGATTGTTGCTTCAAGAATTTCAATTAGACTAAGAGTGCGCCTTGTTCTTTAGTGAATAGAACTTGATTAATAAATTATTTTGATCGATCAAGAGTTGACCGAGTCAAAATTAATTTATTAGAGCTTAGTTTAATTGGGTCCGATAAGGTCCCCTCAATGGCTCCAATATATAGAGCTAAATAGGCTTGTTACATATTTCAATGTGCAGAAATGGGCATGGGTTATAGTACTAGGTTGGTGGTTTTTCGAATGTAGTGGGTTATAAATAATCTCATAATATTGGTTTTCTAAGGAGATAAGCATATATGCGAGACACACACTAAAGTGTGAAGTGTGTGTTTTCTTCAACAAAGAAAATCCTAATCCTAGAAGATCTAGAGAGGTGGCCACACACCCCAGATAGCTATTTTTGGATAACAATGGGGAAGGCTTGAGGATTTGGAGCTTTGGAAGATTGAAGAACGTCGTTGATAGGAATTTTGTAAAGTACGCTACAAGTGGTAATTCCTTCAACACCTATGTGTTCTTGTAATTTTATTTAATCCGATTGAATGCACGTAAATAAATTAGATCTTGTAGAGGATGTTTGATCATCACGTAAAATTAATTTTTGTGATGTCAAGATCCCGCTTTTCAACAATTGGTATCGAGCTGTGTTTTAATTTTATTCCATGTATTTAGGATTGAATAAAATTGTATTTTAATGCATGTGTTAGTTTGGAGCGGTGTTGGGGTTTATGTGATTTATTGTTGTTATTAGATTGAATGATTTTTAATTGTGTTTTGAACAATTTATGGCTTTAGAATTTTGGTGAAAAATTGTATATTGTTTTATCGAGTCTTGTAACAAAGGGGTGGATTACAACTCCATGTTTTTCCTTTGATTTTAATTTCATCGCAGATTGTATTTGAAATTAATTTTAATTATATCATTGCATTTGATTAAAATATGAGGTCCGAGGATTGAAGATCCTCCGTTGTAATTTACAAATGAGGACCGAACTTCATCTTCTTCATTTCGTGGAGGGCTCATACCGCAAATATTTATTTTGGCTGGCTTCTGGATCCGAATGCGTGGGCTGTTGATTTAGTTTGGACCGAATTCAAAATGTTTGAATTGGACTTAAACTATGGGCCTAATTCAAAATGTTTGAATTGGAATTAAATTAAGAGGAAATTACATCCATTACTATGTATATATAATATATTGTTAAATTTACTTTTCTAATATTTTTATTCTAAAAATACTGGGTATTATTTATATATTATTCTATATATTTATATAATATAATATTTACAAAAAGAAACACAATATATATCTCCATTAATTTCGTGGAGAGAGAGAAAGAAAAAACCGTGGAGAGAGAAAATACCATATTCATCTTCTATCCTCTTTAGCACATCCATATCGCCGATATTGCCGCCAACAAAGATAATCTTATCTCTCTAATCTCTAGGTTCCATCACTATGTGAAAGCCTAATCCCCAAATTGTAGAAATTTTAGTCACGGACAAAGACACCCAATATGGATACACCTACCACAGAACGACTTGGTCGGGCGACAAAGAAGGAGTCGCTCGAGTATGTGAAGAAGCTCGCATTACATTCCAAATAGAAAGTCATTTGATGCACATATTGAAGGAAGTCGTTTGGACAAAGTAACCGCACATGGATGCACATATTGAAGGAAGTCATTTATTTAATAGGTGCTTACTAATATGTTGCAAAATTTGTTACAAAATCAATTTGCATTGTCCTCAGATTTAACTGCTGCAAACATTGTTACAAAATTAGTTTGCATTGTCTCTCACATTAACTGCTGCGCATTTATGTTACAAAATCTGTTTCGTTGTCTCGTTATTAATGTGTTGCAAATGTTGTTACAAAATCAATTTGCATTATCTCTCATATTAACTGCTGCATTTATGTTACAAAAATTTGTTTTGTTGTCCATGTTATTAACTGCTGCAAATGATGTTACAAAAATCTGCTTTTCGTTATAAATATAGAGATGTTATCATCGGACACGATTTGCATGAAGAAGACGCTTTGCGCTTGGTCGAGACGAGTTGCGCTTTTATTGTAATGTTGGAGAGATGTTGAAATGATTATGATTGTAAATGATGAAAGAGAGAGAAATAGGAGAGAGGTTAGATTGATGAGAGAGAATATCTTAATTAGTTATATATAAAATCTTAATCAAAATAGTAAATGAGATAATTATGATTCTCATATAATATTTAATCAATTAAATAATTAATTAAAATTAGATGAAACCCAAGATTTTTGGAATAAAAACATGTTACGCTTTTTTATAAATAATAACATAAGATGGCTTACTTGTGAAAATTTCCTTAAATTAAATCTTTGAAGAATTGGTCTCCTAATTTCAAGACATGGGCTAGACACTTGTAAACTAAAATTGAAGAATTGGGGCCGACTTGTGGCTCAATTGGACCTTTAATTTATTTGTAATTTTGTGTCTAGGTTTGGGCCACAAATTTGCTCTATTTAATTTTATTATCGCTTAATGC
This sequence comes from Forsythia suspensa, assembly GCA_023638005.1. Classification (NCBI taxonomy): domain Eukaryota; kingdom Viridiplantae; phylum Streptophyta; class Magnoliopsida; order Lamiales; family Oleaceae; genus Forsythia; species Forsythia suspensa. The sequence goes on along the minus strand of CM042674.1, from coordinate 56,715,353 downwards.
TTTAATTCAATTGTGATTAAATGTCATTCATATAACATGCCATATAGATCACATTACACCGCCTAGTACTATTCTCACATGCATTGTGTATAATATTTATTTTCTTTTCTAAGTTTATTAGATTAGAAAGATTAATATTTTAATTAATAATTGACCATTTTTTTTAAGAGTTAAAATTGTTAGAAATTATTAATTGAAAACCCGAACAAGATAAAAATATTAAGTGGGTGAGGGTGCAATGTTTATGTGAACCCACCGACCTCCCTTATTAGCCTATTAGTAAGAATAGGTGTATGCCTTGTGCTAATTTTATTAGCCTCCCTATAGGAGGGTCACACTGCTTTGGTTACTAGATCGGGCCCAATCGGTGATAATTTTGAGTGTTAATTAATTGTGACGACCCCATAGGCAACATAATTAATTTAAAACTTAAAATTATCAAATATAGGGGTTGCACACTTAAATCAAAAAACATCGGAGACTTCCTATAGAATATCCAAACGGTGTTATTGATGGCCTAAATACAAATGATACTAAATTAATATTGCATGAGAGACTAGATATATTGAATTTAGTTGAGGGTCCCACCGCCAGAATCACACTATCTTCTCCTATAGAGGGATGTGTTTAAGATTTTGGGGTTTTAGGTATTCGCCATATAGAAGTAGTTCTTGGTTCACTCGCTGCATTTCATGCATCATATATGAAATCATTATTTTATGTGTAGCTCATTTCAACTTTTTAATTTTATTTCGTAAAATGCCTGCAACCACCGCCTATGATTTTGACCAAAACCAACTAGTAGGAGAGAATTATATTGACTAGAAACGTAATTTGATGATTGTCATCACCGCCGAGAAACATAAGTTCTTGTTAATCGAACTCGCCCCGATGAACTTACCGCAGCACCCACACGATGCTCGTGGGCGTCGTGATATGAGAAGTGGATCCTATCTCATGAGATGGCCCATTGCTACATTTTGGGATCTATCTCAAATGTGTGTTGCAGCAGTAAACATCGTGAGTATGGAGACCGCTACTCGTGATTATGGATGCCTTCAGAAATGTTTGAGCACCAAGGACGCCAGCCCATCAAAGCTACCATTGTGGCTATAATGAATATGCGATGAAACCAAGCACGCCGCGAGAGATCATATGCTTGCATTGATTGCTCGCTTTAACGGGTCGAGGTTTTAGAGGTCAAATCAAATCGAGATTTAGGTCGACATGGCTTTAGAGACTCTCTCCGAGATGTTCTCTCGCTAAAAGTTAATTATAACATGAACAAGTCTGAACATGTCCTCGACCGAGCTAATGAAGGAGCTCCAAAATGTCAAATCGTTATTAAGACCAAAAGTGGTGACGCTTTGCTATTTTTCCCATCGGATCATCATCTTCCAAGTCGAAAGGCAAATGAGGCAATAAGAGGAAGAAATCTAACAAGAAAAGCCCACAAAGAATAAAGTTAAAAAGGCAAAGCTAGATGGTAAGCCTAAAGAAAAGTGTTTTAATTGTAGATGTATGGTCATTGGAAGAGGAATCGTTGTGAATACCTAGCTTCCAAAAAGCCGTGTAATGCGAAGTTATCTTTATCGAGTCATATTTGGTGGTTGATTCTATCGATTCTCGGATTGTAGATTCCGAGCCACTAATCATGTTTGCAATTCTTTTCATAGGTTCGAGGTAACCAAAGAACTCAACGAGGAAAATCGACTTTCAAAGTCGGGCACAGAGCAAAAGCGTCTGGAAGAGCTATTGGAAATGTTTATCTTTATTTTAGAAATAAAAGACATTTGGTTTTAAAGAATTGTTATTATGTTCCAGATATTACCCAAATTTGATTTCGATTGCTTTATTATTTAGACAAGGAGATTTTGTCCAGCTTTTCACCTTTTTCGTGGATATTACTTCTAAATAAAGCCCTTTGTGTAAGTGGACATTTGAATGATGATTTATATGCTTTAAAACCTCTTGATAGCTCATTATACCACATCGAATCTAGTAAACGCATTAAACCTGCCTCCTTACTAATGAGACTTACTTGTGGCACCTAAGACTTGGCCATATTAACATTAATAGGATCCAAAGACTCGTGAAGGATGGTCCTTAAGTGACTTAAAGATGGAGTCCCTACCGGTTTGCGTAATCCTCGCTTGGAAGGAAAATGACCAAGAGGTCCTTTACATCAAAAGGACATAGGGCCAAAGAAGTTTTGGAATTAATACACTGATGTATACGGGCCAATTAGTGTCCAAGCTAGAGGCGGTATGAGTACTTCATCACTTTTAATCGATGACTACTCTAGATATGGTTATGTTTACCTAACGACTCGCAAGTCTCAAGCTTTTGAAAAGTTCAAGGAATTCGAATCAAGCGGAGAAGCAATTAGGTAAGAGCATTAAAATATTTCGATCGATCGAGTGGAGAGTATCTATCCCACGACTTTAGAACATACCGCTGTGAGAATGGGATTTTATCCCAATTGAGTGCACCAGAACACCCCAATGTAATGGTGTCTCGTAAAGAAGAAACAGACCTTGTTGGACATGGTCGATCAATGTCAGCTTCTCAACACTTACTACATCCTTTTGGGGATATGCAATACAAACCGCAATATACTTGTTGAATGTAGTTCTATCTAAGTTTGTCCCTAAGACACCTCCGAATTGTGGAATGGGTGTAAGCTCAATCTAAGACATATCTAGATATGGGAATGTCTAGCACATGTGCTTAAGAGAAAGGCTGATAAGATGGAATCAAGATCGAGTTGTGCATTTTTGTAGGATATCCCAACGGGACATGGTGATATTACTTATAGTCTCGTGATAAGAAGGTTTTTGTAAGCACAAATGCAACCTTCTTAGAGGATAGATATATAGAAGAACGTGAATCTAAGAGTAAGGTTCGCTTGGAAGAAATGAAAGGAAACGCTCCACCATCCACTCTAGAGATCCGCACTAAACCTACTCAATGCAGCTGGAGAGAAATGGAGGTTCCACCCAACATACCCACGGGTCCGGGAGGCACCGATATGTCGGATCAAGTCCTCATGTTCGGCCACCACATGAGACCGAACTCGCAGCTGAAGGACATGGTGGAGGAGAAACAACAAAGAGAACAATCAAAAATTTCAATCAATCAGAACTTCCACAAATTTTAGCGAGGAGAGAGTCGCTCGACCACCCTCTATGTACTTGTTGTATGGAGATTATTTCGAGGCGCCTCCACCGAGCAAGAAGAGGATCCCACTGCTTAAGAAAGCTATGGATGATGTAGACGATGACCATTGAAGAGTGCCATGGATTCATAAATGAAATCTATGTACTCTAACTCACTGGGAACTTGTAGATGTACCAAATGGGGTAAAACTTGTAGGGTGCAAATGGATCCGCAAGAGGAAGAGAGGAGTAGACTGAAAGGTGGAAACCTTTAAAGCTAGACTGTTGTTAAGGGGTTTTACCCAAAGAGAAGGTATCGATTACGAGGAAACCTTCTCTCCTGTGGCCATGCTTAAGTCTATAAGAATCCTCTTATCTATTGCGTACTCATTTTGATTACGAGGTGTGGCAAATGGATGTCAAGACAAGATTCTTAACATGAGTCTTGATGAGAGCATCTATATGATGCAACCGCATGCTTTTATCCAAAATGGTTAAGAGCATAAAGTATGCAAACCTAATAGGTCCATATATGGACTTAAACAGCGCCTAAGTCCCGGAACATCATATTCAATCAAACTATCAAGACTTATGGTTTTGATCAAAATCCCGATGAACCTCAGGTCTATAAGAGGATCAAAGACAACAAGGTGATTTTTCTCATACCTTATGTTGATTATATCCTACTCATTGGGAATGACGAGGAGCATTAACTCGCCTTAACACTAGTTGGTACAACAGCTTGATATGAAGGACTGGGAGAAGCCAATTATGTTCTAGGTATTTAGATCCTCTCGGATAGAAAGAACAAAGAGAATCGCCTATCCCAAGCTTCATATATTGATAAAATATTGGTGAGATTTGCAATGCAAAATTCCAAAAGGTCAAATGCCTTTCGCATATGGAAATCACTTATCACGGAGCACCGCCTTAAGACTCTTAGTGAGTGGAATACATGAAGCGGTGTTCCTTACGCTCGATCAGAAAGTCTCATGTATACTACGCTATGCACTCGACTGTATATTTGCTACTGCTGCTGGGATTGTCAAGAGATATTAGTCAAATCCAGATCGAGCATCGGATCATCATACATTTCTCAAGTATCTTCGCAGTAACAAGAGATTATATGTCGATCTATTCACCTAGATTTAGTGCCTCACAAGTTATAATCGACTCGATTCAGCCGATAGGGACTCTAGCAAGTCCACATCGTGGTCGTTGTTCACGCTGGGTGGCAAAGCGCCGTTGTTTGGAGGAGCATCAAGCAGCCTTGTATTGCCGATTCCACCATGGAGGTAATATGTGGCGCCCAGAAGCAAACCCAAAGAAGCTAGTATGGCTAAGGAAGTTTTGCTAGACCTCGAGGTGGTTCCTTCGCATCATGTGCCATCACTTTATACCGTGATAATAGTGGAGCGGTGGCAAATGCAAAAGAACCCGTGGCCATCAACATGGGAAACACATTGAACGAAAATACCACCGGTTAGAGATATCGCTCAACGAGGAGATGCTATAAAAAGCGCAAGATTGCATCTCAGAGAAAATCTTGTCGACCCTTTACCAAAAGCTTACCAAAGCCTAAAAGTTTTGAGAGGCATATTGAAAATATGGGTGTATTTTAATATGTCTCATTTACTCTAGGGCAAGTGGGAGGTTTGTTAGGTAGTGTTTGCCCGTCGAGTAAATTATTTGTACTCGTGACATTTTGATATAAAATTAATATATTGATTGATATATTTATTATGTTATTTTGAGCTTACATTTGTCTATAGGTCGATTTGATATTACAAATTGAGTATTTAAGTTGTTAAACACGGAAAGATTCAATCAGAATTCGATCTAAAATTGTCGTTTCACAATCAAGAATAAATATAGATAATTTATTTTGATAAGATCATCTCGATTTTATTAAAGTCTATCTTTGACTTTGGTAATAAAATTGAGAATACATTTGAATGTATTGAACGGGACGACGGAAATTAATTTGTGACATTGACTAGACAAATTTAATTTCACTTGACTATCGTGACATGGGAACTTATCCCCGAGCGGATAATAGACTTCAGCCATTAGCTTGGAGTTCTTTGAGGTGTCAATGAGTGAGATAAAATTGCCGATCAATATCTCGATACTTTAGGAATTAGAGTGAACTAACGAGGAACATATATTCAAAAAAAGGACTCACACCTTTAAGGTATGATCATGATCTCACCGGTTCTTCTAGTGTACGCTTTATTCGAGCTCAAGAGTTCGACATTGATTGTTGAATTCAATGATGTGATGTGATCACATCGAACTATCAGATAGAATATGACAGTTGAGAATTTGAAAATTTTCGAATAAGGACATTTTGGTCATTTTACTTATTTTGAATATTCGAGTTGATCGACGGGGGTAACATGTAGGATCGATAAGTCGAGGATATAATTATTGATTGTTGCTTCAGAATTTCAATTAGACTAAGAGGGCGCCTTTTGTCTTTTTTAGAGGAATAGAACTTGATTAATAAATTATTTCGATCGATCAAGAGTTGACCGAGTCAAAATTAATTTATTAGAGCTACTTTAATTGGGTCCGATAAGGTCCCCTCAATGGCTCCAATATATAGAGCTAAATAGGCTTGTTACATATTTTCAATGCGTAGAAATGGGCATGGGTTATGGTACTAGGTTGGTAGGATTTTGGAGTGTAATGGTTATAAATAATCTCACAAGACTGCTTTTTCTAAGGAGATAAGCATATAGGCGGGACACACACTAAAGTGTGAAGTGTGTATTTTCTCATAAAAAAGAAAATCCTAATCCTAGTATAACCTAGATCTAGAGAGGTGACCACACACCAGTATAGCTACTCTTGGAGAACACTGGGGAAGGCTTGAGGGTTTGGAGCTTTGGAAAATTCAAGAACGCTGTTGAAACGCCGTTGATAGGAATTTTTTAAAGTACGCTACAAGGGTAATTTCTTCAACACCTATGTGTTCTTGTAATTTTATTTAATTCGGTTGAATGCACGAAATAAATCAGATCTTGTAAAGAGATGTTTGATCATCACAGAAAATTAATTTTTGTGATGTCTAGATCCCGGTTTCCAACACTTTTCCCACCATACATTCTCATTGTGTCTCACTCTTTATTTCTTCAACTATATTAATTTATGTGATGTTCTCTGTGTCCTTAAGATGCATAAAATCTTATCTTCATCTCCGAATTTTGTCCATTCATGATATATCCTACCTTACAACACCTACACATACTCCGCAATATAATGGATTCTCTCGAGCATCGCCATTGCCACAACATTGAGATTGACTTGCGCTTACAAAGACATGCTTCCAAGTCCTCCATGGTGCTACACATTTACCACTATCATATATCTTATCGAAAGAGTCGACCCCACTCTAGTAATGCAATATCCTTTCGAGAATATCTTCCAACGATCTCTAATTATTCTAAACTCCGCAATGTTGGGTGTCTTCACTACCCTCGCTCCGCCTTATATTCTTCGCAAGTTAGCATCTCGCCACCCATGTGTTTTCATCGGTTACTCACCCACGCAAAGTTCTTTCTTTTGGCTCGATAAAGGCACATCTAAAGTCTTTGTATGTGGATATTGAATAAACTATTTTTCTTTATCCTCCCACCATGACACTTCCTCATCGGCCCCTCCTTATTCAACTGGGTGCACATATGGCATATCTAACTATCATCCGATAACCTGTGCCATTCCTATTCCACGCCTAGTAGATGATCATCTTCATCCATCTCCTACTTCATATTCCTCCAATCACCTCTACACATCGTTAATTTCATGCTAGCGCTTTCTCTCTCAGGTGCATGTCTTTCTCTTTGTGCCGCAGCTCATCTCTATCCTTCCTAGCATGAACAAGCATCCTATGCAAACCCATGTTAAAGCCCACGCCCATAAGCCTATACAAAATGCATTTTCACATCCGTTTTGTTTTCCAACCCAAGTTAAACCCACATCTACTTCTCTTGCTTTTAAAATTCCAATGCGGTAATATACAATGTCCAACAATTTTGATGCCCTTATTAGTAATGGCACACGTAGTTTAGTCCTTCCATGTTGTCCCAAAATGTTTTCGATTGCAAATGGGTGTTTCTCATAAAATGAAAACTCGATGGCTTTTTTTTGAACGATATAAATTATATCTCGTTGACAAAGGATTTCACCAACTTCTAAGAGTCGAATACACCGAGACATTTAGTCAGTAACTAAACCTACCACCATTTATCTTGTTCGTAGTCTTTCTCTTACACATAACTGGCCTATTCATCAACTTGATGTCAACAATGCATTCATCCAATGCACGTTGACTGATGATGTATATTAGTTGTAATCCTTATCAATTCATATGTTGTGGTTTAGCTAAATGTGAAATTTGAAACTCATTGTATTTAGGTCTCTATCAATGTAATTTTTATATATTGTATTTGTTAATTAATGAAACGTGATAAACCGTATTATTCTCTAAATCCTCTCAGTTCTTCATCTTCTACATGGACCCCAAGTCTTAACAAAGTTGACTTTTTAAGATTGACCCCAAATCTTAATAAATATTACTTATTTTAAATTTCCAATACTATTTAAGATTTTTATTAAACAAAACATTTAAGAATTTGGGGTCCATGCACTCCAACTTTAGAAAGGAAGCCCTCTTGGGATGAGCCATATTGCACATGAGAGACGAGGTCACAACGATTGTGAATATATGTACTTTTTCTCGCAGTAAAAATAGATGGCCCCTTTCAAAATGGGTTAACATCAATATATAATACATATCATGTCTAATATAAGGAATATCACCCAACTTTGAGAAACCGCCAAGTGGAACAAAGAAAGAACTTTTTTTTTTATATATAATTCGACACACTATCACATCCCCAATGTAGTTGTCAGGGCTCCACCAAGAAAAGATGGGAGGTTTTGGATACCCCAACCATATATAAATAACTCATAAAAAATAGATGGGATGGGGCATAAAACCTGACATCCAATTATAAAAGCTAAAGCAAACAAATAAATAAATAAATAATAAAGCAATAAATAATAAGGTACTACTTTCTAAACAAATAGTCCTAGAAAATTTTATAGTCTCATAACTTGTAGGAAGCCCATGTCTATCAATCTGAACTAAGCTGCAGGAACATTGTGGTAAGTCATGAGTGATGTACTCGAAATAGCAACGACGATCCCAACCATCTGAAGCAAGTAAGTCAGCAACCTGGTTGCCCTCGCGATAAATATGAGAAATAGTATCACGGTCCAAGGCAAGGAGATGTCCGATGCGCTAAGAGTGTTCAATAGACCAAGGTCTTCTACCTATGGTGATGCAAAGTTGAATGGCTAAAGTAGAGCTCTGACTCAATCCATAGATCCGATAGTACAATCCTCCCGAGCAAGAATGATATCGTCAAGAATATCCTTGAGCTCGCCTCTAGAATAGGGCACTCACCATATGAAGAGAAGAATGAGCAAACACATCCGACCCATCAATCTTTAATAATCCTCCATCCACTTGCAAATCCATCTTCGACGCATCCATCGTTGTTGACCTTGTAAGATTCCATTGGTGGAGTACGCTAATAAACCAAACTAGGAAGAGGAATGGATAAAGTAGTAAGAGAGATACCAAATGAGGAACAATATCCATATCCCTTCGATAATGAATAACTCAAATAAACATGATCGTATGTAGAGGAAGATAGTATAGTATACTTTCCAGATGATCCATCTCCGCTCCATAAATATATCTTAGTACTTCGTATCATTCATCGTAGTCCAAATAAACTAGAGAATAAAAAAAAATGATTGTACGAATATGACCATTCCTTACAAACTGACCCGAGAAATACCAAGACTGAAAGTGATACTGATTACACCTCCATCGATCGAAGGTTTATATGAAAAATGTCAGGAAAATGGCACCAAACGTGGTCAAAAATATAGTCACAATAAATAAATGTCAATAGTCTCAATAGCCGAGCAACACTAACAACGAGAAGCCATATGACTCCCAATCTACCTTTGAATTACAACATTAACTAGGATAAGACCCTCGCCATAGTCTCCAATGTAAGAAAGAGACAAATACGACTAATAAAATTTCAAATCATACTATATACAAATTTCGAATAGTATGTCCTGTATGAACTAGTCGCCATGCACTTGGTAGCAAATCTACCATCCAAGTATCCTTTCACATAATCTCGATCGTGGTACTCAAAGAGTAATAGGATACTCCCTATCTCGTCAAAGAATAATATATGGTACTAGTTGAAGAAGTTGGTCAATGTTCCATCTAGTATCATCAAATAAGTCTCTAACCCGGATAGAAGAATGCGGCAAGTGTAGGTGTTGATAAGCTAATATAGACTCACCCATCCAAAGCAGCCATGCCATAAGAATATCCGTCTCCATGCCCTAATTCACAAGCAATGTGTGTCTCCGCATGTGGCCTATGTGCTTGAGCCTCTTCCATACAGTTGAAGCATAGTAACGAATAGTAGCCAGTAACGGATGGGTACCGTGACAATACTTACTCAGTAAAAACTGAGCCTATAATGACTGCTGAGATCTAAATAGCTACCAGAGCTTTATAGAGAATGTATCAAGAAGATCCGCAGTTTTCTAATGCCCACCCACCATTTTCAATAAGAATACAAAGTTGTTTCCATATTCTCCAATGTAATATGTGTGCATGGTCTCGGAGTCCTAAAGTAACTTAGCAAATAAGCCATCTAACTTCTTCAAGATAGCCTGGGAGGCTTCATAATCAAGGAGATGTAAGAATAGATGATAGCATTGATCGATCAAAGTAATCCATCATCCAAATGATAGGAGTCTCGAGGACCAGCCCATAAATTCTACTCCGCACTTTCTCGCACTAAGTCATCATACAAGAAGATCTTCCCGGCTCTTTTAAATAAAGGAACACCAAGATAAGTGAAGGGTCGTTGTCGATGATTTAAACCCCGCCGATGCTCCAGCCTGTGTATCTAACTAGTAGAAAATCTCCTGAGAAAGATAATCCCGCTCTTTTCTCTATTCACCAACTGCCCAGAAGCCCATTTACAGTGCTTAATACAATGTAAAACTCGTCTGATAGACTACTTCTGACCATTGATGAAAACAATCATATCGACTACAAAGGACAAATGAGAGATGAGAATGTCACCTCTGTGTCTGTATGCCATGAATATGTTGATAATGCTGAGTAAGTAGTCGTGAAAATAATCATGCAATAATAATAAATAGCGATAGATATATGGGATCACCGTCGTCGAGCCCCGAGATGATGAGAAAAAACCACATAGCCTGCCATTAAGTAGGACCGAGAATTGACACTCTGAAATACATCTCTATATCTGATCAATCCAAAGAGCGTCGAACCCAAAATCCTCCAAAATAGATATCAAGAAACCCCAATCCATGCAGTCATAGGCCTCAGCCATATCGAGCTTGAGGTACTTTCATATCAAGTGTATGTTGTAACTCCTCTGTAAGGAGAAAATTATCCCCAATGAGCCATCCTAAGATGAATTCGCCCGAGGAGCCGAGATGATCCGATGTAGTAAAGTACTCAATCGAGAATTTATCAACTTCGTAATCAACTTATTAAATATCGCGTGATAAGTCGATAGGATTTAAACTCGACCACTCTACATGCATTGTCCCCGCTGAAGCAAGACAATAGAAATAGTCGCAAAATCCTTAGGTAGGTACCCTCAGCAAAGAAGTCCAAGATTACTTGAAACAAATCCTCCGATACTATGTCCCAATGAGATGAAAACCTATTTGGTCCGACGACACCGTCTCGGATCAACATCGAAAATAACCTCTCGCACCTCCGCCAAAGTAGAAATGATTAAGTCGCAAATTGTCCTCATCTGACACCAATCTAGGTATAATATCATGTCGAATAGGCTCGACAGATCGAGAAAGAGCCAATAGAAGCTCCCCGGAAGAAAGATACCATCAAGGTCAATAGTTTCGTGGAGACTCAAACACCTCACCAAGGTAAGTAATAGACCGAATCCTAGCTCGAATGAGTCGTCCCTAAACTATAGAGTGGAAGTATCGGGTGTTATGATCACCATCACAAGTCCAATGTGTCCTCGCTTTTGTTTCCAAAAGGCCTCTTTAATAGATAAAGTACGATTCAAAGATGCCTGAGCCTGATGCAAAGTATTACGATGAGAAGGAGAGTGATATCTTTCATGGTCTAACTCTGCCTCATCTATCCTACACTCTACATCCCTAACACAATGAAAAATATCACCAAATACATGTCGATTCCACCAACGAAAGCCCCTGCTTTGAGCCTAAAATCTTCTCAGAGAGAGTAGCCATTCCCCTAAGATGGGTAGGAAATGACAATTTCTGAGAAACAAAACCCAGAAAATCGTGATACCTGAACCAAACATTGAGAAATCGAAAAGGACGAGGCCCCAAATCATCGCCAAGACCATCAATCGTAAGAGGCGAGTGATCAAGTGCTTTGGTTTAGATGATGAACCAAAATTGAGAACAAAATAAGGCAAGCAATGAGTTAATCAAAACTCGTCTGCATCCTTCCAAATCCTTCCATTTGTCCACATGTACCGACTTCCGCACTTTCGCATCCGCTGTATCCGTTAAACCATAATCCATCATCATATCCGCAAAGTCTAAAGTGCCCCTATCGCGAGTATTCATACAAGTACGCCACCATTGTGAGCGATCACATTAAAGTCTCCTCCAACTAGCCATAGCCCATCCACGTAAAGGGATATTTGGTGAAGACCAGCCCATAAATCCTTACGTCCAACCCATGAGAAAGAAGAAGCATAGACCGAGTAATAAACAACGGTCCGCTAATCTAGATCCTCAACTTTAATGTGAATGAATTGAGATGATCAACAATCAAGTAATAATAGTCCCCAAATTCTAAAACTACCAAATCTTATCCGACTCATTCAGAAGCCCATATCAAAAGAGAGAAATCACGATAAAATCAAAGTTCTTTCTCAAAACAAATGGCTACAACACCACCAAAAATACACATGATAAAGCCAAACCAATTTCTTAAGTCATCTACGAGTGGCAATACTACACACACATCTCACATTCCATATGATAACACTCATCAAAAAGACTAACTACGTGATTTAAGCATTTGTCTCGACTATGAGTCACCCATTTGATCGCATATAGGATATCAAGAATTTTTAGATTTTTAATCCTATGAATTGCTATAAAACTATCGACTCGTCGCTCATTTAAACCAACCAAGTCATTAGAAGAATTCTTATGAAAATGTCCTCGCCGATGAACCTCTAGTCAATAGAACTAGCAATATCGAAGGAATCAAGCCTCTATATTCTTATTACTACCGAGGCGTGGACTAACATGTGGATCAATATAAAAAACTAGTTGCACCGGCTCGACATAATTGAAAACCGACGTATGGATGGACATCATGTGATCTAATAGCGGATCGTAACTAACAAAGATCATGAAAGGGCTTTGAAGCTACAATAGAGGAAATAGTAGGAGTAAGTTTAATGCGGGTTCCACATGAACAACCTCGGATGTGGTATATCAACAAATCAAGAAGAAGCAACAATCGGGACTCACCTGCCTAGGAACCTCAACAACAATCTCCTTCCCTTACCCTTCCCCAAATTTCTATCAACAACAGCATCTGAGCCAACATGTTTATTAGTCGGAACAACAACAAAGCTTAGAAGTCTGAGCAACAATAGTTTATAAGTTGGGTAACAAAAGGCTTAGAAGCCTCGGTAACAACAAATTCACTCAACACAAACCCTAGCTTCACTAGGCCTCAAGAAATCAAGAGTCGCTCATCAATCCTCAATGGCACCCCAACAATTTTAGATAAAACACATAAAAATTCCTTTGCACGTAAAATGAACAGCAATAAAGAAAAATATATCCATACAAGGGCAACATGGGCCTTAGCATTAGGAAGAAAATCACATGTCCACTTAAGCACACGATATGGCAAACCTCAATAAACCAAAGTGGTTTTAAAAAACGGCTATAATCATCCTCGTGTGTCAAGTGAATAAGTATGTGTTTATAGTCTATAAACCAAGTTTAAAATCACCGCAAAATCTAAACTTCAAAACTAGAACGCACTCTCCACCATTTTGGGCTTCATGGCGAGAAAACATTCCAACAATTGCGAACTTGAATGGCTCAAAGGAGATAAGCCTCCTCATTAGAAGAAATTACCGCGGCCGGCTCACCACGATGCAATAAGGCCTTTAGCCACAAACCGATGACAAGATGAATTGGGAGAAGCCTCAAGGATGGAAGCAACGACTTCCTTGCACTTCGCTCACCAGAGAAATATTGTGTCTATCAATGACAAGAGCAAAGATAAGTCTATCTACCCGTATTCAACGAGACTTAGCTTTTCGAGGAAAACATGTGGGCACAGAGTAATTGAGCCGAAAAATTAGGCAAACGGAGGGAGACGTAAAAACAATCGAGGCGCATTTAATGGCGGTGTTGAGCACGCCCAATACAGCTCCCCGCAAATGCCGCTTATAGGTCAACCCGCACGAAGAAGAAATAAGGAAGGCATCTTCTACCACCCCTAAGCGCGACATTAGGGCCACTAATGAGGTTGCCTACGGCAGAGAAGCGATTGACGGCATACCAAGGGAGGAGGTAGCTAGGTGTGACTCATGCGAAGAGAAGCAAAGATCCGCCACCGAATGGCAACCATAAAATCATGGATATGGTCGCCACGGTGGTGCACCGGCTGGAGAGGTCGCCGCGGAGGTGCGACTCAAGGATATGAGCGGTGGCGCTTAGGGTTTTGCTCTAGGACCGCCCCGGTTGTGGGTCGTGGCGGCCGCGAGAGCCGGGTAGAGAAGCGTGAGGCCAAAGGGTGTGGGTTGGGGATGGCTAACGGATGTGGCCAACCACATTGAGGTTCGAACCGACCGCTTTAAGTTCGTGTCAAGGCCATGTTTGGCTAAAATTGTTGAATCGCCCATGGCCGAAATTTTTCAGTTTTCCCGCTTTTGGAGTTCAATTTCTTCACCTGAATTCAAATATAGAGGCTTGTGAATTCTTCAAACAAAGAGCAACCCTTGATGTCTTAATCGTCGAGATCTCCCACTTACTCAAACCTTGGTGAGTGTTACACATAAGGAAAACTAATGTATGAATATATATTCACAATCTTCATATTACAATACTATTGTACGTGCATCCTACCAAAATAAAGATCACTTACAACTCGAATAATGTAGATATAAAATTAGTATCTTTTGAAGCGCTTTGAATAATTTAGCGATTATGTTGACATTACAATATATAAAAGAGATGTAGATGCATTAAAATAGTGTGTTGTACGTAAGGAAAACTACTTTGCTAAATAATAAAATGAACAATCATGATGATTCAATGTACATTTGACGTAAAAGGTTTCGAGAAAATTAAGCAATGTTGTCAAGAATCTAATAAAGTATATATATAAAAAATAAAATCTCAATCACTTTTTATATAATTTTAATATTGAACGACTCTAACAACTAACTACAAATATTGAGACTAGTAATGATGAGGTATAAATAATGTGTAGAAAATTGTACAAAACTCTTCACAAAATTTTATATAGTAAAAATATAGAAAGTTCTACCTAAAATATCATAAATATTTAGTAGAATAGTGTAGAGATACATCCATATTATAGGATAAAATTAATCTATATCATCCATTTCACGGGAGTGAAGTTATAAATAAGGTTGGATTTTTAGTAATCAATCAAATTAATAAATAAATCAATAAAAGAGTTTACAATGCAACTCTCGTTGTTTTAACCTTTCATTTTTGCTTTCAAGTGTACAATCATAATTTTTCCACCAAAATCCTCGATATAATCTAATAAAATATATAAAGGGAAGGAAATGATAAAACCTTAGTCACTTTTTGTATAAATCGTAATATTTAGAAGACAATTGAATTGCAAATTGTGAAATGAATTAAAATGAAACCAAATAGCTAAGTACATACCAAAATAAAAAGGCATTACAAATGTACTTTGAGCTCGAGAGCCTCAAGTCTCTCCAAAACAACTCACAATATTTGAGTGACTCCAACATATTTCCTGCATCCCTTTTATTGAGGTTAAGCGCTTGTTTTGTAGAAATCTCTATACTCCCACTACTTATTTAACGCTCCATTGCTTGACAAGCTCTAGCTTACGCCACCCAATGTTTCACTAAGAGTTACTTTTTATAAGTCAAGTTATCTAATTTGTAAGAACATCATTCTTGATTCTCGTGGTGATGCATTGGTTGATTTTCTTTAAAATCGAATCGGCGGTTGAAAAGAAAATAAAAATAGGATTATACCTTCGATATCTTGGTGGCATTTTAGTGTATTTTCACACCAAGATAACTAGAATCTATACTAGCTAGTGAGAAGCTCAAGGGCAATTTCATCCCCTTATAAACCTAAGCTAAAATACGAGAATAGAAGCGACAATACCCTACTCTTAATCAACCTCTTTCTCATGTCACCCATGTTTCTTCCTTCCTCAACTAAGGTACAAATGAGACACATGTTTTGGTATGACTAATGCTATGTAGTACCACCAAGTTAAAGTTTGCCATCGAGACCTAATCTGTATTCAAATATAGAGTTCATGTTAAGGTTAGCTATCCAAACCCAATAAGAAGATGTCTTAAAAACAACATAAATATATTTAAAATGGAGAAATAACAATTCACTTTAGCCCCATTTTTTTTGAACTTCCAAAACGCGCACAATTTTTTTTTATTTTTATTTTTATTTTCTGCTTTTGTCGTTGTCGATATGATCCAATATAAAGTTTCATACCATTCCAATGAAAATAGGATTTCATTTTAATGAAAACCATTTGTTATATCCAAAAATACACGTGCCACCATCAGACAAGCCTTTGAATTCCTTCGACGGACTGACATCATAACTCTAGAATGCACTCTTTCGATCGCTTTCTCCTACCATTGAAATAGTCCTTTACCACTCTAGTCCAAGAATGACCGACTCAGACTCTTTTCCTACCTGCACCTGTCCCAACCTCAAATCTCTTTCAATCCAGTGACCACTACTCCGACCTCTCCTACTTGGCGCTTCGCCCATCCTCCGTCGCAACCATATTGTAGTCTTGGTGCTACTATGGATTTCGACCCCTATTGAAATCAAGGTCATGGAAACCATAAGTTAGACTATTGGGCCCAACTATGAAGTACAAACCAAGGACGATTTTTTAAAGATGTCAACCGACAATCAAGCAAAGGGTGACATGCCATATAGGACCAAAAGTAAAGCTATCTTGAAAACTAAGACCCTTCATGCTAGTAAGCTAAGTGCCCACGTGTTGGAAGATCGAGACTATACTTGGCCATTTGGAGCCTCGGTGGTTGAAGCACACTGCCCCGCCTTGATAGAGAGTAATGAAACAAGAAGACTACATTGAAAGAATAGATCGCTGGCACCGCCCACCTCCGGGTTATGGGCAAGGCTTCATTGATGACGGTTTTGACAAGTTCGCGCTTGGTTATAGTGCACCACATATTTGCATCGCCTCGACATGACATATCCGCTTTGATGTAACATCCACCGCCTAGATCCGTGAAATGTGGTAAAAGTAAAGGATATTGAAAAGAGAAACATGACAAAATTTTGGGATCAAATGATAGAAAATGTCATTTCCAATTCACTTAATGGTAATAAAAATCTTGCTTCTAATGTTATTATTTGAAATATTTTGAGATACCTTCCTATCGACATAAAGTGTTCGACTTGATCGTCAAGTGTCTACGGTCACCGCACTCATCTTTTAGGATCGACCATCCGCGGTCTAACATGTCTTCTAGTGTATATGTTGGCATCATGGATGGTGGTATGGGTTATTTTTGTTAGCTTCTAGATCTAGCTAGATTTTCACGTCAACAGATTGATGCCATCCGTGGAAAACCACGAGAGAAAACCGCATGAGGAAAAGAAAAATATTCCAAGAAGAAAAAGACAAAAAATGACCGAGAATGGATCCGATAGTGATGGAAACTACATAATGTTCTGGACACAACTCCCAACGTGTCCGAAAGAAAAGCCATTGGCATCATGGACGGATGTCATGGCTCATTTTTGTTAGCTTCTATATCTAGCTAGATTTTTCATTTCAACAGATTGGGGTCGCTTGTAAAACCACAATAAAACCAAGAGATAAAACGCATGAGAAATAGATAAAAAGCATAATGAGAAAAAGACAAAAATGATTGGGAATGGATCCAATAGTGATGGAAACCTATGTAGGGTCCGAGACACAACTCCCAGGTGGTCTAAAAGGAACACCACCAAGGAGACATCAAAGACCATAAAAATAGTAGCTAAACTCAATTAAACACTTGTGGATATAGCAACATAAATACAACATTTTTTCGATAAAGATGTAGCCATAAGACGCTTTTTATAGAGCAAGGATATACGGTCACCCTTTTAAATAATAAAGTAAATAAAGTAGATAGAGTTATAGAGCAAAGTCAAAAGCACTGTGGAAACATCCCAAAATCGGGCCACTGTGCCGCCGACCTACTTGTTAACCCGCCTCATGGGAGAAGAACACTTCAACATGAGTGAGAGGAGACCTTCTAGGTCCGCCACCATCTTTAGGAAGTTGAGAAGCCTATGGTATAAAAACAAAATTTGATGGCTCTTTGAAAGATATGAAATCCATCTCGCTGACAAAGGATATCACCAACGCCTCAAGTCGATTACACCGAGACATTTATTCAAGAATTAAACTACCACCATTTGTCTTGTTCTTAGTCTTACTCTTGCACTTAATCGGCCTATTCTCCAACTCGATGTCAACAATGCATTCATCCACGTTGATCGATGATGTCTATATAGCTCAACCTCCAATCTTCATTGATCAAACTCATCCCAATCATGTTCACCGATTACTCAAGGCCATCTATGGTTTTAAGCGGCTCCTCTAGCATGATGTCATGAACTTCGTGGCTTTGTCCTTTACATGGGTTTTGTGAAATCTAAATTCAACACATATATGTTTATCTACACTAATATCGGGTCCACTCTCTATACACTTGTATATGTTGATTTATATTATTGTCACAAGAAGTCCAAGTACCTAAATTAATGAATTTATTTCGTGCTTGGTCCCTATTTTACCTCAAAGATCTCGCATTCTCTCTTTTTTCGAGCGTGAAGTTATCTAATTTTCCAATGGACTTCTCTTATCCAATATATTCAGACCTCTTGCATTGTTCCAATATGCATGGTTCCAAGTCTATTCGGATGCCAATGTCTACAACCACCACTCTATGCCTTGATTTATAAGATTTCTCTCATCGATGCCATTGAATTTTGACAAGTTGTTGGTAGTTTACAATATTTATTACTTACTCGACTTGACATTGCTTTTTGCTATCAATAAACTATCTTAATTTATGCATCGTCCCCACCACTCCAAAGATTGGGCTCAATCAAGAGCCTACTATGCTACCTTAATTTTCCATTTTTAGCCCAAAACATGATCTATTTAATCGCTACAAAATGACTCCCAAACACCCTTATGCCCTACCAGATAACCACCCAAACAACTACTAATCATAGTCATAATTTAACTCCCAAACAGCCCATAAACTCAAGATTTAAACACCCATGATATCCCCACCTCTCTCGAACCACTTAATTATCGCCTATTTTGTGCCCATGGAATCAGTAGAAGCTATTCACAATATGCCCCCGATCACTTGAAGAAACCCTCCCAACTACCATTGATTAGCACTTTATCCGCCTAAAAATCAACCCCATCAATCCCTTCTCCAACAGCTTTTTGGCCATAAAGATCATCAAATTCCAGCCCCAAAGGTCCTCCTTTTCAGCCCCTAAATCTCTTATTTTTGCCATTTCTTCAACCACCCAAAACTCGGTAGCAACACCCCTTTCATCTCAATTTTTGGCCCCTAAACTTAGGTAAGATCACTTTTATCTTGGTTCCTTGATACTCATCTTGTTCCCATTTCGCTTAAATTTCAAGAGTATCCTTTCTTTGGCACATGAATTTTGAGCCCCATACTTTAGAAAAAGTACTCCAAATCCCTATCTTTTCCTCAACCAATTTAGTGTACCAAACCCAACCTTTGCCTCTCAATTTTTGGCCCCAAACAACAAGAAGAAACGCCATTTTTCCTTTCCCGCATTTCACTAATTCTCTCTTGTTCCATTCAAATCTTTTCTAAATCACACGCTTTTGTGCACATTAATACGTAAATAGAGAAGGGCAAGTATGCAGCTTTTTTCTTTGAAAAGTGCAAGAACTTTTTCCACCATCAACTACAATCGAAAATCCTTTTGAGGTAGTTTTTATGTCGCTTAATTTTAAGTTCCATGATTTTAAATTGAGAAAATGATATGTAAATTGTTATGTCATTCTTAATGTTAAAGTCGGAACTTTGTGATTGTGATTGAAGGTATTCACATATGTTTGTTAGTGATGAAAGTAATCTTTTTAAGTTCATGTGGTGCTACCGAAAATAGTGTTTGTATATATGTTTAAACGATTGGCATGTAGCATACTAATTTTGTGTATTTTCTCACATGTTAGTATAATTTACTACTAAGTATTTCTTATGAAATACTCACCTAAAATGATTGATGTCCAGATTGAATTGTTTTCATGCTATGCTATGTTGGTGTTGGCGCTATGCTATGCTGGCGCGACAAAGATAAAGTATGACCTTGAAGGAAAGACTTAGTTGATTTATTTGATGGTTTACGCCAATATAATCGAGCCCATTATGATGTAAAAACTTAATTATGATGTTAGATTTACTATCTTTAATTATTTAAAGTGCGCTTAGAAAATTGAATTTATATTTTAGATTGTCGTTGAAATTTAAAGATGAAGAATTGTGAAGTATTTTATGAACATTTCAGCATTTTGTCCTTAATTTTGAAGTATCATAACTTATTGTGTACTTTGAATTTTTAGTCTAATTAGTAGATTTTGATAGGTATATAAATGTTTTAATAATAAAATTTAGAATCACTCAAAACATTGTCGTGGTGAATTTATTATGATCATTTTATCGAGTCAAGTTAGTGCACCATGGACATTTTTTCAAGCAATTTTGGCTATGTTTTACACATATCAAACGACATGGATAAGGTCTAAAATTTTAATATGTTGTTGCCTAAGGTCCTAAGTAGTTATATTTCAAATATCGTAATTTTTAGAGTACGCTTTAAATGGTCAAATAAATTATGGTGAAACCTAATGTAGTTTTTATAAAACCTTAAGAATTTAGAAGATTAATTCATTTTTCCTTGTGCGCTTGTCACTTTCCACAATAGTAAAATTTTAAAACCATTCAAGGGCAATCAATATTAATTAATCATTTTAAGTGACTTATATGGGTTGAGAAAATTTGGAGCGTTATACCTAATTGAGATCCATAAAAGGAGTTTGAAACTCCAAATTCAATTATCTTTCCAATGGCATATCATTTGCCTTATGAAGATTTTTGTACCAAAATTTATGCTCTAATTTCCCACATGCTCCGGGTCGTAATTTCTCAATTCGCTTCTTCCGGTGTTTGATCCTTCACTTCAATTTTTCATTATCACTCCAGCAGTATATTAAACTTCTTGATTTTATCTTCTTTCTCATCCTTCATTGCTTGACCCTTGATCTTCACTTTGAAACATACTTGCCGATTTCATTAATGTGACTTGAGTTTGAGGATTTTGTCCTACAATCACAAATTGATTAAAATTCAATAGTTATCGACTCTAAAACACTTAGGATTATACTTAAAACTCTTCATTAATATGTCGAGATAAGTGTATAAATTACATTTATCAACGGACAATATCTTGATCCCCTTATTTCTTCTAATTTGTCATTGATGTCATACATTTTTCTTCATTATTTTATTTTTGGCACCTTTTTGGAAAAATCCCAACAATCTCCACCTTGAAGTAAAACGAGCCAAAACTCGCTATCTCTTTGTAGGCTTGACCATGATACTTGAGAAAACCTATATACTTTGACAATCTCAATTCTCAAAATAGAGAATTAAAATACTCTACCATATAAGTATAATCACTTAAAATTAACTAATTCTAAGAATTTCATTAGCTCGTGGTTTAATAAATTTGCTAAATATTATAGTGCAATCTCCTACTTGACTAATTACCGGGAGTTCATCACCATCAACAACAATTCTACCACACCTTGCATTAATGTAAAGCTCGTTGTTTTGTGCAAACATGTGGACCCACTACTAGTAACACATATTATATCATAGAAACTAGCGACATGACATCAAGATGTAAATATCTTACTCAATCGATATCATCGCCTCTAATAAAAAGGACACATCGTCTCAGATTAAATTCAAGCTTTAACCAAGCCTGCTCCACTTTTTGGATAGTTTTTTCTCATTTGAACAAAGTTGTCCATAGTTCCAACAAGATACTTTTCATTTTAATGGAATTATTCTTCTTCTTTTCATCAACAAGATTTATGTTATTTTTTAGCAATTCACGATTATTTCAAAGGAGGATAAAGATTATTTCAGCTTTCAAATAATAACCGCATCATGTCATAAAGATGAAAAAGAGGCATAAAATATTTGTTTATATCATGTTGAGTTCAATATACTAATTACATCCTTAAAGTGAGACAATATTATTGAACTAGAAACAATTCAGCCGATGCACGATAGTAGACCAAT
The DNA here is from genome assembly GCA_023638005.1 of Forsythia suspensa. NCBI lineage: Eukaryota > Viridiplantae > Streptophyta > Magnoliopsida > Lamiales > Oleaceae > Forsythia > Forsythia suspensa. The sequence goes on along the minus strand of CM042674.1, from coordinate 56,693,404 downwards.
AATCAACAAGAGAACGCTCGCACCACAACCTCGCCAATCAAATGTATGGCATTCATTCCAATATAGTGTGTGAAGGGTGATACCCTTTGATCAAATGACCAGACGCAACAAAGACGCCATCAAAGGAATTATGGACTAATGGTGAGGCAACAACAAGGGATAGTACGTCCTAAAATACCCGATTTGTCCAAGGCAACTAATAAAGAAGATCTCAAGATGATGAGAAAGAAAACGATATGGGCGTATTCAATGGAAGGATTATCGAGAATTCCTCCGTAAATCAAATTTGAACGACGTAAGGAAGATGAAATGAAGACGATCCGTGGTAATCCATTACCATTCAATTTGGTACATTGCCCCTAGTTTTGGCTAATAATTATTTATTGGCCAACGAATTTAAAAGTAAAAAGATGAAGAGGCAAAAGAAAATGATGAAGAAGAAGCATGCACATTGAATGTAGAGAAGGAGTTGATCAAACCCTCAAATACATGGGAAGAAGAAGATGATGGTATGACCGATATTGAAGAAGAAATTGACCGAGATGTAAAGAAGAAGAAGGGAGTCTCATATAATAATCTACCAAATAACTATATCAAGAAGGCGTCCGAGAAGTGGATTTTGTTGGGTGAATCATCCGGGCGATCTTTTGATTATTACGTATTATATGGGACACCTAAGAGGAAAGTGAGGTGCCACGCCTCGAAAAATATGGACCACCTCCAATGATATTGCCACCCCTACAAAGTTGGGTAAATGGAGAAGGAATACAAGAGAGAGCGATATGTAAGTTCAAAAAGGAAATGTAAGATCAAAGGCAAAATGTTACACGAATTTAGTATGTGAAGTTGACTCAAAGGATGATAAGCAAGAAGTAGAGATAGAGGCAAAGCTGAAAAGTCATTTTAGAAAGCCAACGGTCAACTTAACTAAACACTTAAGGTCGTTATATGTGAAAGCTTTAGTCAACGGCATTTCAAGAGCTAAAGTTCTCATTGACAATGGGCGTTTATAAATACCATCCCATCCGTAATGATGAAGAAATTTGCAAAGACAGAATCGATTTGATCCCAACATGTAAGTCATTCTCACAATGGAGGAGCAACTTCACCAAGTGGAGTAATGTTGTTAGACGCGATGCTGGGAACTATCACTAAAACTACTGTATTCTTCGTAATGTATGGACCGACTAGCTACATTGTACTATTAGTGGAGAGATTGATTCATGAAAATCGTCAGATACCTTCATCGCCCATCAATGTTTAGTGTTCTAGAATGATAAAGGTGAAGCAGATGTAGTACTGCTGCATCATAGCCTTTTGTCACGTAAGCAAACTCAAGTGGAGAGGTTCATGTACTGAAGGTAATTATGGACCGTTAGGTAGTCCAAGAAGAGAAAGAAACCCGAATTATCGCAAGATAGCTAAGAATCAATCTCAAAGAGACTCATTTATCGAAATGTTTGATCAAATGAGGCCAAACATAGTGGCCCTGAAGAGCCAAGAATTGGCAAAAGACAATCAATAAATGTTGAAGAACGTTACTGTTTTCAGTCGGCCAAAGCCAGCTTCAATGGCTTTCCGTAAAGAGTGTAAAGAAAATGAAAGCGTAAGCGGCTTTAAAGATATTGAAGAACAAATTAGCAAAGTTGTTCGAGGTGGAACAAAATATCAACCGAGAAGTTAATAAAGTAGATTGTTTGATGCGTAAAGGATTACTACAAGAAACTGATGATGATGCGGTAAGTGGTCATGAAGTCTGTGACACGCTTAGGCACAAAATCCTTTGTTAAAAGTGAACATTGAGATGGATTTAGAAGATCGTCCAACATTCGTCAACCAAATACTTAGCAAAGAGGTAAATGAATGCCTAATTACTTTGTTAAAAGAATACAAAGATTGTTTTGCCTGCGAATATGAACACATGCTCGGTTTAGATAAAGATTTGTAGAACATAGGTTACCAACCAAATCACATTTTAAACCTCATAAACAGCCCCCAGCGCTTTTTTGCCCCTAATGTATCGTTCAAGTAAAGAAGAAATAGAACGATTGTTAAAGGCAGGTGTTTCATTAGGACGCCAGATATGTTGAATGCTTATCCAATATCGCTGCCAAGGTCAAGAAAAATGGTAATATTAAGCGTTTGTATAGATTTCAAAATTTGAATTTAGACGCCTTAAAGATGAATATCCAATGCCAACAGTAGATTCTAGTTGACTGATCGCCGGACACGTAATGTATTTTTTATGGACTGGATATTCGTGATATAACCAAATCTATATAGCCGAGGAAGATGTGCACAAACCGCCTTTAGATGTCCGGTGCTCTAGGATGTTTTGAATGGGTAGTTATGCTTTTCGTTTAAAAATGCAGAGCCACTTATCAAAGGACAATGAATTTGATTTTTCATGATATGATAGGCTTAATTCGCATGAAGTTTATGTTGACAATATAGTGGTCAAACTCGAAAGAAGAAGATCATTTTCAACAATTGAAACATTCATTTGAACGAATGAGACAATATAAATTAAAATTAAACCCGTTGAAATGCGATTTGGTGTTAATGCAGAAATTTCCGGATTTTTAGTGCATAAAAGAGGAATTAAACTTGATAAAACAAAGCAAAAGCTATTTTAGAGGCTAAACCACCTAATAACAAGAGAGAATTGCAAAGATTCCTAGGTTAAGTGAACTTTTTACGACGCTTCATCTCTAATTGCGCAGGTGAACGAAAGTTTTTTTGCCTCTTTTGAAGTTGAAAATCAAGATGATTTCGCTTGAAGAAAGAGCATCAAAAGGCTTTTCACAAATCAAGACATATTTATCAAATCCACCACCGCTAGTGTCACCTACCCAAGGACGCCAATGAAAGTTTATATATCTACCGAACAAGAATCGATAATGGAATGGTCGTCAAGATGACCAATTTGGAGAAGAAAGGCGAGATATATATTATCTTAGCGTATTCATTAACAAAATGCTAATATAATTATTCGTGTTGAAAAATTATGTCCCGCCTATATTTTACATGTACTAGATTATTGGTTTACTTACTACTGTGGTCATCTATTTGAATTCAAAAGTGAATTTAGTTAAATACATGTTCTCTCGCCCTATTTTACATCAAAGGATTGGTCTGACTTTTAGCATCGCCTGAATTTGAAATACAAGACATACCCAAAAAGTCATATAAATACAAATCGTCATAGCTAATTTTCCTCGCCGATCATCCATGTTTAGACGTACCTGAGGAGATTGAATTAGAAGTCGATCTGCTCATTTTAAAACCTCGATTTTATACTTTGACAGATCGAAACAAACTGGAGTGCAAAAGGAGTAGGGTAGTAATCGAGCAAACTCCTGGGGATTCATTACAAATTCGCTTTACCCCGAATGAATGTGTACTAATAATCGTCGAGTACAAAGCATTGATTATGGGTTTAGAGTTATTATTAGAGCCAGAGACGAAAATGTACTCATCGTGGGTGATTCCCAATTAGTGATTTATCAATTGATTGGCGACTTTAAGTGCCAAAGTACTTCACGTACGCCACGACATCGCCCTGTGAGTTATTGGAAGAATTCACCAAGTAGAGCTTCAATAAGTTAACTGTGGTATATATGATTTAGCAAATATGTAGCCCAAATGGCTTCAAAGTTATTCAAAAATGCTAAATGAAGACTCTATATAAATATGGAGTGATATTGCCCATAGTACAACAAAGCGGCTTAAAAGATCGGTGTCCATTGTATACAAAATGGAGATGCAATTGATTGAGAGAAGAGATACAAAGCGTTCTTGAAAGAGCTCCGATAAGATGAATGATAGGAAAGTGAAATTACGCTCATTGAATTACGTGATGATAGATGAGGAGTTATTTAAGAAACACTCGATGGTGTACTATTAAAATGCGTGAACTTACATGAGGTTAAAGTAACTATGGCCGAGGTGCACGTAAGGAATATGCAGAGCACATCAAGTCGGCCAAAAGACGAGGTGATTAATTGTTAGAGTGGATATTTTTTGCCTAAGATGGGCTTAACTATGTATCCAATATGCTAAGAGTTGTTTAGAATGTCAAAACATGGCCTCGATCCAATGAATGCCAAAGAAGAGAAATGGCACCCATTATTAAGCCTCGCTATTTAAAGTTCGGGGCGATAGATTTGATAGAAAGATTTATCCTCCATCGTCCAAAAAACACAATTTTATAATAGTTATGATGTATTTTTTCACTAAATGGGTAGAAGCGATACTCTTAAAAGAGATCTCAAGGAAATGTCATAAAGTTCATTTGGGATCACATCATATATAGATTTGGGATACCCCAAACTTTAATGATGGATCATGGAACTTCCTTGAACGGGAATCAAGTGAAAGAGTTTTTCGCTAATTTGGAATCAAACTAGTGAATTCTACACCTTATTACGCCTAATCTAACGCCAAGCTGTAATCTTCAAATAAAATTCAAAAATATCATAAGGAAAATGATAAATGAAAATGCTAGAAATTGGCATGAATGTTTGAATAGGGCGCTATGGGCTTATAGAACATCTCCACAATCAAGCACTAAGGTGACTCTTTTTCCAACCATCACTCTACCGCAAGAGGGCTGTTACGTTTATGGAGATTAATGTACAATCATTTAGAACACGCTACAAAATAGCATAAATGACAACGAACATGCAGAGTTGCTTGTTCAGTAATTTGTTGGAATTGGACTAATTGAAATTGGACGCCCGGATAGATTGCAAATTCAAAAAGGAAGATAGCTTCATATTACAATAAAAAGGTCATGGCCAAGCTGCTTCAAAGGTAGATGATTTAGTGGAAGACAATACCCTCTCGGATAGTAATAATCCAAAGTATGGAAAATGGTTGCCAAATTGGGAACGCACCACACAGAGTGAAGAACGGTTACATTAAATAGAGCATACCATTTAGAGGATTTGGATGGACAAAGCACATGAGGTTCATTAATGATAAGTATTTAAAGAAATATGTTCCATCATTGGGACTTCGAACGATTAGGAATTTGAATCTAAGAGACACAGCTCGCAAGTGAACAAACCACTCATCTCATTGATTAAATTGGTCGCTATAACGCATGTTGGTCAGCTATTACAAAATGAAGTCAAATAAAACTAAAAGAAATTGTCCTTTTGAAAGTTTAAAACGCTCAAATCTCAATTACAGCTTTTCCCCAAATGGAACGATCCGTTTTCTAAGTTTTTCCCATTCATCGCTACTGCTCAATGTAAATAGTGGATAGTTCACCCATAACCCTTCATCCACTTCTAAACTCGAGTAACGCCACAAAGATCCGCCTGCTCAACTTCCCCGAAGCATTGTTTCTTAGCAACTCAATCTCGCCTTACAACGTCCATCTTTGCTTGGATTTTTTCATCCGAGCATGCCCAAACTCATCATCAAAGAATCTTCGACCATGACATCAAGAAATCTCATTCAAGTTGTTTTAGCTTGGTCGATTTCTTGACGTAGAGACCTTTTCATTCACAAAGATTGACATATCGGGTCTTCTTGGCTTGGAGTTCCACATTTCGCCAAGAACGCACTTATCTCTTGACGGATGATCTTCGTAGATAGCTTGAGGTCCGTTGAAAGTTCGAGTGAAGGAAGCTCATGTTCGAGCCATTTGATGGCTTAATCGCCAAATTTGTCCTGCTATAAGCAAGACCAAGGCGTGCGCTATATCCATATCCATGAAAGAAGTACACCTCAAGTAACGCCCGCTTGAGAATGTTCATGTTTTCTATAGAAAATACAAAGAGATGCAAGAGAAGGACCACCGCCGAGGAAGAACAAGCACCGATCGGGCTTTAACTTGTTCCCAAGATGTAAACAAGTCCCGAATGGAGCGCAAGATGGTATCGCTAGCCCTGACCGCTTTAACTTGTTCCCAAGATGTAAACAAGTTCAATGTAGCGCAAGATGATATCAAGATCCCGTAAAGGTAAACGCTGATTATTCAAGACCCTATGTAATAAGCAACATAAAGGATAAGATGAAGACTACCCTCATGAATTGACTTATCGGCGTGGTTTTGGAAGAAGAATGAGGAAGTATGCCATCGGACGACGCATGCCAGAAGATTCATCTTTGTCTCGAGCTGACGGCTTCATATGACCGCAAATCAATTGGTCTTTCCGCAAAGAGAGGAGCAATGGTGAATTCAATACCAATGTCATGACCAATGATGCAATTAGGAAAAATATCATCAACATATGCATGTATTACCATCCGACTTATGTTCGGGAGAGAAACGCCCGAAAAGATGAAGATCCTCCAACCGGTCAAGGATTGAAGTGTCTGGATCTTCAAGTCCTTTCGTAAATTACCGATAAATGGCCCGTATAGGAGGAATTGAAGAATCGGGCGAAGAATTTTCAAAGGAGAAGTGGACCTCCTCTCCATTCGTAAAACAAATAAAACATCAACGCTCACATTGACACTTTACAAAAGAATAAGGAGAAATCAAATTACCTTTCTTCTCATAGGAGAAGCGCCATCGCCATCATCACTATCATCATCGTGTTGATCCGATGAATCCATGTTGGCCATTTACTACCGGACGTATTCTTTATGCATCTCCGGCTGAAGGTGTGGAGAACCTGATTGAATAGAAATAGCGGCGTAGCGCCCAGCATGTATTGTTGGAGAATTCTGAAGGAGAAGAGGAAGGCGAGGATGTTTAATCGAGCATAGGCACCGCAGAATAGGAGGAGGAAGAAATAGAAGTCTGGAAGATCCCGACCCTCAAGTATATGGAAAGCATGGTCGACATTGGTGCTAAACAACCCACGCTTCACAGAAGGCCAAAATTGTTCGTGTAGAACAACCATAGTAGGATTAAATGGAGTTAAAGAAAACCCGGGCCATCAAAGAAGCATTGCAGATATTCTATATAGATGTGCTTTCTACCTTGGTGATGGTATGGAAGCACCTGTGGAAGCTTTCGAGTATCAGGGAGATGGGCCAAGTCCGCCAAAGCCAAGTTGTTCCGCAAAGAATCGGAGAGCATAGACTTCAATTCCCACTTTAGCATTGGTACCGCATAAAATGTCGCGGAAACAACCCTCGCCTCAGCTAGTATCGAGCCCAGACGGCAAGAGACAAATACACTATTCATTAAAGTAAGAGGAGGTTGAACGAAATGGAAATTTGATGAACCGAGAAAGGAAAGAAAGAGGGAATTGAATTCCAATTGTAAAAGAATGTGAAGACGCTCTATTAGACATATCAACATGGGCTAATTGGTTGATGACCAAATTTATAACAACTAACCCACCAAGAAGGTGTTGAAGAAATACCAAATCGCTGGAAATACGCTCAACCACGTACCGAGCAAAGCTGTGAGAGGCCCACTACCGTGAGGAGAAGCATTAGTTCTAAGTTGATGTTGAAGGTAAGTCATACTCTATAGAAAGCAAATGTAAATAAAGAACAAAGGTTCAAAGACCTACCTGGGCATTATTTCACGCTGGTGATGGGCAACAGGCTATCGGTTGTTTAAGGCTAGGCACAGAGAATATACCATAATACCAAACCAAGGAAAGCCACACGCCATGAGTGTGTTCTTACTGCACTGTTCATAGAGCTTCTGCATGCCCCCAATAGAAGCTTTCAGATATCTCTGTCGACTTTTGAGCAATCCAAGATACCAAGAGATGGCGGTGAAAAATAGTATCGCCCAAAGGGAGGAGGTTAACTAAGGCACCAACATCCTCAAGGTAATCGATATTGGGCTAAGAGGAAAAATAAAGGTATTATACTCTTAAACCAAAAACTCGAGCAAATCTGGGAAAAGCACGTGATCGAGAACGGGGACGGTAGCAATTTCAAAAGGTCATAAATCTTAGCACAATCAAAATTGCTTTCTGGGTCCATGTTTCATCATATGCATGCCAAGCATGTAAAGTGGTATCGCTTTGGGCAAGGTACAAATTATTTTTTCACTAATTGGCTTTTAAAGAAAGGGGTCCAAGAAAGGAGGTTCTCGAAAAAGGGAAGAGTTGGGATATGGCCATCCGCTTCAATAGAATCGCTGTTTTAAATGATGGACCCAAATAGAACTCTATTTAAATCGTGTCTAGATGGTAAAAGGCATGATGGGTTTACGTAAGGTTTGGTCAGAGGTTCGAAATCTTCAAACTAGTACGAAGCTCAAGGATCTTTGAAGTAGCTATTTACATTTAATTGAAAGATTTCGCTGATAAGCGAGGAGTTTGATAGAGTGAATGTGGATATGAATCAAAAAGAAGATGAATAGTGTGAAGGTGAATAGTGTCCTTTTATAGAAGAAGGAGAAGGCGTACGACGTGATGGAGGCAGTAATCGGGTATTGGTGCAATATAGCGCATGTTCTTTTCGGGTTTATGTAAATCGTGCCTTTTAGATATTGAAACCGAAACGCCACTGTTTTTACGTAAGATGAAGCGCTACTATGAATATGGCTAATTAATAACAGTGATATTAATCTAGCCATATTGGGGAGCAACCGCTGATCATATGTGTAAACAAAAGCCCAAAAAAGAGACCCAAGTGAATTTATATGTGGTTCTAGAAGATGTCACCCAACCACTAAACGCCTAGATTTGGGCGAGGCGAAGAAGGTATCCGCTGAAAACCATGTGCCCAAGGTGTCACCCTGCCACATATAAAGCCCGAATAGATGTCGCCAGCCTAATAAACACCCAAGATTTGGGCGAACGAAACGTTATTCACCTTGTAAAATGATGGTTCTTAAATGCTTTTTTTTCTCCTTTATTAAATCCCCACGCCTTATGGTCCGAAGAAGTTACAAAACTGTTGAAACATCATAAACCGTAATAATGTGCTACAAATTAGCTATATACAGAGAATGGTAAGTTATCGGGCGATGAGCGCTTCTTGATGTAAGATTGAAGGAAACCATTTGCAAAGTATAAAAGAAAGACGACTGAACTGGAAAGAGGACAACAAAAATCACTCAACAATGTAGAAACATGTAACTTACTTCCTTTCAATTCCAAGTATTTATTTTGCATTGTACTCCAGCAAGGTTCGCGCCCATTGAGTCGCTTTTTGTTTTGCCTTTAAGCTTTCTTTTGTAATCGTAATCTTCATAAACAAACACCCTTTGTCGGGACTTTCATTCTCAAAAGGTTTCGCAGTCCTTACATATCGTTCTCGAATCTTTTAATTGTTAGCAAAGTTCATTTCACTAAAACAATTATATAATCTAGGTCAAAATCGATCAAACAAGTATGTTGTAATCATTTCTAACCAATGCACCGATTTCAAGATTTCTAACTAATCATTTCTAACCAATGTAACTACAGGAGTGATCTCGTAGGTACTTGTATACATTTAAGCCTGCAGGAATTGCGTGAATATGCAATAGAAGAGAATTAGCTTTCAATATGTAACATTGGATCCTCAATTATATTCCAGGAAGTGTAGACCGTCAAGAATTGATTTATATGTCTATCGTTTCAAATTGAGTCTCGTATGGTATTAGGGTTGATCGCTATATGTCTTAATTAATTGAAGTGATATTTGATAAGTGCATTTTATGCACCCCTGGTCTTAGTATTTCCTAAAAACTAAGTTTACTTTTTCATTATTTTATATATATTTTCTACTTAATTTATCAGATTTTCCTTTTATTTTAGTTTTGACCTATTTGAAAGAATCGAAAGAAGATTAAAAAAGCAACAAATTAGAGCATGATTCTAGCACGGTGGTCAAATTTCAACAATTGAAGCTTGAAGACTAAAATGACAACATCACATAACTTAAGTCACATTGGTGAAATCGATGAGTAAATGAGAAGAAATTAAGTTTTTGAAGCTTTAATATCAAGAGGTCAAACATCGAGGATGAGGGAAGAAGATAAAACTACAGCTTTGCTGTGTTTGAGTATAATGAAGAGTTGAAGTAAATTATCAAACACCGAAAAGCTAAATAACCAAATCGGTAACTACCTATTGAAGCATGTGGGAAATTAGAGCACAAATTTTGGTATTAAAATATTCACGAGGCAAATGATACACAATTGGAAAGACAATTGAATTACAAGTCCAATACTCTTTACGGATCTCAATTTGGAGTTTCCTACAATAAGTTATTGCCGTTTGAAAAACAGCCGCAGAGAAAAACTAAGTTGGGCGAACGCCCAGCACCAATTGTCAATAGCAGAAGCCAAAAATCATGCCTGGGCGATAGCGGGTTTGCACTAGGCGATCATCCTTTGTAATATTTTCCCCAGATTTTGTTACATTTTGAGTTCGACTCAATTAGGAAACTTTTAGGACACGGTTTTAATGATTTTTTGAGATCTTTTGGGACACAATGAGGATACTATATATATGAGTTCTTAAATCATAATTGAAGAGTCGAATTATTGGAAGAAATCAAGAGGAGAAACAAGAAACGAAGATTTAACCAAGATCAAGAACTATTTTTTTGAAGATTCAACAAGGATCAAGGTATATTCTTTTGAGTTTTCTTCTTCTCCGGGTAATGGCTTTTATTTTTATTTTTTTGTTTTCTTCTTCTTAGTATGCTAGGCTACATTATTTTAGTGCTAGGATCATGATAAAACTTATATCATGAACCTTTAATTCTTTGAACCTAGTTTTTATATTCAATCATGTTTTAATTTTGAATAATTGATATTAATTTCTTTTCTCTATAACTATATATGCAATGATTGTATGAGTTTTGTGACCTATTTTACCATTATGAAATTGAAAAAAAGTTAAAAATAGTATCAATTATCGTAGAGTTCGATAGATGGTAGATATATACCGCTATTTTTTACGTAATCTTTAAGTATTCATAAATTTAAATGTATTCTTGTATGTTCCCATTAGTCATAGAGATATAGTCAGGTAATATATAGAGATATGTATAATTCTACTCGAGAGAGATTGTTAAACAAATTAAGAATATTAATCTTCATAATTAAATTGTGTTATTAAATTCAACCGTTTGGATTAAATGGGATGTGTATGAGTGGATTATGGATCCTAGTACGTTTTTCTTTCTCATATTCAAAGTAATTCAGCATAAACTTAATTTTTATTTGTTTAAATTATAATTAGTCAATTTTTTAGTTAATAATCTCTTTAGTTTTTAAGCAACAAAACTTCAAAATTTATTTGATTCGGTTAAGGTTAATTTAATTGTATTGAATATCTAAATCCATGTAGGTTCGTCTCTCAAATACGTTATATCATTTGTGCGATTCTTATACTCCGACTTACCTACCGCAGAGGCGGTGTTGCTATGGAGATTAATGTACAATCATTTAGAACACGCTTACAAAATAGCATAAATGACAACGAACATGCAGAGTTGCTTGTTCAGAATTTGTTGGAATTGGACGAATTGAAATTGGACGTCCTGGATAGATTGCAAATTCAAAAAAGGAAGATAGCTTCATATTACAATAAAAAGGTCATGGCCAAGCGTTTCAGTGTAGATGATTTAGTGTGGAAGACAATACTCCCTCTGGATAGTAATAATCCAAAGTATGGAAAATGGTTGCCAAATTGGGAACGACCATACAGAGTGAAGAACGTGTTACTAAATAGAGCATACCATTTAGAGGATTTGGATGGACAAAGCACATGAGGTTCATTAATGATAAGTATTTAAAGAAATATGTTCCATCGTTTGGGACTTTGAACGATTAGAATTTGAATCTAAGAGACACGCTTCGCAAGTGAACAAACTACTCATCTCATTGATTAAATTGGTTGCCATAACGCATGTTGGCTGCCATTACAAAATGAAGTCAAATAAAACGAAAAGAAATTGTCCTTTGAAAGTTTAAACGCTCAAATCTCAATTACGCTTTTCCCCAAATGGAACGATCTGTTTCTAAGTTTTTCCCATTCATCGCTATGCTCAATGAAATAGTGGATAGTTCAGCCATAACTCCTTCATCCACTTCTAAACTTGAGTAACGCCAAGCAAAGATCTGCTCGTTCAACTTCCGGAAGCATTGTGTTTCTTAGCGACCAACGGCTTACACGTCCATCTTTGCTTGGATTTCTTTCATCCGAGCACCAAACTCATCATCAAAGAATCTTCGACCATGACATCGAAGAAATCTCATTCAAGTTGTTTTTAGCTTGGTCGATTTCTTGATGTAGAGACTCCTTTTCATTCACAAGATTGACATATTGGGTCTTCTTGGCTTTGAGTTCCACATTTCGCCAGAACGCACTTATCTCTTGATGGATGATCTTCGGAGATAGCTTGAGGTCCGTTGAAAGTTTGAGTGAAGGAAGCTCAGTGCTTGAGCCATTTGATGGCTTAATCGCTCAAATTTGTCCGTTGGCAGAGACGGCGTGTGCTATATCCATATCCATGAAAGAAGTACACTCAATGCATTGCCGCTTGAGAATGTTCATGTTTTCTATAGAAAATACGATGAGATGCAGTGAAGGACTCATCGCCGAGGAAGAACAAGGGCCGATCGGCTTTAACTTGTTCCCAAGATGTAAACAAGTCTCGAATGGAGCGCAAGATGGTATCAGGAGTCTGACTGGCTTTAACTTGTTCCCAAGATGTAAACAAGTTCTGAATGTAGCGCAAGATGATATCAGCATCCTGTAAAGGTAAACGCGATTATTCAGCACCCTCATTGCAATAAGCAACATAAAGGGATAAGATGAAGACTACCCATGAATTGACTTATCGGTGGTTTTGGAAGAAGAATGAGGAAGTATGCCATCGGACGATTTGGCGGCTTGTGAAGATTCATCTTTTCGAGCTGATCGGTTCTTACATGACCGGCAAATCAATTGGTCTTTCTGCAAAGAGAGGAGCAATGGTGAATTCAATACCAATGTCATGACCAATGATGCAATTAGGAAAAATATCATCAACATATGCATGTATTACCATCGACTCTATGTTTGGGAGAAAGCCCGAAAGATGAAGATCCTCCAACCGGTCAAGGCGATTGAAGTGTCGGATCTTCAAGTCCCTCTCGGTAAATTCGCCTTGACAAATGGCCCGGATAGGGAGGAATTGAAGAACTGGGCGGTAGAATCTTTCAAAGGAGAAGTGGACCTCCTCGATTCGAAAACAAATAAAACATCAACGCTACATTGACACTTTACAAGAAATAAGGAGAAATCAAATTACCTTTCTTCTAGTCATAGGAGAAGCGTCATCAGTCATCATCACTATCATCATCAGTTGATCGATGAATCAAGGTTGGCCATTTACGGCTGGACGACCTTTTGTGACTCCAGTTTGGACGGTGGAGAACTGGATTGAATAGAAATAGTGGCGAGCGTCTAGTATGCATTGTTGGAGAATTTGAAGGAGAAGAGGAAGCGAGGATGTTTAACGATATAGCACCGCAGAATAGGAGTGGGTGGAAGAAATAGAAGTCTTGGAAGATCCCGACCCTCAAGTATATGGAAAGCATGGTTGACATTGGTGCTAAACAACCCACGTTCACAGAAGGCCAAAATTGTTCGGGTGAACAACCATAGTAGGATTAAATGGAGCTAAAGAAAACCCACATCAAAGAAGCATTGCAGATATCTATAGCATGTGCTTCTACCTTGGTGATGGTATGGAAGCACTCGTGGAAGCTCTTTGAGTAAGCAGGAGATGGGCCAAGTCCACCAAGGCCAAGTTGTCAGCAAAGAACTGGAGAGCATAGACTTGACCCCAAACCTTAGCATTGGTACCGCAAAATGTCGTGAAACAATTTCGCCTGATATATTGAGCCCAGACGGCAAGACAGTACTCACTTCATTAAAGTAAGAGGAGGTTGAACGTAAATGGAAATTTGATGAACCGAGAAAAAAGAAAGAGAATTGAATTCCAATTGTAAAAGAATGTGAAGACGCTCTATTAGACATATCAACATGGGCTAATTGGTTTGACCACTTTTTTTTTTTTTTTTTTTTTTTTTTTTTTTTTTTTTTTTTTTTTTTTTTTTTTTTTTTTTTTTTTTTTTTTTTTTTTTTTTTTTTTTTTTTTTTTTTTTTTTTTTTTTTTTTTTTTTTTTTTTTTTTTTTTTTTTTTTTTTTTTTTTTTTTTTTTTTTTTTTTTTTTTTTTTTTTTTTTTTTTTTTTTTTTTTTTTTTTTTTTTTTTTTTTTTTTTTTTTTTTTTTTTTTTTTTTTTTTTTTTTTTTTTTTTTTTTTTTTTTTTTTTTTTTTTTTTTTTTTTTTTTTTTTTTTTTTTTTTTTTTTTTTTTTTTTTTTTTTTTTTTTTTTTTTTTTTTTTTTTTTTTTTTTTTTTTTTTTTTTTTTTTTTTTTTTTTTTTTTTTTTTTTTTTTTTTTTTTTTTTGGAGTTTCTACAATAAGTTATTGCCGCTTGAAAAAAGCGAGAAAAACTAAGTTCGACCGACCAATTGTCAATAGCGAGCCAAAAATCATGCTCAAGGGAAGCGGGTTTGCACTAGCGATCATCCTTTGTAATATTTTCCCCAGATTTTGTTACATTTTGAGTTCGACTCCAATTAGGAAACTTTTAGACACGGTTTTAATGATTTTTTGAGATCTTTTGGGACACAATGAGGATACTATATATATGAGTTCTTAAATCATAATTGAAGAGTCGAATTATTGAAGAAATCAAGAGGAGAAACAAGAAACGAAGATTTAACCAAGATCAAGAACTATTTTTTGAAGATTCAACAAGGATCAAGGTATATTCTTTTGAGTTTTCTTCTCCGTAATGGCTTTTATTTTTTTTTTGTTTTCTTCTTCTTAGTATGCTAGGCTACATTATTTTAGTGCTAGGATCATGATAAAACTTATATCATGAACCTTTAATTTTGAACCTAGTTTTTATATTCAATCATGTTTTAATTTTGAATAATTGATATTAATTTCTTTTTCTATAACTATATATGCAATGATTGTATGAGTTTTGTGACCTATTTTACCATCATGAAATTGAAAAAGTTAAAATAGTATCAATTATCGAGAGTTCGATAGATGGTAGATATATACCGCTATTTTTACGTAATCTTTAAGTATTCATAAATTTAAATGTATTCTTGTATGTTCCCATTAGTCATGAGATATAGTCGTAATATATAGAGATATGTATAATTCTACCGAGAGATTGTTAAACAAATTAAGAATATTAATCTTCATAATTAAATTGTGTTATTAAATTCAACCGCTTGGATTAAATGGGATGTGTATGAGTGGATTATGGATCCTAGTATTTCTTTTCTCATATTCAAAGTAATTCAGATAAACTTAATTTTTATTTGTTTAAATTATAATTAGTCAATTTTTTAGTTAATAACTTTAGTTTTAAGCAACAAAACTTCAAAAATTTATTTGATTCGGTTAAGGTTAATTTAATTGTATTGAATATCTAAATCCATGTAGGTTCGCTCTCAAATACGTTATATCATTTGTGCGATTCTTATACTTGGGTACAAAATAAATTACTAACAATATTCATTCACAATAAGGGACATTTTCATCATTACTTGAAAGGGACTTTATTTGCAATATAATTGTCACGGTATGCTAATAAATAGGCTTTTGGGACAATTCAATTGTCACGAGTATGCCAGAAGTAGGTTTTCAAGTAAGGTTCAAAACATATTATTCGCTCGAACCTCCGGTCGATTAGCTCTAATTTTTCTACATGTTGTCGAAGTTCATCTTTCTATCACTATACTAGTTTAAAGTTGTATAGCGAATGTAGAATGACTTATTTATTACACAACTTGTGTTACATGACAATGGTAGAAGTTGCACTTTAATCGATCAATTGGTGCACACAACTTGCATGGTACCTTAGAGCAAAAACCCATATGTCTTTTGCTACTTTATCACCTATTTATGCTTAATTGTCATTTGTCAATTAGTTCCCACGTAAACATGAATTATACCATAATACAAAACCCAATATGTTTTGCTCGATTCACTCATTTTATTATCTATTTCAATCCAAAACAAAGGTATGCCACTAAGTAGGCTTTCAAGTGAGATTCAAACATACTACTCGATCGAACCTTATAGTGGATTAGGTACTAAATTTTTCTAATTGTTGCCAAAGTCCGTCGTTAGTTTAAGATTGTAATATGACAATGGTAGAAGTTGCGCCTTAATCGATCAATTGGTGCACACAACTTGCATGGTACCTTAGAGCAAAAAGCCCATATGTTTTTGCTACTTATCATCTATTTATGCTTACTTGTCATTTGTCAATTAGTTACCACATAAACATGAATTATACCATAATACAAAACCAATATGTTTTGCTCTCTATTCACTCATTTTATTATCTATTTCAATCCAAAACAAAAGTATGCCACTAAGTAGGCTTTGAACTAAGATTCAAACATACTACTCGATCGAACCTTATAGTGGATTAGCTACTAAATTTATTATTGCCAAAGTCCGTCGTTAGTTTAGTTTAAGATTGTATTAATAAACACACGAAAGTAGAATAAATTATGTTTATGTTTTTAGTCTTTATTATTCAACTTGTGT
Source organism: Forsythia suspensa (assembly GCA_023638005.1). Taxonomy (NCBI): domain Eukaryota; kingdom Viridiplantae; phylum Streptophyta; class Magnoliopsida; order Lamiales; family Oleaceae; genus Forsythia; species Forsythia suspensa. Next base: position 56,676,903 of record CM042674.1, on the reverse strand, counting down.
TATGTGACAACAATGGCAGTTGCACTCTCAGTCAATCAATTAGCCCACATGAATCAAATTACCTAAAGGTATGCGATTATAAGGGACTCTCATTGCAATAAGCAACATAAAGGGATAAGATGAAGACTAATCCGAATTGACTAATAAATGGTTTTGGGAAGAATTGCAAGTATGCCTAGACGATTAGGCAGCTTGTAAGATATTAAACTATATCTGATCTCATGGCATTAATCAATTTTTCTACATGTTGTCGAGCATGTATTCATCACTAATATTAAAGTTGTATATGATAGAATACAATATGCATGTTATTACCATCAACTTTGTTTGAAAGAAAGCTCGAAAGATGAAGATCCTCCAACGCAGGACCTTGAAGTGTACAGATCTTCAAGTCCCTTCTCGTTTAATCGCCTTGACAAATGGCCCGATAGGAGGAATTCAGAACTGGGCGTAGAATCTTTCAAAGGAGAAGTGGACCTCTCGATTCGGAAAACAAATAAAACATCAACGTCTACATGACACTTTACAAGGTAATAAGGAGAAATCAAATTACCTTTCTTCTATCATAGAGAAGCCGTATCGTCATCATCACTATCATCATTCTAGTTGATCCGATGAATCCTAAGTTGGCCATTTAAATGAGGCGATTTGTGCACTCAGTTGGACGGTGAAACTGGATTGAATAGAAATAGCCAGTTCTGTCTAGTATGCATTTGTTGGAGAATTTGAAGGGTAGAGAGGCGTAGATGTTTAACCATATAGCAACGCAGAATAGGAGTTGGTGAAGAAATAGAAGTCTTGGAAGATCCGACCCAAGTATATGGAAAGCATGGTTGACATTGGTGCTAAACAACCTACGTTCACGAAGCAAAATTGTTGTGGATGAACAACCATAGTAGGATTAAATGGAGCTAAAGAAACCCAGTCATCAAGAAGCATTACGATATCATAACGTATGCCTTGATCGATAATTATGGAAACCTCGTGGAAGCTCTTTTAGTATGAGAGATAGATGGCCAAAGCGAGATGTCGAGCGAAAAAGCTGAGCATAGACTTCGACCAAGCCTAGCATTGGTACCGATCGAAATGTCGTGAAACAATTCTGGCAGTTAAAAGTAGCCAGGCAGACGGGCAAAACAACTCACTTCATTAAGTAAGAGGTTGACGTAAATGAAATTTGATATTTGAGGAAAGGAAAGAAGAATTGAATTCACGATTGTAAAAAAAATAGCGAAGGCGTCTCTGGTAGACATGTCAACATGGGCTAATTGGTTGACTGACACGGCTGTAACAACTAGCAAACCCGAAGGTGTTTGAAGAAAGCCTAAGCATGGGAAATACGCTCTCATACAGGTGAGCAAGCCGAGAGAGGCCCCACTACCCGGTGGGAGAAACATTAGTTCACAATTGATGTTGAAGGTAGAAATCGTACGCTATAGAAGCGATCGAGAAGCAAGGCAAAGGTTAAAGTATACAGTGCCATTTCGTGGGTGATGATAGGCAAATAGGCCATCGAAGGTTAAAAGTGACCACTGCGAAGATATACACCTGACCCATGAACACGAAGAAAAGCCACCACAGCTTTGCATGAGTGGGTTCTTCACCGAAATTGTCATGAGAACTCTTGCATGCTGAATAGAAATTCGGTATCTCTCTGTCGGACTTTGGAGCAACGGAAGATACCACCGGCGTAGCGGGAAAATAGTGTCGCCCCGAAGGGAGGAGGTTAATAAAAGCAACATCCTCAAGATGACCGACATTGAGCAGAGGAAAAAATAAAGGTATTATACCGAAAGCAAAACTTCGAGCAATTGGGAAAATGCGGGATGGGCGTAGAATGGGGGCGTGCTGTGTTTCCAAAGGTCATAAATCTTAGCACAATCAAAAATTGCTTCGTGGGTCCTTATTTCATCATTCGTGCATGCCAGGCAGAGAAAGTGGTATCGACTTTTGACGAGGTACAAATTATTTTTCCGCAAGAATTGGCTTTAAAGAAAGGGGTCGAGAAAGGAGGTTCCAGGTGCAAGGGAAGAGTTGGGATATGGCCATCCATGATAGAATCTAAATCTTTAAATGATGGACCCGAATAGAACTCTATTTAAATCGAGTCTAGATAGTAAGGCATGATGGGTTTACGTGGGTTTTGGTCGGGAGGTCTTGGAAATCTTGAAGCAAATCTGCGAGTTTACGAAGGATTCTTTAAGTAGCCATTTTCTACAAGATTGAAAGATTTCAAGGATAGTGAGGAGTTTGATACAGTGAATGGATATGAATCAAAAGAAGATGAATAGTGTGAAGGTGAATAGTGTCCTTTTATAGAGAAGAAGGAGAAAGGCGGCGTGATGGGAAGCGAGCGTGGGTATTGGTGCGGCAATATGGTGGCGTTCTTTTTTGGGTTTATGTGAAATACGTGCCTTTTAGGATATTGAGGCTGAAACGCCCGTCATGTTTCTGAAGATGAGCGCCGGCTAAGTGAATATGGCTAATTAATAAGTAGTGATAATAATCTAGCCATATTGGGAGGCTGGCCCCATTGACGTCTGAAATAAAAGCCCAAAAAGAGACCCAGTGAATTTATATATGGGCCCAAGATGTCACCCAAATCCACTCGCGCTCTAGATTTGGGTAGGTGAAGAAGGTATCGATTGAAAACTACAGATTGAGTGTCGCCCAAGCATATAGGCCCAGAATAGATGTCATGAGGCCTAATAAGACCAGAATTTAGGCCGAGATAAACAGTTATTCACCTTATGCAAAATGATGGTTCTTAAGCAGGTTTTCTTTTCTCCTTTAACTAAATCCCCGTCTTATGGTCCAAAAAGTTACAAGCAGTTGAAACATCATAAAAGCGTAATAATAATTATACAAATTAGCCATTATAGAGAATAGGTGATTCTTGGGCGATGGCTTGGTTTCTTGATGCGAATTGAAAACCATTTGGTAAAGTATAAAGAAAAGCGATTGAGCGGAAAGAGGACAACAAAAATCACTCTCGACAACGAGAGAAACATGTAATTTACTTCTTTCAATTCGAGCATTTATTTTGCATTGTACTTGAGGTGCTGCTTGTGCCCATTAGTGTCGTTTGTTTAATCTTTTTAGCTTTCTTTGTAATACGTAATCTTCATAAATAAAACACCTCTTGTTTGGACTTTGTCTCGAAAAGGTTCGTGTCCCCACATATCGATACGAATCTTTTTAATTGTTAGCAAAAGTTCATTTCGGCGCTAAACAATTATACATCTAGAGTCAAAATCAAGATCAAACAAGTATATTTGTAATCATTTCTAACCAATGTCTTGGATTTGAAAGTTTCTAACTTCATCATTTTCTAACCATGTGTAACTCACGGGGAGTGATCTCGTGGGGTACTTGTACATTTAAGTCGGTGGTGTGTGAATATCGCAATAGAAGAGTGTACGCCTCTAATATGTAACATTGGATCCTCAATTATATTTGAGAAGTGTAAGCGCTATAAACCAATTGATTTATATGTCTATTGCTTCAATTAGAGTCTTGCATGGGTAATAGGTTGATCGTTATATGTCTTAACTAATTGAAGTGATATTTGATAAGATGCATTTTGTGCATGTTATTAGGGACTTCAAAACTAAGCTTGTTTTCATTATTTTATATATTTTCTACTTAATTTATTGTGTTTTCCTTTTATTATTTTAGTTTGGACCTATTTATAAGTAATTGGGAAAGAATAGATGAAAAAAGCAACAAATTAGAAGATGATTGAAGCACGGAGGTCAGTATTTCGTCCAATTGAAGCTTGAAGACTAAAATGACAACATCACATAACTTAAGTCACATTGGTGAAATCGATGGTAAATGAGAAGAAATTAAGTTTTTGAAGTGAATATCAAGAGTCAAACATTGGAGGATGAGGAAGAAGATAAAATCAATAAGTTTAAGGTGTGTTGGGTGAACAATGAAGAGTTGAGTAAATTATCAAACACACTTGAAAAGCTAAATAACCAAATTGAGAAAACTACCTATTGAAGCATGTGGGGGAAATTAGAGCACAAATTTTGGTATTAAAAAATATTCACGAGGCAAATGATACAATTGGAAAGACAATTGAATTCTGAGTCATACCTCTTCTGGATCTCAATTTGGAGTTTCTCAATAAGTTATTGGTTTGAAAAACAATACAGAGAGAAAAACTAAGTTAGTGAACGCACTTGGCACCAAATCGTCAATAAGCGGAAATAAAAATCATGCCTGGGCGATAAGCAGCGAGGTTTACTGTGGCGATCATCCTTTGTAATATTTTCCCCATGATTTTGTTACATTTTTGAGTTCGACTCAATTAGGAAACTTTTAGGACACGGTTTTAATGATTTTTTGAGATCTTTTTGGGACACAATGAGGATACTATATATATGAGTTCTTAAATCATAATTGAAGAGTGAATTATTGGAAGAAATCAAGAGGAGAAACAAGAAAGCTGAAGATTTAACCAAGATCAAGAACTATTTTTGAAGATTCAACAAGGATCAAGGTATATTCTTTTTGAGTTTTTCTTCTTCTCAGGATAATGGCTTTTATTTTATTTTTTGTTTTCTTCTTCTTGAGTATGCTTCAGGCTACATTATTTTAGTGCTAGGATCATGATAAAACTTATATCATGAACCTTTAATTCTTGAACCTAGTTTTATATTCAATCATGTTTTTAATTTTGAATAATTGATATTAATTTCTTTTCTCTATAACTATATATGCAATGATTGTGTATGAGTTTTGTGACCTATTATTTTACCATCATGAAATTTGAAAAAAGTTAAAAATAGTATCAATTATCGTAGAGTTCGATCAGATGGTAGATATATACCGCTATTTTTACGTAATCTTTAAGTATTCATACAAATTTAAATGTATTCTTGTATGTTCCCCATTAGTCATAGAGATATAGTCGGAGGTAATATATAGAGATATGTATAATTCTACTCGAGAGAGATTGTTAAACAAATTAGAATATTAATCTTCATAATTAAATTGTGTTATTAAATTCAACCGTTTGGATTAAATGGGATGTGTATGAGTGGATTATGGATCCTAATCGTTTTCTTCTCATATTCAAGTAATTCAGCATAAACTTAATTTTTATTTGTTTAAATTATAATTAGTCAATTTTTTTAGTTAATAATCTCTTTAGTTTTTAAGCAACAAAACTCAAATTTATTTGATTAGGTTAAGGTTAATTTAATTATGTATTTGAATATCTAAATCCATGTAGGTTAAGTCTCTCAAATCACGTTTATATCATTTGTGCGATTCTTATGCTTTATGATTACAAAATAAATTACTAACAATATTCATTCACAATAAGGGACATTTCTCATCATTATGAAAGGGACTTTATTTGCAATATAATTGTCACGCGGGTATGCTAATAAATAGGCTTTTGGGACAATTCAATTGTCACAGTATGCCGGTAAGTAGGTTTTCAAGTAAAGAGTTCAAACATATTATTAGTTAGAACCTCTCGGTCTATTAACTCTGAATTTTTTACATGTTGCTAGAAGTCTATCTTTATCACTATACTAGTTTAAAGTTGTATAGTAGCAGATAATAGAATGACTTATTTATTACACAACTTGTTACATGACAATGGTAAGTTGCACTCTTAATCGATCAATTGGTGCACACAACTTGCATGGTACCTTAGAGCAAAAACCCATATGTCTTTGCTACTTTATCCTCTATTTGTAATTGTCATTTGTCAATTAGTTCCCCGCGTATAACATGAATTATACCATAATACAAAACCAAGTATGTTTTGCTCGTATTCACTCATTTTATTATCTATTTCAATCCAAAAAAAGGTATGCCACTAAGTAGGCTTTCAAGTGAGAAGTTGAAACATACTACTCGATCGAACCTTATACTGGTGGATTAGGTACTAAATTTTTCTAATTGTTGCAAAGTCCGTCAGTTAGTTTAAGATTGTAATATGACAATGGTAGAAGTTAAAGCTCTTAATCGATCAATTGGTGCACACAACTTGCATGGTACCTTAGAGCAAAAAGCCCATATGTTTGTTTTACTTATCATCTATTTATGCTTACTTGTCATTTGTCAATTAGTTACCACATAAACATGAATTATACCATAATACAAAAACCAATATGTTTTTGCTCTCTATTCACTCATTTTATTATCTATTTCAATCCAAAACAAAAGTATGCCACTAAGTAGGCTTTGAACTAAGATTGAAACATACTACTCGATCGAACCTTATAGTGGATTAGCTACTAAATTTATTATTGCCAAAGTCCGTATTAGATTGGTTTAGTTTAAGATTGTATTAATAAACACACGAAAGTAGAATAAATTATGTTTATGTTTTTAGTCTTTATTATTCAACTTGTGTTATGTGACAACAATGGCAGTTGCACTCTCAGTCAATCAATTAGCCCACAACTTGCATTGCAACTTTAGAGCAAATTAAATGCCCATATGTCTTACTTGTCAATCAGTCCCCCACATAAACATACAGTATACCATAATACAAAAGCCAATATGTTTGCTCTATTCACTTATTTTATTATCTATTTTATCCAAATCAAGGGTCTACAGACTACACACCCAACTTGTTATTAAGGTACAGCTTTCTGGGTCCTAACTCCTAACATGTATGGTGGTCGACACAATTTGTACCCACTTGTTTAATAAACAAACATAAAATAAATAAAAAGTAATTTTATTTTATTTTTAATGTACGATCATTTAAATTATTTTCATTACGATACTCCATTTCAACAAATATAATTGAAAAATTTTGTTTGATTTAAAACCTCTTTTGTCTTAAATCTAAGATTAATAAATGAAAATACTCTTTTTTTTTTTAAATTAATACTATTATATCAAAAATTGTGCAGTTAAATATATTAATATTATGTCAAAAGATTTGTAAAACAAATTAATAACAATACGATATATGAATAAAACATGTCCTATTTTTAATTCTAAACTTTTCAATTATATATTTTTATATTATACTCATACATGTCTATAGATTTTTCAATTATCTATTTTTAGATTAGATTTTGTTTGCATTAACCTGAAGAAAGATTTGAAATGTACCATCAAGTACAATCGTTATACATATTTTCACTTTTATATTAAATGATTATAGGTTTACTTTTCATTCTTATTCTCAACTTTTTTATTAGTTAGCATACTTTGTTTTATAATAACGGTTTTAGGTCCAAAAATCCAATTCCATTATATTTTAAAAACAATAAATATAAAAGTGTGACGAAATATTTTTTTCCTCATTTCAAAGCATACAAAATAAAATATTTTTGATAGAAACCATCATTAAAAATGATATTTACTTATTGATAGAAGTTGAAATTAAGAATAGGAGAGAGAAAAAGTTAGAGACATTAATGATGTAATGAACAAAATTTGAGGATGATAAGTGCAATTACCTGTGACAAATAAAAATCGTAGGGCAAATATAACCACCATAATAATTATATGGATAACATGTTTATTATTATCCTATTTGATTTAACTAGGTATAAGAATAGAAATGTGAATGTTTAAAAGTCAGATTTTTGTAAAAAAAAAAATAATATTAATACCATTATTATTAATTAAACAAAAAAAAAGTAAATAAAAAAACTAAAGAGAAAAAAAAAAAAAAAAGAAGAAGAAGAAGAGTGGCGGGGAGTAGTGTGGGTGGTAGTCGGGGGCCGATTTTGGGTAAGCGCGAGTAATCTGATAAACCGGGTCCGAGCAGAGGGGCCTAAAAAATTTAAAATTATTTGTGATTACTAAAGTTGCCCAAAATAATTATTTGTGCAAAGTTTGAAACCAGGTAGAAAGCAAAAGTAAAAGCGCATTAAAGAAGACTATGTTTCATGGGCGCCCTTCTTTCTAGCTGAAAAGGGCACCGCACAAGCACGGATGATCGACTCCTCGACTACCTTAGCCTTTTTCTCGATCGATTCAACAATTTAAAGAAAGCAACCCGACGAAGATTTGAATGTATTAAAATAAGCTTGATCATTGATTGTGAAAGCGATGAAATTACAATTGATGAATGCGGAAATTGACACGAGTAAGCACGACAAGACTTGAATACCAAGCCTACCTATAATAGCTTAAGTAACAAAACCTAAGTTACATGAGTAGACATCAAAAGCGAAGAATCATAGTAGGAAAATAACCTATTACAAACTAATCTGAAATAACAGAGTAATATTTACAATAATGCGGCGGTTGGGCAGCTATAATTTTACCGCAAAGAATTATCGAGAGGCTAAGTATAGTACGAGTCCCTGACATTCTCCCCTATTTGATTTGGCGGCGATCTCGGTGCCATCTTTGCTATGATATTCTTCAAGTAGAGGTTTGAAAGGCTCCAAGGTCTTTAACTCTTTCCCAAGTATTCTCTCGCTCTCGCATCCGCTCCATTTAATCAAGTACTCGATGATCTTTCTTAGAAGCTCGAGTAACTTTCGGTGATCAATAATAGCTCTTGGCAATCCTTTTACACCTTTCTTCACTTCAAATGTAGGTCGCTTTGGCTTATTACGGATGCATCCTCCTTATACGCAAAATATGGTTTGGAGTGCACTAACTTGAAGGACATTGTGGGTTTTGCACCATGAAGGAAGTTGATTACAGCAAAGCGACTCTTCCAATCCGCCTTCATGATGGGTAATGGCCCATATATTTGGCATGTAATCGAGAATCAAGTCCCTCTTATTACCTTATCTTTGGCGTTTATCGGGGAGTTTCACCATCACCAGATCTCGCATTGAATTCGAAGCGGCGTTTACACACGAGCGTGACCTTTTTGTCTGGTTTAAGTGCTTTCTCAAAGATAACTCAAGAGCAATTTCGATATTTCGTTTTCTCTTGAAAGCCCTTTGCTTCAGCGAGACTTGGTACTTTGATCAATATCCAGCGATATGAGGGAAGTAGCAGTTCTTTGGCGATGCTTTCTAATCTCAAAAGGGCTCTTATTGGTGGAAGAGCTCTTTTTAGGCATTAAGAAGCGAATCCCGGGCGCATCAAAAGTTTCACCCGGTTTTTACTGCGAAGTAGAGATAAAGAAGTGCCGAAGATATTCTTCCGGCATAGAATTGAGACGCTCGAATGCAGTCAAAAGTCAGTTGCAAGGTGAAAACAAGAACATGCTACAAAAGAAGTTGAACCGAGGAGTTTGAACAACTTCGAGTCCAATGTCTTAGGAAGTGGTCGAGGGTCTCGATCACTTAACTATATCTTTAAGCAACCCCGGTATTTGACAGTAATGCTGCTTGAAGAAGAAGCGGCGGTCTCTTGACGGATACATCTTAGGTGCTGCGATAAATGTTTACACATATTTTGATAAGCGGTCCACCCTTGGCGATGATAGTGCCAAGAATCTCAACCTTTGGCAAGCTATGATGATCCGCCGATACACTCTCGAATGGTCTGGTTAGGGGCCGGAAGGCTCGATAAGCCGCCGCTAACCCGATGATGCGAAACATCACATTTGACAAACGAACAAGTTTTCACATAAGTGCATAATGTCATCCCTCATTTGCGGCCAATAATAAAGCCTCACCAGCGGAATGATGCGTTCCTCTCTCACGATGTCGGCGTGGCGTGTGGGTGGCATTCTTTGATTAAGGATCTCCTCAAATCTCCACCCACTGGAACATAGGCGGTTTCACTACGTTTCAATAGCCCTCATCCAACCCGGAGGCGCGAGTTTTTCACTTCTTGATGAGGTCGACCAAATAAATTGTTCTTGAGGTCCTTCTCCCGGAAGTGCGTGTTGGTCCACTGTGGTTGTAGTAACATTGCTCCTGAAAGAGCCGCCATTGAGCAGATAGAAGCTAAGTCGGCTCAATAGGTGAGGTGCATCACGCTACATGATTGCTAGATCGGCCCGATACTCTGTCTGAGTTGAACTGCGAAGAAGTTCTTGCCAGCCACTTTGCTTGCGAAAGTTTCGGTTGAGACATGGAAGTGACTCGCGGTGATATTGTCTGTCTTCGCGATGAAAGGAGATCCAGAGATAATGACGACATTACCACGAGGCGGTGGACGGCTGCGATAACTCCTTTTCATCGTAGATAATGTGATGCCTCTTTCGTATCCTTGACTTTGACTCTCGTATGCCTTTTTGGATGCCGCTGCTGCATGCATAAGGACTCCTCCTAGAGCAAAATCACGGAAGCAGTCGGTGCGCTTGAAAGCTTTAGCCGTATCTGGTAAGGCCTGGCGGATGCATCCACATAGACTCCTTCAATTTTTCGAAGGCGGCTTGGCATGGTCTTGACCACTCCAGCTTTCTCCTTCTTAGTTAAGTCGGTTAGCGGCGGTCTCGATTTACGAATACCACTTTCACAAATCTTACGATAGTGGTTAGCTGACCAGAACGACATTACATCCCATGTACATGCATGGCGGTTGCCAATCTTTGATAGCCTTAACGCTTTTTACTATCCATGGACTTTTCCTTGTTCAATAATGTAGCTGAAAACGGCGATCGAGGTTTGGCAAATGAACATTTTGATGATGGTTTAGCATAAAGTTCATTCTCCGAAGTAGTCGGAATAAGAACTTTCCTCACATATTTGAACATGCTCCTCTCGATGCCGCTATAAATTACGATGTCGTCGAGTGCACCACTTACGAAATCATCTAGAAACCCGTGAAGTACACGATTCGTCATCGTCTATGCGAAGGTTGCGGGGGCATTTAATGAAATCGAAAAGCATAACTTTGAATTGAGATGCCCGTATCTAGAATACAGCTGTAATCTTCGCTTCATCTCCTTCTTTGATCGAAGTACTTGCCCGTTATCAGGACCTTAGATCGATTTTTGTATGTAGTATAGCCTGCTCAAGCGATTGAAGCAATCGCCGCCGCTGAATTGGATAACTATTTTCACATAGTAATTTTGTTCCAAGCGCGATAGTCGCGGCATGTCAAGAGAGAGCAGTCAGACTTTTTACGTAGTACTTTGCCCACGGATCATGGGCGCATCAGCATGTCAAACAAAGTACTCTTTTGTGATCCGCCCCACCTCGGTGGTGTGTGATGCATTCGACCGGTTCCATTGCTTTCTACTCGTGTGTCTTGAGCGCATGACTCGATACCAACTTCGCGGGCGCCCTTCTTTCTAGCACAAAGGGGCGCCGTGCGGCGATAATCGACTCTCTCGACTACCTTCCGCCTTTTCTCGTCGATTCGACAATTTAAAGAAAACATGACGAAGATTTGAATCGCTGAAAATAAGCGATCATTGATTGATGAAAGCGATGAAATTACAATTGATGGTGCGGGGGTCAACACCGATAAGCTTGACAAGACTTGAATACCAACTACCCCTATAATAGCTTAAGTAACAAAAACCTAAGTTACATGAGTAGACATCAAAAAGCGAAGAATCATAGCGGAAAATAACCTATTACAAACTAACGGAAATAACAACGGAAAGTAATATTTACAATGTCTGCGGCGAAGTTGGGCAGCTATGGTACAAAAATTATCGAGGAGGCTAAGTATAGGCTGCGGGTCGACACTTTATGACTATTATTAAGTAGTGGTCGGTTATAAATAAAATAAAATAAAAAACATTGAAGTCCAACCCTATGATTTCTGCTCATGACTTATCAGAATTTGCCTTGGGGATCTAATTTTTGAACTTCGTCTCGGGCCCCGAAAATATCAGAACCGACCCTTGTGGCAGCACAGGGAAGTGGTAATTATCTTACGATATGAATGTTCAAAAATTGAGTTTTTCTATATTATAAAGCCTATGTTCGTCTTTTAAAAAATTGTGTGAATCTGTAGCAGGACAAAAAATTGTCCTCTATTCGTGTATTAATTCTGGTCCTGCTCAAATAAGACAATACAAATTTTATCCATTTTTTTTTATCTATTGAGTAAAACAAACGGACCTAATGTATATAGGTTTATTGCGTCGAAGACAGTAATTGAACATCATCTAGATATATATATGGTACCTTTCCCTCAATTTCTTAACAATCAGTCTGAGAAAACACATAATACAGAGATATATATATAGAGAGAGAGATGGAAAGTACCTCCATGGACTCAGCTTCGACCGCCAGACCGACTGCCGGAGGAACCAACACTGAGTTCATCAGAACTTCTTGCAGTGCAACAACTTACCCTAAACTTTGCTACACCTCTCTTTCAACCCACACTGCCGCCGTTCGACAAGACTCTAAGCTTTTGGCTCACACCGCCCTCTCCGTGACTCCAGACAGCGCCCGGTCTACCTCCACCATGATGGGCAAGCTTTCCCACATTCGCGGCATGAGGCCGAGAGAGGTTGGCGCCATGCGGGATTGCGTGGAGGAGTTGGTGACTCGGTTGATCAACTGAGTTGATCCATGAAAGAAATGAATGAAATTAAAGGATCAAATTTTGGGATGATTATGGTGATGTACAAACTTGGGTTAGCGCCGCCATGACGGACGAGGACACCTGCATGGGTGGTTCGCCGGAAAAGTAATGAACGGAAAAGTGTCTACGGCTGTGAGAGAAAAGATTGTGAATGTTGCTCATCTCACTAGCAATGCCTTGGCTTTGATCAATAGTTACGCTGCCCTCCATAATTAGCCCAAAATTCAGCAAAATCTCTGGGTTTATTGATGAATTAATGTCAATTTAATTTTCCAGTAAATTTTGTGTGCGCGCTTAAACTATACGAATATAGTGAAATATAAGTTGGAGTGAATATTGCTTAGGTAGCTGATGTAATTAAAGTTTCCTTTTATGTAATATTCAGTGGTTAAGCAAGTTCAGATTAACAGTTGTTTTCATTCCTCTTATGGCTTGGTATGTCACTATTTTGGGGTTGGGGTGGGGGTGTGGGGGTGGGGGTGGGGGTGGGGAGATTCGACTTTCCAAACCAGGGCTCAAACCTAAATAACCAGCTCAATTGGACTGAAACATAGCAGCGATACAATACCGAGGAAGAGGCAGGTGACACTGTCACGTCACGGAGCTCAAGTAATAAAAAAGTGGATATTACACGCACTCTTATGAATATTAAAATAATCACCAAATCTAACAACTTGGCTTATTTATTTCAAAATACTACATTCTTAAAATAAATTAATTATTTTAATATTCAATTAATAATGGATAAAAAACAGTTTTAAAACCGTAAATTACATATTACCCTTTTAATCCTCCTAGATTTACGCACCCTGTACAATGAAAAAGCCCCAACAGTGAAGAAACCTCCATTATCAAATCGGTACAAGTTTTGTTCAAAATCTTTGCAAATCTTCATCTGAAAGTCCTAAATTCTTGTACATTTTTCAATATATTTCATCTCTTTTGAAGAATGGAGACTCCTAGTCGGAGATTGACAAGGTCGAAGATAGCGTCGCTTTGGTGTAGAAAACAAACAGGAGTCAATGAAAGAGAGCGAAGATGAAGAACAATCTAAAATCAATTAGGCGAATGGGTGATATTTACTCACTGGAGCGATTGAAGCAATGGCACAATGAGATGAGATGAAGCAAGCAAGCGGGGATGCTAAGATTTGATTGTTCTATGTATGAAACATTTTTTAGGGTTTGATTGTTCTATGTATGAAACATTTTTATGATATAATATGTATATCACAGTGCATTCTGATTACATTATATATATTAATAGGAATTTGTTGAAGTTTAGATTTGGTTTTGGGTACATTTATATGGTTATATGATTTTCTTTAATATCGATATACGATCTTTGTTGTTACAAATGATATTGTGTATGAATGTTTGATACGGTGTTAGGGATGATGTTGAGAATCAAGTTACGTCTGGATATTACAATTAATATTTTGTAACAATTAATATGTTATTAAAATATACTCTGATTAAGTTATATTCTGATTGAGTTATGTTATTAAATCATGAGTTAAATTTCTTCTCCTTTGTTACATTCTAATGTTACAATGTGTTAATTTATTTTAAAGTCGATATGTATGTAAATCTGAAATTGTTGAAGTTTATAGTTGGTTTTGCGGTTGTAACATTTATATGATTCTTTCTAATATCATGGTGCGATATAGTATTACAAATGCTATAATGTATCACTATTTGATACATATGTTACAAACGACATTTGTATCATTTGAATATATTCTGAGATAATATAATGTTATTTTACCCGGCACATGTTACATGTATTAGTATTCTCTACCATTGACGTTACATATGTTACAATTTGAACTTGTTAAAGTTTAGAGTTGGTTTTCTTGATTGTAACATTTGTAACATATTCTTTTTAATATAATGGTCTATCTGGATGTTACAAATTCTATAGTGTATCATTTATCGATACATATGTTACAAGCGACGATCTGTATCATTGTTATTTTTATGACACGTATTACGTAATTTTGTATTCTCTACTGCTTGGCGTTACATATGTTAAATTTGAATTACTAATCTTTGCAATTTGTTACAAAATAATAACATAAAATAATATGTTACAAACATACAAAGCGTAATAATGAAATGTAACATACGAGATTTGTAACATCTGTGAATGTTCTAAATGTAATAAATATCTGCATGCAAACAATAAACTTCCAAATGTTACAAGATCATAATAGAAATATAACGTTATTCACGTTCTAATGTTCTTCACGTTACGATATCGTTGTAGCACTTTCTTCACGCAGACGGAAGTTTTTCACGGTGCGATGTTCTTGGCGGATGATCTTCTTAGCGAATGATGTTATTCACGAGAATGATGTTCTTTGCTTTTGTCTTGATCTTGTTAGCGGCATTTTACGAAATTTTTATTTTTGTATTTTGGCAAAGGAATCAATTAGATTTCTAATTGAATAGAATAACGAAATTTCCTTTTTCGAGTTTCGAGTTAAATTTACATTAATTCTGACATCTAATTAATATATTAATATTTGTAATTATAATAAATATATTACCAAAATAGTATTTTTGAAATTTAAGTAACTGAAATGGCTTTTTAGAACTATTTCCAAAAAGTGGCGCGTTCTTGAAAAAATCCCAAAAAAAAAACAAATAAACAAAAAATTAAACTAGGGGCCCATTCCATTTAAACATAGGCCCGGCCCGTATCTCTTTGTTTAGGCTGTGTCCATATTACTAAAAACATAAAAGGTCTTGCAAGGCTTAGAACCCATAATCGAATTTTGTGTCGGTTTATCCCACCGTCGACTTTCGGTTGCCTGGTCAGCTCACCTTACATCATGGGATGCCACACACCTACCATCTAATCTTTGCTCTTTATTATTGAAATTTGCTTGCATAAGGTAAAGCGCCTAGCTTTAGATTTTCATATTTTGGAATTTGGCATTTGATTTGATTTTGAATGATGTTATATTTTTGTACCAAGTTCATTGTTTGCCTAATTTTGTTGCCTAAACATTTTGTCAGATTTTCTACTTTGAATATTGATGATTTTTGTCTTATTTTGTGATTTTGGTGCTGAATTATTGATGATTATGGGCTGGAAGTAGGAACTTTTGCTTTGTTGTTTTGTTTGGATTTTGAAATTGGAAGTTGATGGCGTATAGGTCTTACAATAAATGGATATAGAATTCGTATACGGGCTCAGATTTTCTAGTTTAATATGTTTTCGGAATCATCTCGACAAGCCGATCAAGACTAGTCGATTTGCCACTACTAAAGAGGAATTTTAGCCGTTTCAATTCGTCTCTTTAGTTTAAAATTGCAATATTTAGTTTGTCGTGTCTATTTTTGTCTTTTTTGCATTTATTTCTTGTTTAGAGTTTTATTTCAATTAAAATTTACTTGTATAATTAATTTTGTGAAATTTTTAAATTTTTTAGAATATACAATAGCGTACAACAACCTCCTACAAAGAAAGGAAAAACAACATTGCATTCTTTTTCAAACCGAAAATAAATAGAACAGCGAAGATTCAAATAAACATCAACATACTCCCCTAACTTTCGGAATTAACAATCACTTCTAAATGAAAATCAACGATCTCTTCCAACTCCATCTTCGAAATTGGCGGGATCGGGGAAAATGAAGAACATATATAACTATCCTCTTGATAAAAGGATGAGATTAGGCGAGCATATTTGATATTTGGGTCTTATCAATCTAAACTCAGAGTATAAAGCAAAAAGTATAAAGATAAAAAGCTCGTCATTTTCGGTATAGTTGGTTTAATTAATTTTCTTGGTTGGAGTATTAGCCTTCAACACATAAAACTTATTACTTTCAAGTGCTTTCTTTTTGACAATAATGGACATCGAGGCATCTCTTTCGACATTAAGTAAATCTTGGATTTAATAATTGGAAGAGAGTTCAAGAAAATAAGTGTTCATTTCTTCTACATGTTGGTTCTTCAACTTCATCATCTCATAATAGGTTTGTGGCAAACACATTAGATTTAATAAGACCGGGTCAACATATTGATAAGGTAATTTATAAGGCAAGCAAAGATGAAGTTATCAAAATTCGATTGTCGCTAAAGACGTCAATTGTAAGTGTTTGATGGCTAGCATTGCCGGGGTGATCTTTTAGAAGTCATGATGAATCTGAAGATTCGTTGAATCGTGGAAATGTAATTGAATTGATTGATGCATTTGGAAAAATGAATGCAGATGTTAGAAACGTTGTGTTGGGTAATGCACCAAAAAAATGATAAATACTTTAGTGGAGATATCCATAAGGAAATTTTGGGAATTATGGCCAACAGAATGCGTCGGATGATCCATGAGAAAATTAGAGATGCTTGTTTTTCTCTTCTTGTTGATGAAGCACAAGATGAATCTCACCGAGAGAAAATAGCCGTTATCTTGATGTTTGTAAACAACTGTGAGTTATTCTAATGAGCGCTTCTTTGTTATCGGAGGTGTTAGTGAAACTTCTTCATAAACACTAAAAAAAAAAAGATATGAGATGTTCTTGTTGATTACAACCTCCATGTTCATAATTTGAGATGTCAAGTGTATGATGATGCTAGTAATATCGTGGCCTATGGAATGAACTTGAGGCATTGTTTCTTAATGATTGTCCATATCGTACTATATCTATTGTTTTGCTCATCGATTGCAAGTGACATTGGTTGATCTTGACCAAACAATGTAATCTATTTGGGACATCTTTTCTCTATTAGACAATGTCATTAATATTGTTAAATCTTACGCTAAGTGCAATCTTGGTTTGCAAGCTATCAAATTGCATAAATTAAGAATATGTTATTTGGAGAACACAGAGTGCGGATGAGGGGCTAATCGGATGGCAACAACTTGTAGCGATCGGGAGCTACTCATTTGGGTTTTCATTACCAATATGTTAAAACTATGACATATATGTATGCTACAACTTGCAAGGTGCTTGAGGATCTTCTTGGCATTATTCAAATCAAAAGCTCGAGTAGTTATTTGTGGTGCTTGTAAAAACATCAAGAGATTTGATTTTGTATTTGGCTTGCATTTAATGAGTTCAATTATAGGAATCATTTTGATTTTATTTGTCAAGCCTTTCAAAAAATTTGTTGACATTACATTTGCTATGAGATATGTCTCACTACAAAACTTTTCTTGAGAATTAAGACAACAAGGATAGGATAAAAGCTGCTTGAGGAGTAAGCGATTTTTTCTCAAGACATGACATTGATATACGACCTGAACAACAATATTGGTGGTGTGGCAAGCAAGTCTTGTTGAGCATCATTATTACTTGATGTTTTCAATGAAGCCATGGATTTTTAGTTGACATAATTGGATACAAGATTTAATGAAACATTAGTTGAATCCTTCAACTTAGTGTGGCTTTGGATCCTAAATATTCATTTGAATCATTTTAATGCAAATGATATTTATGAGCTTGTAGTGGAGTTTTATCTTGAGGATTTTGAAAGCCAAGAGAAGAATGCCTAGTTAGCTGAATTGAATTATTATCGTGATGATGTGGTTCGTGATCCTCAATTTGAAGTACCAACACTTTCAAAATTATCACGAGAAGTTGGTTTGAAATGGGAAGGTCGAAGATTACAAGATGATAACTAGATTGATTAAGCCTTGTGTTGACATTACTTGTTTTCCTCGACTCTTGAGAGAGCATTTTAGAATGACAATTTGTAGCAAAATGTGAGGCGATTTTCTTGTTGTTAAGTATGACAATTTTGTTGAGAGAAACCTTGTTCATAAAATAGATATAGTTTCTATTATAGAAGAATTTCTGAGTTGTAAAAAGATCGTTGGGCACAACTTTCTTTAGCTAATTTTAGATTTTGAATATTTTTGTGCAATGCACAATGATTTCTTATAAGATTTTTAAAGATTATGACTTATTTGAAAATGTTAGATTCTCATAAAAATGGGCTCGATAATTATGGTTTAAAAAAAAAATTAGAGGCCGCGTCCACGAACCCCAAGTGAAAAAGGGGTTCCCCTCTTCCCGACCCCACCCATTTGCCGCATCATGGCTCACATCACGTATTTAAAATTATCATTTTATGATATGACAAATAAAATTTCATTTTGAAAAGAGTAAGACACAAAAGAGTGCAAAAATGTTGTATAAAAATTTTAATTTATTTTTGTAAACTCGATATTTAATTTTAAAAAAGTATTTAACAATAATTCAAACTTGATAATATTTGGTAGTATAAGAGTGTTGACTTCGAAATCTGCACTATCAACGTATTAACAGATCTTCAATTAATCCTCTACCAGCATGTATTTTACCTGCACACTTGAACAATCGTTAGGCACAAAGATCACTAGAAAAAGGGAGGCCGGCAATCGTTGGTACTCCAAGATGGGTGTGGAAGAGACAAGCAGACAAAAATTTGAACATAGTTTAGAAGAGAGAATAATGCGTACCTTGGAATAACGGGAGATCGTGTATTTATAAAGGAAGAGTTTTAATTGATTTAGAGAAGCAATCACTTAGACATCTAATTGGATTCTCATTCATTATGTGATAAGGAATAATTGGGTATAAACGCAATCTCCTAGATTTCAGTCCTAACCTGTGTTGATTTCTAATATTGCATTGCTAATTATTAGGAAATTGAGAAGGAGTTTCCTTGTGGGAGTCTTCTTGTCAATCTAATATGATCTTTTGGAATATCTCTTTGGTTGTCCCAAAACATCATATTACGTGTGGATTAAGTGGGACATGAGGAACCCGGGTTCATACGGAGGAGCAAATGCCTTAATGGACTTCGTTTGGTTAGTTGTTAGAATGTGAGGCCCTTTCATCATACTTTTGGGGCTTTGAGCGCCCACGGAAGATCGAGACAACGACCAATGAGGCCATCATTTGGAGGATTTCATCTTGATGTGGAGGCCTTACCCAATTTAGATGGTAACAAAGAGCTAAAGTCTTGAATTATATAAAGTTTTAGTTGAAACCTAAAATTAAGTTAATTATTAATTGAAGCGAAACAAATCTTACAATGAGCGTAATACATAATCATAGTTTTTAAATATTATGGTCAAAGTTTTCATATTATTTCTTTAAAGTTTTTTATATTTTTTGAAGAATTTAATTTTAGAATCATATCCGTAACAAAAATTTTAATATTTTAAAAGTTTTGGTGCAACCTAGAAGATAAGACATAAGTTGGGTCAAAAAATTATACTCTTAGATTCTTATATATCAAGTTAAGGAGGAAAAATATTATCTTAGGTTTTTAGATTTCAAATAATATTTGAATGATATCAAAAAAAGATGAAAAAGAACAATGCTATTTATCACCATGTTATGTGGCATTCAATGATATGAATAATAAATTGGATCACATATCCCTACATTTGTCCCTTGTCATTTAATGCCCTTAACATGCCACATAGATTAGTGATGATCACCGTAATTATAAATAATATTATTCGAAGAAAAAGAGACAATTTACTGTTTATGTAATGTTCAATCTTATTTAGTCAATATACTAATTACAACCTTAAAAAGTGGGACAACATAATTGAACTATTATGTTATTTCAATAAGATAGGCTTCCATGGGTGTTGAATCATTTGATTCATCGAATTAATTAGCTATATATTTTGAAGTAGTGATCACTTTATTATGGCATTTTATTGTGTATTTAAGGTTAGGTCTCAATACCCCATGCCATATAGGGAAAATTGTGTAGGTGTTACATTTAATTAGTATTGTCTAACAACTTTGGACAAGAAACTAAAGTATATAAACAAAATGCTTAAAATTTGTTTTATCTTGTACCCACACATAATGTGTTGTCTCGCACCAAATCGTGGAGAATTTATGAAAAGCGGTATTATATACTTTGTTGGCGTTGGAAAATGATGTGCTAGTTTCTAAATGACTTAAAGTTTAAGTATTTAGGTCGAGACGAGGCGAGGTAAAGTATGTCACATAAATTGTAAGAAGACTGTTTGTGGATTCTTTACAGGTGTGCTCTATATTTGACAATTAATGTTCATTTTGAGGACATTTATGTCTTCTATTTATAGGAAGATGTGTGATGATTACATGCATTTAATTCCAAGTTGAGCATTTAATGTTTACAAGACATTTCCTTTTAGGGCATTTAATGTGAAGTGACATCTGCATTAAATCTGAATGATGGGCGGTTGGTATGATGTTTGACACGTGGAAGGCGTGTCATTTATATGTTTATCACACTCTGAGTAAGCGGTGTAGCATGACCTTGACACTGTAGTAAATTTGGGTAGGGGCGGCGGGATAAGACCTAAAGTGGTAGGACCTCCTTAACTATGAAAGCCCCTCTACATATTGGTTAGGTAGGACCACTGTCGCTGAGGTCGGGTCGGTATCAACAATTGCCCCAAGGCCTACTCTTGACTATAGTTATGGGTGGCCTTTAGTTTGTCTTGAAGTTCTTGGATGACATGATCACATTCCATGGGTTCATCCATGGTACGACATGATACTCTTGACGGTCAAGTATCATTGTTTGACAAGTGGTGCGACTTTGATGAAATCAACTTTTTTGTGTGGCTCGTGGATATATTTTAATGGAGCACCATCATTGCGCCATCATGTCATTATTGGAGCATTGATAGTGCTGACTTTTCACCTTCCTCCTCTATAAATAGAGAAAAATGAGGCTCATTTGGGACTCTTGCCTTCACGCTTTCTTCCTTTCAATTGCTTAAATGCATTTGAGTGTCGAGCAGTTAACCAAATTTGAGATGCCTTTGATGTCCTACTTCATATTTCGAACTTAGGTATCCCTTTCTCTTCCCTCGTAGTTATTTATTTTCTTGCATTCTCCTTTTTGCCTTCTTACGGTTGTTAGGATGTCTTTAGAGGTTGTAGTGGGAGTGAAAATAAGGCTCTTTCACAGGAGGAGGTCAAGAGGAAGAGGCGTTAGTGCAGTAGGATAGTAGAGTGGATGAGCGAGGGCGAGATCCTTAGCCACTGCTCCTTTGTGAGTTGTTCATCCATCAGTAGATCGTCTCCAAATGGTGGAGGTAGTAGAGATAGGGAAGTAGGGTGCAGGACATTGGGTCGGAGGTTGAGGGAGGTAGAGTCAGAATATATGAGTGCTTTCCGTGCGGAAATGTAAGTTCTTTCCTCACGAGGTCGGCTAAAAATAACTTAGGGATTGGCATAGGGCCTATAGGATCCCAGGGCGATGTAGAATTTATCGTCCTAGGTCCTGATGACTAGCCTGACGATTCATCCTTGGGCTACGTAGCCTTAAATCATGCAATGCTGGCTGTAGGCTCCGTCTTTCTTTTCCTAGAATCATTAGGAAGTTTTTACGGGAGTGGGAAATAGCTCCAACCTAGCTGTGCCCTAATGGTTGGAGTGCGATGGTGGGTTTTCTTATTCTGTGGAACCAGCTCGACTTTTCCGTCCATTAGTTAGGGAATTTAATAGTCTATACTCTTTTTAAACGAGACGGGAAGAGGTCAAGCTGGTGGTATACGTTTGTGAAGGCTAGGACAGGAGGTGGTGTTGTTACCCAGACCCCGGACTCAGTTAAAAATTGGAAGAAGTACTGGTTCTTTGTCCGAGGTGCTTGGAAATTCTCTAAAAATGACACCAGGCCCGACGTAAACATTCCAGTTCATTATCACAAACTAAGTAAGCATAGGCTCTTTGTTTGAAAAGAAATGGCTTAGGACGGCTATCTGTCCTATTAGGCTTTGCACTTTCTTGATTTTGGTAGGAGGTCTCATCTCTTGTAGGGCTCTGATTTTCTCCGGATTGGCCTCAAACCCTTTTTGGTGGACCATGTAGCCCAAGAACTTTCCCGACCCGATGCCGAAGTAACATTTTGAAGGATTGAGCTTCATCTTGTACTTTCTTAGTGCGGAGAACACCTCGACAATTTGTGACATGTGATATGTTGCCTTGGTGCTTTTACAAGCATGTCGTTGCGTATACCTCCATGGTGTTAACTAGCATTGATTGGTTGCTCCGGCATTCTTTAGTCAAGCGGCATAACTTTCGATAGCGATCTGAGACGTCATGTCTTCACGATGAGGCGAGAAAACATGGTGTTAACTAGCGTTGATTGGTTGCTCCGGCATTCTTTAGTCAAGCGGCATAACTCGATAGCGATGCGAGACGGTCGATTATGAAGGAGGTATTCTCACGATCATTTTCATGCATTGGAATTTGGTTTATGGCGGAGTGCGTATCTATGAAGCTCGAAGTTCATGAGCGCGTGACTTCTACCATTTGATCGATTCGGAAGGTGGAAGCTATCCTTAGGGCATGCGCCCGCCGTCGATAAAGTCGATGCATACTCTCAAGCTCCATTGCTTTTCTTTACCGAGGCGGGGTTGGCTACCGCCGGAGATAAAATGACTCAGCTTGATGAAGTCACACTTGAGCAATTTGTCAACTTCTTTGGCAAGAGCTTCGTACCTCTCTGGATTGAGGAGGTGTCGACGTTCTTGTCTTGGTTTGACATCCGGGCTCGTGTTCAGCCTGTGACAAGCGACCTTGGGGTCTATTCTTTCCATGTCCGCATGTTCCCATGAGAAGACATCAAGATTATTCTTTAGGAAGGTCGTGAGTTGAATTCTTATTGGCTCGTCGAGTTCTTTCCCAATGCGCATGACCTTCTCAGGGTGGTTGAGGTTGACCTTGACCATCTCCAACTCTTCAACTAGATCCGCCTTTTGCTCATGTTGGTCAGAGCCTAGCATCCAGGCGTACGAGGCTCTTCATGGAGCACGTCTACTCCTACTCAGGAAAAGGTGATGTTGTAGCTTCTGGGCGCCATCTGATCACCCCTGACTATTCCAACTCCATGGAAAGTGGAGAATTTCATAACCTAGTGGTAGATGGATGCGGTAGTGTTGAGTTCATATAGTATTAGTCGTCCCAGATTGCATTGTAATTGGATGGGATGTCTACAATCACAAAATCTGCGATTATCCTCCTTTGGCACAAAGGTTGTCAGAAACTCTACCATGAGGGTGACTGTCCCTTTGGATTGAAGAAGTCCTAATTTGGAGGGTTTAGGAATGGCCTGACATGTCGTTCATCGATCTCCATTTGTTTAAATGTTCTCAAGTATAAAACATTCACGGAGCTCTCGTCATCCACTAGTGTTCAATGGACATTAATTTTGGAAACCGGCGTAGTAATGACTAGTGCGATACGAATGTGGGTTGCAACATATGGAAAGCATATTCTTGAGGAGAAATAGAACTTCTCCACATCAAGATTAAGCTAGGACATTTGACAATATCGATGGTTGGTATGAGCTTCTGAGAGAGTTTGTGGTATTTTGCCTCCTTGACCCTTCTAGGTCTTGACTTCCTTCCACTATCATGCGAATTAGGGGCGCATTGTTGTTCACCTCGGCCTTGTTGAGGTAGGGGTGGAGATGGAAAGTAGAGGTATAGGGAGCTTAGCTTCTCTGCTGGGCGATGGTAGGAACTCTCTTAGATGAAAAGAATTTGCATATGTTCTAGCAATTTTAGTTAACAAATTCAATTGCGGTGACAAGATAGCTGAAACTTGTAGCCTTTCCAATAAACTCATGAACAACAATTTCAACTGTCAAAAAAAAAAGAAATAAGGGAATAATATACTATGGAACTCTATTTTTTCAACTCCAAAGAATAAAAGTGAACCGAAAATGAAGAGAAATTAGAGGCAAACTAATCTAAGCATCTTATGCTATCTAGACATTGTTTATTTATATATGTGATAGTATAGAGGACACGGCTTTGGCTTATCACGGGCGCATGAGGATCGGAATCGTGATTTATCAAAAAAGCGGACATAGGGCTCGAATTTTTATTATTATATGTTTTCGGAATCGTCTCGACGAGCCGGACAAGACCAATTGCTTTGTGATTGTTGATGATGGATTTTAGCCGTTTGAGGTCGTTTAGTTAGTTTAAAACGGCTTTCTTTATCAATTAGGATTTTATTTCAACTAGAAGTTTAGTATTTAAGAGTCTTTTTTCATTGATCAAGTAGTTGTTATTGAATAAGAATATTGTTCTTGGAGTTTTCTCCACCTTCATCAATTTAATTCAGTATTCATAGGAATCAACGAATTGATTTTGAGCTTTGTTTCATTCTTTTACGTTTCTGCCTGCGTCAATATATTAGAAGGTTTTGTAATATGTTAAGGTTGTCTTCAGTAAAAGCCTCCATAGGGAATAAAATTAGCATTGAAGTCCTCAGAAAGTATATAAGCTTTACAAAACAAAATGTAAATGGTGTGGACAAAAAAAAATTGTGCAAACAATAATCTGTATAAAAATGGGATAGAGGGATTACCTCATTTTATCTAAAGAAAGAAGCTTGATGAAATTCCTACAAAAGTCCATGTTTTCTATTCCGCATGGAACAATAATTGGAACAATAGTTAAATCTAGGTATGGAATATAATAAAGAACATTTACCAGATGAGTAGGCATTTGGCAAACATACCTTTATTGGTGACTGTTTTAGTTAAAAAATATTGTTGGGTTGATGCTTTCCCAATCACCTAATTCATTGTGAGTGATATCATTTGCACCAGAAGGCTTAAACTTCACCAACACCAGAATTTTCTATGTATTTCAATTTCTCAACCATTTCTCATTTCATAACCATTTCCATCAGTTCTCTTTCCCTAAGAAGACCAAGAAGACTAAGAACTTGTTCTATGTGGTGTATCAGCAGAAACAAAAGTAGTTCCAATCTGTACCATATGGCAAATACTTTCTCTTTTTTTTTTTTTCAGGGGACAAATAATAATAAATATGCTACACATGAATATGGGTAAAAATGAAAAGACCGGCAATGAACACGAAAGTGTAAAAAACTATTTGGAATAGAATTTATTGAAACTAAACTACAACAAAAAAACGTAAGGTCGAACAATATTGATAATATTATCACAAACCCAACAAATACGATTGAATTATTTAATCAGGTGAAATCTATTATTATTTAAAGACAAGACAATTGTTCCAGTGGGATTTCTAAAAATCTAAATTCAGGACCAATATACTCAACATTAGAAAACTGTGGCACATTTAAGTAATTGAAAAGAAAAAATATAAACAAATTCAAAAAGTACAGAAACATGACAAAATGGTCTACAAATTTTAATCGAATTGGTGATGACACCGAGAAAAGCATACAATAATCATTCAAAAATATTAAAATAACAGAGGAACGGCAAATTTAATATTCAAAAAACTAACTTACTTGAAATTCGAAGAAGTTGCTGATATATTCTTGATAATATGTAGATGTCAAAATAAATAGGGATAATTTATTTCATATATTACATTGGAGAAGTAATTTTTTGATATAACAGATAATGAAAATTATCTAAGTAGGAATCATCAATGCATATGTAGAAACATATTTGTAGACTTTGAAGATTGGCACGTTCCCATCATCGTCTACAAGCCCAGACATGCATTTATCTCCATTGCCAAGGCCCTTTGCAGTTGCAAAATCGGCCCATTATATTGTTAGACAACGAATATCACAATTTTGCCTTATATTTGTACGAATAGGCCACACATTCCCCATACTATAATAAATTTTAATATTCTCCTTATATAATGGTAGATGTCTTCTTGAAAATGTGCCGGGAATGTACTACAAATGAATAGAAAAGTTTTAAAAGTAGTACAAATTGCGTTGATTAGGTATAATGTGAGAACGAATATATTTATCATAGAATATATTTAGATTTTTTTCACTTATTACTTTATAGATTAGTACGATATATATATAAGCAAACTAAGTTAGGTATAAGATTCGGAGCAAAATGAACTTACAATTTTCCGATGACATTGAAGTCTTGCTTCTAATGTAAGTGTGAAAGCATGATAACCAAGAGTGGAAAATTCTTCATCAGTGATGCCATCTTGGAATGTTCTTGCCACGGATGAGTCATCGAAAAGTGTAACAAAGAATCTTGAATTGCTAATGTATTCGAACATAAGAGCGTAATCATCTTCTAATGTGTGATGATCAACAAAATGTTCCCATCCACTACTAAGGAAATTTGTATTGTTTACTCTTTCTAATTGAACATCCCAATGTATCACAAGAAGCGATCAATTAGACTAATTGTATTAGCTTGATTGATGGCGAATTGATCGGTAAAGACTTAAGATAGCGACTAAAATTGTATTAGATGGAAGTATCTAGATAATATTTATAATATAAATAATGCGTTTGAAGTGATATTGGAATGGAATAAATAATATACTAAAAATTGTAGAACTACGAAAGTACTTGAAGGATAAAAATCTATCAAACCTACAAAATGGATAGCGTGATTTTCGTCCAACGGATAATCGAATAAATCTCTTGAAATTGAGATCCACTAGACATTTTATGTCTGAGTGCATTGAAAAACAAAAATTAAGTAGTACAATAATACTACGGATGCACGACTCATAAAATTTCTGTGTAAAATACATTTTTTGTACATCGCATAAGCTGCTGTGTTCTCTTAGTCGGTACAACTAATGTTCTAATACATGTACTTGCTTTTTCTCTAGATAGTGCAACATGAAGTTGACCATGTGAAAATACAGATTGTGGAAGATATAAACCAACGTAATCTAATGTTTTCCCCTAAGCTTTATTTATTGTCATTGCAAAACAAGGACAAATAAGAAATTGAATTCTTTTAAAAGAGAATGAGTTTTTATCACTTTTGAGTGGAATAAATATAATCCTAGGTAAAAATACTTTATTCACACATCATTCTCAAAGCGACTATCTCGGCATGAATAACATTACGCTCAAAAGCACGACAAATTAATGCGGTACCATTGCATAATCCTTCAGATGGATTAATATTTTTGAGTAACATAATAGAACAATTTTCTTTTAATACAAATTCATGAGATGGAATACCATTTGAAGTTAATGTTTTAAGAAAATTTCTTGAATGCATTGTTCATTTTTTTTCTAGTGTTTCATCGAAACTATAATATGTGAAATTGTTTCCTTCAATTTGGCGTAGTAGAATATTATTTATTTCATCGTGGCGTCATTTTTAGATTTAATATAACTTTCGATTAATCATTGTATCTAAATTGTTGCTATAATCTTGTAAGTTTGGATAGACTATACTAATTAACTTTTTAGAGGCGAGATATTCATCATCATATGGTATAGCTATTTAGGTTGGTAATTCAATCATGTTGCAAGTATGCTCGGTTTGATGCTCATCGCCGATATTAAGTAGAATCTTGGAAAAGTTTAGATCTAAATGAGCTCTCATATTACGGACTAATTGTAATTGTATGAATTTAGGTCATAAGTTTGAATAGACCAAGATTGCTCTCATTATGTCCTCCTTATTTCCTTCTGAATAACTTGTAAAACACTTCGAAAATCTCCGCCCACAAAAACAAATTTTCTACCAAAAAGTAAATTCTGATCATTAATATCTCTTAACATCATATCTGACTTCTATAAGCGTAGCGGTGGACCATCGATTGCTTCATCCCAAATAATTAATTTTGTCATCCTAAACAAGCTTGCCAATCTGATTGCTTACTAGCTGAGCAGGTCATACTATAGATCAGTTCAAGTGGTATCTTAAATCTTGAATGTGCAGTTCGTGCACCAGGTAGTAGAAACAACGACTACCACGAAGATCTGATTGCTAAACATATAAGATTTTTGGATTGAGCGAGGCAAAGCAATGTTTTATACAAATAAGTTTTCCCAGTTCCATCATGTCTATCCATAAAGAACATATTGACTGTTTCACTAAATACGGATTATAGAATTTTATCATAAGCTATTTTTTATGTTCATTTAGGCTAGTTGCGTACAAAATTATTATCTATCATAACATTGTTCAGTTCTTCAGTAACTATCTTAGCTAATTTGTTTTATTCTTCCATATATATTTCAAAGGGTACAATATGGTATTCATTTATGTTTTTGTTACTTGCTTTTAGTATAGAATTCATTTCATGTAATGCTTTAATTTACTGTAATTTGTAATACACAAACCATTAGATACATAATATTAGCATATAGGAGCTCGAACTTATTCCATAGATCGCTTTGGATTAGTAGGGCCCTTGAGAGAATTAGTATGGTAGCAAATAATCGGTTGAAGAGACCGGGGCATTTGATAACTAATAGCCTTGGTTAGGCAAAGATCATAATAATTATTGTCATTTAACAACCCAAAGCGATCATTTGCTTCATGAAAAGATGATAAATAAACACCATTGACTACTTTTAAATTCTCGAAATAAGTTGCTCCTTTAATATGATTTAGTAAAACACGCATGTAATATCTTTTCCTTCATATATATATAGTAGTGGTAACTATTCTTCCGATAACATTTCATTTCTCCTTGAGACCATAACTCTGCCATTATACAAAATACTTGGGAAATTCTCTGTATAATATTGTTTTAGATAGTTCATTGGTAATATTTATGCAAAAGATTTTAGTCAACATTGATCGTTATTGTGAATCTATGTTAATAACTGTTGATAAATTTTCATAACCTCTATATGTTATTAAGTGGTTATTTTCAAGATTTAGTTGTAATAATATAACTGTTGGAGACATCTCAGACAGAACAAATCCATACATTCTCCACATTGCCTCGGGTGGAAAAATCCACTGCCCAGTCTGATGCATTTTGATTTCATCAGTTGGTGATTCATCGGTAGTATTTACTAAAAAAATTACCTTATCATGTCTTTTGTAAACATATTTATATAAGTATTTGATAGCTTTAACTGTTGAACATATTTCTACGTTAATATGGCAATCAAACTTAGCACATAAATAGGGATTGTAATGTACAACCCATCTGTTATCTAATAAATGTCCTCTAACTGTAAATGATTCTTGATTGTTTCATCATTTATAAGTTGGATAAGTATTATTCCCAATAGAAGTATGTGAGCTAAATTCTTTTGGATATTTATTCTTACATTTCCCCGTTTTGTCCATACAAATATTACGGGGACTCAAAATACCACATGGACCATGCATCATATATTTCACGACGACAAAAGGAAGGTGGAGGTATTTTATTTGATATGGAACTTCACATGATACAATGGAATCACCGAATCAACGTTATTAATTTTGTACGTCTTTAAAATTAATAAGAAATGAACATCTGGTAGTCCTCATTTTGGAATTCTATAGCGTAAATATATGCAGCTATGGGTCCGAATGTTCGAGAACAATCAAATCGGGTCTATTACATCATGTATCATTATGAAACAATTCTTGTTTTATTTATGTCCAATTAGAGTTGCATGTTACATTTAAAAATATATCGGGTTTATCAAATCTTTGTACTAATGTCATGGCGTCCATATATCATTTTTTCATATCCTAGCGTCCCCAACAAAAGATGAAGGTAAAATAATCCTCCAACCAACTTTGTCCGCCTCTATGTTTACCATTTTCTACAACATCAACAATTCCCGGATAGAGTTTGTACGTATTTCATTTTGATTTTGGCAAAAATAATCTAATATACTTGTTTCGATTTTAACATACATATCAACTATCACATCTAACATGTATTTTGCATGTTTTGAGTCTATCAATGTCTTGAGGAGCGAAAAAATTTAGAAGTCTGGATTAATCTTCAATATATCTATTAATTTCTTTAATATCGATTCTAAGAAGTTGGTAGATTTTTTTAGTCTAATCGTTATTTCATTATACGTATCGTAAAAGTACAATTGCCAAGTCCGATGGATCATTATTAAGTGGTAAAATTGGGTTTATATAATGGTATGCTTGCCCTTGAATTGTGAAAATGTAAATACCTCTGTAATGATTAGAAATGCCTTTATCATATATTACCACTGAGCAGTAAAAGTGAATTGGTTATTGTAATTTCGTACATTATTTTGAAAATGTAATGCTTTATCGAAGTGGAAGAATATAATTCATATAAAGCGGAAGGGGCACGATTGATGTGCAATTTGACCTTTCCATCATAAAAGCAAAAACACTTGCTTTCTTTTTCAAATTTATTTGCATTACAATAGCTACAAATTGTTGGAGCATTTAATACTGAGGATCGTCTAACGATAATATTTGAATAGCAATGAGTATATTGGAATTCGTGATTTTGTTAGAATATATGTTTTCATATTCTTGATAATAATATTGGTTTTGAAAGGATTTTCTAAAATATCATCAATGCTCAATAGCTCTAGGCCATTCGATTCTCCGGCTACATCGAGTAAAACAAATTATCAACTACTAACAAATAGCAAATATAGACCAAAGGTAAAAAATTATTATAGTTAGGGATCAATGCCCAATGAAGATATTGAAGCTCACCAAAAGATTGTGAGCTACTACTTGCATTGATGTCGGTAATTTTTGGTACATCGAATAACTGAATCCTTGTTTTTTGCCAGTTTTTTTAGATTTAAACCTTGTACGCTCGGCATGCACTTGTCTCCTTTTTTTTGTATCTCTTTGTGATTGAACCTATTTTCACCTTCCATCTATTTTGGTTGTTAGAAGTCATACACCGTTAGTATCATAGTATCATGATTAAGTTAAATTAAAAATATATATATACGAAAAAGTAATATATATAGAGCAAAAAAAAACTATTAATAATAAAAATAAATATAAACTAACAAATCATAAATAACACGAAATAACAAATCAGCATTTTCAAATCCTTAAAAACTGGTGGACATAGTGGATTATAGAAACTTAATTCTAAGCATGGACTAACAATGAAATGACTTGTGGTAAAAATTATTTACACGCTGTGACAAAATAAATACAAGCACATACTTGAGCAGAATTGGAATCTAAGTAGACAAACTAAAGAAACATCAAAAAGCAACTAAATTCGTTATAAATCAGAAGGCTATTCTAAATTTTGAAATCCTCAACACAACTGTTTAGTGTAAACAAGCACAAGTTCAGAAGACAAATTTAAAATTGGAAGGGAAATTTTTTTTAGAAACCATGGTGAATGAGAGAGATATGCAAACCCAAAACAAGGATGTATGCTGTAATAAAAAAATAAAAACAAAGAAAGCTGAGAAAACATTGGCTGCAATAATGACCTCGAGGAAATGGGAAACAGTAAAATGGGCCAAAATTCATGGGACCAATTCCCAATTGTCGACCTTCTTGACAAATGGGAATTCCCATTTTGTCAAATTGGAAAATATTGCCCCATTTTGTCAAGGACCTCAACAAAATGGGAAACAACAAAATGGGCCAAAATTTGGCTATGACAAAATTTGGCTATGTTGGGAACAATTCCAATTTGCCGATCTTCTTGACAAATGGGGATTCCCATTTTGTCAAATTGGGCCAAAAAGTATGTGAAATTAAAAATTTGCATTTCCTCGACAGACGGACGAATTTCAAAGAAATTGACTATTGTCAATTCTTGATAAATAAATCATGTATTATTTCCGTTCAACATTCATGCTTTGTTTTTAAATTTTTTAAAGATACAAAAACACATTATGCATGAAGATGAAGGTTGTAGCCTGAAATCATAAAATGGAGGTAGATAGATTGGGAAGCCCACAAAAAAATCAGCTTACGAAGCCCACCAAAAATTCCAGATGGCAAAATGTTTGATGATGTTGAAGCGGTATCTAATTTTTCAGAAAAGGGAATGAGAAGTGATGAATGTGGAAGAGGGTAAAAAAGAAAACAAGAAATCATCTTACCAATCGAAATCCGGCTGGCAAAATGGTCGAACACGTTGACTATTCACAGTGGCAGTGACGATAGCTAGGGTTTAGGAAAGGAAGGGAATGAGAAGAAAAACTAGTATAGGGAGAAGGAAAGAAGAAGACAGTAAAAGAAAAACAAATATGGATAAATTGCCCATTTGGTCGAGAAACTCGACAAAATGGGATACAGTAAAATTGGCCAAAATTTGGCCCATTTTGTCATGAGAACTCCCTTATAGTTACAATTAGCGTATCAAATGTACCATCAACAAACATTATACATGTTTTTCAATCTTTTTTTTTATCACGTTCTTATTCTCAACTTTCTATTAATGGGCATACTTTGTCTCTAATAATGGTTTTTGTCCAAAAAGTCCGTCGATATGGTATAAAACGACTTATTTGTTCATCATATTTTAAAAAATAATAAATACAAAAGTATGACAAAATATTTTTTCCCCTCATTTCAAAGCTTGCAAACAAAATATTTTGATGGAAACCATCATTAAGAATGAGATGTGCTTATTAATAAAAGCTGAAGATAAGAATACGAAGAAAAAATAACTTTTAAGGGCTCAGATCGTAACTTATTTGATCTAACAATCCCACAACCTTTGGCATAAGCTATAAATCTGAGGGCTTCTTGGCATTGTAACATTTCTTACACACTTCATTTCTTTGTCGAGCTTCCTCTTAGTCGTTTTCCTTGTCTTTTGCCTTCCTCCATTTTCGTTGGTGCTTTCCTTGGAGTTTCTTTCTTGTGTCACTTTCCTTTAACCTCTAGGTATACTTCTAATTTGTGTTCTTAATTTCTTCTAAAAAATGTCTATGCAATCGGGGTTCTCGAAACCTTCTTCTAGGCGAGGAGTGGTTTGGCGAACTTTGAAGGCGTTCTTGAGAGTTTTCTCCTCTTCTATAGAGTTGGTAGCACTCAGTGTTTTACCTAATATGGGTGTGGGTCGATTCGGAAAAGTCCTTACGTAAGAGGACTTTGACCGTATGAGGTTTAGGAGAATACTAAAAAGTCAAGATTTCATCTGGTAGATGAACCCAACTCTTAGGATGGAGATAAAGATATGGGGGGTGAGGATGAGGGGTAGAAAAACGGACCCTAGCATGTACCAGGCTGGTGAGATCTTTTCACTATTAAATCAGATAAAGAGCTCGTCGAACTCTGAGCCTTATATAATATTCAACTGACATAGAATTAATCCTTCCTGGCCATATCAGACAGCTGATAAGCCTACCCTAGAGTGTATAGGCATCCATGCTCTTTCCATAGAATTTGGACTTCGCCTACCCTTCTACCATTTCATTAAGAAACTCCTTAGCGGGTATAGGTTAGCCCCAACCCAACTAGGACCAAACAATCAGACTATTATGACAGCTTGTTTTCTTATATGGAAAAAATCAGGGTTGGAGGAAAAATGTCGTCCCAAATTTTTCATTTCTTTTATCACCTGGTTCAGGCTAGGAACACAAGAAATCCCCAACCTGGATACTATTATCTAACTCCTATGTCGAGCTGACCGTTAAATTAGTGAGATCCCAACAAGGTTAAGGACTGGAAGGAGTCATTTTTCTTTGTGAAGGGAAACTAGGAGTTCCAACCTGCCAACCCTAACCTGCAAACTTTTATGCCTTGCTTTTACGGTGAGCTTCGTGAGTCCCTTCGTTCTTTAATAGAATTCTTTCATTTTTCTTTAGTGGTTCT
Source organism: Forsythia suspensa (assembly GCA_023638005.1). Taxonomy (NCBI): domain Eukaryota; kingdom Viridiplantae; phylum Streptophyta; class Magnoliopsida; order Lamiales; family Oleaceae; genus Forsythia; species Forsythia suspensa. Next base: position 56,643,048 of record CM042674.1, on the reverse strand, counting down.
AACTGTTTACTCTCGGCGATGTTTAGGTAAGGATCGAGGACCACGCTTTTCTAACGAAAAAGTTGTTGGCCTCTTCCTTCGCATATGAGGTCCTTTATTAGAGAACAAGAATCTGTGTAAAGAGATGAGGACCATCCTTGAACAAGGGGGCTTGGATTTCTATAACGCGGTTCTTGAGATGACTCTTCGTAAGTATTCTTTCTTTGTTCTCCTCTTCTTCTTTTTTAATCATTTTTCTTCTTGCTTTGCAGTCAACATCATCTTCAACAGGAGGAAGAAGAACCTCGCAACAGCCACTGCTGGCCCAGTAAGGCCCCCAAGGCTCCTGCTTCAGCCCCTCTCCTGAAGGAGGTTATTATAAATGAGCCTTCGACTCGTAAATCCTCCCAACCTACCCTGCCGGAGGTGGTGGGTAAAGGGAAAGCACCTACGAACCCGCCAACAGAAAAAACTTCCTTGAGGCCTCCCACGACAGCTTGTCCTGGGGCTAAGCTTTTTCAGCGGGAGAGAAGAGGGCCCACGGGGGTGATATTGCTGAACCTTTCAAAAAAATACAGAGGGCTTCATAATCGGGCCCGTATCTGGAGGACCTTTATCACCACCGTCTCAAGGGTATTAGGAGTACGGTGACGATTGCTTTTCAAGTTTCATGGTGAAGGCCTGTGCTTGCTTCAATCTATAAGGCCTTCAACCAGACATGGGAATCTGGTTGGAGACAATGACAGTTCGTAAGAACAGCGCTGTCTGAAAACCACTTTGCCCGCGCCTTCGTCATCCTCCAGGATCAGAATGACGAGTGCACAGCCTTAACCACTCAGGTCTAAAAACTAATAAAATAGGTGGACAAGGCGAAGAAAGACCTAGAGGCCTTGAAGAAAAATCTCGAAGCTGAGAAATTGAAGTTAGACATTCGACACCTTATGTTTGATCACGAGGCCTCGCCAAAGGTTTCGACGAACTCAAAGAAAAGCTCCAGTCCGAGTAAAGGAGATGAAAAACGAGTTGGGTGCTTTTGCGTCCAAAAAAAAATCTTGGGAGGAGGCCTGGCAATGAAAGAGACTGAGCTAAGGGGTTCAAAAGAAGCTGGATGGGCTGAAAACACAATATCCTCATTGGGTCTAAAGCTTTAGAACTGTCCATTCTTGTGGGGCTCTTCAGCGAACATTGGAAGACTTCAAGAGTTCTAATGAGGAAAAGGACTTTATGAAAAAGGCAAACAAGTCGGAGGCAAAGAACTTTTTTCCTCATTCAGGACAAATATCTTGACCTTAGCTTCGCTTTTCTTTTCGAAGAAAATGGGGACGAAGTTGCTGAAGATGCCCCTATCCCTCCACAGGTCAGCGAGGATGTTCTTACTATTGCTATTGAGACTGCTCTCCAAGTTCCTCTAGCCTCGAGTTCGGACCCTTCTGTGTTCGAAAATCTTTCAGACTTGTAAAAATTTTATTTTCTTGTAATGGCTTTTGCTTTTAATTCAATGAAAATTTTCTTCACTTTGTATCTTCCGAACACTACTAGTAAACATAATTTCGAACACAGTAGTACGATGGCAAGACAAAAACGTTAAAACATTCTTGACTCGTTTGCGATGATCAAAATGAATAGAAAGTAATTAAAATACAATAACTTTGATAACTTTAAAGATAAAGTGTAACGGTTCGTTTAAACAAAGCAGAACACTTTTGTTTCATAATTAACACGATTGTTACCACCCGAATTTTAGTAAAGGCCTCCATGTCGATGCAAATGCTTGGCAAAGATCCCATATAGGCCTAATTGAGGCCTCGCTAAGGCCTTATAGGCCCAGCGAGAGCCTTCCAGATTTATAAAAGTTCCATAGACCCAGCGAAGGCCTCGAAGGTCCAACAAGGGCATCGTAAATTCTCAGAAGGCCTCGAAGGCCCATCGAGCATCTTCGCATCCCTGAATTAGAGTATTGCGAAGTCCCTGAAGGTCCTCGACACTCATGGACGACCCAGAGAGCCTCGCCGGGCTTCATATTTATTATAACTAACGAGACATGATATTTTGAGAAGACTAGATAAGTAATTAAAGACATATTGTGTTTGATTGGTACAGTTCTCACAGGGAACAAATACCAATCTCCTAAAGATTGAGCAGCGTGATAAGGAAATCAACTTAAATAAGGAATAGAATTTGAGAGATTGCATTGAGTTACGATTATCTTTATCCTATAAGGAAGGAGAATTCAATCAGAGTTCTAATTGATTGCTTGCACAGAATAATTAGGACTCTGCATCTATAAATACAAGGACTCCTATTATTCCAAGGTACACACAATTTTTATTACGCACTCTAGAGCGTTCTTTTTATGCTTTAATTTCACCCACAAACTACTGTTCAAATCTCTGCTTTTGCTTGTCCTTCCACACTCCATTGCTTTCATCTCAGTATATTACTACATATCTTGTGATTGACTTGATCTTGGATTACCAGCGATCGCTGACTTTTTTCTCTGGAAATCTTGGTGCCTAACGATTGTCAAGTATCACGGTAACTGCTCTGATTGGCGAAGGGTGGTGAAGATCTGTTGACACGTGGGCGGTCACGAGTTACGATGTCAGCAGTTGGCACCATCTGTGGGAATCGAAAAACATTACACAACCTAAAACTTGTGGTAAAAACGTGTTTTCTACCAGGAAGAGCATGACTACCGAACACTCCATGAAAGAAGAAGTTGAATCCCACCACACTAACTTGCGGCAGGAAAGCATTCAAGATATCCAGAATATAACCCGTCGCAAGAGGAGAAGGCAACGACAAAAGCAGACCGTTGAATAAAAGAACTAGGACCTGAAGTTGGACAATGCCTGGATGAGGGTAGCACTTGAACTGTTGGAGAATCAATCTCTTCAACATGGACCCAAGGGTAGTCATGCCCGGAGAAGCCCTTCAAGGTTCGGCTCAATGGAAAGTTTTCTATCCCAGGATGACCCGCTCGTTTTATACGGTCGAAACCCTCAGAACATCGTTCAGAAGCCCTCGCGAGGCGATCGGATGGAAAGACCTCTTGGGTGAGAGAGAAACTGGCCGACTCTACTACTGCGCCTTTGATAGATTGGAGGTGGGATCCTCTATAGCACCACCCCTCTTTGGTGCCTGCGGTATGTGATGAACACAGTGAGGGCCTTGCGGAGAGAAAAAGGACCCGAAACCCGGCTACGCGAGGCAGGAAGAGAATGAGATCTTTGGAATGCTACGAAGATGATGAAGGCGATAACCTCCATTCACTAATTACATGAAGGCTATGGAATGCCGTGAAGTTACGAATGCCTCTTATGGACAAATACAATGGGAGGCGACCCCGAATCATATCAACATATACTGAGGCGAGCTCCAAAGCTACTCCCAGCGGTGAAGTGTCGAAATTTCCATACCACACTCGCATCGATGTGAAAAAAGTGGTATAACAAGCTAAAGCGAGAAAGCATCTAGAGTTGGCCTCAGCTCAAAAGAGAGTTCGTCAATGCTTTCGTTGGCAACCAAACGATGATAGCCGATATTGCTCAACTCCACAACATTCGGCAGAAGGATGGAGAAATAGTCAAAAGCTATTTCAAGAGGTTCAGCAACGTCATCAACAAGATTAAGACTGTAACTGATGAAAAAGTCCTGAATGCGCTTGTGACCAGACTTCACAATCAACCAAAGACTTACAGTCAGCTGGTAGACTTGGTCCAGCGTGAAATCTGGTCGGAAGAGATGATCAAAAATAGGGAGAAAATTTGAAAAGGACGGGAGGCGCTATAGAAGGGAGGCGGCGCTCTCTTGAACCTTGTTTCAAGCTGCTTTCGGAGAAAGCACTCTCTAGAACATAGAACAACCACTATAGGAGATTTAACGGATGAAGGCGATCTCTACGCCCTCCATCCCGGGACACCCTAATGGCCTCTTTCTTGGGTGGCCACACCACCCAGATTACATCGCATACGGGACTAGGGTATATAACCTGAAGATTGCCCGGGGCGTGAGAGGCGGTCAGCTGCTGAGAGAAAACATGGGCGGGGAAATGAGAATCAACCCGTGCGAGGGCGTCGAGGCTGCCTTGATCGAGGCGAAGACCTCTTCTTGGCGCTAGGATGATGGACCTCTCCGTGTAGCGGAAGAAATGATAGAAGCAGGGGATCTTAGGGGCGGAAGGACTCGTGGGAGCCCCAGGTCAGAAATCATATCCCGTTCATGTATCATAGATCGGCGGGGATATTTTAATTTCTTGTCCACTCTTTCCGGTATTTTGAAAAAGCGACAATTAGGAATAGAGAATCTATATCAAGAAAGGTCTAGCTTGTTGGAATAATGCTTTCAATTTCGATTTAGCATTTCAATTAGTAACATTAGTTAATTAGGTGAAGCATCACGATCATATGAGGGCCCTATATGCACGGGGCGCAAGATGAACTTCAGCGGTGAAACAGCGAAGGCGTGAGAAGAAGAACACTGTAGAAAGTTGGCGGTCATGGACAAATGAGGGCCCTAAAAATCTCGTACCTTGAGGAAGGCGAGGTCGGTATACACTACCTCCAACTGCGATGCCTTGGTGGTTCGTCTTAGTAGTCGCCCGAAATGGTGAGACGGATGTAGATCGATGATGGAAGTGCCGTGAACATCTTGTTTGGTAGTACCTTTGATCAGATAGACGTGGATCATGAACTATGACCATCTTAGAGCCACTATTCGATTTCATGGGGATAGTCTGGATTCGCGAGGAAGGATTACCTTCCATGATGGACTCAGGAGAGCCCGTGTCATCTTAGGAAATTCATGGAATTCTTGGTAGTTGATACTTGCTCGCCTACAATGGGTCACTGGTGAGGCTGCACTCGAGGAGTTACAAGCGGTCACATCCATCCATCAATTGTGATGAAGTTCCGAAGCCGGGAGGGGTCGCTGTGTGGTCATGACAATTAGTCGGATCTGAGGGCACTGCTACATGAGCGCATTACAAAAAGCATCAAAGCGTAAATATGCTACCGGTGGTAATGACTATACATTCGGGCCGATGGACGTCGACCTCGAAAACATGGACAAGGAAATGGTAATGGGCGAGGGCACGGACTCACTGAATTATAAGCTCGGACTCTCTTGCTTCTCCAGCGAGGGATGCAGGCGTTTTCGATAAACCCCTCGAGGCAGAGCCCATATGGTGCGGTAGAGGAGAGGCTCGAGGAAAAGGCGAAGGAAGAATTGAGGCGGTTCTGCGAGAAGAATCTTGATATCTTTACATGGAAACATAGCGACATGGTAGAGATTGATCCATCGGTGGCTTGCCACACCTTAAAGGTGGATCTAAAGTGTGCCCCAAGCTACAAACAAGGAGACCTTTGAGCAAGGAGGTATGGTGCTTTGAATGAGGAGGTTGACAAGTTATTGACCAATGGATTCATCGGAGAAGCGATATTCTCCCAATGGGTATCCAACCCCGTATTGGTAAGAAAGAGCACCAAGAAATAGAGGGTATGCATAGATTTCTCATAATTGAACCAAGCATGTCCTAAAGATAGCTTCTCGTTGCCACGTATCGACCAGGTGAGTGGTCGATTCATTGCCGACCATAAGCTACTTAGTTTCATGGATGCCTACTCGGGCTACAACTAGATCCCGATGTTCGTGGGAGACGAGGATCACACTTCGTTCATTACGTCGATGACATGCTCGTAAAGATGATGCCCTTCGGCCTAAAAAATGCAGAAGCCACATACCAGCGGCTAGTAAACTACATGTTCTCAGGACAGATCAGAAACACTATAGAAGTGTACATCGATGACATGCTTGTAAATAGCGTGAACGCCGAAGACCACATCGTGCACTTAAGGAACATGTTTGAAATCCTCCGCAAATATCACATGAAGCTTAACTCTCTAAAGTGCGCCTTCGGAGTCGCGTCAAGAAAGTTCCTTGGTTACATGGTAAACCAGCACAGGATAGAGGCTAATCCTGAGAAAATCAAGGCACTCATCGAAATGAGATTAATATCTTCTCCCAAGAAAGTCGAGCTGACGAGAAAGTTTGGCGTCTTGAATCGATTCATATCAAAGGCAGCCGTATTACGGTCCTTCTTCGAGACCATCAGCGGAGAAGAGGTTTGAGTGGACCGAAGAATGCAAGAAGGCCTTCCGGGACCTCAAAGGTGCGTCCTCGGAAAAGCCCTACTGCTGTCGAGCGAAGAATGGAGAAACACTACTCATATACCTCGCGGTTGTGCGAAAAGGCAATGAGTTCGGTCTTAATCCGAGAAGAAGGCCCGACGCAACTCCCTGTCTATTATGTAAGCAAGGCCCTGCAGGACGTGGAGACGAGATACCTAGACATGGAAAAGCTTGTCCTATCTTTGATTATCACCTCTCGAAAACTCTGGCCGTACTTCCAGTCACATAGCATCGATGTCTTGACAAACCTCCATATGAGACAGATCCTCTAAAAGTCGGACACCTCAGGAAGGCTGATGAAGTGGTCGATTGAACTTAGCCAATTCGATGTCTCTTACAAGCCGAGACCTTCCATAAAGGGACAGGCTTTAGTAGATTTATAGTCGAATTCACCCGTATCCCAGAGAGCGCACTTAAAGCGAGCCTCGGGAAGTACCAACATGGAAATTATATGTTGGCGGATCCTCGGGTGAGGCGGAGGCGAAAGCCGAGATTTTGTTGGTCGGCCCGATGCAATCTCAACTATGCACTTCACGGGTTCAAAGCCTCGAACAACAGCTGAAATCTGAGGCGCTCCTAGCTAGAGCTTGAGGCTAGCATAAGAGATGAAGGCAAGAAAACTCCGGTTAAAGTGATTCGCGGTGGTGGTTAGTCAAGTCAGCGAGACCTTCACGGCCCATGAATAGTCCATGGTGGTTAACACGAAAAAGGCTAAAGACCTCCTATCCCTTTGAGATATTCAAACTTCTCCGGATGCATGAGATAAAAAATGGTTCTGTGGACACCCTCTCAAAATTGGCAGCGGCGGGGACTCAGGCGATGAGGGGCTATCGAGTTGAAAAGGCTCGAGCGACCATCCATCGGCGAGGTTCTAGTACCAAATACCATGACGATATCTGAATCTCTAAATGGATGAAGAAAATCATCGCATACTTGACCAAGCTGGTCTGTTGAGCGATAGGCGAGAGAAGCGGAAACTCCATGGGAGAACAGCGAAGTTCGTACTAATGATGAGATCCGATTATAAGAGGCTTTAGCTACTCCCTCCTCTGTTGTATAACACATGAGGAAGTAAACTATGTGATGAATGAAATACGACGGGATGGCTCGGCATAAAAGGCGTTGAAACAAAGGTATTATTAATGAGCCATGAAGAGGATTCGTATAATTACGCAAAGAAGTGCGACACGTGCCAAAAATTATTTGTTGTCAAGAAGCTCCTAGCTCAGAACCTCACCCTGGTCACTACTCTTTGGCCTTACGCCAAATAGAGGATCGACTTTATAGGTCCCCTCTCAACCAGAAGCGGTTGTAGCGGTGGATTATTTAACCAAGTGGTGCGAAAAGTGAACCTGGCCAAGATCACGAAAAGAAAAACACATGGAAGTTCGTGTGGGAGAACATTATGCATAAGCTTTGGGATCCTCCACTCCCTTGTTTAAACAATGATACACGAGTTCACTTTGGAAGAAGCTCAACTTAAATTGCGAAGATACGGATATTGGGAGGATTTCTCCACCCCCTACTATCCCAGGTCTAATGGCGGTGGAGGTCGTCAACAAGATCATCAAGCACATCACGAAAGAAAATTAGAATCCGCCAAATGAGGATGGGCTGAAGAATTAGCCGAGACTCTATGGTCTTATCAAACCACTTCTCGGACGGTGACTGGTGAAACTCCTTTTGCCATGGCATATGGGACAGAAGCAATGATTCTCGTTGAAGTAGGGATACCCTCTCCTAGGCACTTACACTTAGATGAAGTAACCAATGATGATTCACGCAGGGCGAACCTGGACTTGCAGGATGAAAGACATGCAGACTCGAAGCTTCGCCTCACGGCCTATCAAAGAAAAATGGCCAGATACTACAACTCCAAGGTTAAGGGCCGGAGTTTTTATATCAATGACTTCATCTTGAAAAAAGTGTTCCAGGCTAATAGAGAGGTGGGAGTTGGAAACCTCGGGCCAGCAGGAAGGACCTCACAAGATCATCGAAAAGAAATGCAGTGCGGAATTTACCGATTGGAATATTCGAGGAAGGAAGAGGCGAGACACTTGGAATATCACTCATCTGCGATAATATTACGGTAGTTTTCATTTCCATTTCTCGGTTTACCGGCATTGTTTTCGGCATCACTAGACGCCAGCGCTCTTTTAATAAAGTTCATTATTTTACGAAATAAAGTATTCTCTACCCTACTATCTTGATAAATGATAAATTGTGAGGAGTGTGGTTGTGACCAACTCTGTCAACTTCATTTGGATAAACATTCAACGCATTCATATAAGCAAAAGAAGTTGGCGGCGAGAGAGTGTGGTTCACGGCCAACTCTACTAAGCGGTTGGATAAATATTCGCGCGCATTCATATAAGCAAGAGAAGTCGTGAGAGAGAGTGTGGTTCGCGGCCAACTCTGTCAACTCGCTGGATAAATATTCAACGCACACTCATATAAGTAAAGAGAATTCGGCAGCGAGGGAGTGTGGTTTGTGGCCAACTCTGCCAATTCGCTGGATAAACATTAAACGCGCATTCATATAAGTAAAGAAAATTTGGCAGCGAGGGAGTGTAGTTTGCGGCCAACTCTATCAAATCGCTGGATAAACATTCAACACGCATTCATGTAAGTAAAGAGAATTCGGCAGCGAGGGAGAGTGGTTCGCGGCCAACTCTATCAACTCGCTAGATAAACATTCAACGTACATTCATGTAAGTAAAGAGAATTCGGCAGCGAAAGAGTGTGATTCGCGGCCATCTCTGTCAACTTGCCGGATAAACATTCAACGCACATTCAAACAACTAATGATAAATTGACAGCAAGGGAGTATGGTTCTTGGATAACCCCTTTTGACTCGCTAGATAGATAGCTAATGCATTTTCATTAGCCTATGCCACAGAATAAAGCGATCTTAATAAAAATATATTTCGCAAAAAGTTTTACATTTATGAATCAGGAAAACAATGCTAATAAGAACAGACATGACCCTTAAGTAACGGTCGGACCTTTGGGATCCACATAACCAGGGACTCCGAGATTAGCCAACAGACCCTTGGCCTTTGACAACTTCGTCAAATTCTCAGTCAATTCTTTATCTATGGCATAGATCATGTTTTGACAAGACCTCAGCTGCAATTCATCTTTCCTCTGAGCCTAAACACAGGCCATTTGGATCGTTTTAGCTTTGGTGATGTCGTATATGGTACGTGCCCTCACATCTTTAGAAAAGGCGAGTTGTTCCCGAAGGTCTTTGTTTTCTAAATGCAGCGTCGACATCCTCATCTCCCTGACTATTGAGCGTGGTTAAATCGACCTTCATCGCCCGATTACCTTGTACAACTCGTAGTTAAGCACGTGACTCCGAGAAATATACATTTCGGCCCAATTTAACAACTCAAAGTCAATTCTGCGTTATCTGCGGCTTTTTCAAAAAGCAGTCAATACTTATAGGCTGAATATCTTGCTATGGCGGACGGTGGCAATTTTCCTAAAGCGGTTGGGTCCGAGCTCGTCCGGCGAGACCAAATGTTGATGTATTCATACTTACTAGTAGGGGAATAAAGGCTTGGGGCGCTCCTTGATCTCGGGAAATCACGGTCCTCGACCTACGAAGAAAGATCCTCGGCCTCGCCTAGTCCTCAGGAATTTTCCGCATCTTCCATGCCCTTCTCGGGCGCGGACCTCTCCTTCTTGCTATCGATGGCTACCTTCTTCTTGCTGATCATCTAAAATTTTTGGAGAGATCTGAGGTTTGCAGGGAACAAAATGGAAGTCACCCCCGATGTCATTTTTGGCGCCAGCGGAACAAATGAGGCTGCTTACCATTGTCTCTGGTGCTGTGGGATGGCGATATCTCTGGAACAAACACCGTACAAGATCTTTGGAGCGGAGGAGAATATCATCCACAACCCTGCACGCCTTATCCTAAGCTTTGGCTTATTTGGAAAAATAAAAAGCTGTCATGACTAACAATGGTGAAGTCAAATATTGTGGTAGGAAATAAAGATAAGAAATGAAAGGAAAGTATGCAAGCATTTATATAAGCGAGGGGAATCTGGTGGTCGGATGAGCGGACAAGTGTGGAAGGGGTGGATGTACCTAAATAAACCGAGTAAGTTGCTGCAATCCTTTTGCAACATGATGCATACCAATGCATATCCCACATGGAAGCGTAAAGCTAAGTATGAGAGCCTGCTTGGTGTCGAAGGCGTGTTAACCTATGAGCCTCACAATTGCGTGAAGGCGGGGCGGAGGTGACGCCTTGACTACGGAATAACACATCTGCGGTAATTTGTTCTTCAGCAGTGCTAAAGGTTATCTAGTCGAAAAAAATTACAAGCCACCCCATTCAAACATCGCCAGCATGAATAACTTATCTCAAAACTTCAATTGCAAAACAAACATGGAAAATCTAGTACATTCTTATTTTATTCATCACAATCTGAAGTACAAGGAAAAAATGAGCGAACGCGGTTGTTATCCTACTACCCGCGCGTCGTATTGGGATCTATGACCCTCTTGAATCGATACTTTGGTCCCGTCACCTCGAGCACCGTCATTGACAAAAATCTGGTTTCACCATGATCGGGAGTCTCCCAAAATCAATCTGAGTTGATTTGGTGGCTAATTAGAGCCATCTTGCTCAAAAAATCTTGTTGACACCTTTGGCGTATAGCTTCCGACCCGGTCATCTGAATCAGGATCACCAATGGGATGGCCATCGATGTCCAATAGGGAAGCACCACTTGGGACCTTCTGACTAAGGCTACTAGGCCCAACCCTTTGGTACGTTTGGTCCTCTGAACGTTGATCCATTAGGCATTTGGTCCTCACGAATGTTGATTCTCAATTGTTAAGTCCTCTGCCATTTGGATCTTTATTCGCACTTTTCGTAGCATATTTGATATGAGCGTTGGAGTCACACGGACCAAGAGAAGTTATAGCCATGGAGATTAACTCACATGATTTGCCAGAGTTATGTATGCGTAAGAAACACGATCAATGACCCCTTGATATTTTTATAGGAGCAGCGTGGAAACTTGACCTGAGGGTAATAAATGAGAGAATTTAATGTCTGACTACCAAAGGGTATTTGGAGCATAAGCGCTGTGTGGCCTTCCACTTATTGGGACATGAAAGACACTAACTCTTTGAATTCAACAAAGTCTGCGCCATTAATGTCGGAGGAATGATTCTTGATCTCGGGAGCAACTTCCCATACCCGATAAGCACAATCGTTCATGAAGTTATCACTCTTGGTAGCATGATGAATTTTCATCCGAAGATGATATGGAAGAAAATAAATTTTATTGTCAATCTTGGAACATATACTAAAAAGGAGGAACAAAATTCAAAGTCTAGAAGCCCCGCCGCCTCTCTATGGGTTGGCACAATGTCAGGCCTTCCTCCACAACAGGTGGGGTGATTTGATCCCCGACTTCATTGCGACCATCGCCTGGAACAACGTCGGGTGCGGGGACCTCGGTAGGAGCATGCCAAAGAAAAGAGATATCTCACTCTAGATAAGTTTCCTTGATCCGCTCTACTAACTGCTCTCTACCTATGGTCATCAAGCGATGGGCGAGGTCACAGTACTCGGGCGTATCTACAAATGCGTCTGATGCGCCTCGACCGCCACAGGTTCGACATCCGCACGCTTAGCTCGACCTCTCTACCTTCTCCTAGCGCGGCCGGGAACCTATCTTTTTCCGCTGCGGCGGCATCTGGGTTACTATTACGCAATAGCTATAGCGGTCTCGGTGCAAGGGTCCGATCTTGACCGACTTCTAATCCTCATCGACGCAACCACGAACCTCTTCGGCATGCTTTTGAGAAGCCTTGATAGCCCTCTTCTGATCTCGAGCTTGTTTCAAACTCTCTTTTGTGGCATTCAGCTCGATTTCATACTTGCCCTTCATTGCAGCCTCCTTTGTCACAACCAAGTCCAGCTTGAACTAGATAGCCCTCTTGTCCAACTCCAGCTGCGCCTTCTCAAGACTCATGGCCTTCAAGTCCTCAAACAGCTTCCTAGATTTGGCCTCTTCTTCGCTGCATTGACCATCAAAACTCTCAAGGGTGCCGAATAACTCTTTGGTCATGACCAACCCTCGTATCAAGTTCATCTCAGCCAATTGTAGCCGTTCGCGCATTGTGGCTTCCTCGGCCGCTTTTTCCCATTTGTGGGTCCAGTATCTGTAGACGCTTGCTGCCATCATCGCAGGGTGGGCGATGAACAATTCCATCACAAAAGTTTCCAATTCACTATAAGCTTTGAGAAATGCGGATCTGACATCCTTGACCCGGTCGAGCGAAATTTCTGTACCATCGGCCCTCTATCGAGTGCGACAAAAGGCCGGCTAGTCTTCTCGGTCTACCTCTTCTTACGGGTATCCCTCATAAACCCTTCCACGACCGCGAGAGCCTTCCTCTTACGAGCGACCACCTCACCTGCATCCTCGGCGATTCCCTTCTCCTTGTCCTTTGGAGGAGCGGAGTTAGGAGGAGAATGGGAGGACGAAGGCGGAGGTGGATGAGAATCTTTGGCACAGGCAGGACATCGGAGGTGAAAGATGGACCTTAATGGTGTGGTATCCTAGACCTCACGTGGTGACCGAGGCGTCTCGGCGGAAGAGGCGGGCGAAGAGCCCTCCCGTTGATGGGACGGCGCGGGGCGTAGCGAATGAATATCCTTAAACCTAAAAGTTGTTGACACAAACACCAAGCTACAACTCGCTAAAGGCGGCTTTTCATAACAAAGCCAATACATTACAACTTACGAGACTACACCCGTGATCAAGTAGCAAATTAATAAATTGTTGTCTTTCAACAAATTCTTTGAGACTCTGAAGTCGATGTCAAGCACCGCACCCTATTCACGCCGACCTCAACTCTTCTTGATCCCTCTTTGGGATGGGTGGATTCTCGTAATCTGCAAAAGTAAGCAAAACATTAAGTCAGGAACTATGATCAAAAATCTGTACAAAGACAATAATATGTACCAAGTTTTCCAAATTGATGGAGAATAGACACGTGGGGAAGGGGATCCTCTGGCATAAACTCCCAGTCCCTCCAATGAAGATGAACATCTCCTTCTAGTTGTGCACTTTGTTGGGACTATCGGTGGCCGTTCTCCATTTCTGGCTTGGCTGAGGAGAGATATTATACCAACCCATGAACCGACATGGCCGGTAAATAGATTCAAACTCTCTCAGGGTTAAGTTCTCTCCAGCCTCGGCAATACCCCACAATAGGAACGAGGCCACCATTTGGCCCTAGCCATTCAGTGTTATCTGGCAAGGAGCCAGATTCCAATGTCTCAGAACCTCGCAGAAGAAAGGATGCATGGACAGGCGAAGACATTGCTGTATCGTGGGTTCGTAAATTACAACGAATCCTTTAGGTGGATCATCGACGTGCTCCTCGGGACCAGAAGCCCTGAGTGTCACAGACGTAGAAATATCATAGGATAACCGTATGTCTTCTAACTCCGCTTCAGTGATCCTCGAACGAGCCATGGACACTTCAGTGGCCGAATGCTTGAGCTCCTCGTCGAGTGCTTGGGCCGCCGGGGCATCCCTTTTATCAAGTGACCCTCTCATCTCAGGTATCCGTCGTCGCGCCCCCACTCTGATCGCTTCGGCGATTCGGTTGGGCAAACCCCTCTCTTACTTATGGATGCGGTGGACAGGCGTACGACTATACGTGCTTGGTTCACTTCTCCCAGCGTCCTCGGCGAGGTGGAGAAGATGAAGAGGAGGGCGATGACTCGCTCCGGATACTAAAGTTTGTTCGGGCATCCCTCTTTGGTTCTACAAATCATCATGTCTGAGGCGACATTGCTATCCCCTCGATTCTAGAAGAAGATACCCCTACTAACACGAAATGTATGGAGGAGAATGGCGTCCAAATTAAGAAATCAAGAAATAAAAATGAAGGTAGACTACAAAGCAAATCACAACAACTCTCACAGTATTTACCTCGAAATTGCTGTCAAAACAGTGCACACACTTTCAAGTTTCTTGGTTATCGACGGAGCATTCCATAAAACTTATAAGATGCACAGAAGCAAGAAGAAATCAAATATGAAAGCGGCACCAAGTTTGATAGATTAAGGTACCTCAATCCCCACCGTCCAAACTCGAAACATGATATTTAAATCGTCAATCAGTGGACACGTAATCAAAGTAGGGCAACGGGCAGGAAACAGAATCCTAAGCAATTATTGAAACACAGAGATGCGCCTCACATGCGCCTCCATTGTCCCGTCATGCACCATTAGCATTAAATGCACATATCCTCTCACTCATGATTGCCTGACTAACAAATTGACAACTCTGATTGACAGAATCACACCAACCAGGGGCACGTCACCAGGGGTCTAACCAATTGAAGCCCTCACCCGTCATAAATTTTTGGCTTAAGACTTGGAAGACTATACTGAGTAAGTAATTCAACAATGCATTTGCGAAGACCACACTCGCAGAATTCACTTTCGGCAAAATTTCTTTTAAAATTTCTTTTCTTCTCTTACTTCAAAAGTCCCACGCCTACTATAAATATTAGGCTTGGACTTGGAGGACTATTGTTACCACCCGATTTTGGTAAGGCCTCCACGTCAGCAAAGACCCAGTAAAGATCCCATATAGGCCTAATTCAGGCCTCGCTAAGGCCTTATAGGCCCATCAAGAGCCTTCCAGATTTATAAAGGTCCCATAGACTTGGCGAAGGCCTCGGAGAGCCTAGCAAAGGCATCGTAAATTCTCAGAAGGCCTCGGAGGCCCATCGAGCATCTTAGCATCCCTGAATCAGAGTATTGCAATGCTCCTGAAAGTCCTCGACACTCATGGCCGACAAAAATAGCCTCATGAGAGCCGTATTTATTATAACTAATAGGCGACCACGATATTTTGAGATGACCCGGAGAAGTAATTAAAGACATATTGTGTTTCATTGGCACATGGATTCTCACTGAGGACAAATACCAATCTCCTAAAGATTAGGCAATGTGATAAAGAAATTAACTTAAATAAAGGTTAGAATTTGAGAGATCGCATTGAGTTAGATTATCTTTATCCTATGAGGAAGAAGAATCAATCGAGTTCTAATTGATTGCTTCCATAGAATAATTAGGACTACTGCGGTTATAAATACAAGGACTCCTATTATTCCAAAGTGCATACGCGATTTTTATTACGCACTCTTGGCGCTCTTTTACGCTTTAATTTCACCCACAAACTATGTTTCAAATCTCTGCTTTGCTTGTCCTCTCCACTCCATTGCTTTCATCTCCGTATATTACTCTATATCTTGGTAGTTGACTTGATCGTCGAATACCAGCGATTATCGGACCCTTTTTCCCGAGATTTTGGTGCCTAACGATTATGCGAGTGTCTGGTACCATCTGAGGTTAGTAGAAGAGTGGTGGAGATCTGTTGACACATAGGCGGTGCAAGTTACGACATCAACAATGGGATAGCAAGATAATACTTTTCCATTTTCAAAGGATAAATGGTCGGGATGTTTTATTCAAAAATCGAAAGCCCATTGTATATCCTTTAATTTGTATAATGGCAATATTATGAAATCGGTAGTTGTGGCGGGAATTAGTCAGATCAAGGTCCTAAATTCAATATCCTCATGTTTGTTGATGATTACGGGTAGGTAGCTTTAGAGCGGTAATTGGTCGATCAAGGTCACAACCCGCTACCTTTGTTTTCCATAAAAATATGCCTTGAACAAGATTGGACAAAAGATTTTCATTAATTCATATTCGACAATCACATTGTTTATGGCCTTCTTGCCATTGCTAATACAAGGAGAAATAAACAAAGGTATCATTACAAAATCATTGATAATATTTTGTGAATCTTGAACAATCCATGGATTTTTAAGGGGTTATCCTTCACTTTGAGCGAGCATTTAGGTTCGAGGCGATGACCGCCCCTGATGTATAGCCCTTCCCAATTGACTCCCAGCGCTCTAGCTCAGATTCTTTGTTAGATTGGAAAACCGTTTTTAAGACAAGGTCTCCAACTCTGAAGGATCTAAGGTGAACCTTTGATTTGTAATACTTAGCTATCTTTTTTTTGGTAAGGCATGAAGTTTCAATTGGGAAGACTCGCCTTTCTTCTCATAGGTATTTTTCTACTCACTTGGCCTCATTGTTTTGATTTTATTGAAGTATAACCTTCGGGAAGAAAGGCAAACCAACCTCATTTGGGATCATAGCCCGATGCCATAGGCCAGCCGAGAAGGGAGTTTCACCGGTTGGAGTTCGGACAATAGTGTGATAGGCCCATAAAATCGAGGCAAGTCGTCTTCCCATGTTCCCTTCGCACTATCAAGCTCTCTTCTCGAGAATGTTTTGAAGGTTTTGTTCATGACTTCTACTTGACCATTGGCTGTAGATAATAGAGAGTGGAGAAATGCTTGTGAATGCTCATTTCGTCACATATCTTTTGTAGCTTTCCTTCCTTAAATTGTGTGCCATTATCGACACAAGAAGATTGTGGTAATCAAACCTACATATGATATTTTTCACACAAATTTGCAAGTGTAATCTTTAGTGATTTTTACAAAGGTTTTGCATCGGCCCATTTTAAGTGAAGTAATCAATTGCTACTATAGCGAATTTAGTGTTAAGCTTTGTTGCGAACAGCGGTCGATAAAATCAATTCTCCACTTGGCGAAGGCCATGCACTTGAGGCTGCGGTGATTCTTGCGCATGTTGCCTCGGTACAATGGAGAACTTGACATTTATCAAATTTTCAAGCGAACTCGAAAGAGTCTTTTTCGCATAGTAGGCCAATAGTAACCTTGTTTTAGTACTTTTTGTGCGATGGGTAGCCCCAACATGATTACCGCGAGACCCGTTCATGAATTTCTCGGATTACATAATTAGCTTCATTTTCTCCAACACACATACTTGGTGGTGTGGTGTATCCTTGTTTGTATAAAATTTTATCAATGAGAACATACATAGCAGATTTCAAGCAGATTTTTCTGGCTTCGTTCTTGCCAATGGAGAACTTCTACTCGTTCAAGTAATTTGCTATTTCTTGTATCCAATGAGTCACTCCTTCGACCCATAGGGTCTTGCTAGCCTTCTCTAACTGGAGGTTCTAGGGAGTAACTCAATCAAGAAAGTTTTGAATAGCTCGGCATCTTGCGAACTAGCAAGCTTTGACAAGGTATCAGCAAAAGAGTTTTCAGCCATCATAATCTGCATAAGTTTATATTTTTCAAAATTTAGTAATTGATCTTTGGCTTTCATGAAATAAGCAGCCATATTTTTATCTCTGGATGTGAATTTACCAGTTACTTGACTTACCACTAGCTGAGAGTCACTGTAGATCTCGATTTCATTAGCGCTCATTTCTTTTGCCAAGCGAAGTCCTGCAAACAAGGCTTCATACTCAGCTACGTTGTTCGTTGCTTTAAAGCCAAGCGAAGGGCGCAATTGAGCTCATGCCCTTCTGGACTTATCAGTACGATTCTAGTCCCAAAACCAGCTTCTCCTCATGACCCATCCACGTATAATTTCCACGCTAGTAATTTTGGTGTGATTGAGGTCGGGCGATATATCCTTTTTGTCGACTCGTGATAAAATCTACCCTTTAATGGTTTCTTTAGGTTTAAAGGTTATATCAAATTGACCCGGATCAATAGCCCATTTAGTCAAACGGCACGAAGTTTTGGGTTTCTGTGCTTTTTGTTTCAATAGGGTGGATTATTGTGCTTGTGTGTTTTATGTGATTGAAAGTAAAGTGAAGCTTCTAGAAGCTACTTTCAAGGCTAGAGCTAGCTTATCCATTTACGGGTACATAGTCTCTACATCACAAAGCGCCTTGCTCACATAATATCTGATGGTATGGTGATCTTCTTCTCTTACTAATCTTAGAACTCACGACTACCTCGAAATTGCAAGGTACAAGATCAAAATTTTTCCTAGGTTCGGTTTGGAGAGTAAGAGCTTTCCCAATATGGTTTTTCAAATCATCGAAGGCAGTGTCACATTCCTTCATCCATTCTTTTCCCGATTTTTATTATTTGGAAGAAAGGAAAACACTTATCTGTAGCTCTTGAGACAAATCGACTTAACTTATAGGTAGCTCTTGAGACAAAACGACTTAAGGCGGTGACCCCACCGGTGAGGCTTTGAACTTTATTTGGTTTACTAGGGGGTTGCAAGAAGAGCTTGAATTTTTTCTGGATTTGCCTCTATAACTTGCTAACTCACCATGTAACGAGAATTTTCCCAATCGACCCGAAAGCACATTTCAAAATAGAGGCCTTGATCGGTGATGAGCGAGGTGCATTCTTCATCGGTCGAACATCGTTATTTTATTGTACCCTAAATATGTATCCATGAAGCTCAGCAATTCATGGCCCGCCGTGGAGTTTACAAGTAGATCGATCCTGGGTAGAGGAAAGCTATCCTTCGGGTAGGTTTTGTTCAGAACTGTAAAATCCGAGCATGTCCTCCAAAGTTTCTCCTTCTTCGGCACTAGAACGAGGTTGCACACCTATACTGGATAATGGGCCTCACGGATGAATCCGTTGGCTAGCAGTTTGTCGACCTCTCTTCTCATTGCATCATATTTCTCCTTACTCATATACCTTCGCTTCTGAATTCTAGGCATGATCTAGAGATTGATTTTCAATGAATGTCATGCCACACGGGATCTATTCAACGGATCGGGTGTTTTATTGCAAAGATATCAACATTCACCTTCAAAAACTTCTTCAAACTTGTTTTCATCTCTAGCTCCAACCAGCACCTTATATGCAAGTTGCTTGTTGATCTTCTTTGCTTCTAGAGAATTCTTCAAGTTCTTCTAAGTGGCGACTTGAATTAAACTCTAGGATGCGGGGTCGGGGTATCATCCATACAAATCGACCTTCCACCTCCACCTTTGGGATTTCCATATCAACCATCATGGTGCATTAGCAAGAGGGCTCGTGAGAGCTTCATTCCTCAACACGTTAAAATTAACATTCACGTTATGACTCTTTGGTTGCCCTTTACAATAGCGACCCCTTCGAGTTAGAAATTTCATGGAGAGGTGATGGATTGATGTGGCGACCATTAATTGCTTCAATGTGGGGTATTGAAATTTTATTATAAGCGGACCTTGATTGATGATTAAGAATTCCATGAAGTTTCTTGCTACGAGGGCTTCTTCCTACTTTCATTGCGATGGTAATCTTTCACCGAGGATGATGCTATCTTACGTGAATCCATACGATGATTGAACATCGAGTCGAGGATGGTCGACCTCTATTTTGTTGAAAGCACTTCCAGTAAAATATTCACCGAGCGTCATTATCAACTAACATGCGTTTGATGGTGTTCGGGCAATCACAACCTAGATCACTAGAGCATCGCGGTGAGGGTAGTGGACATTAGCTTTGTCCTCACCTCAAAAGTTATAGTGGGAGCGAAAGACTTACGTCTCCCCTACGAACCCAATAGTTTTCGAGCATGGGCCTCTTTGCTTATCTTATGTAACTCATGTGTGCATTGTTACTCTCTCTGCCCATGATAGTGTTGATTTCTTGGACAGGAAGTTGGATTACTTGTGGCTGTACATTGGGCCTTCCCTGGTGGTTTGCTTGCTATGGTGCGCAGGGTGCCAGGTGGTAACCTCTGCCCCTCGTTCTTCTACCGCACCCTCTGTTGTAGGTATAGTTTCTTGGCCGTGGTTGCAAAGGTTGTTCCAATTGGCTTCCTCCAGTAGGTCAGTATCTATTTTCTACCATCTAGTCGATCGTGGCCCTCACATCATGGCATTCCTTCGTGTCATGGTTATCAGATTGGTGTATTCTGCAGAATTTAGACTGAGGCTGGGGCGCGGAGATCTCACTCGGAGCTTTATTCCTCATGGGAATGACTTCGTTCACCTCCGCCATATAGTCTTGATTCCAAGGAAGTGTTTACTGACCCTGATTGTTCTATCTAGGGAACACACCCTTCACACCTCATTGGGCTATCATACATCTCTCTCTTTCGTGCTTCTTTCTGTTTCAATCGTTTCTCCCGTCTGAATCTCTGTCTTGATAAGATCTACCAACTGATTGTATATGCAGGGGACTCTTTCGAGCGTCTCTTTAGAAGATAGTTTCCATCCTCATCCCGTTCCACAAGGCGTCGGGGCCTTCTCATACGAAATAGATTCTCTTGCAATTAACTTTCGTTCGGGAACTTGTTGAAGTAGTTTTTAACGAGACTCACTTACACATCGATGTCGGTCGATCTCATGGTAGGGGCTTTGCCTAGCTATGGCCCACGAAGGCACTCGTAAAGGCTTTCTTCAATTGTGGCCAACTCGAGATGGAGCCGGGCTTCAACTTCAAGTACCATCACTTGGCGCCCATGATGAGGGTTATATGGAAAGCCATGCATTTCAACAACGACGAAACATTTTAGCTTCATTTACGTTTTGTAATCCATGAGTGGTAAATGGGATCGCCTGCATGATGTACTTATCAATTTGGGCTTCATGAAGCCTCTAGGGACATGAGTGATTCATATCTCATGAGAAAGCGAGGAGATTTTCATTGTCATCATCCTCTTCAAAGGACACTGGTGGGCCCGTCTCCTTCATCATCATATGAATAACTTTGGCTCTTCTTGAGGATCCTTGGGAGTGATCCACCGCCAGCCCGTCATGGGCTGGACCCTCGGGTTGATGGAAGTCGGCCCGTCACCAAGCTTATCGAAGATAATGGTAGACTTTATTGGGTCTACACTCTTTGAGAGGTCAGCGAGTTGATAACACTGAAGTCCAGGGATCCTTTGTAAAGGTGGGAGTGGGCTCATTGTTAGGGCCACAACTTTGGGTCCAACCTTTTCTTCATCCGTGCTTGTACCAGCAGTTGAACTTGTTACGCTAGATTAGATATTGTTTGTGCTATGGACATCTTCTTTGTGTCGCCTATTTCGGCTTTTTCATGGGAATTTCTCCCCTTCATTAACAACTATCTTGGGATCTCCTCTCTCTATATTTTAGGATTGAAGTCACTATCCTTAGGGAGCTCACTTTGTTTTCTAATTCATTCTCACATGTTTTCCCTCAAATCACTCATTTTCTCCGCCATTTTCAACAAGAAATCTCTAATTTCCTTGAGCTAACACAAACTTTTACTGTAATTTTTGAATTTCATGGAAAATTATACGATTTCCATAGGCGGTGCCAATTTGTCGACTATTAAAATAAAGCCAACAAATCCTCGACCACCTCGTTGCTTGAATTACCAAAACAATCCTCTATGAATTGCCGATGCGAAAATTGAGATTTCAATAAGCAAGAATTTGGTTAAGGTTTTAATTGATCATGTTTGCTTTGATTTAATTTGAGCTATTTATAGGTGTTGTAAACCTTTGGGCCTTTTTTAGTCTTTTGCCAATTCTTCCACGAGTCACCTTTTCGTTAGAGGACCCATAATTCTAGAGGATTCTATGACACATGGCAGAAGGAGATTGCATCAGTCATCCATTTCTCTATATTTGATTGTTATTCTCACGTGGGCACTTTGTAACTAATTTAGCCACGTAGAGATCTACCATGTGGTTCGAGGAATATTCTTACTACTTGGAATTAGTGGGTGGTGCAAATGCTTATGCTCGTATCCTTCGTCAAACATATGTTCTTAACATGACGAATGCATAAATAACATATGTTAGGATTATACTTGAGTAGTTAGATAGTTGGTCTTCAAATCCTATACCTGCGCCTTCCTAGAGGGAAGGACGAATGTTTTAGGGTTGAGCGAACTGTGCGGATTTCGTGGCCTCGTCTAGGCTAGCCCTTGACTTCGAATGTTCTTGCAAGGTATAACATATGTAAATTTTGATTTTTTTTTTCTGTTTAATACTAATTAATATTTTCATTAAAGAATTTGGTCCACCCCCACAAGAAAAAATAAAAATATATGGGGTTCTATCCCGTTTGAAGAAATTAAGCAGTGCAGCTTCACATCATATTAATGTGATGAGGCACCCTAGTATAAGTATAACGACCCATCTAATTCGATTCTTCATAGGCCGCTAGGATATTTCTATGTTGTTTATATATATATATATAAATGTGTGTGTGTGTGTGTGTGTGTAAGTTGCTGTCAAATTTTTGTGTAGGCTTGGATTAGACATTCCAATATTTATCACTCTTAGAGATAAGAGATGGTCAAAATTTGAAAAGTCTTTATTATCATTTATGGATTCCAATCTTGAAAGTGGTACAGTTTGGCACTATATATATATATATATATATATATATATATATATATATATATATATATATAATGTCTTGTTATTATTATGATGAAGTCGACACAATTATACAAATTTAAGGAAGAGATACATGTAAAATTTTCGTCCGTTATTATGCTTACTTTGTTACAATTAGCGTATCAAATGTGCCATCAACAAACATTATACATGTTTTCAATCTTTTTGTATCATTCTTATTATCACTTTCGAATTAATTGTCTACATTTTTAATAATGGTTTAAAAGTCCAAAAAAAGTTAAATCGAGAGGGTGTAAAAGCGACTTATCATCATCGTATTTTAAAAATAATAAATACAAAAGTGTAATGAAATATTTTTTCCCCTCATTTCAAAGCATACAAACAAAATATTTTGATAGAAACAATCATTAAGAATGAGATGTCTTTAATTAATAAAAGTTGAAGATAAGAATACAACAACAAAAATTAGAGACATAAATTATGTAATGAACAAAACTTGAGGGCGTTAATTGTAATTAAAATGTGGTGTGACAAATTAAAAAAAAAAAATTTATCTTCCTCTTTTCAAAGATAAAAACTTATTTTTGCCTAAATTGTTATTTGGATAAAAGTAGAGGCTGCATATCGATTTATTTACAAACAAAGCAGCTCAAATTTTATTAGTTATCTTTAGCTATCGACCATATACCAAGCGGGAGCTAATGCATATATGTTTATTGTGTTGAACACATAAATTAAGCATCATCTAGATATTATCGAACATAGCCAAAGAGGAAAACCCAAAGACCTTCCTATAAATATGGTACCCTTCCCTCAATTTCTTCACAATTAATTAGTCTGAGAAAACACACATAATACAGAGATATATATATATATATAGAGAGAGAGAGAGAGAGAGAGAGAGATGGAAAGTTTTCCAGCCATATTCTAGCAGCTCTTCCTTTTTACTCGCTTTAACTACCTCCATGGACTCAGCTTCGGCTGCCAGACCGACAGCCGGAGGAACCAACACTGAGTTTATCAGAACTTCTTGCAGAAAAACAATTTATCCTAGACTTTGCTACACCTCTCTTTCAACCCACGCTGCCGCCGTTCGACAAGACCCTAAGCTTTTGGCTTACACCGCCCTCTCCGTGACTCTAGACAGCGCCCGGTCTACCTCCACCATGATGGGCAAGCTTTCCCACATTCGCGGAATGAGGCCGAGAGAGGTTGTCGCCATGCAGGATTGCGTGGAGGAGTTGAGTGACTCGGTTGACCAACTGGGTCGATCCATGAAAAGA
Source organism: Forsythia suspensa (assembly GCA_023638005.1). Classification (NCBI taxonomy): domain Eukaryota; kingdom Viridiplantae; phylum Streptophyta; class Magnoliopsida; order Lamiales; family Oleaceae; genus Forsythia; species Forsythia suspensa. Next base: position 56,619,349 of record CM042674.1, on the reverse strand, counting down.
GATGAATGAAATTAAAGGATCAAATTTTGGGATGATTATGAGTGATGTACAAACTTGGGTTAGCGCCGCCATGACGGACGAGGACACCTGCATGGAGGGTTCGCCGGAAAAGTAATGAACGGGAAAGTGAAGACGGCAGTGAGAGAAAGGATTGTGAATGTTGCTCATCTCACTAGCAATGCCTTGGCTTTGATCAATAGTTATGCTGCCCTCCATAATTAGCCCAAAATTCAGCAAAATCTCTGAGTTTATTGATGAATATATTAATGCCAAATTGTATTTTTCAGTAAATTTTGTGTGTGCGCTTAAACTATAGGAAGACAGTGAAATATAAGTTAGAGTGAATATTGCTTAGGTAGCAGATGTAATTAAAGTTTCCTTTTATGTAATATTCAGTGGTTAAGCAAGTACAGATTAACAGTTGTTTTCACTCTTCTTATGGCTTGGTATGTCACTATTTCGGGGTGGGGTGGGGTTTTATTTTTTAAACGAGGACACACAAAGAGTGCGAAAATTTTGTATAAAATTTTAATTTATTTTCAAAACTCAATATTTAATTTTATAAAAATATTTAACAATAATTCAAACGTGATAATATTTTGTTGTATAAGAGCTAAAGTCTTGAATTATCTTAAGTTTTAGTTGAAACATAAAATTAAGTTAATTATTAATTGAAGTCCGAGACAAATCTTACAATGAAGTGTAGTACATAATCATATTTTTTTATGTATTAATGGTCAAAAGTTTTCATAGAGTTTCTATGCTTAAATTACAATTTAAATTAGTCGAATTAATTGAATATATTTTTATTCGCGCATTTTATATATAGGATCTACTGAGTTATCATTCACTTATTATCCATACGTTTCAAAAAGCTCATGATTTATAAATCTTTAAAAATAATTTCAATACTCTAAATATGTACTTAAGGAGGATAAAGATTATCTCAAGTCGTTAGATTTCAAAAATATTTTAATGATATTATAAAAGATGAAGAACAGCAATCTATTTATCACCACAAGTGATAATCACCATGTTATGTGGTATTTATTAATGATATGAACAATAAATTCGATCACATATTCCTACATTTGTCCCCTATCATGTAATGTGACTTAACATGACACATAGATTGGTCATCATCACTCGTGGTTATAAATAGCATTATTCAATAAAAAAGAAGATACAATTTGTGTTTATGTAATTTGCAATCTTATTTAGTCAATATACCAATTACAACCTTAAAAGTCGACAACATAATTGAACTATTATATTATTTCAATAAGATAGGCTACTATGGACTGTTGAATCACAAATTAATTGAATTAATTGGCTAGATATATATTTTGAAGTATATAGTGATCACTTTATTATCACATTTTATTGTGTAATTGAGGTTAGGTCTCAATATCCCACGCCAAATACGTGAGAATTGTGTGGGTGTTACATCTAGTTAGTATTGTATAACAACTTTGGACAAGAAACTATTGTATATACACGGAAAATGCTTAAAATCCGTTTTTATGTTATTACCCACACATAATGTGTTGTCTCGGACAAAATATGTAGAGAATTTATGAAAGTAGACGTTATATGCGTAAATGTCTATTTTTTTTATTAATAAAATCACTTATTCAGAATATGGCATTGACATCTTTTTATGTTGGTTTATTAATAACATCACTAATCTACTATCTCTTAAAATATATATAGATTTTTATTTACAACTCAAAATGTTTTTAGTTGTTGGATGATGTCTGCAGTGATCTCGTGTCTCACGACGAAACTAAACTTAAAAACCCGTAATAAGTTACTTTTTCAATTGTACAATTATTTTCAAATAGTAAGTTACCTTTGAGTTGTATCCATCTTTGACACATTATTCGACATCAAAGGCATCATGTAAAAGTAGGTGTTACATGTACTTAGTATTGCCTAACAATTTTGAACAAGAAACTAAAGTATATAAAAGAAAATGCCTAAAATCTTTTATATGTCTTACTTTCACACAATGTATTGTCTCGAACTAAATACAAGAAAAATTTATCAAAGCCGATGTTATATGTGTGAACATCTAGTTCTTATTAATAAAATCGTAATTTCAACAAAGAGTATAGCATTGACGTCTAATTAACTATTGTTAATAGTTATAGATAAAAATATGTAGTATAAGTACATAACTATTATACATCGACGTCAAAATCTAGTTAGGTAAATATATTAAAATCAAATCTCACCAACGTAAATATTGGATTTGAAGGTCTCATAATAAGCAAGGAATATCTACAAAAGTGGATAGGATGAGTGATCACATAGGTACTTTGACTCAAGCGATAAAATTGTGAAAATAATAAGAGATTGGACTGCTTCTATTAAGGTTTTGCACGTGTTGATAGGGATAGAGAGTGTGTGAACTCTCTATTATACAATTGTGTTTATGTTCTAAGTTACAAATGTAGAATGCGATAACATTAATAGTTACACGTCAATTGATAAATTAGTCAGAGAAAGCGGGCTCTATACACAAATGGTGTTCATGTTCTGAATTATGAAAGGAGACCACTTGCACTCCCAGTTGATAAATTAGTCCCCACAACAACATGGATTGTACCTTAGAGAAAAATGCCCATATATATGAATTTAGCTACTTCATCATCCATTTAAGCTTATTCGTCAATCAGTCCCCACAGTAACAATCATTGTATCACAATACAAAATCAAAATATCTTTACGCTACACCCCCCCACCCCAATCCCCAGCCTTTACAACTTCTGGATAATTAACTCTTTCGAGTCGATGGTTAATTATAATGTATATAATTTTCATTTGTGATACTTGATTTCAACAAAGATAATTGAAAATTTTATTTGGATTCGAAAACTTGCTTCTGTGAAGGGGAAAAAATTGTCTTAAATCTTCATTTATTACAATTATTAATTAAGATGAATATATGAAAATAAGTGCAATATAGCACTGCATTCCTTGGTATGCATGACTGTTTCATGCTCCTCCAACTTTCTTTTGTTTGAAATAATTTCCTTCATAAATTTTGCATAGCTCGGCATTTGAGCTAAAACGTCGGCAAAATGTATGTTGATTTGGAGTTTCTTGAATACATCGAGAATTTCTCGAATTGCTTGTCTAGCTTATGTTTCATGACTTTTGAGAAAATGGAATTGGAGGGACATAAGATGGTTGTGGAATATAAGTTGGTGGAATTTCCCTTTTTCTTGCTCAACTACTTTTTAAATTTATCGGATTTGTTTTCTCTCTCTTTGCCGGGTACAATTACCTTTTCCACACCTGGTCTCTTTACATGAATTTCTGGCAATTCAACTTCGTTTCTCGTGGTAATTGCATTTACTTGCTCTTTTGGATTGACCTCGGTATTGCTTGGCCATGTGCCTAGTTGTCACTCTGTCAATAATTTAGCTAACTGTCAATCTGATTTTCTACATTTTTTTTATCGCGACATCTTGTTTATTCTACACTTTCTTGAACCCAATCTCTATCCGTTCTGACAATTTAGCAACTATTTCTTTCAATCCTCCTTCCCTTTCCTGGGGTCTTCCCAAATTTGGTGGATTTTGAATATTTTGGGTATTGCCATAGGAGAAATTTTGGATGATTTCTCACACAGGATTGTAGAGTGCAGTGAGTATAGATTATTCTGGTTGTCATTGAAAGTTCGAGCATATCACGACTTGTTCGGTGATGACATATCAATGGTGGTTAAAAGGCATTCTCATGATTGATGATTTGCCACGCATGTTTCACATGTTGGTATGGACATCTAAACCATTTTGGTGAGTGAAAATATTTCATTACTTCCATCTGCTTGTGATGAATCAATTTTTCGATTACAAGCGAATTGATTTCCACTTACGTGCATTCATGTTGCTTTCTTACGCAACCCTCTATTTGGCCGCATAACAATCATTGTTTACTTATTGTTTCATACAAGTCGTGAAAATTAAGCCAGTGAATCTATTTTGGATAGAGCCACCCTCTGCGAGAATCTACTAAAGAACAACTGTTTAGAACTAATCCAGAGTAGAAATAATAATTCAGAGCCGCTAAAGAAAAACCATGACTTGGACACTTTCGTAGCAGTTCCTTGAATCTTTCTCATGCTTCGTAAAAGTTTTCCAAGTCAAATTGTTAGAAGTTGGATATTTCATGCTTCAGTCTGTTCACTCTGGTCGGAAGGAAGTATTTCAGTGTGAATTTCTTGATCAAATCTGTCTAAGTAGTGATGCTCCCAGACAGTAGAGAATCTAACCACTAGGATAGTGTGTATAGGAAGAGCCTCATCCTAAGTACCTCTTCATTATCACCGTGGTATTTAAAATTTTCATAGTATTTATTGAAGCGAGAAAGATGGTAATAAGGATTTTTGTCTGTTCTCCCATAGAATGGTTGATTGTTAGAAACAGTTAATCACATCTGGTCTCAATGGAAGTTATCATGTCCATAAAATTTGGATAGATTATCTTTGGACCGATTCTCGATAATCGGTGGCCTCATATACTCACCCATAAGAATATTTAGTTCATTAACTTGTTGATCAACCCGATTGGTGCAAGAATATTTCTCATATCGCATATGGGTGATCACAAACCTAGTTGTTATTGTCCATTGTGTCTCTTTGCTTTTTCTTTTCTTTTCTCGTTGTTCATGTTGTCGTTGGTAACAGCTCTGTACAATTTCTAGGTCTAATCAAATAGATCAAGATCTTTTGTATGGCACATACACACTTGACACCTGAAACTTTAGAAAATAGCTGGAATTCAGCCAGCAACACAAATAACTGAGAAGGAGAATAAAAATAGTAAAAAAATAGTTAAAACTAAATTATCAATTAACGTAATAATTAATAAAAGCGGTCTCGACAGCGGCGCCAAAAACTTGTTGTCGATTTTAATCCCACAAGTAGGCGAATTCGTTAACAAGTAATAAAGTGATGTGTAGAGTGTCGAACCCCGAGAACTAGCTACTAATTAACCTATTAATTTATAGTTCGAGTTTTAATTTATAGTTCGAGTTTTAACAATGTAAAGACACAAAGTCATTTATTATTTCAATTCTAAAATTATTTTACTAATGTTTAATTAAATCTAAATTATCGAGCAATCAAAATAAATTATTGAGAACGAATTCGAGTTTTACTAATACTAAAATTTGCGAATCCACCTACACGTTCCTTAATCAATTATCCGTTAATTGATTTAGCTTATAATTACCCTAAATTGAAAATTGATGATCCTATAATAATCAAAAGTCTCTCTCAATTGTCAATCAATTCTATATCGATATGCGAATTTAATTATCTCTAATTAAATTTCGAACATAAAAATATGCATTTAAATCACAACAAGCTAAGCAGTTTCACAAGGCATAATAGCGATCTCTATCTATTATTGGACCTTATGTTATTCAATACAATGTGCTTATCTAAATTGAATATCTAGACTTTAATAGAGATCACAAAACATTCTAATGGTGATCAAGTATTAAAACATTAGAAATAATGAATAAAGAATAATCAATCAAAGTAATTAATTACTAAAGCGAAAAAACTTCTAATTAATTAAAAAATGAGGTTTTATCGTTCATCCTAGCAATAAGTAACTTAGTCGGACATGATTCCGTAAAGGGTTGTTATATTCACACAATATTTTATTATAAATGCACCACATTTTAATTGCATCAAAAGTCTTTAACTTTTATTTATTGTCACATTTATGTCTTCAACTTTTTCATCAATTCTTATATTCAACATTCTATTAATTAACACATCTTATTCTTACTAAAGATTTTTGTCCAAAAATTCTATCGGTATGCTTTAAAATCGGGGACAAATATTTAATCGAAATTTTGTATTTATTTACTTTTTGCATATTTAAAAAATCTGAAGGAAAATTAGACTTTTGTTCCTTCTTAATGAATTTTTGCACGAGGAACCGTTATCGAGGAGATAATATCGATAATTAATAGAAAGTTAATAATCGAATGCGATGAAAAATATTAAAGGACATAAATGTAATAATAAATAATGATTATGGACCTTTTATATTATTTAATTGTGCGCACTTATAGAAAAATATGGTGTGAATATATTAACCTTTCAAAAAATATTACAAAGTTAAATTCATCATGTTCAGGAGGAAAAAGGAGAAAAATTACATACAATCCTTGTTTTCGACCCAAGAATCTTCAATCCGTTCCTTGATCTTGATTCTTCTCTTGAATTTTTCTTTTCAAATTTCGTCTCCCGCAATTTATCTATTCTCTGTCTTTTATATCATTTCCTCAACTCTCCAAAATGTGTTTTAGGTAGTTGTTTTATCCTGGACTTAATAGAGTTCTATTTGTATCAGGAAACAACTTAAGTTTCTGCACGGAAAGCCATGCGATTGCATGGTTTGGTCAAATACTGTTCTGCGGAATATATTCATCCATTGCGATCGCATATCTGCCTAACCATGCGATCGCATGGTCAATTGGGTTCCAGTTCCTGACTTTCTCTCTTTGATATTTGCATGGCAAGCCCCTCAATTCTCTTAAGCTGTTGAATTAAGTCCTTTTTTCTTCTCTTTATTTTTTTTCGATTGATCGACACTTGAATTTGGTTATTTTCCTATAATGATAAAAAAAATACGCCATTACATTGAAAACACATAAGAGTACTCATAATTGTCATTTTTTGTGGGCCCTAATCAGTACAAAATTGTACTTATCAATAAGCTTGCTTTGAAATTAAATAACAAATTATGCAAATAAATAGGTTAATATTAATATGTCTTGATTAAAATTTAATGAACATATTCAAACAATTCTGAGACAAATTAATTGCAAATAAAGTATTTAAGTATTTTAGTCTTAAATTTTTAGTATATAAATCTATATAATATATTAAAAGCAGGATAATATGTCAAAGTATTTTGCCAGTGGCAATCAATAGTTAATTTAAATTTTCATCCCAAGCGAGATTCGAGACTTCTTACGCTCGAACTCCCCTTTCGAGGATGAGGTTCTGAGGTTGTCTCCTCTTGTTAAAAAGGTTATGAGGTTCATGGCAAAAGGCTGGACTCGGTCCAACAAAAATATTTGGAGAGCATGGGGGCGATAGAGTCGCCATTCTTTGCCTCGATCGACTTCTGCCGGGGTGGCCATTCGGTGACTTGACCGCAAAGAAAATGGCCAAAACTTTATCGATTTCAATCGATGAGGAACAAAGGTCGAGAAAGTTATTCTTTGAGCGGGTGAGGAGAAGAAACATTGTGCCACCTCACGAGGGCGTCTTGATGAAATGAGAAGAAGAACTAAAGGCAAAAATGCGAACTCCATGCTTTAAAAGTGTAGCTTGATTCGGAGAAAAATTGAGGATCTATCTAGAGGCCTCATTGGAGAAAAAGCAAGCCGGCCTTAAAATTTGCCTTAGAGATCGGTAAATAGGGTCAAGGTCGTAGAAGAATTCAAGTCTTCGGCGCTTATATAGCCAACGGAAGAAGGTCTACTTCACGGCGATGGGAAGGCGATTGAGGCGGTAGCAAAAGCGTCGGTGGGACATTCGGTTCTTGAAAGGCGAGCTTATCGAGCTAAAAGGAATTCTAAACTCAATCATCCATCTCCAGGAGGTAGATCAATCAGTGCAAAAGAATGAGTTCGGTCTTGTGTAATCCTTTTGTGTCTATTTAGAAGTTTCTTTTGTATGCATCTTGAACTTTGATTTAAATGAAAATGTCAGTTCTATTTAATTCTTCAAAGTATTTGGAAGTTCTGACATCTAACTTCAAACACGACATCGACCTTTTAACATATGAATTCAAAAACTTAACATCGACATCTAACATCTAACATATGACTTCAAGCATCAGGCGTCGACCTCACACATCGATCTTTTAGATGGTGCAAATGCCTCAAGTTTGTAACTTTCGATCAAATGGAAGAAGCTGAAATGTTATATTTGAAATCGACATCGACTTCAAGCATCAAGCGTCGACCTCACACATCGATCTTTTAGATGGTGTAAATGCCCCAAGGTTGTAGCTCGATCAAATGGAAGGCTGAAACTTTATATTTGATACGACTTCTTGACATCCGATTTCAAAAACTTAACATCGACATCGACTTCAAGCATCGGCGTCGACCTCGCGCATCGATCTTTTAGATGGTGTAAATGCCTCAAGTTTGTAGCTCGAACAAATGAATGACTGAAACTTTATATTTGATATCGACCACTTGGTGGTCGGTGAGGATCAAATGTCTCAAAGTTTTTGCAATATAGGTTGAAGCGATATTTGCGAGCTCTTTTTGTTTTGTTTTTGTGTCAGATCTTGGTGGACCTTTGTGTTTTAGGGCTCATGATACTCGCCTCATCCTTAGTTTGGACATAAATATTTTGGTTTGACATCGGTGGCTTGGCACGCCACGCCATCAGCGTGGGTCCGGTGTATGGGACCTATGTGTCCAAGGTTTGTTATTTTGATCACATTCTTAGATTGGACTATTTCTAGATTTATTGTCTTCAATGTAATTCCGACTTGAAAAACATTTCTTTATTTCATAAGCGTGTGGAAACTTTTACAATCATGGAAGCCATGGCTTCTTTAATAAAATTAGTTCACGTTCGTAAGCCATGGTTGATAAGTTCTACTAGTAGTACTTTTTAGATGTTCAGCGTTCCAAAGATGCATGAGCGAAAGACTTTCCGTATTTCGGAGCTCGTAGGCCCTATTTTTTAGGACTATGACGATTTTGTAAGGTCCTTTCCAGTTTAGAGCAAGTGTTCCCGCCTTATTTTCTCTAGTTGCTAGGAAGACCTTTCTCAAGACGAAATCTCCAGCTCTAAATTTTCACTCATTTACCTTGATGTTGTAGTACATTGCACTTCTTTGTTTTTAAATTGTGTTTTTCATTTCTGCTCCCAACCTCTTCTCCTCCAGTAGGTCGAGCTCGGCTCTCATAGCAACCTCGTTGGAATTTTCATCAAAGTCCGGACTACATATAATGGAAGTCCAGAGCTCTCTTTGGGATAACGACGCTTGATTTTGAAAGCTAGTGAGAAAGGTGTTTCTCCATCTTTGGGCCAAGCATGTTTCTTGGTAAGACCATAATACACTTGATAGCTCTTCTATCCGAGATCCTTTTAGTTCATGTGTCTTCAAGGTGTGCTTGATGATCTTATTGATAACCGACTTGTCTATTAGCACGAGGGTGGTTTGGCGTGGAGAAGTGATTTCTTATCTTTAGCTCTTCTGAGAATGACCTCGGTCTAGAATTGTCAAATTGCTTGCCATTATGCGTGATAATCAAGTAGAGGATTCGAATCGCATATGATCGACTTCCACATAATATCGGTGGTTTTGTTCGATTATTTTGGCTAGGGTTTTGCTTCCACCCATTTGTTGAAATAGTCGACAAGCGACTATAGCATACTTATTACGCCTTTTTAGTGGACATTGGACCAATTAGGTCGATCCCTATTTTGAGAAAGGCCATGGTGAGGCGAGGTCGGCGCTTAGGATGAGCTACGATGATGGGGACAAACCTTTGGCATTTGTGGCATTTCGGATGAAATCAATGAAATCTTTCTTTAGTGATGGCCAAAAATATCCCCGTCACAAGATTTTGTGTGCTAATGACTGCCTCTCAGTATGGTTGCCACACACTCCTTCATGAATGTTGTGCGATTTAAATCCCACAAGTGGACGGATCGTTGACAAGTAATATAGTAATAAATAGAGTGTCGAACCCACGAGGACTAGATATCAATTTAACTTATTAATCTATAACCTAAATTCTAACAATATGAATAAACACAGACTCAATTTGATTTTTTTGATTCTATACTATTTTAATTAAAACTAAATTATCAAACAATTAACTTTAAAATAGTGAGAACGAATTCAAGATCTACTAACACTAGGATTTGCGAATCCACCAACACTTTTCTTAATCAAATATCCGTTTAACCGTTTTAGCTTATAATTACCATAGATTGAAAATCGGCGTTCCTAAATTAATCAAAAGCCTCTCTCGATGGTCAATCAATTCTATATGTTATGCGAACCTAATTATCTCTAATTAAGCTTCGAACATAAGTACATGCATTAAAATCTCAAGAACACCTACATGGATTTCATAAAGCATAACAGTAATCTCTATCTATTATTGGACCCTATGTTATTCAATACCATGTGTTTAATCTATATTGAATCTCTCGACTTCAATATAAATCACAACATATTCTAATGGTGATCAGGCATTAAAATAATAGAAAAACTGCATAAAGAATAATCAACCCAAAAGTAATTAATTACTAAAGCGGAAAAACTTCTAATTAATTAAAAATCATGAGGTTTCATCGTTCATCCTAGAAAAAAGTAAATTAATGGGACATGATTTGCGTCAATTATGACAATAATTGACTTCATCATAATCCGTGAAAAAAAAAAGAAGAAGAAATAAATACAACCCGTGATTACGGTGAAGATTCTTCAATCCCGTGCCTTGATCTTGATTCTCCTCTTGTATCTTGTTCTCAAATTCGTCTCCAAAAGCGGCTCTCGAACCCTCTAAGGCGTGTATTTAAGTTGTTGTTTTATTTTGGGTTGTAGAGTTCTAATCACATCAAAAATTGCCAAAGTGGTGCCGTTATGCCCTTGCGATCGCATCCGTGTTTAGCGATGCGATCGCATGGATTCTTTCAGGCTGCGAGATCCGGTTTTCTTTCTTTAATATTTGCATCTTTGAGCCCCTCAGTATCTTTTCTTAGCAGTTTGAGTCCCTTTTCTACTATCTCTGCTCTCTTTTCGTCAGTTACCTTTGAATTTGAATATTTCCTAAATTAATAAGAAAACAACGTACAATTAAGCGAAAATAATTAAGAGTACTCATAATCGTCCCTTTTTGTGAGCTCGAGATAAGTACAAAATTGTACTTATCAAATACCCTATACTTGAACTTTTATTAGGTCCTCGAATAAACTAGCTAAAACAATCATGCATATAATGATAGAATAGCGATAACACAATTCATAATATAAATAGCTTGTCGTTCTTGCTTGACTTTTGTAAAAGAAAAACTTATAATTCATGACGAGTGTTCGGGGTGATACTATTGCAAGCGTGATTCTACTTAACCGATACTTGATATGTGTGTGAGAATAATTAATCCGATTTACTTAATTTCTATGGTGGTGATAGTCCAACCACTTGGTCAACTTTTCCTTTCCCTCTCGTAAGATACACTTTCCCCAAAATGATTTTCTCTTTCAATTCCGAGATTATGGTTCAAAGGTTAAACTTCACTCATTATTTTCTTGCTCAAAGGTGGTTGAGAAAACAAATAATCGTGACAACCTAGGTATATGAAGATTCTCCAATTTATGAGCACTTTCGGCCGAAAGTTTCCACTAAATAAGTCAAACCCATTAGTCATCTAATCTTCAAATTTACTTTGCAAAGAATTTTCACTAGACATAATTAAAAATTAAATTTTTATTAAATATATATATATATATATGTGTTTTTTTTTTTTTTTAGATCTTATGTGCAAAACTCGATCCATTAAGCTTTCTAAGTGACTCGTATAACGAGCTTGAGGTCGATGACTCCTAGGTCTTTCGATCTTTAGGGCATCAGGTTTTGAGAAACCCCTACGGACCTTTTCACTCGAGTCAAATAGGCTACGAAAGGAGTTATAAGATATTAATAAAGTGCAAAACTCAGTCCATTAAGCTTTCTAAATGACTCATGTAACGAGCTTGAGGTCGATGACTCCCAAGTCTTTCGAACCTTAGGGCATCAGGTTTTGAGAAACCCCTACGGACCTTTTCACTCGAGTCAAATAGGCTACGAAAAGAGTTAAGCAATAATAATAATAATTTTTGTTCCTTGCGTGCAATAAGTTCATGCTTGAGGATTAGATTCCTAACATTCGGTCATTACTTAGTTTCCTCTAACTGGTCTAAAGTGCTTCACACAAATTTTCAACATACATGGAATCAATCATAACCTAGATAGCCACTATCACAGTTTAATTACAACACTTTCTTACTATATTGGTTATTTGTTAGAGATCTGAGATGATTTTTTTTTTTTAAACAAGGTATCTTATTGTTTTCAACTTAAGTGCACCAACATAGCTAAAAATCATCTTAAGCCGACGACACAACACTGATATCAAATATGGTCAAATAGTCTCACATTTAAACAATAGTAATAATTTGTTCACAAGTCATGGATTAAAAGCGAAATAATTAAATAAAAGTTGCATCATTAGCCGACAAGACTATTCATATCACATACATATGCAAACAAATAAATATAATAATAATAATTTTTTTAACGAAAATAAATTAAAAATCAAATATCAATTATCAATTATCGAATCAAACAAATTTTTCATTTTAGTCCATTATCCCCAAACTTGAAAGAAACATTGTCCCCAATGTAAATATTAAAATCAAAGATTAGAGACTTCCACGAGATAGATCGATGGTGTCGGGAGAAAAGGTGTGATAAGATCAAGCGAAGGAGAAATGCATGCGGGTTGGTCGACAAATCTTTGTTTGAATGTCATCAAGTAGCTGCGAGGTTTTAACCACTAAAAAGAAAAGAAAAAAAGAACTTATTAAATTTTTTTTTTTTTTTAAGAAAAATGAAATTAAATAATTTTTTTTAAAATATAAATTTAAAATAATTGAACAACGTGATTATGCAAGATAGCGATGATTGTAACCTCAAAACCTAAAATTAAAACCTACTTTAAATCCTAAAAACCTAAAAGCGTGCAAATTGTCAATTGAAATCCTAAAATTGAAATAATACGAAATTTAAATAAATAAAAGGGTAGAAAAGATGGGTTGCCTCCCATTAAGCGCTTCTTTAAAGTCATTAGCTTGACTTTGTCGTGGTGATCACCATGGTACTTTGAGCAGGGCTTTTGATGACTTGTTTTGTTTGCATCGATTGACTTTGCACCATTTTCTTTTGTTCTCCAATATTTAACTTTGTCCTTCTCATAAAAATATGATTTAATTTGATCACCTTGCTCGAACTTAACTATGAAAATTTCAACTTCTTCAATGACCTTGATCACAAAATCAATTTTAGAAGAAAGATGAGAGTTGGAGAATTGCTTGGTTTGTGCGACATCATTAAACGCCACTTTTTCATTCTGCTTATGTATGATCAACTTCTCATTCTCCATATACTCTTCTACTTTAGTTGGTGCTTCCTCAATTTGGACAAGCTGGTCTATTTTCTAAAATTTCAAGTAGTTGCTCATCACTAATTGTTGTAATCTTTGGACATGTCTTCTATCGGAGTGGCTTTAGTGTCACTTGGAAAGGTGTCTTGTGGACTCTGTCATCGACATCTTTATCATCGATTAATTTTATTCTCTATCGCTTTTCGGTTGCCTTGATGCTCACGATCAAGTGCCTCTTTCCACTCTTCTTTATTCTCTTGTGGTCTCCCACGATCCGTGGATTTTGAATATTCGGGTATTGTCATATGAGAAATTTTGATAATTTCTCCATCGGGATTATAAGTCTGCAGTATGAATTATTACGATGTGTTTGAAAGTTACGAGCATATGCGACTTGTTCGGTGATGACATATCAACTTTGGTTAAAAGGCATTACGATGATTGATGGTTTGCCCCCACAAGTTGTACATATTGGTAGGAGATCGAACCATATTGGTGGTGAGAGTATTTCGGTGTTTCCATCTGCTTTGCCAATGAATCAAGTTTCACGGTATGAAGCGAATTGATGTCCACCCGTGCATTCTGTTTGACCTTGGTTGTTGTACTAAGTAATGTCTGAGTGATTTTGTCAATCGATTGTAGGTGTAGGAGTAGGGACAAAAATTTTGTTTGGCCGGTGGTTTCCATAAATCTTCGGGGAGCAAGTCATCCTTATCAATCTCAAAAGTGCGCCATCGTGTGTTGTGCTTGATCTCTAGCTCATCTTTGTTCACTGGTAGCAATGAAACCAAGAAAAACAAGTAGATCAACTAAAAAAAATAAAAAATAAAAAATAAAAATAGTAATAAAAAAAATTGTTAAAACTAAATTATCCATTAACGTAGTAATTAATAAAACTAGTCCCCGACAACGGCGCCAAAAACTTGTTGTGCGATTTAAATCCCGCAAGTGGACGGATCGTTGACAAGTAATATAGTAATAAATAGAGTGTCGAACCCACGAGGACTAGATATCAATTTAACTTATTAATCTATAACCTAAATTCTAACAATATGAATAAACACAGACTCAATTTGATTTTTGTGATTCTATACTATTTTAATTAAAACTAAATTATCAAACAATTAACTTTAAAATAGTGAGAACGAATTCAAGATCTACTAACACTAGGATTTGCGAATCCATCAACACTTTCCTTAATCAAATATCCGTTTAACCGTTTTAACTTATAATTACCATAGATTGAAAATTGGCGTTCCTAAATTAATCAAAAGCATCCCTCGATGATCAATCAATTCTATATGTTATGCGAACCTAATTATCTCTAATTAAGCTTCGAACATAAGCACATGCATTAAAATCTCAAGAACACCTACATGGATTTCATAAAGCATAATAGTAATCTCTATCTATTATTGGACCCTATGTTTTCAATATCATGTGCTTAATCTATATTGAATCTCTCGACTTCAATATAAATCACAACATATTCTAATGGTGATCGGGGCATTAAAATAATAGAAAAAGCGCATAAAGAATAATCAACCCAAAAGCAATTAATTACTAAAGCGGAAAAACTTCTAATTAATTAAAAATCATGAGGTTTCATCGTTCATCCTAGAAAAAGTAAATTTAATGGGACATGATTTCTTCAATTATGACAATAATTGACTTCATCATAATCCGTGAAAAAAAAAAAAGAAGAAATAAATACAACACTATGATTACGGTGAAGAATCTTCAATCGATCCTTGATCTTGATTCTCCTCTTGTATCTTGTTCCCAAATTCGTCTCAAAAGCGGCTCTCCAACCCTCTAAGGCGTGTGTTTAAGTTGTTGTTTTATTTTGGGTTGTAGAGTTCTAATCACATCGAGCGCGAAAGTGGTGCCGTTATGCCCTTGTGATCGCATGGTTCATTCATTTGCATTACCTTTGATTTTTGGTCCACCTTGCGATCGCATCCGTGTTTAACCGTGCGATGGCATGGTTAACAAGCTGCGAGATCGGTTTTCTTCCTTTAATATTTGCATCTTTGAGCCCACGAAGTATCTTTTCTTAGCATTTTGAGTCCCTTTTCTTCTATTTGCTCTCTTTTAAGTCAGTTACCTTTGAATTTGAATATTTCCTAAATTAATAAGAAAACAACGTACAATTAAAGCTGAATATAATTAAAGTACTCATAATCGTCCCTTTTTGTGAGATCAGATAAGTACAACATTGTACTTGTCAATGAACTTCACTGAGGGCATATTGGGCTTCGTTTTTCCTTAAGCATCTGAGTAATGGGTGTGAAAAGCCTATTTTGAATAAGACATTGTCGATGATTGTGTATCTGGCTGCCCGTGTCTTTAATTTTTTGACTTATGTGCTATCTGGAGGCACCGTACCATCTTTCAAAAATTGGATGATCACGTCCATCTATCTAGAGTCCAGGTGTGAGCATGTGCTCGAGCTG
Organism: Forsythia suspensa; assembly: GCA_023638005.1. Taxonomy (NCBI): domain Eukaryota; kingdom Viridiplantae; phylum Streptophyta; class Magnoliopsida; order Lamiales; family Oleaceae; genus Forsythia; species Forsythia suspensa. Next base: position 56,603,675 of record CM042674.1, on the reverse strand, counting down.
GTTGATTGTAGCATTGCTAATTCTTCTGATTGGGATGTTCTCAAGCTCCTCTATTCTTTCGCTGGTAGCAAGTCGTGTTGAATCGTCAGCGAGGCTGTTTTACGTTCTTGGGATTTGTTTGACCTCAACGGCGCTGAATGATTTGAGTTCTTGCTCTACTATCTTTGAGTAAGATGCCATCCTTTCGTCCTTAGCTTGGTAGGACTTGTAAATTTGATTGACCACTAGCTAGGAGTCACTGTATACGTATAGTCTGAGTGCACCCATTTCCTTTGCAAACCTCAAATCGGCGATTAGGGCCTCGTATTTGGCCATATTGTTAGAGGTATGGAAATCAAATCGTACGGATTGACAAAGTGGCTTCAAGTCCAGGCTTGTAAGGACTATTCTATCTCCGACATGTGTTTCTATTGAAGATCCATCTCTGAAGAGAGTCAACTTTCTTCATCTTTAGTCTTGGGCTCATACTCTAGGGTGAACTCGGCAACAAAATCGGCTAGTCTTGACCTTTGATAGAAGTGCGTGGTCTAAAGTAGAGGTCATCTTGTGAGCTCTGACCCGTTTCATGAGTCTTCCATAAGTGTCGGATTTTGGATGACACCTCTCGGGGGTGGTTGTCAAAACTTCTATTGGATGTTGCAAGAAATAAGGTCTAAGTTTCCTTGCTGACATGATCAAAGCATAGGCCAGCTTCTCCATTAGGCTGTACCTCAGTTCGGCATCGTGCAACACCTGGCTGACATAATACACTAGAGGTTGGATTCTTTCATCGACTTTGATTAATCTGAAAGTGATGGAGTGCTCCAAAACCGCAAAGTAGAGAGTTATGAAAGTTGTGCAAGTTGTGCTTTTAGTCCTTGAAGGCTAGGTAGTGCGTCTCATTCCATTTGAACTCTTTGCCACCGTGTAGAACATCGAAAAAGGGTTTGCATTTATCGTCGATTTTGAAACAAAATGGCTTAAGTGGCTATTCTTCGATTAGGCTTTGTACTTCCTTGATTTTGGTAGGAGGTCTCATTTTTTGTAGGGCTACGATTTTCTCTGGGTTGGCCTCGATACCTCTTTGGTGGACCATGTGTAGCAAGAGCGTTCTTGATCGACAGAAGAAACATTTCAAAGGATTGACCTTCATCTATACTTTCTTAGTCACGGAGAACATCTCGACAAGGTGTTGAATGTGTTACATTGCCTTGGTGCTTTTCACAAGCATGTCGTCGATGTATACCTCCATGGTCTTCTCTATGAGGTCAAAAAATATGGTGTTGACTAACTGTTGATAGGTTTCTCCGGTAATTTTTAGCCCGAATGGCATAACTCGGTAGCAGTAAAGACCTTGGTCAGTAATGAAGGAGATATTCTCTTGATCACTTTCGTGCATTGGGATATGATTGTAACCAGAATATGTATCCATAAAGCTCAAGAGTTTATGACCAGCTGTGGCATCTACCATTTGATCGATTCGGAGAAGTGGGAAGCTATCCTTAGGACATGTTTTATTCAGGTCGGTAAAATCAAAGCATACCTTCCAAGCCCCCATTGCTCTTCTTTACCAGGATGGGGTTGGCCACCTATCAGGGATATAGTGACTTCCTAATGAAGCTACACTTGAGCAATTTGTCAACTTCTTTGGCAAGAGCTTCGTATCTCTCTGGATTGAGGAGACGTCGGGGTTGTTGTCTTGGTTTGACGTCCGGACTTGTGTTCAAGATGTGACAAGCGATCTTGGGGTCTATTCCTTCCATTTATGCATGCTCCCATGCAAAGGCGTCAAGGTTGTCTTTTAGGAAGGCTACGAGTTGAGATTTTATTATCTCGTGAGCTCTTTTTCTATCATAAGACCTTTCTACGGATGGTTGAGGTCGGCCTAAACCATCTCCAGCTCTTCTTTGGCTCGGCCTTCTACTCGTGTTGGTCGACACAGGGTCTAGTCGTACGAGCTCTTGACTAGTTCTTCCTTTGATTCGTTACAGTCGACCTTAGATTTGAACATCAGGGCTCTTCATGAAGCATGTCTACTCCCGCTCGAGGAAGGTGATATTGCGGCTCACGGCCACCATTTGACTTCTTCTAACTATTCCTACTCCATGGAGAGTTGGGAATTTTATGGCATAGTGGTAGATGGCGCTACCACTTTGAGTTCATGTAGTATTGGTTGTCCCAGATGACATTGTAGTTAGATAGTAGGTCCGCAATCACAAAGTGCTGTGATTATCCTTCTTTGGCATTGAAGTAGTTCGAGCTCTACTACGAGGGCGACTGTCCCTTTGGATCTCTGAAGTCTCAGATGAGCCGTTGGAGGGACTTTGGGAATGGCCTCACATGTGGTTCGTCGATCTCCATTTGCTTAAATGTTCTCAAGTATAGAACATTCACGAGCTCCGTCATCCGCTGATGTTCGATGAATATTGATTTCGGAGATCGACATAGTAATGACTAGTGCGATGCGAATGTGGCTACAATCGTGAGGCAGCGTCCTCTTTGGAAAAAGAACTTTACCACATATGGGCTATTGCGGTTTTGACGATGTCGATATTTGGTATGAGCTTCTCGATAGAGTTTGCCGCGTCGTCTCCTTGATCCTTCAATATATTGACTTCTTCCCACTATTATGCGAATTTCAACGTAGTTTTGTTCACCTCGGCCTTGTTGTAGTGGAGGTAGAGGTGGAGGTGGATGTGGGTGTTCAGCTCGACCGTATGGTGGATGGAGTTCAACTCCTTCCGTTGGTTGTGCTAGAAATTCTCTCAGACGACCTCACCTAATGAGGCTTTCTATCTCGTGTTTTAAGTCTCGACGATCGTCGGTATCATGCCCAGGAGATCTATGATATCTGCAGTACTTCCTTTGGTTTTGCTATGATGAGTTTGCTCTCATAGGGACGGGCTTTTTGAGGATGTCTTTGTTTTTAGTCTGCTTCAGGACATTTTCGAGTAAGGTATTCAGGATATGGTATCCCTGGAACCTTTCAGGAATGGATCTTTGCCGACCTGGGTGCTGAATATCTGGAATCATCTTAGTCGGATCTTTGTCGACCTGAGGTATTCAGGATGTGGTATCCCTTGACGTTGTCTCTTCAGTCGCACTTCTCATTTTCACAGTGGGAGGTTGCCTCATCGGCAATGATGTACTTCTCGACTCTAGATAAGAATTCTTGCTATGTATTTGGTCCGTCCTTATGAGCAGACCACTAGAGCCAGAGTTTTGAGTGCGTAGTCGACAAGGCGACCATCGAGGGCGGCATCGTCGGAGATTTTGTCCACTTCTACTATTCTTTTGCTAAATATGTCCATGTGGGACCTCAAGGATTCATTTTTCCACCTTGATCTTTGAAAATTCGTTCTTTGGGAGAAGGCCAGGGTCTTGTCCCCATAAAGGTTGAGACGAGGCGGGGTGATAGGTCACTCAACTGTATAGAAACGCTATGGTAGTTTTTAAACCATCTCATTGCTACATTTACGAAGGTCGGGAGAAAGCTCTACACATGATCGCATCACTGGCTCCTTGGAGTTCCATCCAAGAGGTATGCCTATTGAGATGTCTAACGAGGTCGTTGCCAACCTTATAACTAGTTATCTGTGGCATTTTTAGCTTTTCTAACTGTGGTTTTGCCAAGATATCCTTCGAGAATGGAGAGTGTCGATCAGTTATGTATTCATCTGGGATGTTCTTCTGCTTAGCTTCCAGTTCGGCTGAATTCTTGCTTCATCGGTTCTAGCTCATACGGAGTATTTTGCACACTGATGCTACCATGGATATGGCTCTTTCCTTCATTCGTGCTTTTTCTTCACGTAGTGCGGTGGGATACGAGAAGGACAACATATCTGGTTAAGCAGCTCGCCCGATCGTTGTGAAGGCGACTTTCTTAGGAGGACTAGGGCATCTATTCTCTCCCCCCTTGCTCTCGATTGATTTTTATTGTTGAATTCTAGCTTTCTTTTCACAGCGGTCTTGAGTTTGTCGCGTCTTTGGCGATTACCTTACGAGTTGGAAATATGTCTAGTGGTAGCTTGATTTTCTCAAGCCGTTCAATGGCATAGTCATGTATTCCAACTTTTGTAGAGGCTTGCATCTCTTTCGGGAACATGTGTTTGAGCTAAGGTTTTTGTGGATGTTTTTGGCCGGATGCTGCGGGGAGATCAACATGTTGGCTTTCAGTTCTTAGTGACTATGACTTGAGTTATGACTATGGCTCGTATTGGAAATATTTTTAGGGGTGAGTGTTTAGATATGATGATCAAGTGTTGATCTTTTTGTGAGTTTACGGAATATGGAGAGCCTTTTTAGGAGGACCTCTCCTTCTAATTATAAGCTGTTGGCGTTGGAAAATGGAAATCTTGATTCCAAGCCAACTTAGTGTTAAGTATTTAGTTCGGCTATGATTAGTAGTTAGCGATAGATATGTGAATGTATAATGAAAGACTTGTTTGTATATTCTTTCTAAATTTGCTTTTATTTGACAATTCGTGTTAGATCATTAGATATTTATGTTTCTTATTTATAGGAAGATATGTGATGATTACATGCATTTAATGCCAAAGTGAGCATTAATTACTTACAAGACGTCCCTTTTAGACATTTAATGTGAAGTGACATCTGCATTAATTATGGTGGTGAGTGCGACATATGAGGGGCGTGACATGTTGATAAAGTGAGGTCCTACGGATCAAGATCCTTCAAGAAAGAGGTCCAACCTAGATTATTTCTCATGAAGCATGAGGTCGAACTAAATCAAGTCTGCCGGGAATGAGGTCCGGCACTGATTAGGTTGGATGAGGTCGACCTTAAATTGCTTAGAGACCCAGTTATTTAGGCGATGTGACGAGATAGGATCGAGATATCAACAATGTCTAACTAACAAGGTTTGTAAGATGTATTAATTGTGGCCCATTTAATATTATTAAATGAGCTAAATGAAGTGGATTTTAATGCTAAAATCTACTTGGAGAATTGAAAGTGGCAATTTCTTATATGCACAATTTGATGAAAAGTGGGACGGTTTAAGGCCAATTTGAAGCGCCTCTCTCTACCTATAAATGTGAATTTATTCCATCAAATAATATACATTCAATTTAGAGAGGTGAGAGAGAGAACAATTTTTTGGTTTTCTAGTTTCTCTTTATTTGGTAGGTTTTATTTCTTTGATTATCATCAATGGATCAAAAGTGCGCCTAATTACTTTATTCATAACGTGAAAATCATTAAGTTCAAGATCAACTATTTAAGGTTCATATAAATTGTGGCTTTATATAAAGATATTGATTTACTTACATGTGGTATCAAAGCCGGTTGAGGAACTTGTGATTTTTCGATTAAGTGTATTGTTTACAAACTAAAATTTATGTGAATTATTATTCATTTGCAATTCTGATAATTCTATAAATTGGAAAAATTAAGATTTTAAATGCGTTGTTGAATTCTACAAATAATGAGTATGCGTGTCTGAAAGTTTATTTGAAATTGATGAGTAAGTAATCAATTGCCATTTAATTGTGCCATAACATAAATCTATTTGATTTATTAGTGTTAATAACACAAATTTATTGGATCAAATTGCAAAGTCTACTGCATGATATATATTTATGGTGGGTCACATTGCATGCAATGATGAAGAATTCTGTTTCTTTTTTCTTATTTTTTAATTTCAACAAATGATCTATTAGTGATTAGTAGTTTACAATGCAGTGCCCTAGGTTGACTCATTTGCAGTACTTAAAAATTTTGCAATATGAATAGCATTAATCTGCTTTGATTTGATTCAACCTATTAAATTATATCCAAATGTTCATTGTAAATTTAATCCTATATGGATCAAGTTTTATAGATTATTCTTATGAATTTTTATATTTAAGTATTTTAAGGTTATATAAAATTAATGTTCAATTAACGTGATTTGATAGTCACCAAAGTGGCCAAACTTTATGGTATTTCAAGCGTTAAATTACATAATTTATTTGTCAATTACTAATAATGATTGATGCTTATAAATGAAGATGACATTAAGATTATTATTGTCATGAGTATATTGGCGTTCATGGATTATAAAAATTGTTAAGGATCACCCAAAGGTTGATCGATTGATTTTATTAATTATTGAACATGATCGTGGTTAATTGATATACTTAGTTAGACATGTTTTCTATCGAAGATAGCGAGACATATGCGATTAGAAATATATTTAATTTTCAATTAAGTAAAACTAAAGTTAGCATCATTATGTTTATTATGATTGTATAACGTAGTATCACCCAAAGGAGAATTGCGGTATACATTTAGTGTTAAGTTATCTGAATATGATCCTAAGTTATAAGTCAAAACTCAAAGAATTAATATTCGAGCATTTATATTTTGTAGTATCTATTAGATGCGTCTACGAATTCACATGCTTTATCGTACCCCGACATTCAATGGGCTCATTTCTCTTCACATCATAATGTTGGTACTAAGCGTAGTTTGTTGAATGAGCGGTATGCTAACTTGTGGCATATATCGAGGAAAGAATAGAAAGATTGGTAAAGAATGAAATCATTTCGACTTGGATTTTCTTGATCTTGGAGTGTGTGTGGATTGTATTAAGGGTAAACAAACCAAACACACAAAGAAATGAGCCACAAAAGCACACAACTTCTTGAGATAATATACACTCATAAATGTAGGCCTTTTGATATTCCATCTTTTAGTGGAGAAAAGTATTTTATCACCTTTATTGATGATTTTTCATGTTATGGTTATGTCTATTTGTTGCATGAAAAGTCTCAAAGCTGTAATTGTTTTAGAGATCTTTATCAATGAAGTTGAGCGACAATTAGGCGAAGGTAAAAATCATTAGATTATATTATGGAAGGTATAATGAAAGCGGACAACAAGCGGGTCCATATACTAAAGTTCTTGAAAGACGTGGCATATGTGCTCAATACATTATGCCCGGCACACCAGAACAGAATGGTGTAGCTGAAAGGCGTAATCATACTCTAATTGAAATGGTTAAGTGTATGTTAAGCAACTCTTCTTTACCCGTCTCTTTATGGATATATTCATTAAAGACGGCTATATATTTACAAAGTAGGGTTCCTAGTAAGACAATTCCAAAGACACCTTTTGAGCGTAATTTGGAAGGAAACTCGGTTTTAAAGCACTGCATGTTTGGGGTTGCCGAGGCAAAAGCAAGATTCCATAATCCACATGAAAAGAAATTGGACTCAAGAACAATCAGTGGTTTCTTCATTGGTTATCCAGAAAAATCAAAGGGATATAGATTTTAGTATCCTAACCATAGTACTAGAATTGTTGAAACTGGAAATGCTAGGTTCATTGAAAATGGCGAAGTTAGTGGGAGTGTAGAACCATGAAATGTGGAAATTAAATAAGTTAGAGTTTAAGTTCCTTTGCCATCAACTTCTTCTAATGTTGTTGTTCCTTCAATTGTTGAACGACATGACAATTTACCAAAACAACAAATGAATGATCAAATACCTCAAAATGAAGTTGCTATTAATAAACCTGTACTAAATGAACCACAAGAAATAGCATTAAAAGATCGGAAAAGGCGACATAGACTTGCTATTCTTGATGATTATGTGGTGTACTGCAAAGAGTACGAATTTGACTTAGGAATTTTTGATAACAACTCGGTTTCATTTCACGGGCCATTGAGAGTACTAATTACGATGGGTGGTTAGATGCTATGAAAGATGAAATTTGAAATCTATGGAGCATAATGAAGTGCGGGATCTCGCCAAATTACAGATATCGTATAAAAGAGTTGGGTGTAAATAGGTCTTTAAGACCAAGCACGACTCTAATGGTAATATCAAGCGATATAAAGCTAGACATGTAGCTAAAGGTTTTCTTAGAAAAATGGCATTGACTACAAAAGAGACATTTTTGCTCGTCTCTAAAAAAGACTCATTCAGAATTATAATGGCTTTAACAGCTCATCATGACTTAGTGCTACATCAAATGGATGTAAAAACCACATTTATAAATGAAAATTTAGATGAAGAAGTTTATATGGACTAGCCTGAAAGTTTTTCAGTTGAAAGAAAGGAACAAATGGTGTGTAAACTGAAAAAAATTAATATACGGACTTAAACAAGCTTCCCGCCAATGGTATCTTAAGTTCAATGATACTATTACTTCTTTTAGATTTAAGGAAAACATCGTTGATCGATGTATATATCCAAAGGTCAGTGGGAGTAAGTTTATTTTTTTGATTCTGTATGTTGATGATATCTTGCTCGTTACTAACGATCTTGGTCTTCTACACAAAACTAGTCCCTCTCTAAAACTTTGAAATGAAAGATATGGGAAAACTTTGAAATGAAAGATATAGGGAGGCATCTTATGTGATTGGGGCGAAATATTCGAAATAGGTCATAAGGATTGTTAGGGGTTGTCTCGAGAAAGCATATATCGATAAAGTCTTAGAGAGATTTAAGATGAAAAAATGTTTAGCAAGTGTTGCTGCAATTCAAAAAGGAAACAAGTTTAGTCTCATGCAATGTTTAAATAAAGAATTGGAATGTCAACAAATGGCAGTTATTCCTTATACATCTGTTGTTGGAAGCTTAATGTATGCTCAGACTTGTACCAGACTAGTCATCAATTTTGCTGTCAGAATGCTAGGCAGGTATCAAAGTAATCGAGGACTTGATCAGTGGAAAGCTGCAAAGAAAGTATTGAGATAGTTGCAAAGAATGAAAGACCACGTGCTCACCTATAGGAAGTCTGATAATTTGGAGGTCATTAGATATTCGGATAATTGATTTTGCTCAATGCGTTGATACCAAAAATCCGCATTCGACTACTTGTTCCTCTTAGCTAGAGGGCAATATCATGGAAAAGTGTGAAGCAATCGGTCATTCTTGCATTCACTATGGGCGAGTTTGTGGCATGCTTTGAGGCCATTGTTCAAAGAAATTGGGTGCGGAACTTTATTTCGGGACTTGGGATTGTCGACAATATAGCCAAGCCGCTAAAATTTATTGTCAAAATTTCGCATCGATTTTCTTTTCAAAGAATGACAAGTACTCTAAAGGTGCTAAACATTTGGAATTGAAGTACTTTGCCGTTAAAAAAGTTCAAAAACAAGTAGTGTCAATCAAGCATATTAACACAAATCTTATGATTTTAGATACACTAGTGAAAAGATTGCCACCTAAGACATTTAATGAACATGTCAAAAGAATGGGCATTATTGGAAATGGTCATTGGCATTATGTAATTTATGATGTTTATGTATTTGACACTCTGAGCTCAATTATGTATTGATTTTTTACAAAAGTATTATTATTGTCTTAATTGTTCGTATATGTACATGAATGAATTATGTGAATCTTGACAAAGATACTCTTCTGAAGACATTATTGTTATAAAATTATTGAACTTCTCATTACACATCATGTTAGCGAGGACTAATATCGTAGTACATGGAAGGGATTATGTCGAAATGATGATGTACAACCTCCATGACTCTTATTGGTCTTTACTTAAGGATGATATATTAAGTGACCAATGAGCGAGAGATTTTAGCTTATGATATGAGCATTATATTATATACCACATAACGAGACAATATTATATGGGCTAAATAGGAGAATGTAAGATCTATTAATTGTGACCCATTTAATATTATTAAATGAGCTAAATGAAATGAGTTTTAATGCTAAAATCTAATTGGTGAATTAAGTGACAATTTCTTATCTGCACACTTTGATGGAAAATGGGCAGTTTAAGGTCGATTAAAGCGCCTCTCTCTACCTATAAATATGAATTTATTCCATCAAATAATATCGTTCAATTACGAGAGAGGTGAGAGAGAAAAGCAGTTTCTTGGTTTTCTAGTTTCTCTTTATTTTGCATGTTTTATTTCTTTAATTATCATCAATGGATCAACGTACGCCTATTTGCTTTATTCATAACGTGAAAACCATTAAGTCCCAAGATCAAAGATTTAAGGTTCATATAAATTTTGGCTTTATATAAAGATATTGATTTACTAACAAGGTTCTATTGAATTCTTTCTCCCCTCGTTTTTAGGTGAGGATCTATGCATGGGGTCATATCTTGTGCGTGGTCCAGTTAACAGTGGTGTCTATGAATGACCCTAACCCACATCCCGTTCCACTTCACTCCTTGCTTTCTCAAGTTTTAAAGCATCCTACACTGAATGGCACAGGTATGGGTCACCCATTCACCGATGTCCCCAACCATTTAATTACATCTATAGTTGTGTCAATGTCATCTAATAAATCATTACATAATTATTGTAATGTGTGCAAGTGCACGAAGTCTCACAAATTATCTATTCTTTTGTTTGGTCAATTACTAGTTATCGACCACTTAAAGTCATTTATTCTGGTGTATGGTACTCTCCAATCACTTCTTTCGACAACAATAAATTATATATTGTTTTTATTGATCATTATTCCAAGTACTTGTTGTTCTATGCATAAAGGAAATCGGATATACATGATGTCTTCATCAAGTTTAAGGACATTGTGGAACAATTTAAGAACATTATGTATCATTATCACTCTATACACCGACAATGACAGTGAGTACACTCCACTTGATCATTTTTTGTCCATTAATGCCATATTATACTTTACTAAATCACCACACACTCCGCAATATAATGGATTCTCTAAGTATTGTCATTGTCACATCATTGAGACTGGACTTGAACTACCAAGTCATGCTTCCAAGTCCTCCATGGTGCTACACATTTACCATTCCGTTAATGATAATAAAAAATCTTTGACATTATTATTCGGAAATACTTTCTCATTTCAATACTATTTAATATTTATTAAACAAACCATTAAAGAATCATGCACTCACACTTTAGAATAAGTTAAAAATTTCAAAAAGTGTGGGGTTCTATCGGACTATCCCGTTTGGAGAAATTATTAAAGCAGTTGCAGCCCCACATCATAGACATCTGACAACCTGTCATATAAAGTTAATAAATAAGTATAACGATTAACGACTCATCTAATTTGATTCTTCATTGGCGGCTAGGATTTATTTTTATTTATTTTTATTTTTCTGAAACAGGCGGCTAGGATATTTCTCTGTCCTTTATCTTTTCTTTTCCTAAAAAATATTGGTATTAGTAAAACATTCTTAAATTTTCATATCATTAAACAATTGTGGTACCTTCTCTCTAGTGGTGTCAATCCGGGTCAGGTGGCCGAAATAGGTGAGGTCCGATAACGACCCGCGTTCGAAAAAAAGTCCATGTGGCTGCGGGTTGCTGTTGGGTCGGCCCGTACCAGCAATTTTTTCAAAAGCCCGGCCCACCCATTGGCCCATACTGGTCGAGCCCATATGGGCCATGATTCGATCCGGTTCGGCTGTATGAATAAAAATTAATTTTTTGAAATTACTAAAAATTTAGTTACTTATTGTAATTCAAAAAAAAATGTTTACATATATAACAAAAAATGTGTTAAATTACTAAATAAAAATAAATAATGATGATAAATTCACATTTGTTAATTTTTAATTCAATTCTATTTTTATTTTATATATTTAAAACTAAAAGCGTGAATCAAATATCTGTCGCATCTTTCACTTTAAAAATTTCTCTCTTATTTGTTTTTTATTTTTCTTAAATATCATTTCGAATAAGAAAGTTTGAATTTTACGTCCTTTTTTTAAAAAAAAAAAAAATCAAAGCGGTTCACTGGGTAGGCTGCGGGTTGGCCTCTTGACCCGTGAGCGGCCCAGCGGGTTGGCGTTCTCGGCCGTGAGCGGCCCGCTTGGGTTCGCGGGCCGACCAGCGGTTCGGGGTCGGCGAGTGGGCGATGTCGGTTCGGTCGACCGCCCGTCTTGACACTTCTACTTCCCTCCTTTCTTCACCACAATAGTATGAGAAAAATACATAATAATGAAGAAAATATATATTTTAGGCATATCCTTACAGAAATGGCAAAATATTTCATCCCGACTCATCTCGTCTTGTCCTGTTCCAAATGAGACAGAACGGAGATCATGGTCTCAATCTTGAAGACAGAACGGAGATCATGGTCTCAGTCCTGAATTCTTCAAACTAGTCTCGAATTTTTTTTTTATGTTTTAAAATTTAAATCGTATTTAAAAAATTAAAAATAATATTAAAAACTAATTTATTAATTAAACAGAACGGTAAATACAGATATTTTAATCCCTGCCTCCGTCCCACCTCTTAAAAATCTTCGAGAAGACGTAGATGTTATGGACCATCCCAACCCTGCTATGTCCCCATTGTCATTTCTATATCCCTATCTAATATGACACCTTTTTTTAAATTTATTATTGAAGAAATGGTCAGATTGAAAAAGCCACTTCAAATGTATGATCATATCGTTTTAATCTCTAATTTAATGTAATAAAGACAAAAAAAACAAACAAACAAACAAATAAACAAACGTGAGAACGTAATTGATTTATTATATTCTTTCAACAAGATAGGCTTACTAGGAGTGTTTTGTCACCAATCCTGATGATTTTGTACAAGGGTCTAAATTGGACAACTAAAATAAAAACAAATAAAAGACATTCAAGTCCTAAAAATAAGAAACATGTTATATTATTTTAACGACAACATGTATAAAAAAAATATTGTGGAAGATCAAGATATTATAAATTTGAAAGATTAAGGATGTGTTTGATTTTGATTAAAATCATATTTTTTGTAAAAATTGATAAAATGTGTGTTTGAAAATTTGTAAAAAATTGTAGGTCGATGAAATGAATGATTAAAATTAATTATTGATTTTGACTTCAATTTTTTAGCAAAATTTTAAATAAAATCAAATAAATTCTAAAGATCTAAATTAACGTAAATAGTAATTCTCATAAACATGGTATTTAAGGGTTTGTTTTATAAATTTCCCTGTGTTTAAATAGTTTTCAAGATTTAATTTGATATGGTTGAGCTTTTTATTCATTAGTTATGCATGCGTTCGTTAGCATCTTTTTGCAATAATATTATCAATTTTAATATTTTAAAAAATTATTGTTTAATTGTTAATAATTAAAATGTTAAAGTAACATTTGTAATAAAGATAAAACAACACAACTTCTTGATAACATAGTATATTGTATTGTTTGAAGTAATGAAGAATGTTGATATTTTATTTACGTTTAAAAAGTATAATTGCAATTAAAAATACCAACAATAACTTGAAGCCGGTGAAGACCTTTTGGTGATTTCAATTTTGATGATTGTGAATGTTTAATATCAAATCTTATAGAATTTATAATGTATTAATAAGGATTTAAAGGGCTGCATTTTAGGAAAAATAAAATTAATAATTAATAGTTTTATTGTAAGAGAATGTAATGATTGATTACATAATATTATACGTTTGTTGGAGTAGTAGCTTCTTTGTAAACAATATTCTATATTCTCTCTTTTTGATAGGCGCGTTTGATTTGTGATGTAAATAAAAACAACGTAAATGTAAGTAAAAGCAAAAGTTAAAAAGTAATTACTGATGTTGTGAGAATATTGTTGAGGACATAAAGTAAAATGAGAAATAAAATGTCAGAGAGACCTCATTTATAACTATTCAAATAAGAAGTAGAGTAAGAGTCTTGAGAGTGCATTATATTATTCTTTGATAGATTTATACAAAAATTATAATTTATTTATTTATTTTCTTAGAATACTTTCTACTGTGTCATCTAGTCCACAGATGGCTGATCTCCTGCACCCAAGTGGGCAGGAGATGCTGCCCACGTGCTGAGGTGTTAATAGGTGGGCAGTTGATGTAACTATGGCTAACAATCAAAAGAGTCTGACTTCACTAAGACTATAAATAAAAGTTTACATTAGGAAGAGCTAACTTGGTAGATAAATTGTATTTATATTTAGGATATTAATTAGACCCTCCACTAGACCAAATTTTTGTCTCTGCTTATTTAGTATTTGTCTAACAACTTAGGACAATAATATATATGTGCATAAGCGGAATTGAGAGAAGTTTAGTCTAATTCAGTTTATGTTGTACGCTTAAGTCTCAATAACAAAACATGTTAAGTATTTATATACCTAAATGTCTACCTATTAATTAATAAAATCAGTATTTTAATGTTGCTAACAATTACGGATCTAAAACTCTCACTGCTAAGCTATCCACCGATTATGGCTAGCAAGCACCATAGCATTTAGGCTAACTCGGATTTGCTTGAACTACCACTACATATAAGGATGGCAATGGGACGGGTTCGCTGCGCCCTAGACCATCAATTTGCGGGCGGGGACGAGGTGTCCCAATGACCCACCACTATCCCGATTTATATTTTTAAAGATTTTTTTTATTGTAAATTAAAGCAAAACAATGTTCCAAACTCAAAACAAATAAACAAAATGAAAGAGTTCAAATTGGTGTAGTGGTGTTGTGGTTAAGTTGTGTAATTTTAAATTTTTACCTAGGTTCGAATCATATTCCCTGCAATTTGTCTTTTGAAGTTTGATTTTATGTTTTTGAAAAAAAAAAAAAATTTAAGAGGCGGATCCACTCTGCCCCAGACCCCATATATTACCCAATTAATCAGGATGAGACAGGGCAGAGTATGAGTCTCATGTCAAATTATCATCCCTAAGTAGATAAAAAACTAGTGAGTCACGTTAATTTCTCCAACAAATGTTTGGAATGACTTTCGAAACAAAAGTCTTTGTCTACAAAAGAGTTGCGTGGAAGCATCTCAAACAGGGAAGTTGGCCTGATTAATCCACTTAGCTACATTGACCCCTCTATTATTTACATTTTTCTCTCTTGGCTTAATTTTTAAACTGAACAACATTGCCTTACCGCCCCTCCCAACCTAAAGATCGTAGAAAGAAACATAAGTTGTGCATTACTCTATTTTTACTTAGTCTTGATTACTAATTAAGAAGAATAAGTATAAGATTATTATAATGTTGACGTCAAAATGTGTTCAGCATCGAAGTTAGAACCAAATCCCACCAACTACCATATTGAAGGTCTCATAAGCAGCAAAGGATACCTGCAGAAGGGAGGATGATTCCATGGACATTTATGAGAATAAGTAACTTATTCGACAACACAACACACTTGTGTAACTATATATACTAGTTTGGATTCAGAAAACATGTTAAGAACAATTAGTTCAATGTTGAATATACACTGTTTTGTTCAAATTTTGACATCATTCAAGAATATATATAAATGAAAAGTGTCGATGATTAGCTTGTATGTGCAATGCTTCAATTGAGTTGTATCTAATTTGCTATTTACTTCTATTAGTCAATTGAGGTTATATTCAATTACTATCAGAGGAGAGTCCTCATTAATTGTTTATGTGACTAGTACTTTGTTTGCATATGACCATCGAGGGTATGGAAAATTTATGAAAGTAGAATGAGACAACACCAGTTGCATTCCTAGTTGATTAATCCCCATAACATGCATTGAACCAATATGCATAAAGCCCCGTATTAGCTACTGAACCCCCACTTGTTCTCAAGCCACAACTTGTTGGGGGGCCCTATGACTGAACAATAATTCAAAACAGAATTAGACATCATATAAATCTTAATTTCTTCTTGATTTATAGTACTATTTAAGATTTTTTATAAAACAAATCATTAAATATTTGGGTCCACTCTATGAAACATTCGTCTTCCATCATTTCAAAGTATAGTGTCCTAAATAGAGCTGGCAAATGGATTGGGTCGGGTCAGCCCGACCCGACCCGACGCACTAATAGGAGTAGTAGCCACACTAGAAATGGGACCGAACCTCGCCTGGCCCAATTTTGTCACATGCGAACTAGAAATAATATACCATTTAAGCAGGCCAACCCGTTCTTAATTTTATTATTATTTTTTAAATAAATTTTTTTATCTGATTTAATACATTCGTCGAATCTGATCTTAGATAAACTTGATAATATATATATATATATATATATATATATATATATATATATATATATATATATATATATATTGAGATTTAAAAAGATTAATTTATAAAATTAGGACCCTCATGTATTAGTCAATATATAGACATCAATTTTCTTTCAAAATAATATTTTTGGTTAATTGTAAATTTCTTAACACTATTTTCTAAAACATAAATAGTAAAAAACATACTAGTCTTATTGCTTTGAGATATAAGCATGTTTGGCTTAAATTAAAAATTTACTTATAAGTAAATTTAAAATAAATAATTTACTTGTCACACCAAACATAATTTGGATTGAAACTTGAATTAAACTAAATTTTAATTAAATCCAAACCATTTTATATTGGAGCTTGGAATTCTTGGGTAATGTTTCAAAAAAAGACAATTTAAGTAGCAGAGACTTGGGCTTGGGCTATTTTAGATTTATATTATTTGAATTATGTATTGGGTATTTACAAGATGAGGATTAGTGTCAAGGAGCAAAAAAATAAATGAATAAATTTGAGGCGAGCCATTTATGCTCAATTATTACGGCCAGGCCAGTGATCAAAATCCGAGTTATGTGGGCGGCCGTGAAATTTGGCCTATTTTTGCCACCTCTAGTCGTAAATCCTAAAATCTTAAGCAAATCATGAAGCGCCCGACCTAAATGATTAATCTCTAACATGTTTAGATTCCATAATATCTATTAAGACATGGGGTTGGCACAAATAGTCTCTAACATATGTTCCAAGTGCGTTTTTGGTCCCCCTAACCTTTCATTACATCCCTA
Organism: Forsythia suspensa; assembly: GCA_023638005.1. NCBI lineage: Eukaryota > Viridiplantae > Streptophyta > Magnoliopsida > Lamiales > Oleaceae > Forsythia > Forsythia suspensa. The sequence continues at coordinate 56,586,983 of CM042674.1, read as the reverse complement.
ATATATGCCTTCAAGTGCAAAATTAGTTCTTATGGACGTATTCTGTCCAAATTCTTTGTAATTGGACGCTTCACCACACACACTACTAATAATAGTAGTAAATTTGTCAATTCTTATATAAATAATAATAAAAAAAAAGGCTCACCTTCGTCACCCCCAGTAGATTCATCATGCAGCAAACAGTAAACAACAAATCAGATGAAAATTATCATTGAACCTCAAATTCACAACATTTAAAAGCCCTACCAACCTTCTCTTCCAATCTCATCATCACCTCCCTCCTCTTGACCAGCAAAATCAACAGTAAATGATGCAATTTCAGCAGCAATGGCAACAAAAAGGGAGGAGGAGAAGTCTCCCTAAAAATCTCATTGTATCTTTATTTTATCTTTATGTGACGTGGGATTTATCCTTAACATGCCTCATGAGATGGTGGCTCGTTTGAGATCACCAATTTTAGAATTGTGTGCGTTTGAGTCGTGATCGGATCTAATTGCTTGTTTGATCTTAATAAATTTATGATATCATATTAAAACTTGATTCCATCTTAAAAGATCGACCTTGTTAAGAGAATTAGCACAAACTTTTATATGTTATATATTTATTTTATCTTTCTTGATGTGAGATTTATCCATGCGTGTCCTCGAAAATGGTGGCTTGTTTGAAATCACCAATCTTAGAATTCGTGTGCTCGTTTGATTCTTGGGATTTATCCCTTAATACTACGTCAATGAACTCAGCCTCGGCCACCAAACCCACAGCTGGGGAACCAAAACTGAGTTCATCATAACATCTTGCATTGCAACAACTTACCCTAGACTTTGCTACGCCTCTCTTTCAACCCACATTGCCGTCGTTCGACAAGACTCTAAGCTTTTAGCTCACACCACCCTCTTAGTAACTCTAGACACGGCCTGGTCTACCTCTACCATGATGGGAAATCTTTCCCACATTAGTAGCAGAGACCGAAAATGGTTGGGCCCCATGGACCGAGCTGAGTAACTCGATGGGACCAATTGAGTCGATCCATGGCGAAGATGAATGAAATAAAGGGATCAAATTTTGGAATGATTATGAGTGATGTACAAACTTGGGTTACGCCGCCTTACGGACGAGGACACCTGCATGGAGGGTTCGCCGAAAAGTCATGAACGAAAAAGTGAAGACAACCATGAGGGAATGGATTGTGAATGCTGCTCATCTCACTAGCAATGCCTTGGCTTTAATTAATAGTTAAGCTGCCCTCCATAATTAGCCCAAAATTTAGCAAAATCTCACGAATTAAAGTCAAAATTGTATTATCCAGTAAGTTTTGTGAGAAGGGTTCATTAATGTGTGCGCTTAAACTATAGGAAGATAGTGAAATGTAAGTTAGAGATCTTCTCCCTAATTTTCGTGACCAACCGGTGGGAAAAATCCCCCCCTATTTGGTTGCATTGCAATGACGCCGTCGTAAGTAGGTTTGGGTGGTGGGATGCGGGTCTAATTGGGAAGAATAGGTTTTTTTTTATTATTATTATTATTTTGTAGGGACTTAAGTGCTATGATTAGAAAGTTTATGACTTTACATCACATTTTGTAAGGTTTGAAACTTCTACTATAAATTCCCCTTTTATTTTTCTTTTTAGATGTTTTAATTTATTTAATTTGGAGGGCAAAATTGTTGGAAATGACCATATTTGCAAAGGTTGAAGATGTTAGATAAGAATAAAATTGAATAGAAACAAAATTGAGACAACCTTTAAAGGTTAGGAACCGTGAGTGTAATTTACCACAAATTAATTTAGAGTCGGGAACCTGACTGATCCTTTTGCGCGCTCTTTATCACAAGAGATTAGCAACTTGTTTCCAACTAACAATAAAGTAAGCATTGTACCTCCTAAATGTAGTCTCCTCTAGCGCTCCTCGTCTCCAAATAGATAGAATGATACTCTATGTATCAACTAAAGGAAGACAAAAGTTATTGGGTTCTTTAGATGTCAAAATAATACTTGAATCATGTTTCAGAGGTCCAAGAAAATATTTCCCTATGAAACACTGTTTCCTGAAGAAATGGTAATAATTGTATCAAAGGGTACATGGGAAAATATAATTGGACTCTTGACAGATGAACATCAGCCATATTCATGTCTCAAATTCTAGTAAGAATTCAGGAATAAAGAACTTTTAGATGCACATTGCAACTAATTTTGAGTTGACTCAACTGAAATTAAATTGATTCTCTTGAAATGATTCCCATCGCAATACCGTGGAACAATATCAGGCGCTTTTACCTCTCAATGAGGATGGTCGTCTCAATTGGACATCCTAAAAAAATGAAAAGAAAAATGAAAAAACTAACCATATATTGATTAGATGGGATAAGATCATTCAAATCAAGAGAGATCTTAATTGTATTACTATTTTCCTGGAGAAGTAGCTTGTTTACCACCTAACATCATGAGATGAAGAATCTAAACAGAGTCTTTGCCTGTTCATTTGATTTCCCAGAAGGAGAAGAGGAGGGCAAGCCAGAGGCAGGACCTAAGAATCAATTGTGTGAGGAATTGTCAAATTGTCAAAGTAGCAGGGAGTGAAATCGGGATGGCAATAGCGACAAGGGCCACAAGGAAACTGATGCACTACAGGAGAGAGGAATAGAAAAAGAGAGAAGAAGACGAGAGAGTGAGAGAGAGAGAGAACAAGAAAATTTGAATATACTTGTAATTGAGATCAATAATAATGTTATCTATAAATCAATACTGTATATTCACTTTCATAGGGTAAAGAACTTAAATCTAAGGAAACTTCTAATGTATCCAGCGACTCAAAATGTCGATCTTGTTAAAAATAATTAAACAAACCTAGTCTAAAGCAAGTTCTAATTTTAACCCTACTTCTCCTAGAATACACTTGTAATTTCACATCGGAAATTGTAGGAGACAACTCAAGGAAAAAACATGTAAAACATTTCAAAAAAAAAAAAACATCACAATTTTTGGTCAATGAACTGACATTAATTATCCAAAACAAAAATTCTTGACTACCAGGGCAATTGAAGAAACTACACTCTGTCTGTGAATTGTTCAAAGGTAAAGGCAGCAAAGCAAATATCTGAAAGAATGACAATGTGGGAAAAAGACTTCTCTCTTAACCACAACAGATATCTCTTAATGTATAATTAAAGGAAATATTAGGAAGCCCTCTTGGGAGGAGCCATATTGCGCATAAGAGAGGAGGTCACAACAATTGTGAATATCTGTACTACTACTCCTGCAAAATAGATGGTCCCCTTTCAAAATGGTTTAACAACCATTTATAATACATATCATGTCCAACGTAAGGAATATGATCCAAATTAGAGAAACTAACCAAGTAGGACAGCAGCAACCTTAAATATCTTAATCGTCGATGTCTCCCACTTACTCAAATCTTCGATTAGCTGTTACACATAAGCAAGGTAATGTATGAATATTCACGATACTCATGTTACATTACTACTGTGTGCATCCTACCAAAATAAAGATCAGCTAAAACTCAAGTATCATAGACATAAAAATAATGTTTTTTGAAGTATGAATATATCAATGAGATGTATATGCATTAAAATAGTGCGTTGTGCAAAGGAAAGCTACTCTTTGTTACATAATAAAAATGAACAATCATGATGATTCAATCTACATTTGACACAAAAAGTTTCAAGACAAATTAAACACATGTTTGGTAGAGTTTAAAATAAACTCTCTTTTTTGCATACTCATTTTCAACCACATTTTATGGGACTCACAACTTTTATCAACTTTTCAACCACACATTTCATCATTTTTTTATTAAAATCTCTTAAAAAACTAATTTTAAATTCCACCAAACAAACACTAAGCAACGGCTAATGTGGTCTTTAAGCAAAAGGATGTCAAGAATCTAATAAAACATATAAAAAGAAGGAAAGTAGAATCTCGGTCACTTTTTTTATAATTTGTAATATTTGGAAGACAATTAAATTGTAAATTCTGGAATGAATTAAAAATGGAATCAAAACAGCAAAATATATACCGGAATAAAAGGTATTAGGCCTTAGTCTCTCCCCAAAACAACTCGCTGTATTTGAATGACTCTAACAGACCCCCCCAACTAGCAGCTTATTTTGAAGAAATCCCAGTATACCTCCTCTAATTATAACAGCTCCTCGCTTAACATGCTCCAGCTCGTGTCACCCTTGTTTCTTCCCTCTCCTAATGTAATGTATCTAATTGGAGCATATCAGAAAATTAGTGAAGCAATGAGAGTGGATAAAGTAAACAATAAACTGATCAACGACATTTTTATTTTGCGGAGCAATAAGAATGGATAAAGTGCATGAACAAGTTCGCTCCAATTATAAGCATAGCCAGATGGCTCCCTTCAGAAGCATAGCCAGATGGCTGGCATGTATCATTCTTTTACAAATCAGAGAAGAGATATGAAGGCACTTGGGTGTCCATCAAGGAACTTTTAGGTGATGGAAACTTCTGATTCGGTGAGCTTGCTAAGGACATCCTAAATGCACTACTCACCTCGCAACCCTTCATCTTTCAGTCACTGCAAGCAGAACATTGCGAATGAAATACGATCCTGGGAGCTTTACCCTTGCAAGGGTTAGGCAAAATCACACAATACAATATCTATCATACTGACCAACTGTACAGAAATTAAGAGACTAGATAAGTATACTTACAGATCCAATAAAATCCCTACTGAGAAAAGGACTAGGACTCGAACTGGGTAAGTTAAAGATATGGAATCTTTAACCACTGAAGATTATTCTCCGTCATAAACACTCTTCCTAAACAAGCAAACTACACAACTAAAACCTAAAATAAGACCTATGGATTATGGATATTACACATTTGGGAACTACTGGGAAATATCAACATATATATGATTCTAAAATCATAGAAATCCTAAATAAAGAAATATGATTCCATCAGCTTAAAACACTATGCATGCATCAGCCAGAATTCATAGAAGTTGCTGCAACTCGAACTCCACATAGAATAGAGAGTTTCTTTTTTTCTATTTCTATTGCTCACACTTTCTGCAACATGTATATTAAGTAGATTAAATCAAACCCTACTGAAATTAAATATATTAATGAAAAATGAAAATAATCTCCATCATGGCCAAAAGTTTTCCCAGCTTAACATGCTTTTCATGGACCACATAGCATGAGATGAAACCAAATACTACAATGCAAATTAATGTATTAAGAAAATGTATGCATCACGTAGTTCGTTTAATGCCAAGACTAACCTAAGATGCACAAAGTGAAAGAAAGTAGGATCAAAACAGCGTCCAGCTTTTAAATAAGTGCAATTTCCCCATAATATTTTGTGGTAATGTTACAGAACCAATAGGGAGAAGATGGATAATAAAATGTTCTTGCAGTTTGATTCCTTCAAGATTCGACCAAGTGGGCAATATGTAAATCGTCCCAACCCTAAAAGAACATTTATCATTAGCAACAACGTCTTGCTCAAAAAGTAACCTCTCTGCACTTCAATGTTCCCATGTTTTTTGAGTCTACGAGGAACAATTTTCAGTTTGGAAGATTTAGACATAATATTCACTTAGAAACTTGAAGAATGGTGCTTTCCTTTTGTATAATAACTAACACTATCTCCCTCTTTCTAACTTGCAGTCAGATAGAACTACAGTATATTACCACATCAATATCATAACAATATGATTGAAGAAAACACTGAACTATTGTACCTCATATAATTTTTCACTCTTGATGAGAAAAGCCACTGAGATTACAGCAGCAATTGATGACCCAAACAAATACAGCTTCAGAAAGGTACTACGGCTGCGCTTTCGGCCTTCAAAATGACAATAAAATGAAAAATACTTCTACAATCCCACTATTTGCCAAAACCAAATATTATATATGGGAATAGGGATGCTAATGCATACCTAATTCTCCTATTAAGAGAGAAACATAGCAAATAACGCTAGAAGAAACATAAAATCTATCAAGAGGTTCCCCCTTTGGAGTAAACAAAAATAGAATTGCTGCTTCCAGAATTTGAATTAAAGCCTGCAACAAATTATGCAAAACATGTCAAAGTGGAAAAACTAAGAATAACCACAATCAGAATCTACTTTAGTTTCAGACTTTACTAGTACCCAGGAAGTTATTTAGTACTTATATTCAGAATTTAGTGAGCCCTAATAAGTGTCACTCCAAACATGTCAAAATGGGGATGATATAGGAAATAAGTGTTGTTAGGCAAATTCTACAAATTTATTAGGACACTATCACCTTGACAATAAAATGGAGCATGGATACATATGTCCATACATATTGCTTGAGCGATTGATACGCGATAGAGGATGGTGTTAGCATCGACTTCTAAATTCATGCATCACATTGTTAACCATCCTTTCTGATTTTTCTTTATGATTTACTTCACAAAATTTACCAAAAACACGAAAGGAATAAAATGTCATTTCTTTGCTTTTCTTGCTCCTCTCGCAATTTCCAATCTTAATCTTTCTTCAATTCTCTCCCGAGTTTCCTATGGTTTTCCGTTATAGGTTATTTCTAAAAACAGCACCTTTTGCTGGTCAGGCAGAGAAAAAACTGCAATTAATCGAGTGTGGACGTAAATACCTGAGTGAAAATCAGAGCTGAGAGACGGGATTTCCCTACAGCAACCTTTTGATACCCTTTGAATTAAAAATATAACAAAATTAACAGAAATTAAACAATTCAATCAATAAAACCCTAAATCGATGGGGGAGGAAAGGAAATTGAAGGGGACATACTCGAGTCGACGACCATTCGGTAAGAGAAATCAGAGCCATCGGTTCCCGATGGCCTTCCGCTTACGGATCTTCTCTGACTCATTCTCTCTGCTCTCTCTATCTCTCTCTTTATTTTTTCAATTTTTATTTACAGTTTTTCGGTCTCACAACCGTTATCTTTTTCCTGTTTGAAAATCTGAATTTGTTTCCGGGGAATCTGCACCTGCGGTCGCCAAACATTACTTCCTGTAACACTTGGAACCTTATTCATTATTTTTGGGCATTTAACTCCCCAAACAATCAATTTTGGTGCAAGTCGATCCCATTGGATGGAAAGCATCCAAAATTCTTTTAAATGTGTTGATGTTGAGGCTACACTTAAAAAATTTAAAATGTATGACAAAAATCTAGTTAAAACGCATGCAAGTCTGAGTCTACAATTAGCCAATAATATTGGTGAACGTATCACAATTGGAATATTCACGCATTATATGAATTTAGTGTACATTATAAAGTGGACGTGTCCAGATATAGCATACGCAGTCAACAAATTAAGCAAGTTTACAATTAATCCATGGAATGACAATTGGAAGGTATTGACAATGGTTCTTAAGTATATAAGATACATACTTAATTATAGATTATATTATGCCAGATATTCGGTTATGTTAGAAAGATTTACCGATGCAAATTAGATATCTGACACAAAGGACTCTAAGTCCACAAGTGAATGCGTTTTCAACATTGGAGGCACAACCGTCTCTTAGAAGTCTTCAAAGTAAGCTTGTATAACTCGATCCACTATAAAATCTGAATTTATAGTTTTAGATATTTATAGTTTTAGATAAAATTGGAGAAGAAGCTGAATGGCTTCGTATATTCTTGGAGTACATACCTTGTTGGGCTAAGCTGGTGCCTACAATTAGTATACATTGTGATTGTCAGTCTGCTATCGGAATGGCACAAAGCAGTTAGTACAATGGTATATCTCAACATATGCGTCGCAGACATAATACCATTAAGCAATTGTTCTCAAATCGTGTAATATTAATTAATTATGTAAAAAACAGAAGAGAATATTTGCTAACTAAATGATCACTACAAGAAATGTTGGCTTCAGCGGCGACAAATAGCGACGACATAACTATCGTCAATATTGTACCCATGCTTATAGCGATGATTAAAAAAAAATAACCGTTTTAAACTCATTCTATAGAAACGAAAAATAACAATTGTTGCTATATATTATACCAACGACAACAGTCGGCGCTACAGTCACACTTGTCGCCACTATAGCCTACGAAAATGGTGCAAAACCTTGGCACATTTTTTCTTACCTATAGCGAAGACAAATGTCGCTGCTAATGTTCTAGTGGGAAATTTTGGCGCGTTTTTTATGCCGCCCATCTTAACAGCAGCGGCTTGTATGCTAGAGCAACGACATATGTCTCTACTATAGATAAACACTTCAAAATCAGCATTTATTCTTCTTCATTTTTTATCTTCTTGCATTCTACTCTCCGACACTGTTGTTCTCGATAGTCATCTTTAAAACGTAAATTTTAGTATTACGGTGAGTAATATTTACCCATTTATTTTATCATCTTTTGGTTTATGTGATTTTGTTATTACGTACACTTCATTGCACTTGCATAAACTATAGAAAATTGTTTGAAAATTAGTTTGTAAATTGCATACGTCCTCATATTGGACGGTTTGTGATTTACAAACTAATCTTTGAATTGTCTCATTTTTGGAATGTTTTTCATTAATTTATAAATTATCTGAATTGTGTTATTAATAAAATTTTGTTATTGCTTATATTTTCACGTGTAGGTATGTCCATTTTATTCTTGAGTGTGGACTATATATAATATAGATCACGCATTTAGGATAATATAGAGGAGATACTACTGAAATTTACACATAAAATAGAGACGATGATAGAAAAAATTAACACAATTTGTAATTCACAAATCAATGATGAATGGTTAGGGCCCGTACCTTTTATTTAGAATTAGAGTGATAAGACGAAATTTGGACACCTTCACGTCACTTGAATAGTTCACTTAATATTTGTTTATGTTTTTGCAGCATACCTGAAATGGAAATTGATAAGAGTTGAGTCAAGATTAGAAATCATGGTATGTTTACTAAATTTTGGAATGGATTACAAGTATTTATAAACATGGCGAGGCCATTTGCAAATGATATAGGGATTATTCGATGTCTGTGCAAAAGATGTATAAATATGGTCATGCAAATATTGGATACTATTGTGACTCACATATTTTGTCATAGTTTTTTAGAGAGTTATGAGATATAGATTTATCATGGAGAGAGTGAGAGCGAGCACGTGAACATGCATGTGCAGAATGAAAGGGTAGTCGGGAATGACTCAACTGCAAGAGTTTTTTATGTCCATTACGACGAATTGTTTTGAGTCACTACATTCAGATTTGTACCCTAGAGTTTCGTTTTTCTAGTTCTTAAACTTTTTAGTTAAGTTGATGCATGTGAAGGTGGTAAATAAGTGGACAAATAAGTCTATAGATGAGTTGTTGAAGTTGTTGAAGTTAGTATTCTCCAAAATCAATCTTGTCGACTCTCATTATAAGCTAAAAAAATGATGACGAAATTGGGTCTAGGTTACAAATCTATTCATGTTTGCAAGAATGATTGTGCATTGTTCTTGAGCGAGCATGCTTTAGACAAACTTGTCCATAGTCTTCTCCAAAAGTCGTTGAAAATAGAAATCATGGAAAGCTTCTAGAAACAATATGCGGCATAAAGTGTTGCGTTATTTTCCATTGGCCCCTAGACTTAAACGTTTATTTGCCACAAGGAATATTGCAAAACTCATGAGGTAGCATATTGCAGGTCAATCAAAAGACAAAGATGTGATGAATCATCCCATGGATGAAAAGACATGGCGGGAATTCGATAAAAATCACCCTCAATTCACCTCTAAAATACGAAATGTTTGCTTGGGTTTGTTTGCTGATGGATTTAATCCTTTTGGCAACATGTGTCTGTCATACATCATGTGGCCATCATGTGGCCAGTAGATTTGACAACTTACAACCTACCAACTTCGTTGTGCATAAAACCAGATTACTTAATGCTAACTCTCTAGATCCCTGGTCCCCAATCATCAGGCAAGGACATTTATGTATTTTTATGACCATTAATTGATGAGTTGGGGGACTTGTGGGCTATGGGTGTTGATACGTGTGATGTGGGAAGTAATAACAGTGTATTCAGAATGCTTGCAACATTGTTGTGGACAGTTTATGATTTTTCTACAAGGAGTAGTCTTTACGGGTGGAGCGTTGAGGGTTATAAAGCATGTCCAACTTGTAATGAAAAGGCGCCGTCAATGCATATATTTGCTAAAATAACTTATATGCGTTATCGATGTTTCTTGCCAACGAGGTATCATTTGCAGAATAACCTTCACTTTAATGGAAAACATAGAGAAGGCAACCTCTACATTGATTAACTAGTGCAGTTGTTCATGTGAAAAGTAGTATTCTAGGAAAATACCCTAGCTACGGGGGTATTAGAAGGAAGAGAAATGAGGATGAACTTAATTGGAAAAACAAGAGCATTTTTACAAGCTACCGTACTGGTCAACTATTGAATTGAAACATAATATTGACGCCATACATGTGGAGAAGAATGTTTGTGATACCTTGCTTTCAGTACAATATTAGATGATCCTCACAAATCAAAAGACGCAGACAAGCGAGGTGTGATTTGATGACCTTAGCCATCAAAAAAGAGTTGCAATTGTATGAAGAAGGGACAAAGTTGATGAGCACGCTTTGGAATACACATTGATGAATTCAGACCTTCAAAAGTTTTGAAATTTTAGCAGATAAGTTAAATTTCCGGATGGTTTTACATCGAATTTGAGAAAGAATGTTGCTCCAAATGATAACTGGATTCTTGGTTTGAAGTCACATGATTGCCATATTATCATGCAATGATTGTTTCTTGTCGGTTGTCAATCATTTTTGAATAGGAGAATCTCTTCCACAATCATTGAACGTTGTACATTCTTTAAACGATTGTGTGTGAGGTCCTTAAAGGTTAGCGACATGGTTAATGCTTAGGAGCGACTAATAATTATCCTCTACAAGCTTGAAGCGGGTATTTCCTCAAGTATTTTTGATATTATGATTCACCTTGTGATGCATTTGCTACTTGGTGGACCAGTATACATGAGGTGGAATGGTGGATGTATCCTTTTGAGATATACTTTAAAAAATTCAAGGACTATGTCAAAAATCAAGTGACGAGCAATGGTTCTATAGCTGAAGGTTATGTTGTTGACGAAGCATTGACATTTTGTTCGCTGTATTTCGATGATGTAGAGACATGATTCAATCAGCCGAACATGAATGAGGATATAAGTGTTCCAAAAAGGCTACTCTTCATTTTTTAATCACAATGTCAGCTAATAAAAAAGGACTTCAGTAGTCTTTCAATGTGATGTTCACAATCAAGCAGAGTTTTACATCGTGGACAATTGCCCTGGAAATGAAGCTTACGTGAAGTAAGTAAACATCTATATTCAATTTGATTAGTTAAGGTTTTTTAATATTCTTATGAGAGCATATTTGTTTTAAGAAGATGTACCTCCGTGGTTGCACAAATATTAACCAAGTGCATAGAAATGAGTTTCCTTCTTGATTTTGTAGTAAGGTAATCATGTAATTCATTTATTAATTAGCATTATATATATAATATTTAATTATTTACTTACAGCACACATGAATAATACAAATTTATGCTCTGCAATAGAAGAACTCTCCTGAAGTCACTCGAGAGTTACTATCTTTAGCTTCTCGGTCAAAGTTTCATATCCATTCGTACCCAGCATATGTTGTAAATGGAGTTCGATTTTTAACTCATGATCGTGATATTCGACTAAAAACTCAAAAAGTGGAGTGACTATGCCAACGAATGATGGTGAAACTTTTTACTGACAATTGCTAGACATATTGGAGCTTTCATATGTTCATGGCTTTTTAGCTGTGTTGTTCAAGTGCAAATGGTTTAAGTATGATGACGAAATGGAAATAACAAGGAAGAACATTACAAGTATTGACATCGGCAAGAGTCATACAAAGATGATCAATTCATACTTGCTTCTCAAGAAAAGAAAGTTTTTACATTTAAGATCCGTCACGTGGACCCAACTAGAGAGTTATACAATAAGTCAATCATCAAAGTGTGTGGGATACTCCGGAAAATGACTTGACTCAAATAGATTTGTTGATTGACAACAACTCATCCAACTTTTTTACATTCGTTGATCTTGGAAATTTAGACCAAATGAATATGCAACTAGTTAATGGAGGCCCCATTCATGTTCATTATTCGATTAATATGGCATCGTCTTCAAATGTTACTAGAGATACATCCTTCATTAATAGCGAGGTTGAGGATGACGATACTTTGGAAGACTACATGGATGATGAAATAGAGCGATGATAGTGTCGACGACGATGGGGATCATAGATATCATGATAATGATATAGAGTAAATGTTGTTGTCTATAACAAAATTTCTTGTAACAATTTAAAAATATTTCACTTTGATTCATTAGTATTGCTTTATATTACTATTTCGTAATAATTAATAAATTTGCATTAAATTTGATAAATTACGTTTATAATATTAATATCATCAATATTAATTATAAATTTATAAAAAAAAATTATGTTCTTAAAAATCAATAACAATAATTATTCAACCTACAAATAGCGACGATGTTTTATTTCCAACGACAACATGTCGTCGCTATAGAGTTCAAATTTTTAGACAAAAATTGATGCTTAATTTTCAAGTATTTTTATTGTCGTGTCTATTAATATATAGCGACGACATATGTTGTCGCTATATAGCTAAATCCTACAAGTTCAATTCAGTACCTCTGCATGCTATAAGAAACTATTTTCCCCCTCATCTATTTCACCGCCACAACCACTAGTCACCGCCATCTCTCTCTCTCCCACTATCCAATCTCTATATCATCTTTCTCGCACTCTCTAGTTTGTACCGAATCTATTATCCCTTTCTCCAACGAAACCATAACCCCATTACCATTTCATTTTTCTTATTATTTTGTCCTTTCTAATCTTCACATATATTTTTCTTCATTTACGCACAACCATAGTTGTCTTTATAAGGATTATGCTAGCGACATAGTTAAATCATATCAAGATAGTGCACTTATTTTGTTCGTTTAGATAAAAATTGAGTGTAAAGTCAATGATTTAATTGAAAGTGCACTTATTTTGACCACTAAAATTACACTTATTTTGGCCACTATAATCAAAGATTTGGGGATAAAAGTTTGAAAATGTTTAAAGTTGAAGGACCTAAGATGAAATTTTTAGAGGACTTAAGCGAAAGATAATTGAAAATTTGGAGACCAAAGTGTAAAGATATAAAAAGTTGAAGGACCTAAGATGCAATTTTGGAATACTTGGCGAAAGATAATTAAAAATTTGGGGACCAAAGTGTAAAGATGTAAAAGATTAAGGACCTAAGATGCAATTTTGAAGGACTTAAGCGAAAGATAATTAAAAATTTGGAGACCAAAGTGTAAAGATGTAAAAAATTAAAGACCTAAAATACAATTTTTGAAAGACTTAATTGAAATAATATAGGGACTAAAGTGAATATTATATAAAGTACGTGGACTACTATGCAATAAATAAATACCACATCATCATCTCATGTCACTATTTTAAATTAAAACTTTAATGGAGTGACCATTAGTGAAAGGATTTCTAACTTCAGTGACCACTACTGAAATTTTTGAACTTTAGTGACCATTTTATAATTTGAAGATAATTTCAGTGATCGTTGGTGAAATTAACCCGTGTTAAATAATTTTCAAATTTTGGATGATTCATTATGGACGTGTTTACTTACTGTAGATTTGTTGTTTTTGTAGAGAGACCCCAAAACACAAGAGTGGTATGGAGTTATAGACTCATTTCAGACCTTTACTACTAGAAAAACAGGACAGTGGGTGAACCCTCAAACAGCGAGTGAATACGTAAGTAAATGTTAATACCCAACAATTTAGTTTTGTAAGCTTGTTTGAGATTTATGTTTTGTTAACTAATTCTTATTTTTATTTTCAGGTTAAACTAGTTGAGGCGAAGGATACCCAAACAAAGTAGGCAAACTCAAGTGGCAGGATGGTGGACGAGCACACTGTTGTGAAAGAGATACTAAGGGACACATCAGCGAAGTTGAATGGGTTGTGAAGCAAACTTTATGCTCTAAAGCGTCCACTGCTGCGTCACGCACCCTACTTACAACCAGTTAGTCTTTCTAGTCTACCACCGAGGTTGATGCTCGATTTCTTTGCTAAAGCGTACTCGGTTGGCCACTACTTAGGCAACTATCTAGCATTTGACTGGATATATTACGATCTCATAGCTACTATGCACGCCAAATTCATGGAAATCCCGTTGCCACAACAACCTGTGATGCCACATCAGCCTGAAGAAAGAGAAGATAACGAAGATTTAGTGGATCTTTAAGCATTTTATATTTTTACTAGTTCAATTTTTTATGCATCCAGATGTAGAATTCTGTTAATGCATCATTGTAGTAAAGTCGTAATGCTAGTGCTCAAGCGATGCCCATAGACTTCCGTGCCTTTCTTAGTTGGACAAACCAAATTGATATAGAGAGGACACGTAGGAGCATTCCTTTTCAAAGGATAATGCGTGTGATTTGATTGGAGAGCCTGATAGGAAATATGATTCAATTAATAGTTGTGGAAAGAGACGGAAGTTGCTTTATACACGATGGACTTGCGAGAATCTTGGAGTGCTCAGGTATTCAATCGGATAGTTGCAGGTCAAGTTGTAGAAGGTCTTGCAAGATGCGGCCGATGTAGAGTGAAAAATACGATGTACTCTATTGCTTCCTAGATCCGGATGAGAGTATGTTCGATGAAATTATTTCTTATAGGTATTCTTGCATTCCCAAGGGTTAGGGCCACTTTTTACAAGTCGGTGGAATCTTTATGCTCAAAATCCCGATTCAAGTAGTCATTTATTTGGAACCTCCCAAGGAGCGAGGGCGCCATTCTAACTCTTTTTGGGAGTCCATCTACAAACACAAATTTTATGGCTATATTTCTGAGAGCGAACTCTGAGTACTAAGCCGGGATAACTAACTAATACTAATATAATATAATATAAAATACTAATATACTAGAAAAATAACTATCTTTTATGTATACTTTCTCCGGTTCCGTTGCTATCGCGAGCTTTATTTTAGAATATTATTTTTTATTATCATCATTTATTTTTTATAAAAGCAAAAAAAATTACCTGTAGCAATGACATGTCATCCTTATAAATATATCTACAGAAACAATATGGCGTCTCTATAGCGAGTTTCTACAGCAACGACATGTCGTCACTATATTGTGTAGGATTGACGAAGTACCACGACCTATATAGTGACGATATTGTCGTCACTAAAAGATGGCATGGATACAGTGATGACATTATGTCCTCACTATATACCTGTTGGCGCAAATCTATAGCGGCGACAAATAGCGACGATATTGTTGTTTCTGTAAATCTATACCGACGAAGTTTTGATATATAGCAACGACAAAAGTCATCACTATAGACAACATTTCATGTAGAGGGTTACCAAAAGATCAAGTATATTGTCTATCAAAGAGAATGGGTTTGAAGCCTAACAATTAAGTATCATCATAGTGGTAACCCAATCTTGTATACTGAAGATCCCAAGATTTTGTTTCAATGGGAGAACTAAGTTATGAATTATTCATACGAACTCTTTGAGGATAATTCCTACTCATTCCTGTGATAATGAAGTGTTAAACGACATAGTGTATTAGGATAAGTTATACTTTCAAAGATTTCTATATCTTGGATAAGCTAAGTGGAGTAAGAATAAGAGGTCGCTTATGTACGTGTGAAGATGGGCTGCTTCTATGAGAATTTTCTAAGTGCTTGTTTGGGTAAACCTAAATTATAATTTCAAATGGTCAAATATAATTTTTATCCACATATTTCGTAGGGACCCACAACTTACTACCTACTCATTATCCACACATTCAATATGATCTACAACTTATAAGCACTTAAACATTAATTTTAGTACTACCAAACATGGACTGAGGTTTAAATGTTTTAAAATACTTATGAAACCAATATTTGTTCAAGACCAAAAAAAAAAAAAAAACTATGAAAAATAATTCTTGTTAAGAAAGTTATTGTGCGGGTGCTATTGTCTTGGTTTATACCAATGGCTAAACAATTCAAGACATTATGTACATTGATTTGCCAAGTGAGTATTGTACTAAGGAATGTTCAAACCTACAAGCTACCTCTCATCACACAATAGCTTACAATTCATACTCTTTTTTTTTTTACCGTCTTTATAATCATTTGCATTTATTCTAATAATGTCCATTCATATGGGGGATTGTTGGAAATGGGTTTTTAACGTTGGTTTTAACCAAATATTAAATTAGTCCTGCAATCCGTTTTGAGCGTGACAAAAGTTGACACATTCTACTTCGTGAGTAAATGTTCATTGTGTATTTGGTTGTTCAAAAAGTCAAAAGTAATATTTTGAAAATTGGACAAAAAGGAATTGGAAGGGGAAGAGACAAAGTTTTGAACTTTTTCCTACATTGGAAATGAATACATTTATGACTTGTTCATATACCCCTCATTTGACACTTGGGATTGGGCACCGAAAAGTACCACTAGTCTTTGGAGGGGAAAAGACCTAGATCATATAAAGTTTGGTCCAAAGTCGATGCGCGCATTGCTTTGTAGAGCACAAAGTAGTATGTATAATGGTAAATCACGACATATGCGTCACACACAACTAAGCAGTTGATCTCAAAAGGTGTAATATCAATTGATTATGTAAACACTAAAGGAGAATATTATTAATCCACTAACTAAAGAGTTACCAAAAGATCAAGTATACTATCTATCAAATGGAATGGGTTAACATTCCGTCCCCCAATGGTCAAATATTTCCTTTCTCTCTCGTAAGAATACACACTCCCATATTGATATTCATTCTCTCACCCCGGGTGTTAACTCTAAAGCTGCCCTCATAACACTTATTCTTTTACCGCTCAAAATTTGGTTAGGTTTGACCAATACAGTTGCTTTCTAGATCTGTGAAGATTCTCATTTTTATTGAATGCTTTGGCCATCAAACTTCCACTAGGTAAGTCAAACCCACTAGTAATCTAAATCCCCAAGTTATGCGCATAAATGCTCAATCTTGCTTTCGCTTCTTTTTTTTTTCTTTTTTTCTTTTTTATAATCATATATAGATATATATCTTATGTGTAAGACCTCACTTCCTTAAGCTTTCTAGATGACCCTTGTAGCGAGCTTTAGGCCGATGGCTCTCGTGTCCGATAGACTTTAGGGCACCGAAGTTTTGAGAACTCCAACGGGCTTTATCACTCGAGTCAACTAGGCTACGAAGAGAGGTATAAGATAATGCAAGTGCAATGCCTTTTTTTTTTTTTGCAAGATAAATAAGCGGGATTAGATTCCTAGCATCCGGTCAATGATACCTAGATTCCACTTGGAAGCCAAAATGCACTCCACACATGTATAATTCAAGCACGGAATCAACACATATCCAAACGATTCTTTGCAATGGTTTAACCACCCCAAACTATCTTTTCAATGGTTAGGTAATTGAATTGTCAAGCTGGTGGTTTTGGTTTTCACAACTTATGTTCACTGTTGTATTCAATATAATATACCAACCAAGCGTAGTGACAATCATGACTATTTTGCTCACACTTAATCATCTCTCACATGGATAAGTATAGTCTATAAAAATAGCTTAAGTAGCATAACCTAGTCATATTTCATGAATTGATACGATTTCAAATAATATCATCATAAGCCGTGCAAGGCTATCCAACATACACGCACACATAACAATTTTTTTTTTTTTTTTTGCACACAAAATAATGAAAGTAATTAAAGTCACCCCAAGCTTAAAGTTCACATTGTCCTCAATGATGTAAGAAAGCAAAGTAAATAAGAAATAAGGAAAGAGACAACCCGAATCAAAAGGCGTGGAGATAACAATCGGACTTTTAGCTCATCAAGACGCATTGGATTGGAATGACGATGTACAACCCGAAATATGAAAAACAATAATGATTAAATATACGTAATCACTAAAAATGGGAAAGCGTGCTCTACTTCCTAATGCAGTCCTAAAATTCTACATGCAATGCAATAAACATATAAGGGATAGAAAAATGGGTTGCCTCCCATTAAGCGCTCGATTTATAGTCTAGAGCTCGACTTCTTGTCGGTATCCTTTATGGAGGCTTGAATTGGGCTTTGGAAGTCTTGCATTGGTTGCGATTACCGACTTTGCATGATTTATCCTTTGCTCTCCATATTTTAAATCGACCATTTTCATCTTTAATTGGTACAACTAGTCCACATTGTATCCCGGTTTGCAGTTTTCTTGGCCAATTGTTACCCCTTCATCAACTCTAAAGCACTCCTCGAGGTCAATTGGTTGCTCGGGTATGGTGTACATCTTGAATCGCTCGTTCATCTTGTACCCTCAAGACTAGCTCACCTTTTTCAACATCAATAAGAGCCCGACTCATTGCTAAGAATGGTCGTCCCAAAATGACCGGCATATTGCGATCCTCTTCGATGTCAAGGACAATAAAATCAATCGAAAGAAAAACTTTTCCACCTTGATGAGCACGTCCTCAACACACCCGTGGGTACTTGATCGATCTATCGCAAAGTTGTCAGAGATATACTTGTTGCTTTTACTTTTCCCAACCCTAATCTCTCAGAGATGTAAAAGAGGCATTAAATTTACACTTGCACCTAAATCACATAAAGCATTAAAATTATAAAATTCTCCAATTGTGCAAGGTAATTTAAAACTCCCCGGATCTTTTAACTCGGAGGCAACTTATTTAGCGAATAGCACTACATTCCTCGATTAAAGCCACCTGTCTCGTTTTCATCTGGTTTTCTCTTCTTGGACAACATTTCTTTCATAAATTTCAAATACAATGGCATTTGAGCTAATGCGTCGGCAAAAGGAATGTTGATATGCAATTTCTTGAAAACTTCAAGAAATTTTTCAAACTGCTTGTCGAGCTTGTTCTTATTCAGCCTCTGAGGAAATAGAATTGGTGGCACATAAGCTTTGACAGGAATTGGCGCCCTCACTTTTGATGATTCAATAGATTCTTTTGAAACTTCTTCTTTTGATTTCACTGTTTTGTTGATTCATCTTCCTCAATTACCAACCGTCCATCATTTTTCTCTGGTCTTTTCACGTGAATCTCTGGCAGTTGTACTCCTCTCCTAGTAGTGATTGCATTTACCTGTTCTCTTGGATTTGTTTCGTAGTCTTTGGGTAAAGTGCACGGTTTTCTATCCGACAATTGTAGGGCTAAGCCGACCAACTGAGTCTCTATTTTTCCGATAGACGCTTGTTGATTTCGATTGTTGATGTCCAATCGCTCTAATGCTTTATCGAGTTTTCAGCATATCGTTGTTGGAACATCTCTCCTAAACTCGGTCCTCTTTCTTCTTTGAGCATTATATTCATTACCACTTTGTTGATTCTCAGACCATCTAAAATTGGGGTGTTGCTTCTAACCTGGATTGTATGTTTGTGAATATGGATTGTACTGTTGATGTGCATTATTCTGCACAAAATTCACCTGTTCTGGAGAGGCCAATAACATACAATCAAATGTCGAATGATTAGCTCCACAGTTCTCGCACATGATGGTTGTTTGGATTGCATTCACTCCTTACATTTGTGTTCTGACCAAGAGCTCCACCTGCTTTATCAATGTAGCAAGTTGTGCATTGGTGGGCCGACAGACCATCAATCTCATGTATGCCTGCTACTTTTCTTGGAGTGGCACGATCAGATGAAAACATGGTCTGTGTGTTTGCAATCAGCTCATAGAGATCCCATGCTTCGTTGACATTTTTATTCGCAATGGACCCGTTTGCAGAGGAGTCCACTGTCGATTTAGACTGAGGAGATAGCCCAGAATAAAAATATTGAGCCTGTTGCCCTTTTTTAATGCCATGATTTGGACATTTTCTGAGCAATTCCTTGAATCTGTCCCAAGCTTCATGATACCTTTCGCCCTCCAGTTGTTGGAAAGTAGAGATTTCCAATTTCATTTTGGCTACTTTAGCTGGTGAGAAGTATTTGTTGCAGAATTTTCTAGCCAAGTCATCCCATGTTGTGATACTAGCATGTGGTTCTGAGTCTAACCATTCCAGAGCCCCATCCCTCAAAGTGTAGGGAAATAACCGGAGTCTAATGGCATCGTCATTTACTCCTTGAAACTGGAAATTATGGAGCATACGTAGGAATCTGGAGAGATGAGTATTAGGGTTTTCAGTCGCCTTTCCATAGAACTGCAGGTTGTTGCTGAAAAGATTAATCATATCGGCTCTTAGTTGGAAGTCGTTCCGACCAAAAGCTGGATAAATAATGCTTGAACGATCGGGGAGCTGTCACGGAGTTAGGAACCCGACCCATTGGCATGTTTCCATCGTCATCTTCTTCCCTGTTCTTCATGTTGTTGAATTTCTCGAGTGCCATTCGGGTCGCTTCTCTGGCCGTCGCTCTTGCGACTTCTTGTTCAAGCCCTCTTCTTATTTGTGCTTCTGTCATCTGATAGAAATAGACAAAGAAGAAAATAGTAGTAATAACAATAATAAAAGAAATCGTTAATAATAATAAAAATAAAACTAACACTAACGATTAATCTAAACTAATATTAAATAAGGATAGTCCCCAAGCGGCGCCAAAAACTTGTTGTGAAAATATTGTGATTGCAAGTGTACAATATCGCACAAAAGTAATAAAGTGGACCTATTGAGTCCGGATTATCGCTCCCACAAAGACTATCTTATTTATATATGAGTTCAATTAATCTTTATTGATTAACTGTAGGAGATAGTATAAAATGAATTGGTTTGAGATATTTTAACCTAAAACTTTAGATTTCCAAAGCGAGAAAAATAATGCAATAACTTAATTGAAAGCAAAAGTTAACAATCTAGAAAAGAATGATAGTTAAAGCGTTTGGACAAACGATTTCACCTAGTTGTCATCTCTAATTCCTCCTCTCAAGATTTGTTTCCTAAAGTTGTATTCGGATTAATTCATTTAATTTAACCTAATTTACCTCTCTCGAGTTCAAATTAGTCCTATCTAATTAAGTCAACTTAGGCAATCGAATGGTCCTTAATTAGATGCATTAATTCTCTGGGAATTCAATTAAGACCGCAAAGAATAATAAAAGTGTATCTCTACCTTTTATCCAATTGTCGAATTTTACTACGTGGTCTAGATTAATAATTTGCTTCTCGGTTCATTACAATCCACGAGATCAAAGAAATAATGGCGATTATTCCAAGCATTAAGAGAAGAAGTAAAATCAAATACTTAAACAATTTATAAGTCAAAACTTGAGATTCGAAATTAAAGAATTAAAACTAGGCTACATCGTTCATCCAAACATTAAATTTAGCTACTCATGATTCGGGAGAAAGAAAGCAATAAAATATCTGAATACATAACCGGGTTCTGAAGAAAAGATGAAAAGATGTTGATTATCTTGCACCAAGAAATCTTGATCTTCACGTTCCAATCTTTTTGATCTTGGTCGTTCTTCGTCTTCTCCGCCGTTCTTTTCTCCATCTTCTTTTTTCTTCTCCAAGAATTCAACAACCTTTATTTTGACCTAGGTCATGTCTTTATATAGTGTTTTACTAAAATTGAAACTCATGTACGTGAAAAGCGAAAAAGACCCCGATTGGAATTAAAATAGTCCAAAAACCTCAGACGACGCCGACAAACAAGATTGTTCATGATCGGACCGCGGTTTGCAAACCATGCAGTCACATCTGCAAGAAATGTAAAACAATTGCCAAAATTGATTCCAATCCACATATTGCACACTTGGTCCTCCAAAGTTTGATGTATATATTATTTGGTCCCCACTTCATGTTTTTGTCATTTTCTCCTCTTTTGTCCTCTTATTTGTCGCCCAAGTCCTTCAACTTTGAATTTTGTCCTCTTTAGTCCTTGGATTTCTTCTTTCATTTCAATTTAATCCTCTTATATTTGCACCCCAAGTCTTTCAACTTTTAGATGTTTGCAAGTTGATCCCCATATCCAAGTTTTCGTACGCTTTGAGTCCTTTTTCGCCTATTTTGCTTTGTTTTTCTCCAATTCCATTCGAACTCGGGTTTTGACCTAAAATAATTAAATAGACACATAATTAAGTAAAAAATCACTTAAGAATACTAACAATTGTCCACTTTTGATAGTCCAGATAAGTGTAAAATCACACTTATCAGTCTTCAACATTTGTTCATTGTTGCACTTATGTTTCTAATTTTGTTCGTCGTATCCTTATCATCAACATTTAATTAAATCACTGATAATTTATGTCCAAATATTCTATTAGCATATTTTGCAATGAAAAGCAAATGTTTTGTTGCCATCTATTCAGATCTCATCAAATTATACATATAAGATGTTTGTGTTTGATTCAATTTATCAGTCTATAATGATTTACTAATTAAAATGAACCATGTGAATTCCGGGGTTGTAAGGTGGTGCATCGGGGTCCAAATTAGTTTTTTGCCATGAGATTAGACATTCATCTACCACTTCCCTTACCCTCTTGACGTCGTCGCTTTACTTTATATGGTATAGGAAATTTTATTGAGTAGTGGTACATGGAGACAATCGCCTCGGGTTAAACCATGTGAATTACGGGGTAGTAAGGTGGTGCATCGGGGTCCAAATTAGTTTTTTTTCGTGAGATTAGACATTCATCTACTACTTCCCTTACCCTCTTGACTTCGCCTACTTCATATAGTATAGGAAATTTTATTGATTAGTGATACATGGAGACAATCGCCTCAAAGTTATAAAGCAAAAGTTGCACTATGATTACGACATACGTGAGAGAGGCGTCCGGTGCTACAAAATCGATTGCAAAGTCTTGACCTTCCGAGGTGACTCTTCCAATTTGATGATCAAAGTTATTTAGCCTAGGGCCCCGATCTTCATGCCACTCGTAGAGGAGCGATTTGCAAAATAACTCAAGAAGTTCGGAGAATTCCCATCAAACCGAGGATCTTTGGCATATAACACATTTATTTACGCCCATGTCTACTAGTGTTTTTGAATATTAGTCCGGCAATGGAAAGAGTGATAACTATAAGACACAGGTAAGGATGTGGATCCGCTTGGCCTCAAAAAATGTTAGGTCATTGTCTCCTAGCTATCTTTTGTGTTTGGCCGTTATGCCTATCTTTGTGAGGTCGATGATTGGATCATATTAACTCGCGCCCTAGGTAGGGTGATGTTACAGGATCCGGCGTGGCTTGATCTCCACACACCACCTCCACCCCAATGCTTTGGTGAAGAATTTTATTACGTAGGGATAGATTGAAGTTGCGACCTCGAGTTCGTGCAATATTGGTCTCTTTAGGATTGCATTATAGTTGGATGGGAGGTCGACTACTACAAAGTCGGTGATGACACTCATTGGCGGTGTTCTCCCAACTCTATTATGAGAGCTATTTGTCCATTTGTCTCCATGTAGTCGCCGATGAATTCTTGGAGTGGCACGGAGAATGGCCTTAGATGTTGCTCTAGGATTCTCATACGATCCAATATCCTTATAAGAATAAGACGTTGATAGAGCTTCCATTGTCGACGAGCATTTTGTGGAGTTTATATCTGACTAGTAATGTAATGATCTATGTGTCATCGCTGTCTCTTTAACATCCTCTTCTAAGAAGCCAAACCATTCTATGTTGTCCCCATTTTCAAGTAGTTCCAATTTACGCCGACTCTTTGGTACAACACTGCTTTGTGCTTCTCTTGTGTACTTGTGCCTCTTCGGAGCCACTTGCATATCGATTCTCTCCTTCTAGCATCCGAATCTTAGCTTTGAGTTGACCCGTTATAGTAGGTCGATAGAGAGGATGAGACATGTTGGTCTTGTCTCGTTACGAGGTTTTGGCTTTTTCGGCTTGGCTATGAACCCGCAGAGTGTGTCCTTGCCTCATCTGAGCTTCAATTTCTTCCCTTAGGTCACCGCGGTCATCCTGTTGTGTCTTTCAGGACTGTGGTATCGACAATATTGTTTCGATTGGAAGTTACAAAATTTCTTTCATGACGGAGGTTAGAGAATTTTCTTGTCTTTTACTTGCATGAAGACCTCATCTAGCAAGGTATATAGGGATGGTATTTTGATAGCGTTGTGGGTATGGACGGGTTCGCCCTAATTCTCGACGTTTTCTTCTTCTATCGACATGAGCCATTTTTTTTTTTTCTCTTTGGTCATAGGCATGTTCCTTGCTTTGGCCTTTTCGTCATCTTGGTCGAACATAGCTTCTTACGCTCCTATGTGATATTTTTCCCCGCTTAGATATTCATGATAGGATTTCGATCCTTCTAATAAACGGACAACCACAACTTGGTCCAAACTCTCAACCTGACAAAGGCGGCCAACAAAGGGTGGCATCATCGGAAAAAAAATTCAACTTCCATACCCTCTTATTTGTGATCGGGCAACCTGATATTATTGCTTCATACCCTCAATTTTTCATGATTTAAGTAGTTAAAACCCTAATTTTTTTGTGTGTAGAAAAATCATTGTGGTTGCTTTGCCTGGTATGACCCTCTTATTTGTGATCGAGCAAAGCAGGTGATACCCAAGTTGTTGAATTCTAGGCGAAGAGATGAAACAAAAATAAATCAGTTAGAAGCACATGTTAAGAGACTGGAAGCAGAGATCAAGTGCCTGGAAGAAGAATCAATAACAAATAGTACGGTGTTGGTTGAAGAAAGAAAACCCGAAACAGTTATTTTTGGATTTACGTAGTTGTAATCGGGATTATTGTAGGTTGGATGTTCTTAGGTTAACATAAAACCCATCTTAGTTTAATGATATAAACCCGTTGTATTTATTGAGTTCAATGGAATGTTTTACAGCTTGTTGGTTAATTATGTTGGTTGTGCAAAATCATGTTGTGTCGTCAATGTCTTTGTTTTAGGTCCAATTCATGTCACGAAATTGAAGACCTATTTGGGGTGGGCATGGGTTCGTTTGGTTTGGGTTTTGGGCCCAAACCGAAACCGAACTAACCAATTCGGTTTGGCTATTATCGAAACCAAACCAAACCGCCACATTGGATAAAACCGATCCAAACCGAACCGACCAAAATTGGTTCGGATCGGTTCGGTTTGGGCTTTAATGTTTTGGGCTTGTATACACAAACAAAAAAAAATTTAATTTTATAACTCCCATTTTCTTTTCAACATGCAACCTATTATTAACAAAAATTTCCAAAAAATTTAAATATAACTCTCATTTATAAAATAACCTATTATTTACAACCTGTTTTTCGACATGTTATTTATAAAAATAACTCCCATTTCGAAACATGATCCTATATATTCGAATCAAAACCGGGTAAGTGGTAACAAGTCCAAAATATAATGTGATCTAACATTAAAGTAAATTTGATCCACCACCACAAATTGAAATATACTATTACAGTCATCCAACAATCACAAATAATACAATCATCCAAAGTTCCAAACTAAATAAATAGGAAATTAAAAATATTATAGTCACTCAAATTAATCAAAAACAAGGTTCAAATTCAAACATTGAACAGATCCAAATCCAAGTATCCAATTGTCACAAGCTTTCATCATTTCTACAACAAATAAGAGAAATAATTAGCCAAAAAAATAAATACTACATTAGTACATTGAATAAATGAGTTAATTTTACAAGACATTAACATATAAATTATACATGTACCTCAACAAACTTGAAAAAATGCACGATCATGTAGCCCCTTCGTTACTTTTCATTGATTCGTCAAACTCTACAAAAAATGATGATTAAATTAATAATAAATTAAACAGAAAAATATATAAATATCAACGGCATAAAATAGCTATAATACCTTCATCCAATTTGTTATAGAACTCCACATCCTCCATGAAGAATCTATCCATATTATGAGAAGCTTTGAGCCAATTTTGAGTGGACACCAACACCTCCACCATCCTAGAGCTCAAGGAACTACGAAAGGGATCAAGAATTCTACCACCAATGCTAAAAGCACTCTCTGAAGCCACAGTAGACACTTGCATTCCCAAAACTTCTCTTAGAAGTTTGGATAAAGTACTATATTTACTTCTATAAACCCTCCACCAATTAAGAACATCCAAATTTTTATCATCTATATCCTCACAAGCATCCAATAGGTATCTTTCCACATCATTTTTTTATTTCACCACACTCTTTTCTTTGCTTGTTTTCTTTTGAACTTGGAGATTCTAACATCTTGTACACTTGAATTAGAATCATCTTGTACACAAGAAAACCCATTTCGGTAGAATCCACATCACTCAATACTTGATTGCTTTCAAAACCCACTTCATTTTTCACATACCAATCGTGATATCTGAGACATCAAATTTTCTTTCAAAATGTTGGACATGTTACTAGCAAGTGTCTCATCTCGATAAATATCACTAAAACAGTAGTCAAAATAATCCAATTTGTGTCTTGGATTAAGTACAATAGCAATCAACAACAATTGGTTAACATTTTCCATTTTCTCCAATACTTGTCAAATTTTTTCTTCATGTTAGTAGCCATTTCACCCAAAAGTGGATCAGAACTAAAACTCCATGCTTCCAATTCAGATAGAAGTGAACATACTTTATGAAGATAAATAATAGAGCTAACATGCAATGATGTATTAAACTTCAAAGTTATATTAAAAAACCCTTTAAAGAATTTTAGCATTTTCCCAATCAAAATTTGAAAGAAGTCCACCTTTTTTTTACCACCATCATCCTCGCAAAAATAACATAAGTAGTGACCATCCTCATCCACTAACCTCTCAAAGGCTCTTTGGAATTTTAATGCAGCTTTCAACATCAAATAAGTGGAATTCTTCCTAGTTGGAACATCTAAAAATACAATAGATCTGCACTCAATTTTTTCTTTGTTCGCACACTCTTTCAATTTTTGATACCTGGCAAGAGAAGATTTAACATATTTCACAGCATTGTGAATACTAACAATCAAGTCATGTACTTCTCTCAATCCCTCACATACAATTAAATTAACAATATGTGCACAACATCTCATGTGCATATATTTGCCATCCAAAATACACCCATCGTTCTCCCATCCAAGCATCTTCCTTTTAAGATAATTTATAGCAGTCTCATTTGCACTTGCTTTGTCAACAGTGATTGTGAACACTTTTCAATACCCCATTCATGTAAGCAACTCTAAATAACTATCCCAATAGTTTCTCCCTTATGGTTAGAAATCACACGAAACTCAAAATTGTTTTGAAGCACCCAAATTAGAGTCGGCAAAATGAGTCAGAAGAGACATATAATTGATAATTTGAATGGAAGTCCAAGTATCGATTAGTAAGAGAGACTCGTTAACGTTCGACACTAAAGATCCTTTTCAATTTCAACTTCTCATCCAAATATAATTGATAAATATCTCTAACAATGATTATACGAGATGGGGGTTAAATTTCGGACATAGTGTTCTACAAAATTGTCTAAATC
The DNA here is from genome assembly GCA_023638005.1 of Forsythia suspensa. Classification (NCBI taxonomy): domain Eukaryota; kingdom Viridiplantae; phylum Streptophyta; class Magnoliopsida; order Lamiales; family Oleaceae; genus Forsythia; species Forsythia suspensa. The sequence continues at coordinate 56,559,488 of CM042674.1, read as the reverse complement.
CCCGAGCTTCAACAAAACCGAAAGGTAGTTCATCCAATATTATCATCTTAGCACGTGCAAGCCTACATGCTTCCTTACCAAAGCCAACCGCTAGAAGATTGCTCCCACCACCCTCATTTTCATCGTCAATCTCAATATTTTTTGCCTTTTGTCTTCTAATCTGGGATACATCTTACATTGATTTACTAAATGGTTCCTCAACGTGCTTGTCCCATTTTTCTTACCATTACATGCATAATCTTTTCCACGGTGAGTTACAAGTACACCCCACGATTTGCCACATTTGAATTTTCTATTATTGTGAAGTGATTCCAAACATCAAAAGATTTCCTAGCCGTTTTCTCTTTCCTAAACATGAAGGAGGAATTGGAGAAAGAGAAACATTATCGATTGCAAATTTGTTGATGGGGTTGCGCTCGGTAGTTTGAGTGTCCCTGATCTACCTCCATATTTGTATCTACCAATACACAATACCAATTTCAGATTACATAAACAAACAATTTTAGCAAGCACAACACAAGACTTTCTCAAAATTTATTTAGCAGTGCACAACACCTAATCAAAATTATTGACTTCACATGGATTGGATAAATACTTCTTGACAAAATAAAATTCATACCTTCAAATTGAAAATTGTAGCAAACAACGAGCTTAGGATAGAGAAATTATGGAGATAATGCCACCAGTAGTCGATAATTAGATGTTATAAGCTTTGATTTTGTACAAAAGAAGGAGTTATTCACAAAAGAGCATAAGAGATAACCCATTACCCGATTTGTCCGAGAATTTGGGTCAAAGATGGAGGCAACTCAAAATGAGGAACTCTAAGTCTTCAAATTGGGGCTTGAGCTTAGACAAGAAATAGCGACCGGCGTCGCCTTCACATTCGAGAGAGATTAATGGACTAATGCCGATGACGCAGTGACCCGGCAATGAAAGCGATTCATAGTTCTTGATTGCTTCGCTTTAATCATCGTAAAGTATGAACTAAAATTGATGAAGATAGTACAAATGATGAAATGGATAATGAACACTACGCGGTCGATGAGAATGAGATGATGAAATGGAGAAGGAAACTACGATAAAGAGATGATAGAATGGAGAAAAGAGGTGATTTCGACTTTGATTCAGGGTTCACTGTTATTTGGAGAATTGGATATGTGGAAATGAATTGTGGACATACTGAAACGTGAAATGGATTGGGTTGGGTTGTTGGGTTGGGCCAATTGGGTTGAATTTCATTTTAGGTATGTTTTTCTCGGTTCGGTTTTTTTGGCAGTTTGGTTTGGTTTATTTGCCCGAAACCGAAACCAAACCAAACCAAACCGAATATATTTTTTAAATTAGTAAACCAAACCAAACTGCCAGGGTGTGAAAAACCAAACTAAACCGACCCGATTCAGTTCGGTTTGATCGGTTTGAGCAGTTTGACAGTTTGAATGCCCACCCCTAGACCTATTTTGCAAACGAATGTAAAGGTTGGGGACAAAAAATGGAAATAAAGTAAAAGGTTAGGGACAAAGTATACAATCATGTATGAAGGTTGGGGACTCAATTTGCGATTCATCCACAAAGGTTGGGGACTTGTTTTGCCAAACGTTGTATAACAAAAAAAAAGACGTATATATTCCTAATCTCACCGTAACTCACTGGTCAAAACATCCATCAGATTGTTTGGGCAACAATTTCACAAACACTCTAGCAATTTCACTTTCCAGATCATTCATTCAAAACATACACATATCTTCACAATCATTGATCATAGTCAATAAAGTTTTACATTCAAAAAAAGGCTTGCAATTAAGATATTCAAAATAGTTCAAAACAGCCTTCAAAACATGCTTTCATTTTCAAATAAGTTCAAACTGACTTTTTCAAGATTTTTGTTACTTAGATGGAGCTCTCTTCTTTTTACTCATGGGTTATTGGTTGGAGCTAGCTGACTTGGTCTTGCATGAACGCTTGTTGTGACTAATGTCTCCACAAATACTGCAAGTCATGTCCATCTCTTGTCTTCCTCTCTTGTTGTTTGACTTTGGAGGGTCGTCCTGTTCTCTTTTTCTTAATTTCTTGGGCCTTCCCGGTTGTTTTTAATGATGGGGTGAACCAATAGGATTCTTATCCTTTCCTGCCCAAAATTCAGGTCCTGACATTGGATTAATGAATGGATTGTAAGCATTCATAAACATCTCCTTGCTGTAACACTCATCAACGTAGTCCTCAACCTTTAGATGCCTACTTTGAATGCAACACGTAGCATGGCAACATGGTATTCCAATCAACTAAAATCTTCTACAAGATCGTGTGTTACGAACAAAGTCAACATCATATTTTTAGTCATTGTTAACTTTACCTCGCACTCCTACCCACTTGTCCATGTAGGTATACAAATACGCCAGAGTCATTCACGTTTTTGTCAATAATTTTCCAAATTTTAGGAACAAATCCATACTGCCATTTGTTCGTTGATTCTCTCTTGGTTTCCATCCGTCATGAGATAATAGCGTATCTTCTCCAAACAAGCATACCACTGGTTTGTCCCTCGCCGCAAGATTGCGGCAATAAAACTCTCACACATATTGTTGAGAAGCATGTCACATTTGGTCAAGTCCACGAAATGTGACCTACTCCATTGCGATTCCGACTTGTTTTCCAACCATTTAAATGCTCCATCACTTACAGCATGTATTTTTCCCATGCAAGTTTTATTCTGGTACAGTTGTTTCTCTAGCAGCTGCCCACAACATCATCTTCAAGTGAATACCTCGAAATTGTCCTTTGAAGTTAGAGTATAGATGTCTAACACAGAATCGATGCTCCACGCCACTTACCCACTTGTCAAGTGCATCTATCAAGTCCTTTTATTTATCACTAATAAACGTCCACCACTGAGAGTCTCCAACACCAATGTCATCCACCAAAAGCTCCAGAAACCAATTCTATCTACTTTTGTTCTCAGCGTCAACTATCGCATATACAGTCGGGTACATTGCATTCTCACCGTCAATACCAACTGCGACTAATACATGGCCACCAAAATCATCTATCAGAAAATATCCATCCAATCCTACCACCTTTCTACATCCATTAATGAATCCCTCTTTCAAAGCAGCCAAACAAATATAATCCCTTCAAAACTCTCTTACCTCACCCGCCATCATGGTCTTCAATACAACTGTGCTGCCTACGTTGATCTTCTTCAACTACTCACAGTATTTCGATAAGATTTAAAACTGCTCATTACTAGTCCCTCTGATAACCTCCAAACATTTGGTTTTCGTTCTATAACACTTCCATTTCGAAGAATTAGAAGCACAATCCTTCTTCATACTCTCCACAAACCCTCTCATTCTCCAACAGGGATCATTCATAAATCAATCCAGGTATCTCGCCGTCAAGTAAGATGTACTTGCATGCCTAGTTTCATATGTCATACTACAAGAGTGCTCCAAATTTAGAGTATTGATTCTGAATGCACAATTTTTTTTTTTGGAATCTAGCATAAATAACCCACTTGCAATTCTTATATTTGCATACAACTCGCACGTGGAGCTTGTCGTCCTTTACAAACTTCATCTTTCTAGAATGGTTCACGGAGTACTGTGTAATGGCCTTCTTCAAGACTTTATTTTCAGCAAACTTCTGACTTGCATTGACAAAAAAAGTCCAGAAAACAATAGAACTTAGTTCATAAAGGTTGGGGACCCATTTTGCAAAACACATAAAATAATGAAGCCAAAGAATTGTCAATTTGCATGGAAATGTACCTACTTCAAAATGTGGATCACTGAAATCATCGTTTTCAACAAAGATATGATCTTTGTCCTTCTTCGCACGAATAGGGTCATCACCATCTACACTTTGTAGTTCATCTGAATCTTCTTCATCAGCTTCATTCACTGCTCCACCCTCTTGTTGGTATTCTGTGAACTTGTCCCAAGTGTAGTGTCTCTCAAAATTTTCATCATCATTCAGTTGCGTATCCTCCTGCTCATAGTCTAAATCTACAAGATTCTCTTTCTCTCCTACATCATCTTCTCTATCCTCTTCTTCAACAATTGCAGCATGATCTTCACTAACTCCAGTAGTTTCATCTTCAACATTTGCAACATTTGCAGCATGATCTACAAAATGATCACTAAAGTAGTTCCCATTATCATTTGCTAGTATGTCCTCCTCCCTCCTAACAATGTCCTCGTACTCATTTCCTTGAAAAGTGTTGTCCTGAGATGCAATTAGAGGTTGCGAACCAGTTAGTGGCTGGCTTTCCGTCTTCTAATTCGTCAACATCCTCCTCCAAAACAACATTTCTCCAAAAATCATCTAATTCATTTTCTTCAAGTTACACTTTTTGTTTCCATTTCTTCAAATTCAAAAAATTCTACGATCCCATCAATGTCAGAATGTGAAGTTGGGAGATTTATATCCCCTAATTCTAACTCAGTAATGATCACATTTTCCTCATTTGGTCTCCAAGGTAGGGCTAACACTTCAGGATATGTAACCACATACACTTCTATAGTCCTAGATTTGCTAAGATCCTTAATCAAGCACAACACATCTCCATCAATCATCAACCTTAACAACACATTCGTAAGATTCATATTCAGTATCCTATAGGCAAACATGAACAGAAAATTGTACCCCAAATATTTAGCCATGGCATTTAACTCAAACATTGAAAGGCAATCGAGTCCACCCGGTCAATGTACTATGTCTACGTCCATGCAAGTACATGATGTTTACCATTCTCATGAAAACCCACCTCCATGGATGCATTTAATTGTGAAGTAAGAAGATTCCTCAGTTACCAAAAAAAACCCCCAAAAATTTTAAATTTTGGGTTAGAAAAGTTGAACAACAACTACAAATTAACAACAATAAAATAACAAACATAACATATTATGGACCCTCAACATATTATGGACCCTCTTCATCTTCTCAACGATATTGGTATTTTTTGAACGGCCTCATTTCTGGTTTATTAGCGACTCTTCGACATCCCTTCTACAAATGGACGATATGAGTGCTCTTTTGAAATTGAGACCTCACGTCGTTTTCTGGTCGAGTATGGGTAGTCTTCTCCTTCAAAGGATGTCGCCGGTTTGCCGGATTGAAAATTGTGCAACTTCTCTTCCAATCGTTCTAGAAGAAATTTGAGGGTTTTCTTGTCTGATTTATAATATGCCCACGTAAATATTGGTTTCAAACTTCAAATGAAGCCTTTTGGTGAATGGATAGATCTTTCCTTAAGTGCTCAGACGCACTGGTTGAGGTAATTGTGACGCGTAAGGTCCACGCTAGTGAGATAACGGCACATTTTAACGGAAATTGTGATTGGGAACTTGATTTGCAATTAATTCAAAAGTTTGAGATGCCTAGTGCTAAAAAAAATTAGTTTGAAGTAGATTTGTTACAGATGTAGAAGGTTAAGAACCAAAAGTGTAAATTACCCTAATTACAATTATATTCTCTAGTAATCCTACCTACCAAACAACTAATGAGAGAATTTGGAACTTTGACCTGTTCATCTTTTGTTATGGCGCGACACGTTAAGAGAATTATGTACTTTTATTTTATTTTATTTTATCATCAATAAATATAAATCATATTAGAGATTGACTTCTAATGATCTTATATCGTTAAGATCTATTTTCCACAAATTTTTTATTGCCTAATTCAAAAACAAAATCCAAAGTCAGCAGTTAGGTTTCGCTAAACAAACTAGTTTTTCTTTTAAAAAAAAAAAAAACACACACACACACACACACACAAAAGAAATTTCAAAAGACAATGGCATTGTCAACTGAACAGAAACTAGAAAATTAAATAAAAAATAAAAAATAATTTTTCCGAGAAGATAAATTAGGTTGAACACTAATAACTATTTAAAATTGTTTAATTGTGCAATTAAACAAATTTTCGTTATAACATGCTTAGAGTTATTTTCGTTCGTCACAATGAATTTAATAAATAATAAATTTTATCATATATCTCTTTTCTTTCATCATATTTAATAAAAATGTAATTAACTACATCATATTTGGTTTTAATTTAACCAATAGTTTATAATGATTCTACTAAGGAACCATCGGAGCACAAAACATTACAATTGAATATGCAAATTAATGATTAAGTTTATAACAAGTAAGAAAGAGAATTAATTTGTATAGCTAAACTAAATATCAAGGACGGATCCGGGAATTTAATACGTGGGGGTTGAAATATATAAAAGCCAATATAATAAAATTTATACATAACATAAAAAGTCACTAAATTAATATTATTTATTGAAGTTGTTCGGCGAAATTTTGAAACATAAAATTCATCTATGATAGAATCTACATCAATTTTCTCAAAGAAGTTCTCGTTCGATGAATAGTGTCATACAATCGCCTAGAAAGTCATCATCCATTTTGTTCTGAAGATTAGTCTTCACATGTTTCATTGCGAAAATGTCCGCTCTGTTGTCGCGGTAGGAATAGATAATGTCAACACAAGACGAATCAATCTAGTCATCATAATGTAATTATCTCGACCTTTTACTCGCTAATTAGCTGTTGGCATAACTCAACAAGTGTAGATACTTGAAATTGAGGATCACTCTTCTTATTTAGCCCATAATATTGCAACTTATATTCCAAACTACGAATATCTTGCACAGAAAAATCTTTAGGATAAAAATTCTCTGCAAGTGAGCAAATATCAAGACTATTATATGATTTATAGGATTCTTTAGGATCCAAAGTGACATTGAGAGAAAGGAGTTCAACTGCTGTCTCATTAAATCTTGTATCTAACTCCATCAGTACGAAATTTATCACTTCATTGAGAACATCAAAGTGATAATGATGCTCGACTATAATTCAATCTCGAGAACGATCAATTCCATACAAACCATCTAGATCAGATATGACAATATCGTTTCTTGAGCAAAAACTATTCACTCCTTGGAGAAATTCTTCCCAGACCATCTAGATCAGGTATGAAAACAATGTCTTTTTTCTCTTGGTAGAAGCTTGACCTTCCATTTGTAAATTCTAAACAAAAAAATTGACAATCTATCAACAATACACAAATAGGCTGGTAAAGCACAACTATTTGATCGTAATCCAACAAGGCACAATAATTCAATAATACACCCTCTGAGGGCAACATAATAGGCTTAAAAGACACAACAATTCAATAATAAAAACAAAGCATTAAACATAAGCCAAGAGGGTAATAAAAATTTAACGACACGATTGCAAGCGAATTAGGAAAATACCTTAAGGCTCTAAGCGTATTTTTCTTTATTTTTCCTCACATTGGTTGTTGATTTGTTCCTATCTGATAAAATCTAGTATTCAATCGCTATAATTAAAAAAAATACAATTGCAAGATAATTTGGCTTTCATCGAGTCCCTGACCGAAAAAGTAAAATATAAAATAGTTTTACTTCTCTTTTCATATTCATTATTTATACAACAATCAGTTTATATTATTCGAGATAAATAAAGTCCAACCAAAAACCAATTAATCCTCAAACCAACCAAGTAGCTCTCTAAACTCTAATTACTTAAGTCTTATAGTTTTTTTTTTCCAATAGTTCAAAAAATAAAAATAATATACAATCAGTCAATTCAGAATCTGGCATAAAATAAAATAAAAAATATGCAAAATAATATAAACATTAAAAAATGTTTAAATAAAAAAAACAAAAAATACCCGTTCTTGAGAACTGTTTTCAGCGGAAAAATAGATTTCGACAGATTTAAGGTTGGAAATCGAGCTACCAAGTTGGGTTAATAGATTTGCAACTTATTTTCAATTTGATAAAATGAAAAAAAAAAGAAAAAGAAAGAAAAAGGTCATGGAGAGTATCGCGCTCTGATTAGGGAATTGCCAAATTGGGAACCTTCCTGTGCAAAGTATGTCTTGGCGGCTGAAATTTTTTTTTTTTTTTTTTTTTTTGGTTGGGCACTTCACTTGCTCTGAAATCAATTAAGGAACTTGGGCTTTTGTGAACCTTTAAGTGTGCCATTTATTTTTAGTTGGGCAGTTGGGCTTTTGTTTAACATTTGGGTTGGGCTTAAATTTTAATTTTAAATATTTAAGTTGCAAAATTGAACTTGGGCCATTTATTTACACAAACTAATTTTTTTATTTTGGCATGGACTATTTCAAAAAAAAAGAAGAGAAAATTGCCTATAAGTCACTTCTACATGACTTGTTTTAAATTAGGTCAATTTTTTTTTTAAAATTGTGATTAAGTCATCACTGTCAATAATATTTTAAATTAATTTCAAAATCACTCCTATAATCCATATTTTCTATCCACGAGTTCTTCCACCCCAACAAACCACCTCCACCTCCCGTGACAACCTTCTCCACCTTGGCGATCTCCGACGAGTGCTTCTCTCGGTGCAATGTCACTTTTTAATTCCCAGCAGCGTTCGGTGGAGGAGGTCACTTTTAATTCACCATAATTTGGGTACTATTTTTTGGCGTGGGGCTGAATTTGATGGTGTGAGGTGGGTATGGGTGCAATGAGGATGACCGAATGTGGTCCGGTGAAGTCCGGGTCCGTGGTATTGGGTAGGGTCTACCATAAGAAATCGGTTACGGTTTCTTGTTTTTCGATCATTTTGCACACATGAATAGAAATCAAGTCGTGTTTATTAGTTGTTGGAGTCAGATGGGCTTTTGTCTATGATTCAAATTTCAGACGTCTGGATGAATATTTATATAATGGAAGATTATGCAAGAGAATAATGGCATATGGTTGACAGGGATTGTGCCTGGCATTTTTTCAATCTGTCAGACTGGTGAATATGTTTTCCTTGCAACACACAAGCAAGTATTGGTTTATCAAAGAAATAGCTGAGTTTGGAAGGAGATGTATTATGTGAAGAACAATGCCACCCTGCCATTGTGGTTCTCTGCACATGTTTTTCAGAGTACAATTTTATCTTGTCAATAAGGTATAAGGTGTAGATGCTGGATTGCATACTTGATGTTGGTGATTTAAATTTTGAATGTACATGTCTAATTGGGTTTTTTTTTCTTATAGTCTTTGATATTGTTAATGTATCCGTGACTGACTTGCAAAGTTTGCAATTTAGTCATCAACCAAAGTTTTGAAGTAGTGCTAGATTGTGTAAATCAAGGATGGTGATAGTTTCATAAAAACATGTTTTATGGTTCTATGATGAAAGTTGGCCATTAGATTATTTCTCGTGTTGTTAATTAGTCATGAAAGTTGTTTATACAAAACCAGTATCACAATAGTAATGGGCATAGAATTCGCATACGTGCTCAGAATTTTTATTATAATATATTTTCGAAATGGTCTCGACGAGCCGGTCAAGACCAGTCGCTTCGCCACTGCGTACGATGGATTTTAGCCATTTGAAATCATCTCTTTAACTTAAAATGACAATCTTTAATTTTTCTTGTCAAAACAGTATCATACATATTAAAAACAAGATCACAAAATATTATCATAATAGAAATGACATAGAATTCACATACGTACTCGGAATTTTTATTATCATATGTTTTCGAAATTGTCTCGACGAGACGGTCAAGACCAGTTCATTTGCCACTACGTACGATAGATTTTACCCGTTTGAAGTCATCTCTTTAGCTTAAAATGGCAATTTTTAATTTTATTGTCAAAACGTATCATACATCCTCTAAAATAGTATTATAGATAAATGTTATACATGAAAATATGTTGTTCAAGTCCATTGATACTGTTTGCATTCAATAACATTATCATAGATTAAAATAGTATCATAGATGTTTTACTAGTTGAAGTAATTAAACTGTTCTTAAAATACTCCATTAGTATTATAAGACCATTGATACTATTTGCACTCAATAACATTATCATATATTAAAACAGTATCATAGATTAAAAGTAAGACATTCAAACAGTATCATATGAACCTCTTTTAATCTATGATATTGTTTAATTATGGCAAGGTTTGAACCTGTGATATTGTTTGAATGTCTTAATTTTAATCCATGCTATTGTTTTAATATCTTAGTTTTAATTCATGATATTGTTTAATTATGGCAAGGTTTAATAGGTTGAAACTTTGTCATAAACCTGCGATACTGTTTAAATGTCTTAATTTTAATCCATGATACTGTTTTAATCATATGATACTGTTTGAATGTCTTAAGTTTAATCCATGATACTGTTTTGTTTTGTCTAGGTAATGTGCATTAGTATATTTTGATATTGTTTTAATCCATGATACTGTTTTAATCATATGATACTGTTTGAATGTCTTAGTTTTAATCCATGATACTGTTTTGTTTATGTAATGTGCATTAGTATATTTTGATATTGTTTTAATCCATGATCTTGTTTTAATCATATGATCTTTGTTTGAATGTCTTAGTTTTAATTCATGATCTTTGTTTTGTTTAGGTAATGTATATTAGTATATTTTGATATTGTTTTAATCCATGATACTTTTTTAATCCATGATATTGTTTGAATCTATGTGGAATGAATTTTATTTATGATATCGTGCTTTTATCTTTGATATTGTTTAATTATGACAATGTTTGAACCCATGATACTGTTTGAATGTCTTTGTTTTGTCTATGATACTGTTTTAATCCATGATAATGTTTTGTTTAGGTAATGTTCATTAATATAAATTGATCTTGTTTTAATCTATGTTTTAATTTATGATCTTTGTTTTGCATAATCTGAAGATCAAACAAAACATATGACCAATTAAACAAGATCAAAGATAAAAGCATGATATCATAGTCATGTGTGTTGTTTGATCTTGTATTATACAAAACGATTGTCACAAAAAGCGAGATCACAATAGTAATGATCATAGAATTTGCTACGTGCTTTCGAAGTTTTATTATAATATGTTTCGAAATGGTCTCGACGAAATTTGGTCAACACCGGTCCCTTTGCAGCTTTGCACAGACGATGGATTTTAGCCATTTGAAGTCGTCTCTTTAACTTAAAATGACAATCTTTAATTTTTCTTGTCAAAACAATTATCACAAATCGTCTAAAAGCAAGATCACGAGATTAATGTACATCCTTTTGCTGCAAATTAAAGCTCTTCCAAGGTATCATTAAAAATAGAGAAAAAAAATCAGCAAATTTCACTATCATTAGAAACAGTATCATATATTGAAACACATCTATTGAAACAGTATCAAGCATTTTACATGTTCTAACATAAAACCCTAACTCACAATAACTACATTATCAAAAACTAGTTGAATCGGTTTATCCAAACTCCATTTATTAAAGCGCATTGCATATGTTTCAATTGGAACAATATCTCAATATTTTCATGATTATTTTTAACCGAAAATGGTTACTTTATACAAAAATAAAAATAAAAAAAATATGGTCGCCATTGAAATATCGACTTTCGAATTGTTTGTATGCGGTTCTGATTACGGTGAGAAGAATCAAACACAAGAAGAAGATGAAAATTGTTAAAAGTAAATGAAGGAGTTTCTAAACAGCTATTGAAATGTTTTGTTTAGTTTTTACGTGTTTAAATGACAGATTTTACAATTGGAGGGTATATTGGTCTTTTAGTAATAAAGTATGACTTTAGTTAAATTAAGATTATATCATATGACTTTTCAACTCACTATGACGTTAACAGTGACCGGCCCAAAATTTTCCCAAAAAAAAAATTGGGTTTTCATTTTTGGATCTGGGCCTGGATTAGATAACATCAATTTTAAATACAAATTTAACATGTTATAATATTTCTATCAAGTAAAGAAACTTTCACATAGAAGTGTCAAGCAGGTAAGCCGAACAGCCGCAGATCGGCCCAACCATGGAGGCCCATAACGCATGGTCAACCCGTGAACCAAGCGGCAGTTCACGGTACATTAGGCAGTTAGAGCCGAACCGTCGATTGGGCGGTTCAAACATTAGACGAGCCAGCCATTAATATTATAAAAAAATCTACGTCGTGATGTGACAAGTCGGCTGCTTGGCTATTGATCAAAGCGGCGAGGGTGATTTCTTCTTGCATGCCCGCAAAATTCGCAGCATACAACAAATAAAGCCAAAAAAAAATAAAAAGTATTAAAAAATTGTGTGTAATTGTGTTGTCCCATCACACTTATGTACTTTTTCAAAATTTGAATTTGTGGAAAGATTGTGTGTGGTAGTGTGTATGTGTATATAACGTTTTAATTCTTGTCATCTATATATTTGAACAAACACATCAAATTTAAACTACACAAATATCATCTCTCATTCTCTCCTCATCTCTCGTGATTTTGCTTACATATTAGTAATTTAACACATTTTTTTTGCTATAAATGTAAACATTTTTTTGAAGAAAAATAAGTTAATAATTTTTTTAAAAATTATTTTTATTCAGATCGGCCAAATCGCGGATCGGCCAGCGGGTGGGCGAATTCGCGTTCAATTTTCGTAGGCCAAACTTTTTCTAATGTGAGTACATCACGGGCTTCATCGGAGGCGAGTCGGCCCGACCCGCCGACTCAGATTGACACATCTACTTCGACACACCTCATTTAAGCTCTTTACGATTCTTTGTGCATGTTTGGATCATATAACTATAATGGACTAGTGACCGTGAGCGTAAACGTGAGTAACAATAAAACGCTTTGTTCGTAACACGCAAATGGGTGTTAATCGAATTTTGCTCAAACGGACATAAGAAATATTGGAATCCACCAATTAATGGAAAAAGCGAAATATTATTAATCCATCAAAAAAAAATCCTTCAAAACCTCCACGAGTGTTTAAAGACATAAAACGAAACCTTAATTCTCTAGACAAACCCGAATAAAGCTAAAAATTACTAAAATGACGAAAATACCTTTAAATAAATTGCTAAAATGGACCCCCAAACGATGGAATTTGACCAAAAAGTTTGACAATGTTGGCCAAATGCCATGATTGTCATCCGAAATAATTACGCTCGTCTAAATTCGACACCGAAATTTGAAAGTTACACGTGTTTAGTAGATCCTTCTTGTTTTTCTTCTTTTCTATCTAGTTTAGGATCTTGTCTTCTAAATGTTGCGCATCAACTAGATAGTATTTAACAAAAATAAAATAAAATATCGATCGTCAATACTATCCATTCACATTCAATATTAATTACCAAATATGCTTGTTTTTGTTAGGTTCCGAAAGTGAGCTAAAAGAGTCAGCGAAATATGCAATAATATTTCTATCAAGTGCAAAGATGCCTTAAGATACCTCATTTACCTCATCACGACACTTTGTGTATATTCGTTCACGTAAAATTGTACAATATTAGACAAGTATTTAAACAAAAAAAAAAACTAAAATTTTGTTCCATTATTATCCAACACTAGTAAACACCGGTAGCGTTGCACGTGGTATAATCATTATTTTGAAGTTAACAATGTAGAATGAATATTTATATTCATATGAAAGAATTACTAATCTATTGATGGAAATGGATTATTATGATTGCGAGATTTAATTGTTAAGATGTGATATCTAATATTTCATAAAAAAAAGCTGATTAAGATGAAACATAGTAATATCGTTACATTAATTAATATTAAAATATGATCATAGTTGCCAGATTGATAATAAATACATTTAGTGAAAATCATTCTTGTCATTGTCGAATTAGGATGAAAGTAGTACATAGTCATAGAGTGTCAAATTAAAAAATACAACCGAATTGAAATCGAATGAGATGATTTATTTTTTACGAATCATTGTTCCTTCGAATCACATAACTTGTTAAACCTTAAATGTTAGGACGTCCGTATCGATGAATTCAAAGATGCATGTGTAACTAATCTTGATATTTTTTGTTGCTACATAATCAGCATATCTTATTGTGAAATAGCGTAAAATGCCATTTGATCTTGTGTTGGCACTGAAAGACCAGTTATGAACATTATGTAAAGATCTCGACAAGCGAGTTCTTGCAAATGTATCTGACACATACTGCAAATTGATAAACAAAAATATGTTATGACAGAGGGCATTTGTGGGGGGTAACATTTGGTAAATACTATGTGTGTGTGTGTGTGTGTGTGAGAGAGAGAGAGAGACAAAGAGACAGACAAAGAGACAGACAGAGACAGAGACAGAGACAGAGACAGAGACAGAGATAGACAGATAAATTAGGTCGTTAGAAAAAGTTGCAAAGTCTACAATTATTTTAGAATTATTAGAACAAGGTAGATATTTGATAAGAAAAAATAAATTACAATCTTTTGTATGGCTGGAGTCTTAATTCTATTTTAACTTCGAATGAAGGATAAGATGAAGTTCGTGAATTGTCCTAAAGTTCTGGTTGTAGTACTCCCTCAAGGTCGAATTTCATTTATATTTGAAGACAACCAAGTACACATCCTTAAGAGAGAAGTGGTCACAAAAATCTTCCCATCCTTTAGCAAGAAATACCGTGTTTGAAGAATTTCCAAAATTTACAAAACAATTTCGTTAACTGATTGCATTTCAAATATGAAAACTACTTCTAAATCGGAGATTTTATTTTATCTTTGTGTGTTATAGAGAAAATTATGTAGAGAATAAATTCATATTAATTAAATAATTTTTTGCTTGAATAATGAATTGTAAATTTTGAATAACTTTGATCCCAAGAATATTTATATTCAATTCAATAACACTTCACAAATTATGTACATTAATAATATAGTGAGTTGCACGTGCAATATATACATTTATGATGCGTTTAATAATGTTGATGTATTTATGACATAATAGAAAATTTTAAATAGTCACGACTTGTCCTTAAAATTATCTTTTCTATCAATCAAAAATTTCATAAAATACATACATACAATCAATATAAGAAACAAATGTTACCAATAAATATTAGGTGCATTTAATTGATTTTTTCATCAAGTGTTTCCCGAGAAATTATTGATTTTAAGAAGTCTTTCATTTATCAAGATCAAAGTTACATAATTTTCAAAGTATAATACAATATTAGGTGCATTTAAAATCATATGAATTGAATATAAAAATATGAGATATCTACAAAGATGAAAACTAAGTAAACAATAATATACGAGAGTATACCAAGTTAAAAGACAAATCGTGGACTACTATGAAAATACATTGTTGTAGTCTCACGCACACGCAATAAGATACAAATATAAGAGTCATATTCTAGGGTTATTTTTCGATGAAACAATACATATCTCGAGGGAAAGATGGTATCCAATGTTTTGTGACAATAAGGGTACTTAAGATTGCGGTTAATGAGCGACTTCACAAAATGAATGTGTTCTAGAATAAGAGGCGGTACTTAGGATTATAGAAGAAAGATAGAACAAAAGTGAATATTTTCAAGACTCTTATATCAACCTTATATCAACCAAAGTGAGTCAATTAGATTTTTGCTTTACTTTTACACAAAAGAAGTGGTTCAACCTTCTAGTCAAACTTAACAAAATTCCCATTATACTTAAAACAAAATTTGTGAAAAATTTTCTTCCGCTTTATATGCATAATTACATTTTAAAATTACTTGTTCAATCTTCTCGCAACACATTTAACCACAATTTGTGTTCTATAAAAGAATTCTCTTTTCAAATTAATCAAGCAATAAGTTGCCTTGCATATAGAGGATCTCGTAGGCTCTAAAAGATACGAAAGTAAAGAATGCTCAGAACATTATGAAATATACCTTGTGTCCATGCCTTTAATAAAAGTAGAGAATACTCGGCATTTTCCATCAAGAGAGGTCGTTGCAAAGAGTATTTAAGAATATTATTAAGTAAGTAAAAAAAAAAAAAGAAATTTGAAAGTAATCCAAACCGCTTGAACAACTTAAGTGGATAAACAACACAAAAGTAAATGTCTTTGCTTGGATAGTCGTAGATTCATTAATATGATAGCACATGAGAGCCAATCACCGTAGGTCCGTCAACTTTCTCTTACTAATGAGTCATGATCTCAACCTAAGCCAATAATCCTTAGTGATGTCTCGCAAATTCTTGAATATTTACCTTATTGACACGTTCCAATGCTCTCGGGATGCAAAACCGTAGTATAATTTTTAAGTGAATTACTAAATCACTACCATTAGGAGGCACACATGCCTTTATCCATCTAACGAGATAATGATGAGATCTTATCAAGAAATTTCGACAAATATAACACAAGACTTAATTATAATCAATCCATTTGATTACAAAGAGACTAATAAAAATGGCCTTAAAAAAAACCAAGTAAAACTTGACAAAAACAATGAAAGCAAAAAATAAAGCAACGGCCAATTATTAAAAATGTGAAGGAAAAAAAAGAGAACAAAAGAAATATCTCTTAATTAATTGAAAACGGATGAGCCATAAAAGAGACCACATAACAAAACATAGAAATTAAAAATAGCCCCATAAAAACAAAGTGTAAAGAAAATTTTCAAGAAAATCAATTTCTAAATTGGGAAAAATAGTTCTTATAAAGCTATTCCTAAAAATATTTAATTATGACCAAATATGTACTCTTCTAAACTCATGCTCCATTGTATTACTTCAAAACTCACATTGCCATTAATTATCTCTTGTTATATCCGAAAACATCAAAATGAGAAGTAAATCTATGTATATGTGACTATTCAGTTCTAGAGGTTTATGTATAGTATAGGCAATAGTTTTCACGTGTGTATTAACATCTCATGAAATGTTATATTAACACCTCGTCCTGAAATGAACGTCTAGATAATGACGAAGAAACACCAGACTATTGAAACTTTGAATTGCATTGCTTCATGTCATTGTCAAAACTATTGTTGCATCCACTCCATTTCCTTTTTTCATTTTTTACAATCGATTAGATTAAAAAATGTTTAGAATTCGCATTTATCCAAAATTTTCCAAATCCACAACATAGTTAAGATGCAAATTAATCAGAATTTAATTTACCTAGCTTACACTGTGATAATTCAATATTTTGAATAGTTGTGGAAATCCCATTCAAAAAAAAAAAATTATAGAATCAAAATGTTCAAGAAAATTTATTAGGAGAAAAATTCAAGCTTTTTAAACAATTCAAATAAAATAGAAACTGGACCGATTACTCTAAGCAATAAAAGAAGAAAGCCTATCAAGAAAATTTACTCCACCACTTATATATATATATATATATATATATATATATATATATATATATATATATATATATATAAAACTATCGACATTCCGTAAAAGAAAAATGTAAAAATTAAAAATGAAGACAAATAAAACTGCCCATGAGATAGAAAGATTAATCTATGATTGAGTGATAATTTTGAAAAAGAATCCAAATTGGAACCTCCCAATAAGAGTTCTTGCAGAATTGATTGATGGGCTTTCAACAATTTGTGATTGTGAAGATAAATATGTCAACCAAAATTCAAAAATTCATTACGTTAACCCTGAAAATGTTTTAAAACAACACACTATACCTAAAGAAACATCTACAATATATTAAAAAAAACACAAAAAAATCATATTTAATAGAAACAAAATCAATCACTATTAAAACCAACCCCTAAAAGTCAAACATCAGGCATATGGTGTAACAAATGAGTAAAAATAATCAAAGGCCATTGAAAATAAAGCAAAAATATGTCATTTCAAGTAAGTAAATTCACAATTTACAATGGCACACATGTGGATGATTAGTAGAGTTCAATTTCCATATAAAATGGCAAAGTCGGCCTAAAGAAATTTCAGTGAGATAGAAATGGACTCATCATCATACTACAATATATACTAATAATTTGTTGCTTATCAGTTACTCATACTATACAAGTGCAACGATGGCATCAGAATACTCATAGTGGCCCCATTTGATTATCCTGACGTCTCCATTCCTTTTACCAAATGTTGCCAACTACAAGGCATAGAAGAAATATGAATATATATTTGATAACCTATATCTAACAAGAAATTCCAAAATCCATATTAGAAAGAGTATTATCTTTGGTAAAATAAAAATTATGCAAGAAGAGAAATAAAATACTAGTGCGCTAGACTATGCTCAAAAAAACACTTATAGGCTCT
Source organism: Forsythia suspensa (assembly GCA_023638005.1). Lineage (NCBI taxonomy): Eukaryota > Viridiplantae > Streptophyta > Magnoliopsida > Lamiales > Oleaceae > Forsythia > Forsythia suspensa. Next base: position 56,541,452 of record CM042674.1, on the reverse strand, counting down.
TTTAGAGAATAATCTAGATTGTTATACTCCTAGTTTTCAAAAACCTAAAATTCAAGGTTCATCATGGATATCAATTTAGGTTTTTAATTTCCAATAAAAAAAAATTACAAGAATCTCACATTTACGAATCAAAACAAAAGGTAAGCACCGGATGTCAAAATTTCTAGTTGTTAAAATCTAAAAAAAATAAATCAAAAATAGAGAACAGGTGATAAGTGTAATTTATACACTTATATTGATTCCTTAAATGAAGAGTTTTTGTATAATTCTAAGTATTTTAGAGTCGATATCTATTGAGTTTTTGTTCATTTTTGTGATTGTAGGACAAAATCCCCGAACTCAAGTCACATTGGTGAAATCGGTGAGTAAATGAGAATAAATTGAGTTTTTGAAGTGAATATCAAGAGCCAAACATTAGAGGATGAGAAAGAAGATACATCAATAGATTTAAGGTGTGTTGGAGTGACAATGAAGAGTTGAAGTAAATGATCAAACACCGAAAGTGAAGAAGCAAATTGAGAAACTACAATCAAGCATGTGGATAAATTAGAGTACAACCTTTGGTACAAACATTTCCATAAGGCAAATGATATACCATTGGAAAGATAATTGAATTATGGTTCTAACGCTTTTTACGGATTGCAATTTGGAGTTTCCTACAAGAAGTTATGACCGTTTGAAAATCAGTCGTCGGCGGGACAGAACTCTGTCCGCTCGAGCGGGCCGGAGGCTCGCTCGAGCGGACCTTCGGCCGAAAACCTGCTCGTTCTGTCCGCTCGAGCGGCCGTGGCACCCGCTTGGGCGGACAGATATGCGGCCAAAGACTTATTTAGGTTAAAAATCTATTTTTGGAAGATTTTTGGAGACTTTGGGTACAAAATTCAACCCTAATTGAACCCATATAAATAGGAAAACTCTTATAACAATTAGGGAGTTGAATTTGGAGAGAACGAAGAAGGCAAAACACAAGATCTTTACAAGAATTTCTTCATCCGGGGAAGATTATTGAGATTTCAAGCAAGAGATTTTGGGATTCTTGGGCAATCCATTGAAGACATTCAAGAGGGCCAATTTCATCTTCAAAGTTCTTCTTGCAATTAAATATTCCGGGTGATGAATTCTCCATTTATTATGTGTTTTTGTAAATCAAACATGATGGGCTAAGCTCTTTATGCTAAGGATGATAATGTAAACCATATGTTGAAGTTTTAATTCAAGAATTCCCGTTTTTAATCTTAATTTGTGTTTGTTTGATTTATGCCATGGTTTTAATATCCGTTTGAATGATTGATCACCGTTTGAACGTGTTTGTGATTTATTTTCGTTTTCGAAAGGTTCAAAATAGATTAGCTCATTATGGTTTTAAACACTAAGTCCTATAGAGATTAGAAATAATTTCCTATGCTTGGTGCAATCAAATTTGATAATCTTGATATTGAAAGCGTTTTTGTATATTCGTATTCAAAATAGGAATATTTTGGAACTTATATGAAAATAGATTTAATTTCGCTTTCGAAAGAGATTATTAGATAACTTAGGATTATCGATTGTTAATTTGAACACAAATTGGATTAGAACGTGGGATTTTGAGGATTAAGATAGATATTAATGGTGGAGTCAGATTCCTAGCATAACTCATTTACTTAATTTTTCTCCAAAAAACTATATTTTGCACTTAGTTAAATCGTAGTTTTAGTTAAGAGAATTTCATACTTTCTTAATCCAAACATTTATTGTGTGTATTCGATTTAAGCTCGAATTGGTCGAAATTAAGCTAAAGTCTAATCCTCGTGGGAACGATACTCTTTACTCACTTTTTACTATTACTTGTCAACGAACCCGTGACGCTATGGATTTCACCGAACAAGTTTTTGGCGCCGCTGTCGGGATTAAGATTTTTAGCTTAAGTTTTGTTAATTTTAGCTTGAATTTAATTTTCTTTTTATTATTATTTTTTCTTTGTTTCTCTCATACTTCTTTTTGCTCCTTTTAGGCAGTTGCAGTCGTTTTATGCTTGATTTGGAAGATCTTGACCCTCTGCCATTTGATCCCGAGATCAAAATAACCTTTTGTCATCGAAGAAGAGGATAGAGAAATACACCAAAAACAATAATGACAGACGATGAGGACGACATGCTTGTTGGAGATGTCTTTGCAATGTGCCAGGCTAATATAGTGAGAAATGTTGCAACTTCTGAGATTTATGAGGACGACATGCTTGTTGGAGATGTCTTCGCAATGTACCAGGCTTCAACTTGTCCACTAACGAATTTATTCACATCGAACATTGAAGAAGTTAACTATACTTTAATTTCCCGCGTCAACGTAACTATCCTTACTCCAACACTTCTAATCCGTAATGGAGAAATCATTCAAATTTTTCTTGGGGTAACCATCGTAATCAAGAAAATCAAAGTCAAGGAAAACCATCCGATTTCAACAACTTGGTATCCAACAAATAAGCAGGAGAACAAGCCATCGTTGGAAGATTTAATGTATCAAGACATTAACAAAAGCGATAATATTCTACAAAGACCAACAAAGCTTCACTTAAAAGTGCGGAATTTGATTAGAGATGATAGCGGTAGCTTTATCTCGAGAGTCCACAAGGCACCTTTCAAGTGACATGAAGCCAAGCCAATGGAACACGTGCAAGCATTACAATAAGGAATGATGAACAATCGCCCGAGATTTTGGACAATATACATATAATCCAACCAGAGGAAGCACCAATTAAAGAAGAAGATTATGTAGAGAAAGTGATGTTAAATGGGAAAATGAAAAAGTGATAATTAATGATGTTGCACTTATCAAGCAATTATCCGACTCTCCTCTTTTTCTAAAATTGATTTTGTGATCAAGATCGATGAGGAAGTTGAAGTTTTCGTAGTTGTATTCGAGCAAGGTGCTAATCGAAATCATATTTTTACGAAGGGCTTAAATTCAAATTTTTGAAGATAAACGAAAAATGGTGCAAAATCAATAGTTGCAAGCAAAGCAAGTCCTCCAAAGCACTATTTAAAGTGCCGTGAAACAATTGTTACAAAGTCAAGCTAACGACTCTAAACAAGCGCTTATTGGGAGGCAACCCAATTTCTAACCCTTTATTTACTTGCTTTTAAGTAATAGTTTTAAGTAAAATTTATGCATCTAGGTTGTCGTCATCCTTTTGTATGAAATTTCTCAATTATCACATAATATATTTCTTGATTTTGTAGGTCACTCACAAAGTGTTCGATGAAATACTTTAACCGTAAAATTTCTTCAAAGGACTTGGAAGATTCACTATAAGTTTGGGAAAAATAGCATGGTCGATTCAAAGTGCTCAAATACTCTAACCATAAAAAAGAATACTAGGGGAGTATCGCGATCCTTCTCTTTATTTTCATAATTTGTCTTCGTACTTACATTGGGACAATGTTGATTTAAGTTTGGGGTGTAGTCGATTTGTTGAGTCAAGTTTTTATTATTATTTTTTATTTATCTCGAGTATGTAGTGGTAAAAAAAAAAGTCAAAAATATTTTTTTTGTGTAACATAGTTGGACAACTTGCTAGCTTATTATGATTTCTATTTGATCTAAGATTAATTGTTGAAAATGATTGAGTATTGCTACAATGTGCTTAGTTTTGTTAAAATTCCTTATCCGTGTGAGACTTAAAACTACTTTGAGCACATAGCTATTTTTGTTGTTGCTTATGTTTGGAGACAAGTTATGTGATGTAAATGGAGACTTGAGTTTAAGACTTTGGATAGTGTTTTTGATTTTCATGTACCCGCTTGAAAAATTCACTAAACCAACATTTGAGAATAAGTTTGGGGTGATTGAGTCGATAACGGTGATAGTTTAGAGAAGTGATGATTCAGCCTTTATTGAGAAAATTTATAATTAGTTTAAGTTGACGGGTTGAAGCTAGGCATTGACTATTTTCTAGAATTCTAATCCCAACTTTCGGTCCCAATGAAAGACATTGCACTAGTCAAGGCACATCGAGTAGGAAAAGTTGCCTATTGATGTGTGAAAGCTAACCTCGAGTAATCGGCCCTATGTATCAACAATATATAAGAGACGATCTACCATGGAAGAGGGCTGCCTCAAGATTAGAGCGAAAACTACCTACCGTGGTGAATAAAAAGAAAAAAAAAACAAAATTATAAAGAAAAGCAAAGAGTAATAAACGAAATAAAAGTATCGTGCATTTGCTCGACTAAGTCTTGGACAAGAAAGGAGATTTAGATGCCTAGTTAGTTTGACTTGCTTAGTGATGACCTAGATACTAGAACACTTGACATCGTGGAGAATCATTGCCTATCTAAACTTCTCCTTAATCGCTTAGATCCTTCTAGCTTGAGATGAAGATTAAATGTGAATCAAGCCTTGGTTGAAAGTCATCGGGAGAAGTGATAGATACTTGAATATGGTGTGAAATTTACGAGAGGAGAAAAGAAAATATGACCATTGAGGGTTGGGATTGAAAGACTTAAGAATCTATTTGTTTGCATAACTCTATCCAAATTCAAATAATAACTGAAATAGTTATTAACACACACACACAAGTCGAACATTGGATAAGTGTTAAAATCTTTTATATAGCAATATTTGGACCTTTTTCTTGAATTAAATGATTAGACCTATACTAGAGGCGAAAGTGGTAAGAAGTCCAACGGTGTGCAAAATTTTTCATTGCATGCATTTGAGTCTTTTCTTTATCTTATTTTTGCTCGGGACTAGCAAAAGTTCAAGTTTGGGGGTTTGATAAGTGTAATTTATACACTTATATTGATTCCTTAAATGAAGAGTTTTTGTATAATTCTAAGTATTTTAGAGTCGATATCTATTGAGTTTTTGTTCATTTTTGTGATTGTAGGACAAAATCCCCGAACTCAAGTCACATTGGTGAAATCGGTGAGTAAATGAGAATAAATTGAGTTTTTGAAGTGAATATCAAGAGCCAAACATTAGAGGATGAGAAAGAAGATACATCAATAGATTTAAGGTGTGTTGGAGTGACAATGAAGAGTTGAAGTAAATGATCAAACACCCGAAAGCTGAAGAAGCAAATTGAGAAACTACAATCGAAGCATGTGGATAAATTAGAGCACAACCTTTGGTACAAACATTTCCATAAGGCAAATGATATACCATTGGAAAGATAATTGAATTATGGTTCTAACGCTTTTTACGGATTGCAATTTGGAGTTTCCTACAAGAAGTTATGACCGTTTGAAAATCAGTCGTCGGCGGGACAGAACTCTGTCCGCTCGAGCGGGCCGGAGGCTCGCTCGAGCGGACCTTCGGTCGAAAACCTGCTCGTTCTGTCCGCTCGAGCGGCCGTGGCACCCGCTTGGGCGGACAGATATGCGGCCAAAGACTTATTTAGGTTAAAAATCTATTTTTGGAAGATTTTTGGAGACTTTGGGTACAAAATTCAACCCTAATTGAACCCATATAAATAGGAAAACTCTTATAACAATTAGGGAGTTGAATTTGGAGAGAACGAAGAAGGCAAAACACAAGATCTTTACAAGAATTTCTTCATCCGGGGAAGATTATTGAGATTTCAAGCAAGAGATTTTGGGATTCTTGGGCAATCCATTGAAGACATTCAAGAGGGCCAATTTCATCTTCAAAGTTCTTCTTGCAATTAAATATTCCGGGTGATGAATTCTCCATTTATTATGTGTTTTTGTAAATCAAACATGATGGGCTAAGCTCTTTATGCTAAGGATGATAATGTAAACCATATGTTGAAGTTTTAATTCAAGAATTCCCGTTTTTAATCTTAATTTGTGTTTGTTTGATTTATGCCATGGTTTTAATATCCGTTTGAATGATTGATCACCGCTTGAACGTGTTTTTGATTTATTTTCGCTTCCGAAAGGTTCAAAATAGATTAGCTCATTATGATTTTAAACACTAAGTCCTATAGAGATTAGAAATAATTTCCTATGCTTGGTGCAATCAAATTTGATAATCTTGATATTGAAAGCGTTTTGTATATTCGTATTCAAAATAGGAATATTTTGGAACTTATATGAAAATAGATTTAATTTCGCTCGAAAGAGATTATTAGATAACTTAGGATTATCGATTGTTAATTTGAACACAAATTGGATTAGAACGTGGATTTTGAGGATTAAGATAGATATTAATGGTGGAGTCGATTCCTAGCATAACTCATTTACTTAATTTTTCTCCAAAAAACTATATTTTGCACTTAGTTAAATCGTAGTTTTAGTTAAGAGAATTTCATACTTTCTTAATCCAAACATTTATTGTGTGTATTCGATTTAAGCTCGAATTGGTCGAAATTAAGCTAAAGTCTAATCCTCGTGGGAACGATACTCTTTTACTCACTTTTTACTATTACTTGTCAACGAACCCGTGACGCTATGGATTTCACCGAACAACAGCAAACAAAATTTTCTAGAAAAAATTAAAAATTGGGTGAAAATAGCCTTTTTCCATAATCAATTCGCACTCCTTCGCTTGAATCAATTAACCACACTAACACTCACTCAAATATCATTAAGAAAACAATAGAGTGAACAAATAATAAGTAGAAAATGAGAAAAAACCAGGGACCTTCACAACCCAATAGAAGTGATGAATAACGAATCAAATATGCACGCCTCTAGAAGTTTCCATGGTTGGTGGAGAGTAAACAAATAATAAGTAAAAAAAGGAGAATAACAAGTTTTAAACAACAAATTACATATCCGTCTCTTAACAATTAAAAGAACCATTGAAGACGACTTTCAGATTTGGAAAAAAAAAAATTGACAGTGAGAAGACGACTTTGTATTTGAGGACCAATTCTTATGAATACTGCATTTCAATTGGCTCTTTTAATATAGTTACTAGTGGATGCCCGTGCGTTGTACGTGGTAGAACCCTAATTGAGTATTTAGTGATATAGAATAAATATTTATATTAATTTAATTCAAACTAACTATATTTAGTGTGTGTTTGGAAGGGCTTTTTGAAGCTCCAAAGCACTTTCAAAGAGTAAAAGTTCTTTTGATTAAATTTATGGTTGTTTGGCAAAAAATAATAAGTGCTTGTTGACTAAAAAAACAGTTTAAAAATCTGTTTTAGAGAAGCCCAAATTTTGAGCTTCTCTAAAAGCTATATTTGAGTTTTTATGGAAAGCTACAATTAACATTTAATGAAACATTAAAATTATCAAAATTATCATTAATTATCATTAATAAAAATAGAAATAAAACTTTTTAACTTATATCTTCTTCAACATTTCAATTCTTTCATTCTCTCGCTCTTCTTCTTCTCTGTCCTCTTCGTTAAAAAAAATATATTTTCATTCAATAAAGAGTTTTGTCGATGTGTATGAGTTCAAAGATAAGTTTATTAATTTATTTGCCACATTAATTCTTTATATAAAATTGTCACTTCATGTATTTATATAAAGTGAAATTATATGTTGGCGTGTTCAATAATATAATAAAAATTACATCTAATATGTTTAATTTAAATAAATTAATTTTAAGTCATATGATATATATTAAAATAATTGTGATATCATAACGTTATGAAATAGGATATGAAATAAATATTATTTATAAAAGAAACTAATATTAGATATGTAATAATTAATTATTATTTTGTCAAATAAATATAAAATTTATATAAAAGTACTTTTGTAGTTATGCAACCAAACACTCTATTTAATATTCACAAGAGACTTTTTGAATTCACAAGATTTTTGAATTCACATCAAACAATCAACCCGCTTTTTAAAAAGCTCTCACAAAAGTTCTATCAAGAAAAGATCTATTGCTAAAAGCTCTACTCACCACAAATTGCTCCAAACGGACCCTTAACATATGTAGTATCTTTAGCAATATATTAAAGAAATATAATGTAAGGATGAAAATGGAACTTTATGATTGGAATATTCGAATTGACATGCGGTACTTAATATTTAATAAAGAGTAGTTAAAGATTAAATATGGTAAAACTGTTATATTAAACAACATAAAACAATATCATTATCTTCAAGTTCATAGTTAATACATTCAGAGACTATCGCTATAATATTTGAAGATTCGCACTCAAGAACTACCAACTATGCGAAACCAACCAAGAACTCCAAATTGTAAACTAATGATACTATTACAACGTGCAACTTATCACATTCCTTCTTTTTGTGCCAAGCTATCATTCTCGAATCACCTTCCATGCTTTCCATATATTTCAATCATCTAGGTTTTTCGCACAAAATAACATTCAAAAACACATTTTAGAGCCAAAACGAAAGAAATTTGTATAAAATGTAAGAGAACTAAGCAATATAGAAAAGGATATATGTACCTTCTTAGAAGTCTTCTTCTCCCTCACTTCATACATCTCTTGGTACAAATCAAACCACCATGCTCCAAAGACTTACTTAACTATACTAAAAATAAGATGTGTTTTCATATCTCGAATGGATAACTAAAACAACCATAATCACAAAATTATTGAGTGCTTCAATAATTTGATTCATATAAATACAAATAACTTACAAGAATAGTTATTTGGATCAACTTGGCCCCTTTTCTTAGGCCTGTGTGATAGCTTACAGCCTTTCATAATCATAAAATCTTCCTCTTTTTCCTTACATGACATTATAACAAATAATATCAGCCAAACTGTCTTTCTATTTTCCTCATTTGGATTTGCAAAAGCTTGCTACTATAATGATATTTGCAATAAAAATGGACAAAAGAACAAGCACAAACAAACTTTTGAGATAATTAATTAGTACCTCAAATTCTCTTATGGCATCAGAATTTCTCCCTTGGAGTCTGATAAGTGCATTTTGTGCACTTATTTGGGCTTTTAAACTAAGCTTTTATTCCGTCATTTTATTGAATTTTTACTTAATTTATTGTATTATTCTTTCTATTTCAGTTTTGGACCTATTTTTAAGCAATTGGAGAAGATTGAACGAAAAGAACAATAATTTGGTGAAATCGATATACCATTGAAAAGATAATCGAATTACGAGTCCACCACTTTTACGGATCTCAATTTGGAGCTTTCTACAAGAAGTTGTGGCCGTCAAAACAAATTACCAAAGTGTTAATTTGGTCATGGATTTTATTTTCCTTTTGAGTTCTAATCCGATTAGGAAACCTTTTGGCCCACTAATTTTATAATATTTTGAGATATTTTGGGGCACAATTAGGTAACTATAAATATGAGTTATTAACTCATAATTTGAGAGCCGTTTTGAGAGCCGGATTAAAGCCGATTTGGGAGCCAAAATAGCCGTAACAAATGAGACGAATTTTGAGAACAAGATACAAGAGGAAAATCGAATATCAAGGAACGTGATTGAAGATTCTTCATCTAGAGTCACGGGTTGTAATTATTTCTTCTTCTTTTTTTTTTCACGGATCATGATGAAGTCAATTATTGTCATAATTAACGAAATCATGTCCCGCTAATTTAATTTTTCTAGGATGAACGATGAAACCTCATGATTTATAATTAATTAGAAGTTTTTCCGTTTTAGTAATTAATTGCTTTTGGGTTGATTATTCTTTATACAGTTTTTCTATTATTTTAATGCCTGATCACCATTAGAATATATTGTGATTTATATTGAAGTCGAGAGATTCAATATAGATTAAGCACGTGGTATTGAATAACATAGGATCCAATAATAGATAGAGATTACTATTATGCTTTATGAAATTCATGTAGGTGTTCTTGAGATTTTAATGCATGTGCTTATGTTCAAGCTTAATTAGAGATAATTAGGTTCGCATAACATATAGAATTGATTGACCATCGAGATAGGCTTTTGATTAATTTAGGAACGCCGATTTTCAATCTATAGTAATTATAAGCTAAAACGGTTAAACGGATATTTGATTAAGGAAAGTGTGGGTGGATTCGCAAATCCTAGAGTTAGTAGATCTTGAATTGTTCTCATTATTTTAAAGTTAATTGTTTGATAATTTAGTTTTAATTAAAATAGTATAGAATCACAAAACCAAATTGAAACTGTGTTTTTATATTGTTAGAATTTAGGTTATAAATTAATAGGTTAAATTGATATCTCGGTCCTCGTGGGTTCGACACTTCATTCATCACTTTATTACTTATCAACGATCCGTCAACTTATGGGATTTAAATCGCACAACAAGTTTTTGATATTGGCAAGGGACTAGTTTTATTGATTGCTACGTTAGTTTATAATTTAGCTTTTAACAATTCTTTTTAGTATTATTTATAATTATTTTATTTTATTTTATTTTTATTTTAAATTTTTCGTGATATCATTGAATTGTATATATTTTCTAATTTTTCGGTGTGTTATGTGCATGCCCCGTATAAAAGATCTTGATCTATTTGATTTAGATCCAGAAATTGAACGAAGCTTTCACCGACGACAACGTGAAAAACGAGAAAAGAAAATACAGAAAAAAGACACAATGGCAAACCACCAAGTACATGATCAACCACCTGCAGATTTGATACATAATCAAGCACCAATAGCTCGACCAGTTGAAGTTAATGAACGAGATATTCTTATGGGTGAGTATATGATGCCACCGATTGTTGAGAATCGGTCCAGCATAGTCTATCCGTCTTATGGACACGACAACTTCCAGTTGAGGCCAGATGTGATGAATTTATTTTCGAACAATCTACCGTTTTATGGGATGACAGATGAAAATCCTCATTACCATATTTCTCGCTTCGATGAATGCTGTGGAAATTTCAAATACCACGGTATTAATGAAGAAACACTGAAGATGAGACTCTTTCCACATACATTGAAGGATAAAGCTAGAGAATGGCTAGATTCTCTACCACCAGGGAGTATCACTACTTGGTCAGATCTGATCCAAAAATTTACACTGAAATATTCTCCTCCGGCCAGAGTAAACAGACTGAAATATGAAATTTCCAATTTCCAACAATCTGAGTTGTAAAATTTTCACGAGGCATGGGAAAGATTCAAGCAACTTCTTAGAAAGTGTCCAAGTCATGGTTTCCCTTAGCAGCTTAGAATCATTATTTTTACTCTGGACTAGCTCCAACCAGTCGTTCTTCAGTGGATTCTGCAGCAGGTGGCTCTATCCAAAATAGATCCGCCGGTGACCTTTATGATCTATATGAAACCATGAGTGAACAATTTATTATGTGGCCAGAAAGAAGATTGCAGAAGAAAGCAACTGGATTACACGAAGTGGACACAAATTCGCTTGTACTAGCGAAAATTGATGCATTGGCAAAGCAGATGGAAGCAATAAAATATTCTCATTCAGCCAATATGGTTCAGATGTCTCCACCAATTTGTGTAACATGCGGGGCAAACCATCAGTCTTCAGAGAGTCCATTAACAAATGTTGATGTCCCCTGAACAAGTTGCATATACTCAGAACTTTCAGCAACAGCAGAATAATCCGTATTCACAGACTTACAATCCAGGATAGGAAAATCATCCAAACTTCTCCTATGGCAACATTCAAAATATTCGTAATCCACCAAATCAAGAGAGACCACAAAGAGAAAATGAGGATTAGAAGAAAGCGTCACACAGATAGAATTTGAGTTAAAAGAGATGCGAGAAAGACAAGATGTCATGCGATAAAGAATGTAGAAAATCGATCAAGGCGATTGGCTAAACTGCTGACCAAGCGACAACCAGCACATGGCCAAGCAATACAGAGGTCAATCCAAAAGAGAAAGTCAATGCAATCACCACGAGAAGCAGAGTTGAATTGCCAGAGATTCATGTGACTAGACCAGGTGTAGAAAAGGAAACTGTGTCCAACAAAGAGAGAGAAAACAAACCAGATGCAAAAGTTACACAAGAAAAATAGGACTCTCCACCAGATTATATTCCACCACCGGCTTACGTCCCTCCAATTCCATTTCCTCAAAGGTTGCGAAAACATAAGCTAGACCAGCAAGCATTTCAAGAAGTTCCTGGATGTTTTCAAAAAGCTTCACATCAACATACCTTTCGCCGATGCATTAGCTCAAATGCCTAGCTATGCTAAATTCATGAAGGACATTCTTTCAAACAAAAGGAAATTGGAGGAGCATGAAATAGTTGCGCTTACCGAAGAATGCAGTGCCATATTGCAAAACAAGCTACCGCCGAAATTAAAAGATCCAGGGAGTTTTAATATTCCTTGCACTATTGGTAGTTTATTTTTTGATAGAGCTTTATGTGATTTGGGTGCTAGTGTGAATCTAATGCCTTATTCTATTTTTGAGTAGCTCGGTTTAGGAGAAGCAAAGCCAACAACAGTAACATTGCAGCTTGCAGATAGAACAATCAAACGCCCAAGGGGAATAGTTGAAGACATATTGGTGAAAGTGAGCAAGTTCATATTCTCTACTGATTTTATTATTCTGGATATGTGTGAAGACAGGGATGTACGACTCATTTTGGGTCGACCTTTCTTGGCTACTGGTCGGGCAGTAATTGACGTTAAAAAAGGAGAACTTACGCTAAAAGTGAATGATGAGCACGTTACATTCAATGTGTTTAAAGCAATTAAATTTCCAAGTTCTCAATTCGAGACTGATGCCATTGACCAGAAGGCAAGGAGTTTAGATGATAAAGTTGTTACTCAACATCAAGATGTACCACTTAGAGAAGAAGAGTATGTGCAGAAAGAGGAAGTCCATCCCTCTTCTGTGATCAAATCTGATGAGGAGACTGAAATTTTCTTAGTTGAATTTGAGCATGGTGGCAAAACAAAATCATATCAATATGATAAGGGAAAAATCAAGCTCTAGAAGGCAAACAAAAATGGTTCCAAAGTCGATCAAAGCAAGAAGAGCAAGGCCTCCAAAGATTTATTCAAAGTGTCTTGAGCGATCACGACAAAGTCAAGCTAATGACTTTAAAGAAGCGCTCAATGGGAGGCAACCCATTTTTCTACCCTTTTATTTATTTAAATTTCATATTATTTCAATTTTAGGATTTCAATTAACAATTTCCACGTTTTTAGGTTTTAGGATTTAAAGTAGGTTTTTAATTCATAGGTTTTGAGGTTACAATCATCGCTATCTTGCATAATCACTGTTCAATTATTTTAAATTTATATTTAAATTTTTTTTTTAATTTCGTTTTTCTTTAAAAAAAAATTTAATAAGTTCTTTTTTTTTTTTTAGGGTTACAAACTCGCAGTTGCTGGATGACATTCAAACAAAGATTTGTCGACCAACCCGCATGATTTCTCTTCCAGTTGATCTTATCACACTTTTTCTCCCTAAGCACCATCGGATCTATCTCGTGGAAGTCTCTAATCTTTTGATTTTAAATTTTACATTGGGGACAATGTTTCTTTCAAGTTTGGGGTAATGGACTAAAATGAAAAATTTTCTTGATTCAATAATTGATATTTGATATTTGATTTTTAATTTATTTTCGTTAAAAAAATTATATTTATTTGTTTGCATATTTATGTGATATGAATACTCTTGCCGCTAATGGTGCAAATTTTTATTTAATTATTTCGCTTTAATCCATGACTTGTGAACAAATTATTACTATTGGTTAAATGTGAGACTATTTGACCATGTTTGATATTGTGTTGTGTCGGCCAATTAAGATGATTTTTAGCTATGTTGGTACACTTAAGTTGAAAATAATAGGATACCCTGTTTAAACCTAAAAATCATCCGTATCTCGAACAAAGAACCAATATAGTGAGAAAGTGTGGTAATTAAACTGTGATAGTGGCTATCTAGGTTATGATTGATTCCATGTATGTTAAAAATTTGTGTGGAGCACTTTAGACCAGTTAGAGGAAACTAAGTAATGACCGAATGTTAGGAATCTAATCCTCACGCATGAACTTATTGCACGCAATGAACAAAAATTATTATTATTGCTTAACTCTTTTCGTAGCCTAATTAACTTGAGTGAAAAGGTCGGTATGGGTTTCTCAAAACCTGATGCCCCAAGGTTCGAAAGACCTTGGAGTCATCGACCTCAAGCTCGTTACATGAGTCATTTAAAAAGCTTAATGGACTGAGTTTTGCACCTTATTAATATCTTATAACTCATTTCGTAGCCTATTTGACTCGAGTGAAAAGGTCCGTAGGGGTTTCTCAAAACCTGATGTCCTAAGGTTCGAAAGACTTGGGAGTCATCGACCTCAAGCTCGTTACATGAGTCATTTAGAAAGCTTAATGGATTGAGTTTTGCACATAAGATCTATATATTTAAAAAAAATTATTATTTATTTATTTAAATTTAATTTTTATTTCATCCAGTTGAAAAAAAAAAAATCCTTTGCAAATTTGGGGATTAGATAACTAATGGGTTTGACTTATTTAGTAGAAACTTTCTGGTCCATAGTGCTCATAAATTGGAGAATCTTCATATACTTAGGTTTTCACGGTTATTAGTTTTCTCAACCATCCTTGAGCAAGAAAATAATGAGCGAAGTTTAACCTTTGAACCAAAATCTCGGAATTTGAGAGAAAAAATTATTTTGGGAGGAAGTGTACCTTAAGAGAGGGAAAGGAAACGTTGACCAACTGGTTGGACTATCACCACCATAGAATTTAAGTTGATCAGATTAACTGTTCTCACATATATATCAAGTATAGTTTGAGTATAATCACATTTGCAATAGTAATACCTGAGCACTTGTCATGAATTATAAGTTATTACAAAAACTTAAGCAAGAATGGCAAGCTATTTATATTATGACTATTTTTTTTAGTATGTGCATGATTGTTTTTAGCTAGTTTATTTGAGGACGAACAAAGGTTTAGTTTGAGGTGTTTGATAAGTGCATTTTGTGCACTTATTTGGGCTTTTAAACTAAGCTTTTATTCCGTCATTTTAATGAATTTTTACTTAATTTATTGTATTATTCTTCCTATTTTAGTTTTGGACTGTTTTTAAGCAATTGGAGAAGAATGGACGAAAAAAGCAATAATTTGGTAAAATCGATATACCATTGGAAAGATAATCGAATTACAAGTCCACCACTTTTTACAGATCTCAATTTGGAGCTTTCTACAAGAAGTTATGGCTGTTTGAAAAACAAATTACCAAAGGTTAATTTGGATGCGGGATTTTATTTTCCTTTTGAATTCTAATCCAATTAGGAAATCTTTTGGCCCACGAATTTTATAAAATTTTGAGATATTTTGGGGCACAATTAGGTAATTATAAATATGAGTTATTAACTCATAATTTGGGAGCCGTTTTGAGAGCCGCTTTTAAGAGCATTAAAGCCGATTTGGGAGCCAAAATAGCTGTAACAAATGAGACGAATTTTGGGAACAAGATACAAGAGGAAAATCGAAGATCAAGGCACGTGATTGAAGATTCTTCATCTAGAGTCACGGGTTGTAATTATTTCTTCTTCTTTTTCTTTCGCCAGATCATGATGAAGTCAATTATTGTCATAATTCACGAAATCATGTCCGGCTAATTTACTTTTTCTAGGATGAACGATGAAACCTCATGAATTATAATTAATTAGAAGTTTTTCCGTTTTAGTAATTAATTGCTTTTGGGTTGATTATTCTTTATGCAGTTTTTCTATTATTTTAATGTCTCGATCACCATTAGAATATATTGTGATTTATATTGAAGTCGAGAGATTCAATATAGATTAAGCACGTGGTATTGAATAATATAGGGTCCAATAATAGATAGAGATTACTATTATGCTTTATGAAATCCATGTAGGTGTTCTTGAGATTTTAATGCATGTGCTTATGTTCGAAGCTTAATTAGATATAATTAGGTTCGCATAACATATATAATTAATTGACCATCGAGAGAGGCTTTTGATTAATTTAGGAACGCCGATTTTCAATCTATGGTAATTATAAGCTAAAACAGATAAACGGATATTTGATTAAGGAAAGTGTGGGTGGATTCTCAAATCCTAGAGTTAGTAGATCTTGAATTCGTTCTCATTATTTTAAAGTTAATTGTTTGATAATTTAGTTTTAATTAAAATAGTATAGAATCACAAAATCAAATTGAATCAGATTTTTATATTGTTAGAATTTAGGTTATAAATTAATAGGTTAAATTAATATCTCGGTCCTCGTGGGTTCAACACTTCATTCATCACTTTATTACTTGTCAACAATCCGTCCACTTGTGGAATTTAAATTGCACACGTAGTCTCTTCATAGTCACAAGCACAAATTCTCTTCTAAACCTAGCCATGTACACACATCCAAATCCGCCCACACCCAAGATTTTACTTTCAATGAAATTTTGGTAGTCGATTCTAACATCGTGATATTGCATCGTAGTTACACATCCCTTTCTACAACTTGTCTTGAAAG
Organism: Forsythia suspensa; assembly: GCA_023638005.1. NCBI lineage: Eukaryota > Viridiplantae > Streptophyta > Magnoliopsida > Lamiales > Oleaceae > Forsythia > Forsythia suspensa. The sequence continues at coordinate 56,525,147 of CM042674.1, read as the reverse complement.
TATTCTATATACCCAAGAACGGAGAAGAAAAAATCCAAAGCAAGATCATGAAAGGTTAACTATTGACAAACTAAAAACTTAGAAACCATAAAAGAAATGAATCTCAAAAGAGAGTACATGAGCTATTATCCCTTTTCTCCTACGATTTGTTTGTGCACTTCTTAGAATAAATCTAGAAATAGAAAAGAAACAAAATGATTTCTCCCAGAGTTGTGGAAGCAGCAATTAGAGCTATAAGTAGCTTCTTATTCAAACTCGTGTCGTGCTTTCCTCTTCCTGCATCAATACCTTATTACACCATAGATTTATAGCTAAGAGTTGACAACTTGGACTTCAAGATGACAAGAATCACAATAATAAAGCCAGATTACATGGTTCAAAGTCTAAAGACAATATAGTAGCTAGCCAAGTATGGCAATTCAAGGTAAAAAACTAAATCACATGGTAGGAAAAAAGTCTTCATCAATTATCATACAATGATGAATGAATATCACAACAAGATAACATTTCTATATATATGAATTAAATGCTTTGAAAATGGTGGTCCTGAGTTAGAGTTTTTCAAAATTTGAAATTTGAAACATGTCCAGAATGACCCAGAACCCATATGGTTGATGAACGGGGGGCTAGAGAAATATGAACAAGAAAAGTTAGAAATTAAGAATACCTGGAAATAAGGATAAAATTGATGAATAAATTAGAGAAATCTAAAGAGCGGTTATTGAAGAAAGAGAAAAGTCTGTAGTAGCGGTGGCATCAACAATGGAGAGAAGGCTGCTATTGATGATATTGCATCCTTCACATATATACATTCATTACTTGTTAATAAAAACAACATCCTGTTTTATTTTTACAAATAGATAATTTAATTTCAAAAGTAGGTGATTCTAATCAGATCACATCAAGTTTTGCAGAGAAATGATGTTCAAAATCGACCAAAGAAAGACATAGCATAACAAAAACATGAAAATTGGATTTTCTTCTCGTATTAATTTTGGCTAGAACTTTGAAGTGATGAACCATTAGCGTAAATTATTAAACATTTGGTAATTCCATCATTATCCTTTTCTTTTTGAAACCCAAGCTTATCTTTGGAAGCTTGTTGATCTCCTCTAAATGATCTATGTAGTACTGCATTGCTCTTTATAGTTGGGCCAACTTTTTTGTTACCATTTTGATAGGAACATTCATTAATTGAAAAATTAATCAAAAATAGTAAAGAATGAATTACAGTAATGGGTGGAAAAGAGAACAACGTTATACTCGTAGTTTATGCTGTTAACAATAGTTGTAGCAGCCAATTCCACCCTACAAAGAAAAGAGTTGAAATATGAAATTACTCAAATTCTCTTTTTAGGTTGTTAGTAACACAGAAAGGGAATGAAATGTGAAAAACCAACATAAGCTAAATTACTTTTCACTTAAATTAATATTTCAACACTGTACAACCAAACCAAGAAAAACTCATAAATAAACAAAATGAGCACTGGTGCTGCCACAATCTCAATCCTCAACTTTGCCAATTAAAGCACTACTTACCCCACATTCGCAGGATGGCAATAGTTTTCAAATATGACAAGGTCAAACATGTCCTTGTATGGTAATATGACAATGTGTCGAAAGAACTCAACTTCGTTTTTCAATTTCTTGTTCAATTCTTTTCTTGCATGCTGTTGAAAGATTTTGTTCCAGAATTAATCTCAATATTCTTCTAATCAATATTTTTTTAGTAACAATGTTGCACTTTATTGTGCAACCATTTAGTTCACTTACCAGTGCTACAAAGAAACAAGCAAAAACATTTGGATATTTGATTAGTCTATATATATGCTGCGTGGAAGATTTCGTCACGGACATTCTTTCAGAAAAGTGGTTACCTAAAAGATTACCAACAAACAGTTCAACAGACCCATTTGGAATAGGTGGAGCCTTCCATCTATTAGACAAATCAAGATGTCTCTGATGAGCAAAACTAGGATGTCACACGGGCAAAGAAGTGGCAAAAGTAGAATTGATGTCAATGTCCCCATTAAAAGATAATCTAGTGGTATCCTTAAGTGCATATCTCTACCAAATATTAAGTAAACTATGAGCCAAAGTCCAACATGTGTGTGTGTGTGTGTGTGTGTGTGTGTGTGTGTGTATTTATAGAAACAAAGGCATTCATATCAAACTTATATGTGGACTATACTACAGGAAAGTAACTTGAGTGAACTAATTTGTACAATGATTTGCACCTTTTGTTTAATTATTAGAGTACTTATTATAATTTATAAGTGTTACCATATCTTTTTTTAAGAATTTTTAGCAATAGATAATATGGCATGACAATTATCCCCTTCCTAAACAAACGATGTTACCATATTAATTTATCAAAATGAAGTAACACATAATCAATAAAGTGATTCTTATTACCATTTCATACTAAGGAGATGGTGACTCATTTCGTATAATGAATTCAAGAGTCGATAATGGAAGATCAATATAGACTTACCATTTGCATATCATACCCTCACTTGCCTATAAATTGAAGATGTTGTTTGATTAGACATAATAGTACAAAAATAAAAGAGCTTAACATTGTGCAATGTAAGATTGAAAGCATTCACTCTTTTTCAATAAGGATATTTTGTTTAACATTAACCAAAATCTATTAAATGCAAATGCAATTCAAATACGAGAAGAAGATTGTAAGTTTCTTTTGCATTCTTTTTCAATTTTCTTTTAGGTGAATCAAATGCAAAATAAAAAAAAGACATACTCGATGGTTCTACCTGGATTCTGAAAAGGTCATATATAAAGGTCTCTTTTGATTTCTTTGTTGTCGGTTTTTGTAGTGTTTCATATATATCCTCTATTTTCTATCTCACAATAAAAGCGGATATATTTGATTGAAAAGACTAATATCCAAAGCTTAAGTCTTCTGCTTTTGCAACATGCCTTGATAATAATCGAAGCTAAACGAAATCTAGATAAAGAAGAAAGAAAACACTTATTTATGATTTCATTCATTCTTCTCTTTTCACCTTGATAACTTCTATAATGGTCGATTCTTTCTAGTAATAAATATTTTGAGACTATTAGTCAAAAGTTACTCTAGTATTCAAGTTGAAAAAATTCAATTTGCGCTTTTAAAACAAATAATCGATATCGAAGTTTGTATCAAGATTCAAGTCAAGATAATAGTGCAACTACTCTATTATTTCCAACATTGAATAAGAGTACAAATTGTTTTGTACTTCACTAACAAAACAATATTATTTGTAATATTTAAGGCAATTTTGAATGTCTCGAACATAATTGATTGCAAAAAGCCTTTATTTGTTCAATTTAAACTTACCTATATTCACCGTCTTCATCCACTTGACCCTACGTTTTCACTTGTCTCACTAATTGATGAAGATTGTTTAAGCTCACAATCGAGTTCCGCTGCATACATTTCTTCAAGCCGCAGCAGTGACTTAAAGGTTTTCCTTTTAGCAAGCTCTACTTGTACCTATCATTTAAAATTGGAAACATTAATTAAACCAAGTTGAATTAATATCTATTGAAACAAATCATGAACTTAATACCTATTGAAACAATTCATACCGCAATTAACCAAGCGGAATGTGAATGAAGAATAATGTAACAAATCCCATATTTATTGAATATAAGGCTTACTTAGCTATTGTTATAATATCTATCAAATGAATGAAAATGCCAAGTCTTCTCAACATATGCTAACTTTTTCTTGTGTGAATTTTAATGACAAGAATCTTATAAAAATAAATTGAAATTGTAGTCCAAGTGGTGGATAGAATTTGACTTGAGGTGTATCAAGCTTTCTTTTGAACATACGATGAGTTTGGTTAAATCCAATGGCATAAAAGCTAATTCTAGCAACAACAACAAAAAGTATGACTTGTTGACTTGAGAGATGAATAATACTTAATTCCCTAGCTACTTTTCTTACTTATTCTTACTATTGCCTAGCTTGAATTGACTACTACTGAATAAAATGAAAACGAAATCAACATAATATTAGGAAGCGTAAAATCAAACACAACTCATAAAATAGGATAGACACACAAAAGATTAAGACAAGTACACACTATATATAGCTGAATTTTGAAAAAATGAATCTAAATAAAGAAGATTGTGACATACTTAATAGTCGCAATCTAGCGTGTTGAATTATGCGCACAAAATAATACAATCATCAACATTTATATAACCATAAACTTTAGTCAAGAATTATATCCAATAATATTTTCAAAGAACCCTTGATATTGAATATATATAAAATTTCAACTCAATAGTGATTTAACTATCGCTCTTTATTACCAACCTTTTGAAGAATATAGGACACTCTATATTTGAAAAAGTAAGTTCATAATGCCATTTAGCTAAGTCAAGTTAGAATCCCTTTTGTTGAACCTAAATATTGGGAGCTTATATTAGATTGCTTTTCGAGGTTGAATCCATACCAACAAGATTACATATTTTATTTTCAAAATACTGAGCTCCTTTATCTAGAAAGTTACATGTACTTCTTTATTCTAGAAAGTTACATGTACTTCTTTATCTCGCTAGCTACCAATATCCAACAAGCATAATAAACCGAGCAATACTTTTCTTTCTTTTCTTTTGTTTGTGATAGGAGAACGAACACGTGAATTATTACTTATTTTTGACTCAATTATGATATTAATATTCTTGTTAGTTTCATTTATCGAAATGTTCAAATTAATCTAGATTTGAAAACATCATATTTTGTTGGAGTAAAGTAGTCGCTAATCAAGACCCAAATATGGAATATGAGTGGGTTGGTTCAAGTTATAATATTTGAGGTCGCTAGCCGATAATATTGGATGATCTATTTATGGTGGACTACTTGTTGTACCTCCAATCTTGCCAAGCTAGAAGGCTACAAACAAGGAGAAGTTATCAAAACACATTCACCAACTAATAATAATCGGTCAATTGTTTTGAATGTTCATTTTAGAGCAAACATATTATTCACCCATATGAAAACTACAAAGTTAAAATATATAAAAATGACTGATATATACAACTTATTGTTTATCACATGTGATCTGAAACTTAAGAAAATAAGGATGACGGGGACGATAGTGTCAAAAAATCGTGATGGTTATTTACCTAGTAGAATGCCCTCTCCCTCCTTTCTCCTCTCCCCTGATGAAATTTTAGATGCTGCTAAACATCCTAAGAAACCAGCGAATGTTTTCTAACAACACTAAAGAACAAAACCCAGATAAAATGCCTATACACTGTACCATAGCCACCCGTGAACAATGCCTAAACACCGAAGTTTGTCTTTGTAGACCCAAATCAAACCTAAAATATAGCACAACAAAGGGCCAATTAAGGAACAGAAACAATAAATCAAATGAAATGTTCACCAAATGAAATATTTGAAAATCACAAAAGAGAAACATAGTTGGAGAACACCAAAAGAAATAAAGAACAAAAACAAGAAATTAAGAAATTAAATCAAATGTTCACCAAACGAAATAGCTAAAAATTGGAAAAAAAAAAAAAAAGAACCCAACGAACCCAATCGATTCCATCACTAGAGAAGGAAACCCAAATCATACAATCTAAGGTTTGCAATTGTTGAAAGTGAATTTCGCTAGTAGATGAAATTTGGGGTGAATTGATGGTTAATGAGATACATAAGTTTGCAATCGTTTGAGAAAAAAGGGATCCGCAATCGTTTTTCACTACAACACAATAACCGAGGCTCAAGAAACAAAAGAAACTAAAAATAAGCCTAACAAAAATCAGATTGAAACTCAACCCAAAAACCCTAATATGTGCAAGAACAAATGAAAAACATACTTAGAAAACATTTGATTCGTACCGTAGAAGCTCGAATGATTTGATCAACCAAAAGCCCAAAAAAATCAAGTCCAAAATTAAACGAAAAACCCTATATGTGCAAAAAGAGTGAATAGCGAAAATGTGAAAGAGAAAAAAAATGGGAAAAGGTAAAAAGTGAAGATAAGTGTTGCGTCTCTGCAGAAAACACACACACACACATAGAGAGAGATAGATAGAAAATGAAAGAAGGTAAAAGAAAGATGTAAATTGTCGATGAGAGTGTCGCGTGTGTCACATAAAAGAGAAAAAAAAATAAGGCGTGTCAGACTGAATAAAATTGAAAAGTAAAAAATGAAAGATCACAAAATGACTTCATATTCGTCATTCTAGGAACCAAAATAGAGAACAGTAACCATCAACATAGCTGATCTTATAATATAGTTTATTAGATTTAGAAGTAGGCCCAAAATGTGAATATGAACTATGAACCTGTCTCTTTTATGAGCATGTTTAGTAGTATTGAAATTATAAGTTGTTGGTGAATGTGTAGATAAAAAGTGAGTTGTAAGTTGTGGGTTCTATGAATTGTATGCGTAAAATCTATGGAAGTCTATGGATCTATGGATTATAGGAGGACCAAATCTTTGAATAGTGCCCTTACATATTGGCTCTTTTAATATTGTTAGAATATTATGTATAGTTTAGATGTGAAATAGGAACTATCAATGGTACCCAATCTCATGCCTCTTTTATCATAGTCTATGGATCTATGAATTATAGGATGACCAAATCTAACTATGAATAGTGCCTTAGACATTGTCTCTTTTAATATGGTTAGGATTAGGATTACTTATCAAATATACTTGTTTTCTTTAGGCCCTAAAAGAGAGCAAAAAGAGGTGCAGAAAGACGTAAAAAAAATTTAACTCTTCATAGTACGTTAAAATCGAGACACTCAATACGAACTCTCCATCCGACTAGCTAAAAATAAGGGACTAAGGTAAGACTTTGTACTGATAATTTTGAACTTTTATAATTTAATTTTTTTATGGAGTATTAGGTAATATATAATTGAAATAAATAATTTAATATGCATGCAATTATATATACAAGAACATATTTAATTTACAATAGTGATCGATGGCTACACGTCTGTGCCTTTTTTTTCTTCAGAAAGGAAAAAGAAAGAAGAAAAATTAAAAATGAAAACGCGTTTAGCGCCGCTAAATGAAATTTCGTGTACGTTGAAGAAATTCAAATTCAATTGGCGGTCCATATACGCCACCACACCACATTATTCCCATTATTATTTCATCATATTATTAATTTTTTTCTTTTTTAATGTTCAATTTTTGCACCAAAGTGCCATCAATTGCTGGCCCTCCAACCAGGACCATGTCAGGACTCGTTCAAGGTTATATGATTTTTAGTAGGAAAATGCTTTCCACGTCTAAAAATAATTACACATATTTTTAACTAGTTAAAATGAATTCTCCTAGTATTACACACTGCAGTGTTTTTATGACATATTTGATAAATTGAATTGAACAATATTGAGTATGAACATGTATGTACGGATTGCGGAGAGTGAGGATAAGTTATTAATTATTAATACTCGAAAAAGTTTAAAGCATAGGTTTTTTACTTACAACGGTTACATTTAGAGGACATTAATCTTGCATTTTCTTCATTTATATTTATTGAAACATATGATTTTATCAACTTTGTTAAAAGAATTAACCACGTCCTTGATGATTTTTTGTATATATTATAAGGCCTTTTTTGGCAAAATTTTGATGAAAATTTTAGTAGTTATTGATAAAAGTCGATGTAATGTGTGATTGAAAAGTTGTTAAAAATTGTGAGTCCTATAAAATGTGTGGTTAAAATTAATTATTGACTTTCACCTCAACTTTTTAAACTAAACCGAACGATTGGATGCTAATTAACTATATAGAGATTTTTACACTTTACATGTCTATTTAAGAAGGTGGTTTGTTTGGAACACCATTGTTGATCTTCAATTATTCGTTTAAGTCAGATTGAATTGTTAATTTGAGTTTTTTATGCTCTAATACGATATGGAGTCTGGGATTCTATCTTAAAATGTCAAGTTTATTATAAATCGTACTTTTATCTTCTCCTCGGTCTCGATATGGTTCGGTTTGGCTTGTTTGGTGCTAGGCACTGAGCTTCTAGCAAGATGTCCATCATACTCGTTTCTCTTGTTTGATATAGAGAAAAATATCCTCAACTAGAAATTTCAAATTTATTATAAACCGTACTAACCAAAATCTTTATATATTAATTTTTATTTTTATAATTTTTATCCTTCCCACTGTTCCATATAGGTAGAAGGTTCTGCTTTCGGTTCCGTAAGTTGAAATATTTTGCATTGACAATCTCTCACTTTTAATTTTCTTTGTTATTAATGAAGTCATATTCTATTGGCTGGCAATATATCATATTTTATTTAAAGAATAAATATATACAGTGGACTAAGAATAATCTTTGTTAGATGTTTCATTTGAATTGTTTTTGTTTTCATAGTCAACTATGTAATTCATATCTACAATACAACCTGGCACAACCTTTTTTTTTTTCTACTATATAAAGAGATTGTCATGGTAATGGCAATCCAGAACCAAACATACTTCGAGCTCAAAAATGGCCATCAAGCTTCAATTCTTCATATTCTTGATTTCCTTTTCCTTCTTTCTCTTTGACATCGCCTCGGCAATCCCGTCCGATGCCATAAACGGGTGGTGCGACAAAACCCCGTACCCCGAACCATGCAAATATTTCATGAACCACGGTCCACGACATTTTGTACCTAAACAAAAATCTGACTTTAGAAAAATGGCTATTGAATTAGCCATGGAACGTGCACTCAAAGCCGAGGTTCATACTAAAGAACTCGGAGTTAAATGCAGAAACGAGCACGAAAAAGCTGCTTGGGCTGATTGTTTGAAGCTATATGAAAGCACCATTGAGCAACTTAACAAAACCATAGACCCTAACACCAAATGTACTGATTTTGATGCTCAAACATGGCTCAGTACTGCATTGACAAACCTCGAGACGTGTCGAACAGGGTTTATGGAGCTCGGTGTGTCGGATTTCATGCTGCCTTTGATGTCGAATAATGTGTCAAAATTGATATGCAACACTTTGGCTCTTCGAAATAATGGTACTAATGATAAGGAAACCTATTACGGGTTTCCTAGTTGGGTTTCACCGGGAGACAGGAAATTGCTCCAAACGTCGTCCATTAGGCCAAACCTCGTGGTAGCTCAAGACGGGTCCGGGAACCACCGGACCATTAAGGCTGCCCTTGATGCTGCTGCAAGGAGGAGTGGCAGTGGAAGATTTGTTATACATGTGAAACGAGGTGTTTACCGAGAGAATTTAGAGATTGGCAACAAATTGAAGAATATCATGTTGGTTGGTGATGGAATGAAATACACTATTATTACTGGCAGCAGAAGTGTTGGAGGAGGCTCCACCACCTTCAATTCGGCAACTGTCGGTAAGTTCCTCCGTCATCCACCCTGCCCCTATGTTCAACTTCTTTATCTAAAAGCTACAAACTTATTTTTTTATGTTATGCTTTCGTAAGTGACGTAAAGACAAGATTCATTGGTTGTCAACCGTTTAAATTTTGTACAATTTTTTTATAAAAAAACTTCGAAACTAGAATTTAGGACCTCATCGACTTCAACACCCCCCTCGCTCCCCCAGAATTTAGGACCTCATCGACTTCAACACTCCGGCCCCTCGCTCCCCCAGCCACCACACCAACACCTGCATGAAACTTGCTTTGATTTTTCTTTCCTATATGGTCTTTGGATATCAGTTTATTCAATTATCACAATTTTTTTTTCTGTTTGAGCCTATCCTGATGCTGATTGATGGATATTTAGGGTCCTTTCAACGAAGTTTTAATAGATTTAGTTAGAAGTTGACGTAATGTGCGGTTGAAAATTGATAAAAATCATGGGTTCACGAAATATATCGTTAAAATTGAAATTTGACCAGTTGAAAGTATCAACTTTTGCTAAAAAACTAATTTTCAACTAAATCAAACTTCCACATAATGTTTCAATTTCCAAATAATTGACAAAAATGTTGATTCTTTAACATTTAATCTCTATAAGCACAATTCTTTTGCTTGCTATCGAGGATAAATTAAAAGTCAATTTTCATATTAGTCCAAATGTATAATAATTAAGGGTGTGTTAAAAATCAATTTTCATATTAGTCCAATGTATATATAATAAATAAGGGTATATTTGATTTTAATTATTTTTTTTGTAAAAGTTAATAGAAGTTATGAAAAATGGTAGATCCATAAAATCTTATATTTCTTGTATAGTTTTGCATTTGATAAAACATGGCCAATTCTCATTAAATTCATGGAACCTCAGCTGTTACCGGCGAAGGATTCATTGCTCGTGGAATAACCTTCCGGAACACCGCCGGCCCGCAGAATCACCAAGCAGTGGCGCTCCGCTCCGGCTCTGACCTCTCCGTCTTCTACCGCTGCGGCTTTGAAGGATACCAAGACACTCTTTACGTCCACTCCCAACGCCAATTCTACAAAGAATGCTACATATATGGAACAGTAGATTTCATCTTTGGAAATGCAGCTGTGGTACTCCAAAACTGCATGATATACGGAAGAAGGCCTATGGATAAGCAGAAAATTACCATTACAGCACAAGGCCGGACTGATCCGAACCAGAACACCGGAATTTCAATCCATAACTCACGCGTAATGGCGGCGGCTGATCTCCGGCCGGTGTTGAGTTCATTCAGAACCTTCTTGGGAAGGCCATGGAAGCAATATTCACGTACAGTCTTTCTTCAGACATATATGGATTCATTGGTAGACCCGGCGGGTGGCTGGAGTGGGATGGTAATTTTGCTCTCAATACATTGTATTATGGAGAATATAGAAACTCCGGCCCAGGTTCTGCCACTGGACGGCGAGTCAGGTGGCGAGGATACCGTGTTATAACGAATCCGACAGAGGCGTCGAGGTTCACGGTGGCAAATTTTATTGCTGGTCGGTCATGGCTGCCGGCAACCAATGTGCCATTCACTGCCGGCCTCTAAATTAATCATGTTTGATCAGTTGTGCATGACTTTTCAATTGTATGTTATATTCTTTATTCTTTCTGTTGTATATTTTCTGCAATTTCCTATTTTCAAATGTATAATTGATTGTTTCATCTAATAATAAACTTTGATTTCCTTCTCTTGATCTAAGAAACATGAACTTGAGTCCTTATAAATTGATTAGACATTTCGTAGATCCATCTTATCTTGATCAAAGAAACATGTCGGTAATTAATCTTTTATTATAAAGACAGAATCAATCGTCAAATATAAAAATCGTTCAAACATCTGTTATGTCTTCACATGTAAACCCATAAAAAGATTAACTACTTTAAATTTCTAAACACTCAGTAATACAAATTAAAAAATATGTTCTATTTACATATCTACTTTAATATCGTGTTTTTTTAAAAACCAAATATAAGAATTATGTCTCTATGTTTTAGATTCTAAAATTGAAGATCCAGACCGTCTAAATTCAAAAGGAAAACAAAGGAATTAATTCCTACAACACAAAGCTAATTTTTACTCGTGAATAACTTTGGATAAATTGCCCAAAAGAAAATGAATCAAATTTAATCGTAGTCGGTTTCTTATTATAGCGCACTGTTTAGCTGTTTATTCCATATATCTTAACACTAGCAACACAACAATATTATTTTGTACATAATACTCAATTAGTTTTGTATTACCAACTCCAAAAGTAGGGATGGCAAATGAGCCAAGTTGTCCGTGAGCCCAGAGGCTCAATCCAAAAAAGCTCGGTCCGTTATGGGCCTAGGCTCATTTAAGGAAGAGCCTGGGCCAGGGCATAGCTGACCTTTTGAAACAAGGACCGAGCTGGCTCGATCTTTGAAAAATGATGAGAACCCGCCGTTGGACCGACTAACGGTCATATTTATTTTTTCTATATAAACCACCTTCTACTTCAATATTCCTCACAATTCTCAACTTACTCAATTTGAAAATATTATATTCTCAATATTAACTCTTTTATTGTGCAATTTACAATTTAATTTGTATATTTTAGTGATTTCTTCTATTCAAATTCTACATTTCTACATTCTTTATTTTACATTCCTATTTTCTACATTCTTATACTACCCAAATGGATCATTACACACAAGGAAGTGGTGATGATTTCAGTGAGCTAGATGATATTCTAATTCTTGATTTTGGTGATGATTATGGGAGTCCGGATCCAATAGATTTTGAGGATATCGAAGAAGATTTAGAAACACACACTCATACAACAACTGGTTCGAGCACTAAATGAAGCCAAAAAATAAAAGGCTCAATTTTGAAAATATTTCAATTTAGCAGACCGGTACAACAGCAAACGTACAACCAGACTACAAGGCAAACACATATTTTCGTGAAAAATGGGTGGTGGTTATTGGGTATATGTTTCCAAACAACCTCAAATGACAATGATGATTTAAGATTAATTTATAAGCTTTAGCCAAGGATTGAAATTAAGGAAAACGACACCACTTAGCGAATCAAATTAAAGCTCGACCCAAAACTTAGCAGACCATTTCGGAGTGACTTATCTTGTAGTTGCACAATTGCCCACTCTACTACTTAGGCCCAAAATAAGTTGCTTGTTTATTTTTATTATTATTGGGATTGTGGCCCAATTGGTTGAATAAACATGTGTGCCCTACCTTTTGTTCTTCATTCCAAAGATACCATTTGAGCGTGCCTTGTGTGTGTGTGTGTGTGTGTGTGTGTGTTTGTGAGAGAGAGAGGGAGAGAATGGATGGTGCTCCTTCACTGTGGCTGCCATTGATTTGGTTTGTCTCTTTGTGAGATTAAATTAGTTCTTTGTGAGTTAAACTATTTGAGTCAATAGAGGTGTTTTGGGTTGAGCTTTATTTGTGGTTTCTAGTGGTGTTTAACTTGAATCTGAGTCTAAAAAACTTTGGTGATTTATATTTTCGACAAATTGGTATCAGAACTAGGATTTAGTGTCCTTAGGTGTGAAAAAATCATCAAAATAGTTGAAGAAATCGGAGAGCCTCAAAAACTAAGAATTTCGATCGATTTTCTAGCCAAACCAGGAGTCCATTTCGTGAACGGAGACTATTTTTGAACTCCTGACGGCGAGGCGATCTTGACCATTCGGCGCGTGCAATGCGTGTATCATTGTAGCGGCAGTGCGTATGAAACACGCGCGAACACTCTGGCGGCGTGTGAGGCACGCGTGGGGGCACGTGTGACGTCTACTGGTTTTCGACCAAAAAGACAGTTTACTCCTTACTGTTTTTGGTACCTTTTGGTGGTGTTTGTTTTGTCACTGGTGTAGTGTACAAAAATCTGGATGTTTTTGCCCTTAGGATGCGTTTGGCGAGTTTTTTCGTTGTTGTTGTTGTTGTGCCGTTGTTATTGCTGTGTTGCTATTGTTGCAAACACTATGGTGTAAAAATTTCGTGATCTCTCCTAAAATACAAACAATGATTTGTTCACACCGGTATTGTATTCTAACCTGTTTAATTTTCGCATTCAAGGCTATCGTGTGGGTTAGCCATTTATTTTTTTTTGCAATAGAGATCATCGTGTAGAGTGATCATTAGGATTGGGGTTACCATGGGGTAACCATTTCCTGTTGCTAGACTTAGGATATTATTTGCTGAATTGTTTACTGATTATTTTGGTTTGGTTGATATAAGTTTTGCATAACTTATAGTGTGAAAATTGTTTTAGTAAGAAATTTTTGTTAGATTATCTCTATTGTTGCAAAATTTGGACTATTTTAGTAGTTTTGTGAAAATTGTGTGTTTTTGTATTTTTGGTTCATTTAAGTCCCGAAAATGACAACTCACAATTTTGAAGTCACAGCTTTTAATGGAAAATGAGATTTCTCAATTTGGCAACAAAAGATGAAAGAGATTTTGATACAACAAAAAGTTTCAAAAGCTATAGATGGTAATTTTTCTATAAATTTCACTAAAGAACAAAAAGAAGATTCAGATGAACTTGCTTACTCTACAATAATATTACACTTGTCAGATGTTGTTTTGAGAAAAGTTGGTAAACATGACATTTCAAAAGAACTTTGGAAAAAGTTAGAGGACCTTTATTTGCTTAAATCTATACCTAATAAACTTTTCTTGCTAGAGGGATTTTTCAGTTTTAAAATGGATAATTCAAAGGATCTAGATGACAATGTGGATGTATTTAACAAACTTGTACAAGATATTATTAATTGTGGTGAAGTGGTGTCCGAAGAGTATAAGGTCATAATATTGCTTAATTCTATTCCCGAGATTTATAAAGAAGTAAAAAATACAATTAAGTATGGTAGGGACACTTTAACACATGAGATTGTCCTTGATTCCCTTAGAAGTAAGGAGTTGGAGATGAAAGCTGAAAAACATGATAAGAAAAATGATGAAATTCACATGATGAGGAGTAGAACACAGTTTAAGCAAACTAGTAGCCAAGAATATCAAAGCAGTGGTGAGTCAAGTAATAATGTGGGTAAAAAGAAGAGCAAAAGTTGGTTTAGATCTAAATCTAGAGTGAAGGGTAAAAAAAACGTTATGATTGTGGTAACACTGGGCATTTTATAAAAGATTCCCACAAAGTGAAGAACGAACAAATCGGTAAGGGGAGAGATGAAGTGAATGTTATGTCTTCTTCTAATTCTGATCAGGATAAAGTCTATGTGTTGATTAATTCTGTTGTTGATACTGGTGAATTGAATCTAATTGCCAAATCTCATTTGCATGAGTAGGTACTTGATTCTGATGTATCTTTTCATGTGACTTCTCATAAAGATTGGTTTGAAAATTTGCATGTGGGCATGTTGTTTTGTGTGACAATTCTACTTATACTGTTGATGGGATTGGTGATGTTACTTTAAAGTTTGACACAAGTTTTGTGTATACTTTAAATGATGTTAGATTTATTCCTGAATTGAGTAGGAATTTAATTTCAGTAGGGCAACTAGAGAAAATTGGCTTTACTGGTAAAATTGGAAATTGAATGCTAAAATTGATTAATGGTGCTCTCATTACTTGTAAAGGAACGAGAAGGAATGATATATATATCACTACTGGATAAGTGATAAGAGGTTTAGACTCCTCAATTTCTTGTATCAAGGCTAATCACACACATAAATAGCACAATAGACTTGCACATGTAAGTATTAAGGGGGGCTTAAGCTCCTTAATGATAAAAATATTTTTGGTAAAGATTGTGCGTCTGATTTGTCTTTCTATGATCACTGTGTGCTTGGTAAACATCATAAGTTGTCTTTCTCTACGGGTATTCACAAAACTAAAAGAATCCTTGAGTATGTGCAATTAGACCTGTGGGGTCCTTCTAGCAATCCTACTTGGTGTAAATAGATATTTCTTGTCTATCATAGATGATTATTCGAGAAAAGTATGGGTTTATCTTTTAAAAGATAAGTCTGATACTTTTCATAATTTTAATAATTGGAAAAGTCAAGTTGAAAATCTAACTGGTAAAAAGATTAAGTTCTTAAGAACCAATAATGGATTAGAGTTTTGTAATACTGAATTTGATAACATGTGTAAAGAAAGTGGTATAACTAGGCATAAGACAGATCCTTACACTCTCCAACAGAATGGGGTAGTAGAAAGGATGAACAGAACTTTACTTGATAAAGTAAGATGCATGATGTTGAGTTCTGGTGTGCCAAAATCTTTTTGGGGTGAAGTTATTATGACTGCTTGTTATTTGGTTAATTTGACTCCTTCTATGGCTTTAAATGATTATACTTCTCATGAAAAATGGTCTGGTAAGCTTGCTGATTATTCTGTGCTTAAAACTTTTAGTTGTGCTACTTTTTTCTCATCAAAGTGAGGGAAAACTATAACCTAGAGCTAGGAAATGTGTTTTTCTAGATTATCCTGAGGGAGTTAAAGGGTATAGGTTGTGGGATAGAAGCCAAAAGGAGGTTAAGATCATTTTGAGTCGAGATGTCACATTTAATGAGGTTGAAATGTCATGCTTAAGGATTGGTTACAAGGTTTGAGTGAGAAAAATCAGCTTAAGGTAGAGTTAGAAAAATTAATACACATGTCCCCATCACCTGTAGCGAGGTGGAGACTCAAATTCAACAACCTGAGGAGGAGTATGAAGAAGTAGTGATACAAGAGCATCCTATTGAAGAAGATCCTTTAGTGGATTATCAATTAGCTAGAGATAGGGAGAGAAGGCAGGCGAGAGAACCTAGGAGGTTTGGATATGAGTCCGAGTTAGCCTTTGCCTATACTAGCTATGAAGAGTTAGTTGATAGAGAGCCAAATACTTTTGAGGAAGCGATGAGGAGTGAACAATCAGAAGAGTGGCTAAAAGCAATCAGAGAGGAAATAAGTTCCTTAGCAAAAAATCAAACTTGGGAGTTAGTACCTAAACTTAAAAATAAGTCAACAGTTGATTATAAGTGGATTTTTAAGGTTAAGGAGGGTATTATTACAACTAAACCTTTAAGGTTTAAGGCCAGATTAGTTGCTAAGGGTTACACACAGAAGGATAGAGTTGATTATAATGAGATTTTTTCACCAGTTGTAAAATACATTACTATTAGGGTCATGCTTGCATTAGTTGCATGCTTTGACTAAGAACTTGAACAACTTGATGTTAAAACGGTTTTTTACATGGTGAACTTGATGAACAAATCTTCATGAATCAACCTAAAGTTTTAAAGATAAACAAAAATCGGATTATGTGTGTTTCCTTAAAAGATCTTTATATGGTTTAAAACAATCACTTAGATAGTGGTATAAAAGATTTGACTCTTTTGTACTATGTATAGGGTTTCAAAGAAGTAAGTTTGGTCATTGCTTATATCACCAACATAATAAAACTAGTAATGACTATGTGTTTTTATTGTTATATGTTGATGATATGCTTTTAATTGGTTCATCTTCTAAATGGATATGCAAGATAAAAACAACTTTGAATGGTGAATTTGACATGAAAGATCTAGAAAAAGCTAAAAGAATCGTGGGTACGAAAATTGAAAGAGATATATCAATTTCCACGTTGTTTTTGCATCAAACTCCTTACATTTTGAAAGTGTTAAAAAGATTTGGCATGCATGAATGTAAACCGGTTACATTGCCTTTAGCTAATCACATTATGTTAACTAAAGATCAAGCTCCTTGTAATGAGGAAGAAATTGAATACATGAGTAGGATTCCTTATTATAATGTGATAGGTTCTATTATATATTTATTAGTGTGTACTAGATCTGGATTTAGCTTTTGCTATAAATACCCTTAGTAGGTTCATGTCTAATCTGGTCCCGGTCATTTGGGAGGCCTTGAAGTGGCTCCTTAGATATTTGAGAGGGACAAGTAATGTAGGTCTAATGTTTGGTTATAGTAAGGAATGAGTGAAATTGAAAGATTTTGTAGATGCGGACTATGCGGGGGATAGGGATAATAGGAAGTCTACTTCTTCTTATGTGTTTACTTTGTCTAATTCTTGCATTAGTTGGAAGTCTCAATTAAAACACATAGTTGCTTTATCCACTATCAAATCCGAATATATTGCCACCACCGAAGCAATTAAAGAAGCTTTGTGGCTTAGAGGATTGCTAAGTGAACTTTGTGTTTTTAATGATGATGTGGTAGATAGTCAATCTTCTATGCATTTGTGTAAAAATCCAGTTTTTCATGAACGTACCAAACATATTGATATTAGACTACATTTCATTAGAGATATTGTGTCACAAGAAGTAATAAAGCTTGAGAAAGTACCTACACAATATAATCCCTCGGATATGGGCACTAAGGTGTTGCCCTTGGTGAAGTTTAGAAGTTTCTTGGATCTTCTAAACATCAGTAGAGGTAAATAATTTCCAATTTTATTGGTTCTTCTTTTGGAGTTGTCACTAATGAGTGATATTTTTCTTTTTATAGGTGAAGGTGCTAAGGAAGGAAGACAAGGAAGTGCTACTTCATTGTTCAAGAGTTCTTTGGCACCAAGGTGAAGGTTTGTTGGTATTTGTTGCCAAACAACCTCAAACAACAGTGATAATTTAAGATTAATTTCATAAGCGTTAGCCGAGAATTGAAATTAAGAAAAACGACACCACTTAGCTTAATCCAAAACTCGACCCAAAACTTAGCAGGTGCCATTTTGGAGTAACTTATCTTGTAGTTGTTCAATGACCCACTTTATTACTTAGGCCCAAACTAAGTTGCTTGTGTGTGTATATTATTATTGGGCTTGTGGCCCAATTGGTTGAATAAACATGTGTGCCCTGCCTTTTGTTCCTCATTCCAGCATACCATTTGAGCGTGCCTTGTGAGAGAAGGAGAAAAGCTCATTCACTGTAGCTGCCATTGATTTGGTTTGATTTGGTTTCTCTCTTTGTGAGATTAAATTAGTTCTTTATGAGCTAAACTATTTGGGTTAATAGAGGTGTTCTTGGGTTGAGCTTTATTTATAGTTTCTAGTGGTGTTTAGCTTGAATATGAGCCTAAACAACTTTGGTGATATATATTTTTACGGCAGTGGCACGAGCCATCTAAATCGACACTACCTAAAGTGTTTGCAAAAACACGGAAGGGTTGATAAAAATCAAGCACAACTTCGATTCGGATCTCCCAGACAACTTTCGGTTCTAGTCCAATCTAAACAACTGGGTGTATTTGCAAGAGAACATGCACAGGAAAGGCATGGACCAGTTGGTGACAAGTGGTGAGTTTTACGAAAAGCGTTCACTTCACCAAGTTCGTGCAAATGTATCTTCAACTAAGGTACACATCCTATTCTAGAAATACTCTCCGTGCAAACACTATTATTTTATTCAATAAAAAAAAGCATTATACGTGATTTAACTGAATATTTTGGTATTGTATTATTTACTTCAGATTTATGGTCCGGAAAAAATCATAAAGTATATATTGATACACTTTACATTATATTGATAAACAATTGATAATGCATTGTATTTAAAGTAATTGACTACCATCATAATGAAATAAATATTTTTAGTGTTTTAATGACTATTATTAGAGAATTTAATTACGAATCTAGAGTTAACAGTTTCACATTTGACAATGTTACGCTTAATAATATAGAATAGAAAGATTAATACAACAATTAAATCCAGATTTTGGTGGCATTTTATTTCATGTCCGTTGTATATATCACATTTTTAATTTAATCGTCCAAAATGGTTTAAAATTTATAAACCAACAATTAAAAAAAATTAGGTATGTTATAAATTATATTATTGTCTCGCCGGCTTGAAAACAACCATTTGATGAATATGTAGTAGAAATCAACAAGCTAGTTCTTCTTCTTCTCTTTCTCATACAATGAATGTAGGAACATGTAGTAGAGACATACCTTTAGAGTTAGCTAGATATTTTTTCTCACGACATACCTAGTATGTTAGATGAAAAAAAGAGAAAATTTTGATATACTTAGATGGTGGAGATAAAACGAGTATCAATATACAATTGTTTCTATTATAGAACGCGATCTACTAACACCTCCGATATCAAGTGTAGCATCAAAGAGTCTGCTTTTAGTACAGGTGGTAGGATTCTGACATATTTGAGGTCAAGACTTAAATCAGACATATTAGATAGTTTAATGTGTCTAAAGGATTGAGTGGATACAAAACTTCGGATCCAAGACAAAGTACACATCATATTAGCCGAAGAACTTGAAGAGCTCACTTCATAATTTGTATTTATTGTTTGTGTAAATTTATTTATTTATTCTTATTTTTAATTTTTAATTTTTAATTTTTATCAAAAATTTTACACGTATCAACTAGTTCGTGTAAAATTTTAACTCTGCATATGCTAAATGTAACCAGTCCGACGCCCCAAAAAAAAATGAATGATAGTTTTAAATGTCAAATTTATCATACCTTATTTCATTTTGATTTTTTAAAGTCTTTAGAAAAATACTGCATTTGTAAAAAAATAAAAAATTTAACGAGTCGAGCGTGGGCTGGCCCAATTCGACCCATGAGGGCCACGGGCAATGTGTCGGACCGGGCTCGTCTCTTGGAGATGAGTCGAGCCCAAACTCTGCTTGTCTTTGTAAGGGCTAAGCCAGCCTGGCCGACTCAACCCATTGTCATCCCTACCTAAAAGAGACGTCCAATCACGATCAAAGTATAATGATCTACACATAAAATTCCAAAATGACCTCAAGTCTAAGGATCAGTTTCACAAGCACCGTGCAAAGATAGTCTACTAGTTTTGAAATAGTCATCCATGTGTAATCTCTACGGCCGGTCTACAAAATATTTGTTCAACTAACAAGCATCCACATATTTACTCGAGTGCCACAATCTAGTCCGTGAGATGGACTACTCTCTTCTAAAGAGAGAAGTACAATATGTACTAGTTTATTCGGACTAATGATATATCTATCTCATTAGTCCATACGATTAAAAATAGTTTAAAAATAATTCAAAATGATATATATCTCACTATTACAACATCTTCTAATTAATATATCACTTGTCTTTATTCTAAGAAAACTATTAATTAATGATACTTAAATAGTAAATAAAATATCAGAGATGCCATAGTTATAAATATCATTGGTACTAATAAAGTCGTTACATGACCGTCTCAAAGGATGGACGTAGGACATAACACTATCAATTGCCTAACAGAGGTTTGTGCAAGAAATGAGAGACAACGTGCTCACAAGTTGCCAATTGTATCATTTACAAATGAAATTTACTGTAGTTTTAGCCCAGTGCAGCCTTGGCCCAGATACACTTTTAATGTAGTAAAAAATAAAAAAATTAATTATAGCTCGGCTCATTTTAAAATCAGCCCATAACCCACCATTATATAGCCCACTGCCAACCAACTTCTGAATGGACCAAACTTTAACAATTAACCCAATGCCCAACCCATCTAAATCTACCCAATACCATAAGTGACAAGTCCCAAAAAAAGACAGAATGACAGAGATCCCAAATTTATTAATTTACATAATCCCTGAAAATTTTTTATATAATATTAAATGCAAGTAAATTATTCTTTATTTATGCCTTTATTTTTAATTTATTATTTATATATCTAAGTCCAATTGGCACTTGGCTTTATAAACTTTGGCTTTACATAATCATTTGGTTGATAGATATCTATAAATTATAATTTTATATGAATTTTGATTTGTTGTTGAGTAATGAATAATGATGTTTATTTGATTTTGAGAAATTATTTCAAATTTCAACAAGTAGAAAAAGAAAAAAAAAAGTACTTAAAGTTTTATATGTTTTTTACATAATAATTTTTGTTGAAAGAGACTTTGTTAATTAATTAGATATAGATTTTATTATAGAAGAATTGCATTACTATAAAAGATCGTCCAGCACAATTTTCTTTAACTAGTTTTAGATCTTGAATATTTTTGTGTAATGACTTTTTTGTAAGTTTTTAAAGATTATTACATATAAAAAAATTAAATTCTTATAAAAATGAGCTAAATAATTGTAATTTTAGAAAAAAAAAAATTTTAGGGCGCTCCCGTAACCCTCCCCCACCTCAGCCCAGTGCCTATATTATTTCTTGGGTCCTACCGGTAGTAAAGATAGCTACACGCATGAATTCTATACAAGAAAAATATCTCACCTTAAAAGGAACTGTCTATATAGTATAATTTTATTATAATAAAATGATAATTTTATAATAAATAAGATTATGTTTTTATTCTATTCTTCGTCGTTGCATTAATTTAATATTAAGTATACGAATAAAAGTGTCTACGATCACTTGTGATAATATAAGTTGGGTGCTTGTGTAGAGAAACACAATATGAAACTACTTATACTTTGATCATAACTAAAATTGTTCATGATCAATGTATAAGGGTTAACACATTGTACCGGAAGGTTGTAGTGTTAGTGAAGCAAACCCGCGAAGATTGAATCCTGGAACCCACAAGAAAGATTGATATGAACTTTAAGAAAGCTAAAATCAAGCCGCAAGACTTGATCCGATTATTACTTGAATCAAATAACCAAGTTTGAACGCTACAAAGATTTGCGAAGTCGTTGGTAAGTTTTGATTAGTTCAATTAAGAACACAGAAGAAATAAGTGGATCTCACTTAATCTGAATCTCTCAATAAATCAAAGTTGTGAATTGTCTACAATGAAAATTGTTTATATATGCAAAAATTAATGAAAATCTAGTCTAATTCGAAAATATAACTAGAAACTCATCAAAAATAGAGTTCTAAACCAAAAAAGAAACAAAAATCCAGAAATTCGATTTTTTCCAGAAAATTCCAAGGCGATCGCCCAGGCTTAGCACTTTGAATTATAGCTTTAGATTAAGGCATTGGGCGATCGCTCAATATTTTGCATGGGCAAAGCCTCCCGCGTTTTAACCTTCAAACTATGTTTTATGCTTATTTTGGTCTTTGAATTTTTCATGAGCCTCCGATATGCCTTCAATATGATCCTTAGTTTGAATCACATGTACTGAAGTTGGTTTTTCCTTGGTCATACTTCGTTTGAAGGTTGGTGTCTTGCTTGTTACACTTTTGGTGTCGATTTCAACCCACCCACGTAGCTTGGACAAAACTTTGAATGGCATCCTTGATCTTCTCGGTTCTTGGTCTCATTATTGGCCCCACCAGATTATGTAACGAGTCCTTGCTAGCAGGTCCATGGCTCGCATCATCTCATCCTTCTTCAAAAGGATTCAACTCGAATCATTACCTGCATCAAATAGATAAAGAACACTTCCCGTCCTCATATGCACCCAAACCCAATCACCAGGTTCAAAGATAAGTCTGCCGCCTTTGTTGGCTTTAGCTGTATATTGTCTATTCTTCTTTTTAATTTGTTGCCTTTGAAGCTCATTTGTCTCATCTGAATTACTTCTATAGGCTGGTCGTTTTGGAATAACAGTTTCAGGTACAAAGTGAATTTGATGTTCAATGTCTCTAATAGGTGGTAATCTACTAGATTTCTCTTCTGAAAATACGTTCTCCAATTCTTGCAATAAAGAAATAGGCAAATTAGGAAGGGATTTGTTAGTTTTACTAATTACAATCTCGTTTTTTCCCTCCCTCGTTTTCTTTTCTTGTGCTTCTACTTCACATTTTCTTTTCTACTGCTCCAAATCATCTACCTTAATTTGTGTATGAAGAGCATGCCTCACAAATAGGACTTCACATTCTACAGGGTATTCTACACCATCATCCTCCAACTCATGCATCTCATCACTATCATTATCATCCTCAGTCTCCACTTCTCTATTATCACGCAAAATCATTACCCTTTTGTTTGGACATTGTGATGCCATGTGCTCAGATCCCAAACATTTAAAACATTTGATATCCCTATTCTTAGAAGATTGGAAATCTAACTTGAGTTTATTGTTGCTAGTTACATCCTCTTTTCCTTTAGGTGGTTCGGTCTCCCCCTTTTAAACAACCCTATTATTTACATTATTACTATCCCACTGGTATCCAATGAAGGTTAGATCCCGAAAAAAACCTAGCTATCCCATTTCTTTTCACTTGTCTCTTTACCTTCATATCCATGTGCACCATATCCTCCAACTCTACATAGTGTTGTAATTCCACTACATTAGCCATATCCATATTTAACCCATTCAAAAACCTGGCCAATGTGGCCTCACTATCCTCCTCAACATTAGCCCTAACCACAGCCACATTCATCTCCTTATAGTAATCATCTAAACTATTTGAACCTTGAGTAAGGCTCTGTAATTTTTTTATAGAGGTCCCTATAGTAATAAATAGGTACAAATCTCATCTTCATGAGAGCCTTTAAATCACCCCAAGTTTGTATAGGCCTCACGTGATTTCTCCTCCTATTTGTCACTAATTGATCCCACCACATTATAGCATAGCCTGTGAACTCAATTACTGCTAATTTCTCCTTCTTTTCTTCCGAATAGCTATTACAATCAAATATTAATTCTAACCTCATTTCCCACTCTAAATAGGTTTCAGAGTTATTCCTACCTTAGAAGGAATGTATTTTCATTTTTATATTTCCAAATTTTCTATCTACCCCAATCATGGCCTCTATAGTCTCCTCTTGTAGGTGCCCTTTCATGTCTATCTCCTCTACGCCTCATCCTACCCATCTCAGCTACCTAATTATAATCATCATCATCCTCAAATTCAGCCATAGGGTTATGATCACGCCTATTCTGTTTCCTAACATTAGGAATCCCGTAGTGTTGCTCCCTTAGTAAGTTTGGAATCATCGTATTAAGTCGATCCATTCTACCCCTCATCTCTTTATTACTATTCTTCATCTCGTCAAACATCATTTTCATCCTCTCAAATTGTTGTTGCATGGTTTTTAACAAAAAAAGAATTGGTTGTTCTCTTCTCTAGTTGTTGTTTCTTCATTATTAGACATTGTGGGATAAAAATAGAAATTAGTATTGAAAGAAAAATTTAACCTCACGTGTTTACACTCATGTTCCACTCTATTTGGCTTTTCTCTGATAATAATATCATCATTCTTGCTTTTTATCTCTTTGTTTTTTTTTTTTTTTTTTGCCAAATTCTCTAAGGAACTAACTAAACTCAATGAAGAATTTGGTACGTTCAAGAACAATAAATAAGAACATAAAATAAAAACAACGAGAGCGATAATAAAAATTACAAAAAGAATAAGATTTGAATACTTAAGCACCGGATGACAATATGGAATGTGTTTCTTGCCAAATATAACACAAAAAATCTCAAAGAATTGCGTTTCTTGACTTTTCTTGAATTTTCATTTTTCTTTTTTTCTTTTTTATTTTTACTTTTACTATCCAACGCAAGAAACCAAAAATAATTATTACAAAGAAAGAACTAGAAAATAATTAGTTTTGGTGCCTTAATGGATCGTGCCCAAACAATTCTTGAATGTTCTTTGTGCAAGAAAAGAATTTTTTGTTGAATGATTTTATGATCTCGATTAATCTGAACAAGAAAAATTAAAAGATTCTTATCAAATATGATGAATAACGAAGAGAATTTTATTATTATTTTTTATATATGATTCAAGATAAATCGATGGAAATAAAAAAGAAAAAAATAGAACCTAATTTTAGAGCAAAAGCTCTTATGCCAACTAATATGAACCCGCGAAGATTGAACCATATATTTTGGCCTCCAAACTTTATTTTATGCTTATTTTGGTCTTCCAATCTTCTATTAGCCTCCGATATGCCTTCAATATGGTCCTTAGTTTGAATCACATGTACTAAAGTTGGCTCTTCCTTGGTCATACTTAGTTTGAAGGTTGGTGTCTTGCTTGTTACACTTTTGGTGTCGATTTCAGCCCACGTAGCTTGGACAAGACCTTGAATGGCGTCCTTGATCTTCTCGGTTCTTAGTCTTGTTATTGGCCCCACCGAATTATGTAACGAGTCCTTGCTAGCAGGTCCATGGCTCGCATCTGTTAGCTATTTCACCATTTAGGCGTTGGATTAGTCATTATCATAGAAATAGTTTAATAATAACACTAGTACACTTGAAATGTATTGAATGAGGACCACTGTTGAATTTAATTCTATAGGATTATCATGCATACTTTAACACCATGTATTTCATCTAATTCTATTAGCAGGATTGTGTATATATTTTTCGTGAATTTAATGGTCCTTTGATTTACGAGATCAATTCGATTGATCAAATATCTCGATAAATTAGGAGCTTGAGGATGAGCGAAGTAAAAAAAAAAACATTTAATTTGTACCGTGAGGCGTGGTCCTGAAAAGTAGATCGAGTGACTACTTAAGTATTTTTTGTTGAACGATTATAAATGTGTTCAGTGTTTGGTAAATTTCGATAACTGTTGATAGGACTATTGAAGAAATTGTAACTTAGAGCATGTTTGATAAAGTTTATTTTAAACTCTTTTTCCACCAAACTCATTTTTGAACCATATATTTTATAGGACTCACAATTTTAATCAACTTTTCAACTATACATTTTATCAATTTTATCAAAATCTCCTAAAAACTACTTTTAAACTCCACCAAATAGGCATTTAAGTTAGTGAGAATAATTAGAGGGACAAAAGCAGGTCATTTGTGCTCGTACCTAATTATCGATTTCGGTGAAAATGAAATATATATATATATATATATATATATATATATATATATATATAGTATATCGAAAAATATTACAAATATATTTTAGCTTCTGCGGTTTTCTATATTCTAAGAGTGCAGTCTTTGCATTTAGTGGAAAAAGTAAAGACTAATAATTAGATTCAGTGGTCTATAATTCGACTAGAAAAGATCGAATTGATAGGGACATGAAATTAATCTACGTTGTGTCCCAATCTCGATGAGACAATATGTATAGTAATGATGCATGGAATAATCTTTGAGTAAAAGGGCTTGTAAGATAAAATATGTGGTCGTTATAAAGAACACGTGGGAGGGAAGCTGGACGTGGAGGACGGGGGCATTGTGGAGGGTGGGGTGAAGAAAAAGATGATAAATGAGGCTAGAATCTTTAAGACTTTTAAGTAAATTCCACTTTTAAGACTTTTTAAGTAAATTCCTCTAATAATACATGTGAGTGCGAAGGAGGCAAGTAACTCATTCTTACATAATTATACACTTGATACTTGCTACACGAATCTCCACAATAATTCATAAATAAAATTAACTTAAGCAAGGCCTCTTCAATGATAGTTTGTACATCACCATTGATACAATCAAAAGATTTCGAAAGATAAGTTCCAGCTAGGACATGAATGGAATGAAACATAATACAAAGAAAATAATAATTTTCCTCCCAGAAACACAATTTTGTTATTTCATGGTATTTCACATACTCAACGAAGTCACTTTGTCAAAGAGTTTGTGTCTGTTACAATGTTAACACTTAATAGTTTAATATCGACATCAAATTCAACTGAAACAATTACAGATCATATGAAACACACGAGACATACTTTCCGAGTTCATGTCTGTGAAAAATATAGATAGATCTCGTGCCCTTATCTGCATATCACATATACATCACAGGTATAACAATGAATTTACAAGAGTGGCCTTACATAGTTAGACCACGAGTACAAAAAGTGTGAGTATGGCTCATTATCCACATAACACTGTTGTAGAAATTATGTATTGCAAGTGGTACAATATTGCAAACAAGTAATAAATTGGACCTATTGAGTCTGGATTATCGTTCACGGAACTATCATATTCATACACTAGTTCAATTATTCTTAATCCTAATTTATTTAAAACTCGTCGAATTAACTTGATTTGAATATTTAAACTATAATTATTAATTTTAGAACAAAAAGGACTAACATAAAAGTCGAGATTTTTCAAGTATAATTATTAAAGGATTTGGATTCACGAATTCATCATAGTTATCATCTCTAATTTCTCCTCTCAAGATTTATTCATCTTTGTTGTATTCGATCGAATACACGAATTAAACTTAATTTTCCTCTCTCGAGTTCAAATTAGACATATCTAATTAAATCAACTTATGAAGTCAGATTGGTCTTTAATTAGATGTATTAAATCTCTTAAGAATTCAATTTAAGATCGCAACAATAATAAAAGCGTATCTTTACCTTTTATCCAATTGTCGGATTTTACTACGTGATCTAAATTAATAACTTACCTCTCGGTTTGTTACAATCCACAAATCAATGAAATAATTGCCAATTATTTCAATCATTAAGAAAAGAAGTAAAATCGATACATAATTAATTTATAAGCAAAACTTGAGAATTGAAATTAAAGAATCTAAACTAGATTACATCGTTCATCCAAAATAAAGATTTAGCTAGTCATAATACGATAGAAAGAAAAGATGAAAAGTTAGGAATATATAATCAGATCTTAAATAAAAAATGAGAAGAAGTTGAATATCTTGCATCAAAAATTCTTATCGTCACGTTCCAATCTTTAATATTGTTGTCGTTCTTCCTCTCTTTGTCTATATCTTTCTCAATGATTCAACCCCCACTTTTTTACCTAGATTAGGTTTTTGTATAGTTCCAATCATTTCCGACTTGTTTTATTTCTAAAAAGACTCAAACGCCCCTCGTTTGTATTTAGGAAATTTTAGAAAATCAACCACGTGGCGGGTCTGTGCCAAAGGCTAGCCATTTGTGTCGCGGTTTGCAAACCATGGCTAGATCATTGCGTTTGTCATGTTCACAAAGAACCTATATTTGCATGTGTGGTCATTCTACTTTCAACGTTCTGTACTTTAGTCCTTGAATTTATTCTTTCATTTCAATTTAGTCCTCTTTTATTTGCATCCCAAGTCCTTAAACTTTTTAATGTTCGCAAGTTGGTCTCCTTTTTCAAGTCTTCGTACATAATCAGTCCTTCTTTGCCTATTTTGCTTTGTTTTTCTCTAATTCCATTCGAACTCGGGTTTCAACCTAAAACAATCAAATCAACACACAGTTAAGTAAATATTCACTTAAGAGTATATACAATTCTCCATTTTTGATACTCCAGATTAGTGTAAATCGATACTTATCAAATACTGTTCGTCGTCGAACATAACTATTTACTTAAATAATCAAACAAATAATATTAAAATTTACTATAACAGATAGCTTGCCATATTTGCCTCAGGTTTTTGAAACAATCAAACAATTCATAAAAAAAAAAAAAAAAACTTATAAATCATGCTATTAAAATCATTTTTTACTTATCCGATGTTCAACCGACATATCTGTGCGCGCATAGTCAATCCAATCAACATAAACATTTATGTTGGAAATATCCACCCCCCAATGGTCAAATATTTATTTTCTCTCTCGTAAGAATACACGCTCCCATGTTGATATGCATTCTCTCACCCTGGCTGTTAACTCTAAAGTTGCCCTCAAAACTCTTATTCTTTTACCACTCAAAATTTGGTTAGGTCTAGCCAAAACAGTAGCTATGTAGATCTGTGATGATTCTCTCTTTATTGAGTGCTTCGACCATCAAACTTCTACTAGGTAAGTCAAACCCACTAGTTATCTAAATCCCAAGTTATACTTATAAATGCTCAATCTTGCTTTTGCTTTTTTTCACTTTTTTTTTTTTTTTTTTGTTAAGACCTCACTCCCTTAAGTTTTCTAGATGAACCTTGTAGCGAGCTTTAGGCCAATGGCTCCCAGGTCTGATAGACCTTAGGGCACCGAGTTTTGAGAACTCTAACGGACTTTATCATTCAGGCTAACTAGGCTATGAAGAGAGGTATAAGATAATACAAGTGCATACAAGTGCAATGCCTTTCATTTTTTTGCGCAAGATAAATAAACGGAGATTGGATTCCTAACATTCGGTCAATACCTAGATTCCACCTAGTAGCCAAATACACTCCATACAAATATTACTCATGCACGGAATCAACACCTATCTAAATAGTTTCTGCATTGGTTTAACCACCCTCAACTATCCTTTCAACTGGTTTAGTAATTGAGTTGTCAAATGGTGTCTTGGTTTTCACAACTTAGGTTCAATATTCTTTCATTGCATTTTATTCAATAAACCAACCAAATGTAGTGATGTTCATAACTATTGTGCTTACACCTAATCATATCTCACATGGATAAGTATAGTATATAAAAAAAAAGGCATGAGTAACATCACCTAGTCATAACTCATGAATTGATAATGCTTTTAAATAGATATCATCATTAGCGGTAAAGGCGTCCAACATACAACCACACAAACAATAATTTTTTATTTTTAAAAAACTATAATATTATCCACATCACACACAAAAATAACAAAAATAATAAAGTCACCCCAAGCTTAAAGTACACATTGTCCTCAATGTGAGCAAAAGAAAGCAAAATAAACAAAAAGGAAAGAGTTAACCCGATTCGGGATGCGTAGAGACAACATCGGATTGTCATCCGATCATCAACATTAGGAGGGATGCTTCATGAAACCTTTATTGTTGCAATCCTAATGGAAAAGATGAAAATGTAAGAAGCTAAGCACGAATTACAATGAATCGCACTCTCTCTCGATGGAACTAAATTTATTTTTTTTGAACGACGATGCCCAACCTAAGTAAAAAAAATTTAATTTGCTGAATTACTAAAAATCAGGAAACGTGCTCTAATTCCTATTGTAATCTTAAAATTTTACGTGCAATGCAATAAACAGATAATGGATAGAAAAATAGGTTGCCTCCCATTAAGTGCTTGATTTATAGTCTAGAACTCCTCTTTTTGCAAGTATCACTCATGGAGGCTCGAATTGGACTTTGAAAGTCTTGCATTGCTTGCAATTACCGGCTTTGCAAGACTTTTTCTTTAATCTCCATAGTTTAAATTTGCTCTTTTCATCTTTAATTGTTGCTACCAGTCCACCTATATTCACATCCGGTTTGCAGTTTTGTTGGCCAATTCTCACAACTTCATCAACTATAAAGCACTCTTTGAGGTCGATTGGTTTCTCGAGTATGGTGTACATACTCAATACTGCTTGTTCATCATCTTGTACCCTCAAGATCAACTGATCTTTTTCAACATTAATAAGAGCTCGACTTGTCGCTAAGAATGGTCGGCCCAATATTACTTGCATATCCCGGTCTTCTTCGATATCAAGGACAATGAAGTCAACCGAGAAGATAAATTTATACACTTTGATGAATACATCTTCAACCACACATCGTGGGTTCTTGATTGATCTATCAGCAAGTTGTAGAGAAACAATTGTTTTTTTACCTTTTCCAAACCTAATCTCCTAGACAGAAAAGGCATCAAATTAACACTTATACCTAAATCACGTATAACATTAAAATTATAAAATTTTCTAATTGTACAAGATAGTTTAAAACTTCCTGGATCTTTTAACTTTAGAGGCAACTTATTTAGTAGAATAGCGCTACACTCCTCAGATAAAGCTATTATCTCGTATTTCTCAAATTTTCTCTTTTGGATAACATTTCTTTCATAAATTTTAATTACAGTGGCATCTGGGCTAAAGCTTCAACAAAGGGAATATTGATATGTAGTTTCTTGAAGACTTCAAAAAAAATTTCAAACTGCTTGTCGAGCTTGTGTTTTTGCAACCTCTGAGGAAAATAAATTGGTGGCACATAAGTTTTAACATGAATTGGTGTCCTCACTTTTGATGATTCAGTTGATTCCTTTGAATCTTCTTCTTTTGATTTCGCATATTGTTTCCCAACTTCTTCTTCATCAATTACCAATTGTTTATCCCTTTTCTCTGGCCTTTTCACGTGAATCTCTTGCAGTTGTACTCCGCTCCTAGTAGTGATTGCATTTACCTGCTCATTTGGATTTGTCACTGTATTGTTAGACAAAGTGCCTGGTGTCCTATCTAACGATTCATTAGGTGGTTAACTTGCCAATCTAACTCTCTAATTTTCTGATAGACACCTTTTTTATAGTTTGGGTCCACCCGCTCCAATATTTTATCATTTTTTTGCATATACTGTTGAAACATCTTCCCCAAACTTGGTCTTCTTTCTTGTTGAGCATTATTAGCATTGCCAATTTGTTGATTCTCAGACCACCTGAAATTTGGGTATTGTTTCCATCTTGGATTGTATGTTTGCGAGAATGGATTGTACTGCTGGCTTGAATTATTTTGCATAAATTTACTTGTTCGTCTGGACCAGCAAACAACATACAATCTGCAGTATAATAATTTGCCCCATAACTTTCACAAGTAGAACTTGAATGGACCGCATTCACACCATGTGTTTGTGTTTTGACCAAGAGTTCTACATGTTTTGTCAATGCAGTAATTTGTACACTAGCAGCTGAAAGATTGTCAAGCTCATGTATTCCTGCTACTTTTCTTGGAGTGACACGATCGAGATAAAAACATGGTATGTGTATTTGCAATCAATTCAAATAGCTCCCGTGTTTTGTTGACATTTTATTTGTAATGGAGCCCGTTATGAGAAAAAGACCACTATGGATTTGGATTGAGGAGATAACCCGAGTAAATGTATTGAGCCTATAATCCCTTTTTAATGCCATGATTTGAACATTTTCTGAGTGGCTTCTTGAATTTGTCCCAAGCTTCATAATACATTTTTCCATCTAGTTGTTGAAAAGTAGATATTTTCACTTCATCTTGGCTACTTTAGCTAATGAAAAATACTTTTTGCAAAATTTTCTAGCCAAGTCATACCAGATGGTGATACTAGCATGTAGTTACGAGTCCAAACCATTCTAATGCCCCATCTCTCAATGTGTATGGAAATAGCCTAAGTCTCGATGGCATCATCATTTACCCTTGAAACCGAAAAATTGTGGCAGATCCGTAGGAATTTGAAAAGATGAGTATTTGGATTTTCATGCGCCTTTCCATAGAATTGTAGGTTATTGATGAAGAGATTAATCGATCAACCCTTAATTGAAAGCCATGTCGACCAAATGCAGGATAAACTATGCTTGAACGATCAGGAGCTGCTGCCGAAGTTAAGAACTAAGTCATTGGCATATTTCCATCATCTTCTTCTTTTTCATAATGTTGCTAAATTTCTTTGAGAGCCGCCAATTGGGTCAAGCTACTACGACGGCAATGCGGACCTGGCGACCTCTTGTTCGACTTCTCTTCTAACTTGTGCATCTGCCGCCATTGAATATTTTGCTTATTTTTTTATTTTTGGTCGTGTTCTTTGCGACTTCTTCTGAAAGTCCGTTCAATCTCAAGATCGAAAGTCTCAAGATTGCCGTCTTGTGAACGGAGCATGCAACAAACACATTTTCTAGAAAAAGAAAACAAAGAAGAAAAATAAAAAATGACAATAATAATAATAATAATAATAATAATAATAATAATAATAATAATAATAATAATAATAATAATAACAATAATAACAATAAAAAAAACTAACACTAACGATTAATCTAAACTAATGTCAAATAATAAATAATACCCAACAACGGCGCCAAAAACTTGTTGTAGAAATTATATATTGCAAGTGTGCAATATTGCAAACAAGTAATCAAGTGGACCTATGGAGTCCGGATTATCATTCCCACAAAGACTATCATATTTAGATACTAGTTCAATTAATCTTAATCCTAATTTATTTAAAACTCGTTAAATTAACTTGATTTAATATTTAAACTATAATTATTAATTTTAGAACAAAATGATGAATGCAAAAGTCAAGATTTTTTCAAGTATAATTATTAAAGGATTTGGATTCACAAGTTCACCATAGTTGTCATCTCTAATTTCCCCTCTCAAGACTTATTCTTAATATTGTAAGGGGTCGAATTCACGAATTTAACTTAATTTCTCTCTCTCGAGTTCAAATTATTTCTATCTAATTAAGTCAACTTATGAAGTCAGAATGGTCCTTAATTAGATGCATTAAATCTCTTAAGAATTCAATTCAAGACCGCAACAATAATAAAAGCGTATATCTACTTTTTATCCAATTATCAGATTTTACTACGTTGTCAAAATTAATAACTTACCTCTCGGTTTGTTAATTATTTCAATCATTAAGAAAAGAAGTAAAATCAATACGTAATTAATTTATAAGCAAAACTTGAGAATTGAAATTAAATAATCTAAACTAGGTTACATCATTCATCCAAAGATTTAACTACTCATAATTCGGTAGAAAGAAAATATGAAAGTTTAGAATACATAACTGGATCTTGAATAAAAGATGAGAAGAAGTTGAATATCTTACACCAAGAATTCTTCGTCTTCACGGTCCAATCTTCAATATTGCTGTCGTTCTTCCTCTCTTTGTCTATATCTTTCTCAATGATTCAACCCCCACTTTTTAACCTAGATTAGGTCTTTATTCCAATCATTTCGACTTGTTTTAATTCTAAAAGACTCAAACGCCCTCATTTGTATTTAGGAAATTTCGGAAAATCAATCACGTGGCCACGCAAAAACCCGGTTCGACCATGACCAAAGGTTGGATGGTCATTGTTGCCTTGACTGGACCGCAGATTCACAAAGAACCTCTATTTGCATGTGTGGTCCTTCCACTTTCAATGTTCTGTACTTTAGTCCTTGAATTTATTCTTTTATTTCAATTTAGTCCTCTTTTATTTGAATCACAAGTCTTTCAACTTTTGAATGTTTGTAAGTTGGTCCCCTTTTTCAAGTCTTCGTGCATTTTCAGTCATTCTTTGCCTATTTTGCCTTGTTTTTCTCCAATTCCATTCGAACTCGAGTTCGACCTAAAACAATTAAATCAACACACAATTAAGTAAAGATTCACTTAAGAGTACATACAATTATCCACTTTTGATACTCTAGATAAGTGTAAATCGACACTTATCAGCACCAATCTATTAGACAATCATTTGTGCTTGTTTAGAATTAATGCGAACCATTAGATCTTTTGGATGGACATGATCTTGTCTTGGGTTACTCACTTGAAGAAGGGTTTTTTTCTTTCTTTGCTTTGAAGAGTTAAGGTTGGACTAAGTACTTCAAATTCTTGGTCACCTCTAGCGGGTTTTTTTTTTGTAGAATTAAGCCACTGCTCACTCTAATTGTATTGTGGTGTTTCTTGTGAGACATGAATCTGAACCCACAACTCAAGCATAGTGCAAGACAAGAACACAAAATGGGTGATTTTCTTCTTCTGTTTTTCTCATTTAACCATGAATTGTAATGAATTTAATTGTAATATTTGATATTGTAACATCATCAAACTCTTTAAAAAAAAAAAACCCTACTACATTAGCTCACATTGCCAGACCAGATTTGATCACTATGGTCCTTAATTTCTCTTTTTCCTTGTAAACATGTCTTCTTCTTCTCTAACATTTCAAGAGTCTGACATTATAACAAAAACGTCTTCTCAAGGACAGATTGGTGAGATAAAGCATATTAAGACATGTTACTAATTACTAATTAGCATGATGTTTTCAGGTTTTGAAGTTGGAATTAGTAAGCAGTACGTACTATTTACGTTATGTATTTATAATTAGATGTTTAATAACATTAACGTAGTTAATAGTTGTTTGTTGTATTTGAAGTAATATGTTAATTTGAGTTTCAAACTATTTGTTTGTGATGTTAGAAACGATTATAGTTGTTATATGTTGTCTGTCAATAGTGGCACGTCTTGGTACGCCCGCCTTAATAATTTACCCGTCTCATCGGTTCACCTGCCCTGATGGTCTCATAGCTCGCCTTTGACAGGTGGACAGCAATAAACCGACTGTTGTTGAACCAATCACACCCATGACCCATGGAGTGATAGTTACCACTGGCGTTTGAAAAGCTGTAACGTTCGTCATTAACTCCGAGTAATAAGGGAGATGAAAGGGTACCCGTCATTAAAGACAGACTCTCACAATCACCCCTATAAATAGAGGTTGATCCATCCAGGTAAAAGTGACTGTCATATTTCTATATTGCTATTCTGCATTTATAATTCAATCATCTACTGATTATCACACCGGAATAGGCAGGAGGGATAGAAGCCCCACCATTATTTTGCGTCTCCATCACCGCTGTCCACTGCGTTAGGAGGAGGATAAAATCTTTTATTATCAATTAGCTTTTTTACGTGGAAAATCTGCACAAAAAGTCATGGCTCGAACTAGAAAAGTGATGAATGCAACCGCACCTGGCCCCATAGGAGATGTTGACACCGAGTCCAATCCTCGACGCTCAACTAGCGACACTTTGCAAGTGCATGACAGCGACTTTGGCAACTCAATTCCAGGATCAAAATCTTGTGGTGTCTCAACCGCCCTGCACTCTTAGTCTTCTATCGGTAGGACTATCACCACCAAGGGCTCCGTCCCAGGATCCTAGTCTTCCACTGGTGGTATCGTCACCGATAGGTGCTTTGCCCCAGGCTCCTAACTTTCCAGCAATGAAAACACTGCCAACAGTGGCTCCGCCACTGGCCCAGGTTCTTTGGCTACATCATTTTCATCCTAAATTCATTTATTGACATCTTGCCCAAATCCACTATGGGGGCAACTGTCATGGGAGGCCCCGTCTATGCTAGATGAGACATCGGGGTTAGGCCTCAAGCAACGGTTAGAATACATGATAGGTCAAAAAATAGTAGAGGATATGTCTAAGAAAAGTGGCAGGCAACTATCTTTGGTACTAGAAGAAGATCATTTTACCCCAGATGTGATGGTTGTTCCCTTACCACGAGACTTCGAACAGCCAAAGATGGAAAAATATGATGGATCCTCTGACCTTGTTGATCACCCCAAGACCTTTTTTGATTTGATGAGGTTACGAGTCATCCCAGATGTTATTATGTGCAGGGCCTTTATCCAACACTTAGGCGGGAAGCAAGGCTGGTGGCAACCTTTCTCCCAAAATCCATTCTCACGTTTGATGATTTTTCTAAGCACTTTGTCGCATACTTTTCCAAAGAAGAAGGGCTAAGAAAACAACTATCGGACTAATACAATTGACCCGGGACAAAGACGAGATGTTGAAAGATTTCATTGTCCGATTCAATAGGGCCACCATGGGGATCGAGGATCTCTGATGTTCATCGTAGACTCGCGATGCCCTTTCAAGATGTCACTCTCAAGAATCCGTCGGACACGATGCATAAGTTACTAAGGAGAAGGGATATGTGGATGCTAAGGAAGCATATTTCATTACCAAAGATATGAAAGATCTAAAAGAATCTGAGTCTAACAAGCGGAAGACTCGGGACGAGTCCAAACCCCGAGATGACAAAGGCAAGCAGAAAATGAATCACCTAAGGTGGATAAATGACGAGGACGCTAAGGAAGGATCGTGCTAGCTGAAAAGTCCTAATGCACCTCTTGACCGACCTTCAAAGAACTTCTTATTTTCACTACATCTTTATTAAGGGTAAGCCAATGGCACAAACATTCTCAACTACGGTCAAACAAGGCGACAAGACTTTGTTTAAATTTAAAAAAAAAAAGGCGATGAGCCTTAGTTAATAAAAAAAAAAATTAAAAAATAAAATAAAAAACAAAGCGATGAGCCTCTATTTAAAAATTAAGACGATGAACATCTGTCTAAAAATCAAGGCGATGAACTCTTGTCTAAAAATCAATGTAATGAACCTCTGTTTAAAAATCAAGGCGATGAGCATGTCTAAAACTCAGGGCGGTGAACCTTTGTTTAAAGACAAAAAGCAATGAGCCTCTGTTTAAAATAAAAGCGATGAGCCTCAGTTTAAAAACAAGACGATGAGCCTCTGTTTAAAATCAAGGCGATGAGCTTCTATTTAAAAGACAAGGCGATGAGCTTCTGTATAAAAGACAAGGCGATGAGCCTCAGTATAAAAATCAACGCGATAAGCCTCAGAAAAAAAACGAACTTTAGTAAAAGAAAATAAAAATTTCAATGAAATGAGAATACAAAATGAAAATGGAGACCCACGCCTAGGGAACGCCCCTTTTGGGGGGGACGAATGCCCCGGCGACAGCCCCACCATCAGGGGGCGTGCGTCCGCCCAACTAAGGGGCCGAAGCGCCTCCTCACAGCGCTGATTCATCCTATTCGTACCTATTTTTTTGAACTACTTCACCATCACAATATTGATTGGGCTATACACACTTATATCACACAACATACAAACATATATTCTTTTCAATAGAAAACGAAAAAGTTAGAAAAGAGCAGTGTGGTAGATTATTTCTACTTCCAATTGGCGATAGTCTATGAAAAGTAGAAGGGTTTATAATGATATAAACGATGACAGTTGGTATATGTTGTCCGCCAATATTGGCATGTCTAAGACGCCCACCTCAATGATTCACCCATCTCACCGACTCGTCCGCCCGATAGTCTCATAACTTGCCTTTAACATGTGGACAACAATAAACCGATCGTCGTTGAACCCACCATACCCATGACCCATGAAGTGAC
Organism: Forsythia suspensa; assembly: GCA_023638005.1. Classification (NCBI taxonomy): domain Eukaryota; kingdom Viridiplantae; phylum Streptophyta; class Magnoliopsida; order Lamiales; family Oleaceae; genus Forsythia; species Forsythia suspensa. The sequence goes on along the minus strand of CM042674.1, from coordinate 56,487,394 downwards.
AATTACCACTTTGGCGTTTAGGAATCGTAACGCCCTCATTAATTCCGAGTAATGAGAGAGATAAAAGAGCACATATAATTAAAGACAGACTCCCCTAATCACCCTCATAAATAGAGGTTGATCGAACATTCTATGTTATCTTTATACGTTTTGTAGAAGAAATTGTATGAAGAACAAATCTTCTATAATTAAATGAATTTCTTCCGAATTCTTTAGTAAATTTAGAAAAACTTGGATCCAAAAGAATGTGTTGGCATATGTTAGGAGATGCTAAAATTATTTTTTGGGTGTTTATAAATTGTAGGTTTATGAAATATGTGAATAGTAATTTTTGTAGTGAATAAAAAATATATTTAACCAGCTTAAATTATAATTTAATCTAAGGCAAGCAAACAATCACACAATCTATTCATTGGCACTTCACACAATCTGCACATTAATAATTTTCAAAATTTTTATGTACTAGCCATAGGTCTTGATCATTATACTTTACAGTTATATCTAGCATATGCACCAAACGTACACTTGAGCAAATTCCACAACTTCATGGAGACTGGCAGCGGTCTACCCTGAAAATGCCATGCAAATTACCACTAAACAAGCCCTGAATAAATAGGACAATATGTAAGAAATTCTCAACATTTCTTCACCACTTATTCATTATTTACTGTTTTACATGAACACAGCAGAATTGCCATAAAATACCTTAATTTAGTACATAAACATCACAACAAAAATTCTCAATTGGAAAACAAAGTGAATCAAAGAGTTTTCTCATCATAGTGTGCCTGCTACACGTTCCTGCAACTTCTCAATCTGTCGCCCTTAAGCTCGAGTAGGTAATCGACAATTCCCTGCTCCCCTGGAAAACTAAAATTTAAGGCAAATATCTTTAGTTAAGTAGATACATAGTTTTACTGTTTATAGATACCTAAGTCTATATCACCATGATAGATAAGAGTAGATCAAATAATATTCTCAGCTTTTGGTAAAGATGGAAAGAATCTTATATGCATATCCCTATTTTATCCAAAATCACCAAACAAGATTGAATACATAAAAAAAAAAAAAATATTGTATCCAAAATTATAGCTTTTCATTTTAAGGCTGAGTAGTGTGTGTGTGTGTAGTGAATTGGATCGGGTCATTAGGTACTCTTTTCTTGCTAATACAATTGAGGTCGAAATTGTGGTGATGAGCACGGCTTCTGCTTTCTCACGGGCTTCAAACTTTTGAAACTCACTGACAAAGCGGGCCCCACAACACATCCCTGCTACTATCATTCTACTCTCTTAATCTCTCTAGATGGAGTGTGTCAAAAGGAAAAATGATGTGAAATTTGAAACTTTATTGAAAACTTATTCAAAGGCATTCCCAATATCGAGCATAGATTTTACGTGACTCAAGAAATAAGCATTCGAAGAAGATTAAGTCGTCTCAAGAAATGAAGGCACAGAATTGCAGTGTTTCTGATTCTAACATTGTAAGCTCTATGAAATCTCCTCGAAAGCCTCAAAACCCCCATCACACAAATACACCGAGAGGTTATTATTAGTGTAACAGGATTGAACTATAAAAGGAGGAAAGCGAGATGCCCAACAACTCCATACCACCAACCTGTGATGATTTCAGAAGAAATCAACTTTACATTTATGAATACAATTGGAATGTCTATGTTGCATAGACATCTCTCTTGGCTCCCTCCCTTTCATGTTAAAATTTATTGCTTGAAATTAACAAGGATTTTAAAGTTGACAATTGACTTAAACTTGTGGGTTCATTTGCGATTTAAAACAACTTTCTTTCTTTCTTTCAGAAAAATGAGTGTGTTACGATGTGAATGAGAAATATAGCATATGGGAACTCTCTTTTTCTCCATTGAATCTCAATGTGATCATCTGGCTTCTAGTCATCCAAATAATCAGAAATATGAAGTACATTTTCAGGAGTATCAACCAGTGGAGGCATTGACGTATTCCACTCTATATTTTCCTCTACCATCCACCGCGCCTGTGCTGAATAACTAAAACATTTATTGGAAGTTCAGAAAATCAAGCATTTCTTAATCGTAACATCATCAAGAATTGAGGTGACAAATCAATGTTTAAAATACAAAAAACGAATAGCATAAAAGAAAATGAATATCATATATTGTTTAAGATGAAAGAAATAGGGAATTGCCGAGGTTAAACTAAAGGGCAATAGCATACCTTGCAACAAAGTTGTCTGCTTTGGAATCCATCATGATAAATTACATAGCATCAATAATCTCAAGCAGTTTGCTATAGAATTTCTTACCCAAAACCTGGTAAGAAAAAACCTCCAAGTTGTTATTTTGATGATACACAGAAAAACAAGTGATTATTTGGGTGAGCTGAATAAAGCTTACATGGATCTTGCCAGCGATGTTTGGTCTAGGAATGACTTGATGGTATTCCATACGAGCCTAAATCCAGATCCAGCATTAACAATGTACATGCGGCATAGGGTCTATAGAATGAAGCAAAGCAATGATCAAATGACCGTCAAGATTTCAAAAGCTAGTATGAAGTGAAAAATCAAGACAAACAAAATTTAGTGTGAGAATAAAGGAAAGCAAAATAACTACCTCGAGATATTTATCACCATCAGTACTGAATAAGTTCCCTTGCAGTTTTATTGAAACTTTTCAGTCCCTGAACCAAAAATCATGGATTTTATGAACATTGAGGTCCACTTTGATTTGTTTTTGATATTCAGGTATTTACATTGCTTTGCAATTGCATTTTTTAAGAACAAAATTTTACATGGTTTTGGTTGTTGTTCAACCGAAAGCAAAGTCAGCGGATGTTCAGAAATATCAAACAACGAAAAGGACACCTTCAATCATCATTTGTCCATGTTTTCACTTATAAAATCTAATTCACTTCTCTTTGCTTTGCATACATTCAGCTGGCTAAACTAATTACTGTTAACTCCAAACGTTCAATTACAATAAACACCCCCACATACCACTCCTTGTACATCGAAAATGGTTGTGTTAGCATATATTATATATATGGCATAATTGAGACATCATATATTCTACTCTATTTAGACTAGCTATGTATAGAAGAATATATTGTAATTAGCATCTACTCTATTTAGACTAGCTGTGTATAGAATATTATATTGTAATTAGCATGTAATTGATAGGCATTTATTTTGGTAAGCTATTTTTACCTTGCATCTATATAAATGAAGGAACCCTCACAATGAGAGGCATTCAAAACCAAACTTTCTTGACATAGTATCAGAGCCCAAGTTATTTTTTTCACATTTTCTCTCGCTTTGAATTTACGGTTTATTATTAGAGTTTCTTTTTATCAAGATCGAGGCGTCGAAACCTCTTCATAGGTTCTATCGGTAGTTTCTTCGCTTTCGGAGATATTTTTTTGGATTAATTTTTGGTGATTTAAGCCGTCGTAATTTTTTTTTTAATTTTCGACCGACTTGTCTCGGATTGTTGGGAGTCTTGATTGATCATCACCGATCTTGCGATTTGTTGTGATCTGTCTAGTCTTTCAATTTTGTTTTTAGTAGTTATTATGTCGGTGAAAATTCTATTATTCGCTTTAATGGCAAGAACTACGCCAGTTGGGAATTCCAATTTAAGATGTTTGTTAAAGGGAAGGAATTATGGGATCATTTGGATAAGTCTTCTACTGACTCAAGCGATCCTAAAGAACTCAGTTCATGGGAAGGCAGAGATGCCAAAATTACTTCTTGGCTACTTAGCTCTGTTGAACCTCATATGGTCAACAATCTTTGTGGGTTCACTCTTGTTAAGCAGATGTGGGATTACCTTCGCTAATTTATTATCAAAATAATTCCCGCCCGAAAGTTTCAATTGGAGTTAGATATCGCAAACTATCGCCGAAAAACCTCTCGATTGAACAATTTTACTCTAAGTTTTCTTAATTTATGGAGTGATTATTCCGGCTTGGTGCATTCTAAAGTTCCCAAAGATGCTTTTAGCGACCTACAAGCGGTTCATTCGAGAGCCAGTAAGGATCAATTTTGATGAAGCTCGAACGAGTTTGAAAGTCCACGAGGTGGGTTAATCAATCGCACACCGTCCCTACTTTGGACGTGCCGCTGAGGCGAACTCTTGCGTGAAGAACGGTCTCGCCTCACAACTTCGGCATTGCTCAAGACATTGATGGTAACCGAGATGGTTAATGTAGCCTATGCTACTCGCGACAAAGGACGATCTAGATCCTCGCCGCAGTTGTTACCACTGCAAAAAGTTGGACACATTACAAAATATTGTAGCAAGAAATTTCGCAATTATTGCAAAAAGAACGGCCATATCATTAAGAATTGTCGCAGACGTCCTCATAATCGATCTACTCCTCGCTTTTCATACCTTTGTTCGGTCCGCATTTATGCCTACCTCTTCTTCTCAACTGTTGTTCCAAGTTCTTCATCCAACCTTTACCCCCGAGCGGTGTTCAACAGATGATTATTTTCGCTCTTTACGCTCTTGGTCTCAAGGTAAGAAACATCTTCTTCCTTCTCCTTGGTTAATTGATTCTGCGACTTCTAATCACATGGAGCGGTTCGGCGGTGTTACATGATATTCGTAAGATGATGGTGAGCAAGATATTCAGATCGCCGATGGCAAGACTCTTCCTATTACTGCAGTTGGAAATCTGGGGTCTCCTTTTATTAATGTTTTCGTATCTCCTTCATTATCTACCAATCTCATTTCTATTGGACAATTAGTAAAAAAATTGTTCTCTTCATTTTGATCATAATGGTTGTCGTGTGCAGGATCGAGTGTCGGGACGTAAGATAGCGAAAGGGCTTTAAAGTGGGACGTCTTTTTCCTCTTGATCATTTTCCATTCCTCGTTCAATTTTCATTGATTATTACGCTATTTCTAATAATAGCCATTTTGGCATAAGAAATTGGGACATCCAAACTCGTAATTTTGACACATCTTATGAAATATGGTTATTTAAGTAATACAAATGCAAGCTCTTCCTTGTCTTTTGATTGTGTATCTTGTAAACTAGGTAAAAGCAAATCTTTACCATTTCCTTTACATGGTAGTCGTGCTTCTACATGTTTGAGATTATTCATTCGATGTTTGGGGTATGAGTCGTGTTCTTTCTCATGCTCAATATAGGTATTTTGTGATTGATGATTACATCGTTTCACTTGGGTCTATTTTCTTCGTTCTAAAGGCGATGTGTTTTCGACCTTCCAAACTTTTGTTGCCTATATAGAAACACAATTTTCTACCAAGATTAAGACCTTACGTTCGGATTCCGGGGAAGAATATATGTCTCATGATTTTCAATCTTTCCTACAATGTAAAGGTATTCTCTCTCAACGTTCGTGTCCTTACACCCCTCAACAAAATGGGCCACCGAGCGTAAGAATAGACACCTTTAGATGTTGTTTCGCACTTGATGCTTGAATCTTACGTCCCTCCCAAATTTTGAGTAGAGGCATTATCTACGACCCAGATATTTGATTAATCGTCGCCTTCTCCTACTCAGATCTTGATTCTCCATATTCTAAATACATTTGGTGTTCCTCCCGACTATAATTCTTTGCATATTTTTGGTTGCGTCTGTTTTTGTTCACTTACCTCCCATTGAAAGTCAAGCTTCTTTGCTCGAAATGTATTCGGTGTGCTTTTCTTGGCTATAGTAACTCTCATAAAGTGGTTTGTATGTTATGATGCGGATCTTAACAAACTTCGTATTTCTCGAAATGTGATTTTTTTTAAAACCAATATTTCTTTTCGCCTCATGCTACTCTTATTTCTTCCACTATTTCCTTCCTCTTTTGATGATATATCTAGTACTCCTACTGCGTTTCGACCAGATATGTGTACCATCAATGACGTCGCCCACTCGCCTCTTCCTTCATCCGCACCGCCATCCGATCCTGTATTGCATGAGCCTCGCCGATCTACTAGGGTTTCCGACCTCCAGGACCAGTATAGATTTTCTTCTTACGCTCTTAAATTTACTCTTGATCGACTTACGTCCCCAAGTCTTATTCTCGTGCTTCTACTCGAGAGTGTTGGTGCCAAGCTACGCAGAATGAACTTCGTGCTCTTCAAGACAATCACACTGGGACATCGTCCCTCACCCTCTTGGAGCTAAGCTTATTGGGTGCAAATGGGTATACACCATCAAACTACGTCACGATGGCTCTATCGAAGACATAAAGCTCGCCTAGTAGCACTCGGAAATCGGCAGGAATATGAGCTTGATTATGAAGAAACATTCGCCTCGTGAAATGAGCAAAATGACTATTGTTCGTGACCGTTATGGCCATTGCTATTTCGAAAGGATGGTTGCTTCATCGGATGGATGTGAAGAATGCATTTTACATGGTGATCGAAGGAAGAAATATTTATGTCTCCTCCTCATAGCATGTTTTCTCCTCTTCGGATGAAGTTTGTCGTTTCAAACGTTCTCGTATGGTTTAAAGCAGCACCACGGGCATGGTTTGAGAAGTTTCGTACTACTCTATTGGATTTTCTTTTACTCAAAGTCGATGATGACTCCTCACTCTTCTTTTGCAAAGACTACTATTTAGGGATGGCAAAAAAATCCGACCGAAACTCGAACCGCGCGCCCGCCAAGAAGCCGCCCGCCTGCCCCACGGATAACAGGGGCGGGTTTGGGGCAGAAAAATCTGCCCGGGCCGGGTCAGGGGCAACCCGCCCGCCCGCCGCCCGCGACCACCAAAAAAAAAAAAAAATTTTTTTTTTTTTTTTTGAAAAATCATAAAATATAGTAGAAATTATGATTTTCACTAAAAATAAACTAAAGAAGAATCAAACTCGGGTTAAAACTTATAAACTATTAACATTAACCATTATACCACAACCCTAAATCTTATAATTTTTTGTTTTGCTTGGTATAAATATTTAAAAAAAATTGTATATATATTTTTTAATTATTTTCGGTTTAACAAAAAAAAAAAAAAAAAAAAAAGTTCATGGGGACGGTTGGCGGGTCCAACGGCCGACCCGCCCGCCATGAGCATCCCATGACCCGCTTCGCCGCGCCCGCCCATGGTCGCGGGGGGCGGAGCGGGGGCGGCCGACCGCCCATTGCCATCCCTACTACTATTGGGATCGTTATATTTCTTGTGTATATCAATGATATTGTGATTCACGGATCGATCTCCGGTTAATTGAGAAAGAAAGCTGCGTCTCAAATCTTCATTTCATATGAAAGATTTTGGTCCGCTCTGATGATTTTCTTAGACTTGAGGTCCAACATCGTATGCGAATGGCACGCTCTACATCGGCGATAAATATACCCAAGAACTTTTGTTAGCGGGTCTTCAAAAGCGATGATTCGTGTCTTACACCTATGGATGTCAATTTGAAGTTGCATCAGTGGATGGTGATTCCTTATCTCGATCCTCGATGTATCGGCAAGCTGGTGGGCGGTTTGAATTATTTGACCATTACTAGACTCGATATCTTGTTTGTTGTTGATAGGTCGATTAGTTTATGCATGCTCCTTGTCGACACATTTGGCGGTTGTTCGTCGTCTTCTTGATACCTCAAAGAGACATCCGGTCGCAGCTTGTTTTTTCCTATAGGAAATTCTTTAAAGTTGGAGGGTTTTAGTAATGCCGAAAATTTGGATGTGCAGAGATACTAAATGCTTACATTACAGGTTGGTGTATGTTCCTTGGTGATGCTCTTATTTCTTGGAAGAGTAAGAAGCGGGCTCCTGTCTCCAAGTCGTCCACCGAGAGTCCCGAATATCGGGCTATGTAAATGCGCTTGTTCTCGAAATTGTATGGCTTCGCGGGTTGTTAAGTGAACTTAGTGTTCCATGCCTTTACTCCTACTCCTCTTCATGCCGATAATACCGGTGCTATTATTCGATTTCGCTAATCCCGCTTTTTCATGAGCGCACCAAACATATTGAAGTGGATTGTCATTCCATTCGTGAATCCTTTTCGCCATGAAATTACTCTTCCACACATTTCCATTTGAATACCAAACCGACGATGTCTTCACCAAAGTTCTCTCTCGTATCGCCATCGGTTCATGATTGACAAATTAATACTTCTCGATCGTGACATCAATTTGAGGGGATGTTAGCATATATTATATATATGGCATAATTGAGACATCATATATTCTACTCTATTTAGACTAGCTATGTATAGAAGAATATATTGTAATTAACATCTACTTTATTTAAACTAGCTATGTATAGAATACTATATTGTAATTAGCATGTAATTGATAGGCGTTTATTTTGGTAAACTATTTTTACCTTGCATCTATATAAATGAAGGAACTCTCATAATGAGAGGCATTCAAAACCAAACTTTCTTGACAGGTTGTGCTCTGGTCAATGTGCATTTTGGCTGCAATGGAGCAGGCTGGAAACTTATCAACAAATGCCCTTTCAAACTCCTGGACATGGTACTGAACATGGCGGTTCTTTGCTGTGACTTGCAAGAGCTTGGTTGGACTTTCTTGACCGAGTCTTTCAATGTAAACAGGTCTACCTTCCTTGTCAACTCCATGATGCCCTTATGGTAATTTAAGAACTTCCTCTTTCTCCTTGGAATCAAAATCCTAACAAAATGAAATCAGCTGCATACTAAAATTACCATCTTTTCCTAAATATATGATGATCAAATATCTCAAATAAAGTATTTGCTGATATTAATATCACAAATACCTCCACAATTGTGTCAGAACTCAGAACGAAACTCCTTCCTCCAGTGAATCATATCGTACCACATTTGCTTTGTTTACTTGATATCAAATTTCCTCGCCTTCAAAAACCTGTATCGTCACACAAAAACAATAGGAACCCGACTGCTGTTCTCTTATCTTTTAGAACTAAGTCGGCCTCATTATCAAGAATGTAATTTATGGACAAAATAAAATTCTACATCAGAAGTTTCTTCATAACATACAAACTCGACAGCGTGAACAAATAATAACCTAAATCTCCAAATTCAAGATGTTTTCAGTAGCAACGGTGTCAAAACTTAAAATTAAATAGGCTTATAATCTTTACAAGCTCAACAAAAAGAACAGTTTCTCAAACAGAAAATCTCAAGGTATTCACCAAGCATTGGATAATGAAAATTTGCACTCCTTGTGCAATTCAAATTGCTTCTATTGGGACCAAAAAGATGTATAGATTGCATCCATCTCAAAATCAAACTGGTCTAATTATAGTTACAGACGACTTTTAATTCACAACACTGGGAATATAGAATCTTGAAGACCGTGAATTAAAAAGAATGTTACCTTGGCATCATATGAAAGTCATCATTTTTTGCGCGCAGTAATTCTTCCAGGATAAGTGCTTGAGGCAAGGCATCCACAGACTTTATTTCTCCGCATCATGTTCATCCTCAAACACAACAGACATAACTTTGCTGCTTCTCCTCCTCCTGGTCAAAGATTGTCTGAACTTTGAAGAGGCATCAATTGCCTTCTTCCAGACCCAAGCCTTGTCTTCTTGTCATCCTCAGAGTTTCCAATGTCGTGTCCTAAAATACATGCAATCCGATTACCCATTGCTAGTTTTATTTTTGTTCTTTCATTTCAAAGCATCCAATTCAATACGTGCAACATCCTTCACATGTAAGAGCTTTTGATTGATTATGGTGATGTTGACCATCAAGATCTCAATTCACACAATCTTCTTCACATTTCAAAAAGAACAGTTCAGTGCATTACAATTTCAAGACTGGATCACTTGCTAAATCCATATTTCTTCATATGCTCAAGTCGTTTCAGATCTTCTTAATACTACCAAAGTTCTAATTTTGTAGTCGCTAACAAAGGTGAGTCCAGTGAATTCAACAAAAGAATTTTATTTGGACAGATGAAAAACATATTCATTTTTTTTAACAGATGAATATCAAAATGTGAACTATGCCAAATCCATTATCAAGAATAACAATAAAAGATTGAACAACAATAAGAATAAAAATGAAAACCGCTTACTTGGCATGACAGAGAACTCGAGAGATCTTGACATTTTGTCACTTGTGATTGCAGTTCGCGAGTTTCATCTAGCGAGACTTCAATCTGTAGACAATCCCGGAAATCACAAACTTGACAAATGCCTACACCTTTTGCAAGAGATCAGCATTACATTCATTGGACAATAAGTGCCTGAAAGAAATAATCATATACTTAAATTTTATGCTTCAACATTTAACAGCTAAATCAACAGGCACAAGTGTGGCTTCAAACACCACCTCTAGTTTATCAAATGCACAGATATTGGCACCCAAATACAGATTATGTATGGAATCCATAGTAGTTCCTGCTAAGATATTGAATATAATGAAAGAAACAAATGTAACATCTCGATTTATTATGCACGTACTTACTAGAAAAACAAGCATACGAAAAAACCGAATCCTTGCAAACGGGAAAAAATGAACAGAATTCATCTTCCAAGAAGGATTCGAAATCAACAAGAGGCATGGTAAAGCCCTTGTTGAAGTCTGCTGTACCCAACCACTGAAGATATGGAAATTTCTCCCAGTCCCCATCACACATAAAACGCCGTCAATTGCAAAAAAACGAGATAAATAAAAGGTGAAAACCAAAACATACATGTATAAGTGTATGTGCAATATATAGAGAGGACAGTTACCTAAAGCTTTCAGAGATCTGACAGAAAAAAATTTGGCAGAATGAGACAGGAAGAAGAAGAGAGACAATTAGTGAAGAGAGAAAAGGTGATTGAAAAACAGACGACGCCTTGACTTCTCGTGAACTGTGAAACGTAGCAGGTAAGTTTTAATATGTATGGCTGAGATTAAATTTGGCTGGTGCAGGGGGGAAAAAAGGAAAACTCAAAACGATGTCGTATTAGTCGAAAAGTATGAATAGGCTATAGAAAGGAATACATTTTGCTCAATAAGTATCCCAAATACAAAAATGGTCATAACAATACTTTACACAATTAGTATCATAGAAGCAGTGATAACTTGAAGTAGATTCTACAAGAATGCATGGATCGGTGCTCAAAATCAGAATTGATATCCATCAAAAGTTCAATAAAACAATTAAGAATTCATATCAAAATATATTTCACTTCCAGATTCCAAATCTGAGCTCCAAACTCCATGAGAATAAGCATAATCTTACTAAAATTAAGTAAAATGCATAGTACTTTAAAGAAACATTCTCACTACATGTCGATTTTTTTACAACTGTCATCAAAATGCATCACTCAATGTGATATTTTGACATAAGAAAACCAAATACTCAATAGAGAAATACAGTAAACTCACATATATATCCTACTATGCTGGCACGAGAATCAGCAGCCACCATGACACCTGCCTTGAATATGAATGCCAAGGTTGTGGTTCCGTTTGCTGGCTTCACCATCTGTACTGCCTCTCTCTAGAACCATCAAACTAATACAACCCCAAAAACACAGAAGCCAAAAGAATTCAACAACAGGTGACCACAAAAAAGTATCTACAACATTTTATATCAAAAAATGTTCAGCAGAAATCTCATTGCACAACCATCCGTGTTCCCACAAAGGAGGACAGAGGCGATGAGTTCACTAAAACCAATCTTTATCATTCTTAAACCAAAATTAACATTTATAAACAAATATACTTTTCTAGCTCGAAATCAATTACACCTAAAATGATTCTATGGCATATTAAAAAACCAAACCTGAAAAAGTTAATGACAAAATTACAAAGATTATGTAGCATTAGATCAAAACAGAGTATGAGCCTAAACCCTAACAAAACTAACCGGCCACAAAGTAAAAGGAAAGGAGAAAAAACAAATCAAAAACAAAGGATAAACAAACCGGCCACAATCAGATTTTGTTAACCCGACACTTCTCTTCACATAGAAACCACGGAGAACAGGAAAAAGGAAAAAGGTAGTATGGAAAGGAAAAATCAAAATGATAAAAGGAAAACAAAAGGACTTGCTTTTTATGAACATGGAGGAAGACATAGAGGCAGGCCTAAGTTGCGAAGAAGGCTGAAGAGAAATGAGGTTTTCGTCGAATGAGGATTTCTATCGCCTGAAGAGATAGAGAGAGTAATGGAGGAGGTGAAAGGACAATATTATGTGTGGTGTCAAAAATGTGTTGTCAAAAAAAAATAATACACAAATGTCAAAACGACGTTGTTTCGAGGTAACAAAATGATGTGTTTTAGGATGAAAGTATGAACAGTGGAGGGAAATAAGGCTCTTTTAGTATAGGCTATAGATATAGGACATTGGGACAAAATCACCTATTAGAACCTTAATATCACCAGACTACTTTCTCTGACCAAAAATCTTTTTTCATTCCAAGAACATAATCTCTACCTGTGAAGGAGAGGGAGGGAATTTGAAATTACCTATCTGCCACTGTGCCAAAGCTGAACATTAGCCACTGCAGTGTTTTGTCTGAAAGAACATCAGAGCATAATTGGTAGCATAAGTCTGGTTTCCATTATAAAGAGTATATATTAATTTGGAAGCACAATACTAAGCAAAGCAATATGAAGATATGAAGTCTAATTACCACGTCCAAAAGAGATTTAAGTTCTGAAGGTACTGCTCCTTGTCCAAATAACTTACACGAGGATGACAGCGATGATGAACTAAAACCTAGCTTTCTCACACTGTTCATTTGTCCAGCATGCCTATGTAATAAACCTCTGTATAGGCTTGCTTTCAAATTTTCTTCTTTTCAGCATCAAGTCACGCACAAAACAAGCTTCATCAAACTTGTTATCTTTGCATAAAATGGAAATCAACCAACGAAGGTTATATTTGCAGGGAACATAATCGTGGATAAGCATATCTTCACATATCCTCAACGCATTAACACTTGATTGATTAGCACAAAACAAACTGAGAAGATTTTCGTAATACGAAATTTTAGAAGGTGAAAAACCTCTTTCGCATTGTATGTGAAAGTGATAATGCATCAAATAGCCTTCTAGCCTTAAAAAGGCCTCTTATTAAAGTGTTATAGAGTAACTGATCCGGATCAAAACCACTAGCATTCATTTTATTAAACAACCCAACAGCAAGATCAGTTTCCCCAAACTGGATGTGGCCATCAATCAGGATCGTGAAAGTCACCTGATTAGGTTGCACTCCCTCTCTTTGCATTCTATAAAGATGATCATAGGCTTCCTGCATCCTCCTGACCAACATAGCCCAGAGATAATGCCATTATACAGGTACAAGTTCGGCATGAATGGAACATTTTTAATTTTCTGGATTAGCCCATAGCGCAAAGAATTTCATTTCTTCCTGAGAACTGATCAAAATTTTCAAACTATTTTCCTTTGGTAAAATGGTGCTTTGATTGAGTAAATCAAACATCAGCTCCTTTGCTTTCTTTGACTTTGCATGTGAAAGATACCATTTTCCTTCAACGCGCCTAATGTTTCTAGAAGCGCCACTGACTAATGCAATATATGTGACCAGGTCTCCCTCAATTTCACTTTTCTCCATCAAATCAACCAATCTAAAGGCAAATTCAAACTCCCTCTTCCTCAAAAACTGGTTCATAAGGAGGTATAAAGAACAACATTTGGCTTCAAACCCTCTTCCAGCATCCTATCAAGGTATAGGCAACCTTTCTCAGTCATATTTTTCTTAACAAACCCAGTTATGAGTGCTGTATAAGCATGGGAATTTGGTCTAAGATCATACTCTAACATATTCTCGAACAGCTTGCGGGCTTCATTCGCCCATCCATTCTTCGAGTAAGCATTTATCATCGTGACAAAGATGGTTTCATCGGGATCAACACCAAACTCAAGCATTCTCCTGAAAACTTTTTGTGCCTCAAATATCCGTTTATGTCTGCCTAAACAATCAAGAATAGAGTTATATATAGCAACAGTTGGCTTGACTCCCCTCTCTTCTATTTGGTTCAAAATATCAAGGGCTGATGGCAAGTCACCTTGTTTGCAGAATTCATTAACTAATATTGACAAAGTTGTATGGTTTGGAACCAAACCCTGATCCTGCATAATTTCAAGTACAGACTTTGCATCATCACCTAATCCTTCCTGGAAAAACACTTAATCAAGGAATTATATGAAGAAAGTAAAGGTAGGAGACCTAGACGCGCCATCTTATCCATACAGAGCAAAGCAGGGCCAAGATCTCCTCCCATACACAACGCAATCATGTAAATACTAAATGCTGTATCTGCTAAACAAGGTTGACTTCTGGAAATTTCCTCCAGCAGACACTCAATTTCAAGCATTACATCATTCGTATGTTTATGTTCCATGTAGCTAGAAACACCTGAAACTTCAATCTTGTATGCCTTTGTAGCAATTGCCTGCAAAACTGTAAGAGCTACATGCACCTCGTCCCCTTTTGGATGATTCTTGGCAAGGGTGAAGAAAAGCACATGGTCAGGAATAATCCCACTGTCCAGCATCTGGAGATACAAACTGTCTACTTCCTCAAACCTTTGTTCTTTGCAGAGTGCACTGGTTAAGACTGTGTAACAATGCACATTGGGAGCTATATTGCACTGAAGCATGTTGTTCAAGAGCATCAAGGCACAATCAACTTTCTGGTCCTTACAGTATTTGCTAATCATGATTTGGTAAGTTACTATATTAGGCTTCAATCCACAATTCACCATCTTGTTATGCAACACCCATGCCTTGTCAAACAAACCCAAGTGCACATACCCATGAATCAATGTATTGTAGGTGTAGTTATCTGGCTCACAACCCACCTTAAGCATTCTCATAAACAACCTCATAGCCATCTTCATTTTCCTGCTCTTGCAATACCCATAAATTAGATAAGTGTACATAACTTTATCCATTGAAAGACCATAAGACTCCATTTCCAAACTCAACGACTCAGCCACCTCGACCCATCCTCGCTTGCAAAACTCAAAGATCAGCAATTTGCACAAGTGAACTGTTGGAGGGACCCCTCGATCCATCATCACATCAAAAACATGAAGTGCCTCATCTAAGTACCCCATAAAACACAACCTATCCACCAACCTATTGTAACAGGTGTAATTGAGCATAAAGTCACTAACCTTAGTAAAGCAATCATAGCCCTCCAAGATTCTATCTTGTTCACAAAATCCTCTAATTACAGCATCGCATGCCCCAACACATGGTGTATATTTCAATTCAATCAGCCTATCAAAATAAGATTTTCCTTCATCTATTCTCCCCAGCTTACAATAACAAATAACCATAGAATTCAACAATGCACGGTCGGGTTTAACACATTTACCAACTATACAATCTATATACAAAGCCTCAGCCATTTGTGCCTCACCAGAAGTCACAAGCTTCCTAATAAAACAACCATAACTAACTAAATCAAGCTCCATACCTCTTATAAGTGCAAAATCAACAGCCATGATTGCTTCCGAGACTGAAGATTTCGAAATGAGCCTCTGAATCACTTTCTGCGCTGAGGATAACAAGCCACGGCTAATGAGCTGGTCTGCTAAAGAAAAGCACAAATCTTTATGGGTGAATTGGGATGATGAAGAATAAAACGACGGTGATGATGGGGGCTCTAAACGTAAAGGGCAAGTGCTAAACGGTCTTCTTCTTGTTCTTGAGAAGAGAATATAATTGTATACTCTACCTTTGTGCTTGAACATGATTATTTCAAAGGTTTCGAGAATTCGAGGGAAAAATCATTGTTTCAAGAGTGATCTATGTGAGAAATACTTGATTTTAGGTGGATTTGGATGAGGAAAAAGTGGGAGGAGTAGGATTTTCAATAGCAGCTTTAAACCTTGAAACAGGAAAAAAAAGGTTTTTACAATAGCATAGCTTAAACCCTTACATCTATCCTGCACAATACATTATTAGTCACTGAGCTCGCATAGCTTGCGCATAAGCTCTGCCACGACACGCTTTATGTATCAATCTCGTATAGTCATTGTCTTACCATTGCTTAGATTCGTCTAAGTCCAAAAAACTTGAAATTTGACTTTGACGCTTAACCACGCTTTACGCTTTTTAGAATATTAGTGCATATATCGCTTACACACAGGATGGATCTGCTTTTTCAAATTATACAATGTGGGTTGGCACACAAGAAATCTCCAGTTGTTGGGTTGGAATGGGTTGGGTTGGGTTGGGTTGGATTAGGTTTGCTGGAGTGGGGTGAGCTGTTTGGAGAAGATGATATTTTTTATTTTTATTTTTTTACATTTTTAAAAATAAAAATTTTAAGATTTATTTGTATTTTTAAAAAAGTTAGAAGTCTTAGCAATTTTTTTATTTTTTTATTTTTTTTAATTTATTTAAGTCATGAGAAAAAATGTCTAAATGGATCATTGAAAGATTGAGGATAATACCTGCGAATAAAATTGAATGAGAATATGGATAAAATTGTTATAAATTTGAAAAAGTTGGACTTTGAGTATTATTTAACCTACAACTTTTTACTAAAACTTGATCTATCATATTTTTTTTTATTTTAATATATGTTTTAGGGCGGAGTTTTGGAGTATCAGCGAAAGGGTTTTTTAAAGTACCAGTTTTAAAAATTTATGAGGGTTCGATTTTAGGTAGTTTTTTGTAGCTATTTTTTAAAACAGCCGAACCAATACTTGGAAATTTATTATTCAACGGTTCTAAAAAAAAATTTAAAAAAAAAATAAAATTACATATATGCTTATATTATATAATATAGAAAAGTAGCTATTTGTAATAAATGTGTATATCATTTTTTACAATTCAATAAGACTTTACATAGTTTACTTAATCATATTATGTTGTGTACTGGCTAATTTTTCCCCCCTACAATTCAATAAGACTTTACATAATATGTATTAGGTTTATGGTAAATTTGGAAATAATTATGTATGTATTAGGTTTACGGTAAATTTGGAAATAATTATTTTAAAGAAGATAAAATTGAAAGAAATTTTGAAAAATGGCAAAAAAATCACCGATTTGGGGTTGAGAAATATATCTCAAATTACACTACAATAGTTTTGGTTGGTTTTTAATCCACCCAAAACCAGTGCCCCAAAAAATGAACAAGCACCAATTTTCTAAACATCTCTAAGCGGTGCCACCGAAAAGGCAAAAACCGTTGCTTGTTAGTTTTTTGGGCGACAACCATGTTGATTCGACACGAAAGCGTCGTGATTGTGTCAACCGTCCTTGGTGATTGTTTTCCTTTATCGGTGACTTCTAAATCATGAATCACCTATTGGCTAGTTGACAACAATGACTATGCAAGACCCGGAAGTCAAATCCGATGAACTTAAGTTGGATGGTTTAAAAACCACAAAAATGGTGTAGTGTAATTTAGAGCGTATTTATCGAACACCCCCTTCCCAAATCCAAATCGGAGGTTATTAGTCGTTCTTCAAATTATCTTCTAATTTTTTTCTCTAAAATAATTATTTATAAATCTATCATAAATCTAAAATACATATTTCATCTTCCCTCTTCTCTCCCAATGCACATTTTACATTTTCTCTTCAAACAATATTTTTTTTTATGTGCTATTGAATTACTTATGAAATTTTTTTCAGTTGAATATATATTTACATTTAAAATCCTTATATAATTCATATTGTTTACAAATACCTACAATTTTTTAATGTATAGTTATATATATAATTTTATTCTTTTAAAAACTTTTTCACAACCATTTGGATAATAAACTATCAAGAATAAGTTTGACTATTTTTAAAACTATTACTAAAACCACAAAAATCGAATCTCTAATAAGCGTTCAAAATTGATACTTTAAAAGCCATCAAAAATGGTACTTCAAAACTTCCAAGCATGCCCTTAAAGTCTTCCATCGATGATAGTTGATTTTCTCCTCCTCCAGAAACACGGCGGCGGCGAGTGGTGGAGATCGCAAAAAGGTGGCGGGGCTTTTTTCCCCGTGGCCACTCCGGTGTGATAATCGGTATGTGATTAGAATACTTGTGCTAAATAGCGATATAGAATGTATTAGAGTTGTGTGTTGTCATTTTACTTGGGGGGTTGGTCTCCTATTTATAGGAATGACTGCTTGATGTAACCTTCAACGGTTATTAATTGTGGGTGCCTTTTCATCTTCCCTCTTTATGAGGAATTAATTGGGACGTTTCACCTCTCTCAACCGCTGGTGTTTCATATTCCCAGCAGACGATGGTAGCTTCCGTTTTATAGATCACTGTCTAATTGGTTAGATGGCGAGACGAGTTATGGTTGTCTACACTTCTTTGGAGGCGGGCATATGAGAATAGCCAAGCGGGCGGACCGATAAAGCGGGCGGACCAAAGGCGGGCAGGTGCTTCAGGCAGGCGTCCCAAGGGGAGCAGCAGTCATTTAGCAAAGTGTGTTTATATTTATCATCATAAGCCCCTCTACTTCCCATAGACTACTTTTCATAAACTGTTGTCAATGGGAAGTAGAAATATTCTACTGCACCTGCTATTTTCCAACTTTTTCAGATAGAAGCTAATCGCTTTAATTTTTAAACATAGGCTCATCGCTTTGTTTTTTGGACAGAGGCTCATCGCCCTGTTTTTCTCACATACTCATGGCCTTGATTTTTAAACATAGGCTCATCGCCTTGTTTTTTGGACAGAGGCTCATCGCCCTAATTTTTAACATAGACTTATCGCCTTGATTTTTAAACATATGCTCATCGCCTTGATTGTTAAACATAGGCTCATCGCCTTGTTTTCTGGACAGGGGCTCATCGCCCTAATTTTTAAACATAGGCTCATCGCCTTGATTTTTAAACATAGGCTCATCGCCAACATGTTTGGATAGGGGCTCATCGCCCTAATTTTTAAACATAGACTTATCGCCTTGATTTTTAAACATATGCTCATCGCCTTGATTGTTAAACATAGGCTCATCGCCTTGTTTTCTGGACAGGGGCTCATCGCCCTAATTTTTAAACATATGCTCATCGCCTTGATTTTTAAACATGGGCTCATCGCCAACATGTTTGGATAGGGGCTCATCGCCTTGATTTTTGGACGAGGGGCTCATCGCCTGTTTCTCCGACATAAGCGTTTGAACTTGGCCTTGTTTACGGCCTTATAAGCCCCTCTACTCCCCATAGACTACTTTTCATAAACCGTTTGTCAATGGGGAGTAGAAATCGTGCTCACCTCAATTTTTTTTTTTTTTTTTTTTTTTTTTTTTTTTTAGTTTGGGGGGGGCGGTCGCCCGCCCGCTGGGCAGGTATGACCTCTCAAAAAAATATTTTTTTTTTTTTTCAAAAAAATGGGCGAGGTCGCCTTGCTTGGCTGGCGAGGTCACCCCGCCCGCTTTGTGACCTCTCAATTTTTTTTTTTTTTTTTTTTTTTTTTTTTTTTTTTTAAAAGATGAGAGGAGGTCACTTCTCACAGGGCGAGGTCGCCCGCCCGCTGTGACCTCTAAAAAAATTTTTTTTTTTTTTTTAAAAGATGAGAGGAGGTCACTTCTCAGGCGAGGTCGCCCGCCCGCTGTGACCTCTAAAAATTTTTTTTTTTTTTTTTTTTTTTTAAAAGATGAGAGGAGGTCACTTCTCGGGCGAGGTCGTCGCCCGCCGGGCGAGGTCACCCCCGCCACTTTGTGACCTCTAAAAATTTTTTTTTTTTTTTAAAAGATGAGAGGAGGTCACTTCTCTGGGCGAGGTCGCCCGCCCACTGTGACCTCTAAAAAAAATTTTTTTTTTTTTTTAAAGATGAGGCGAAGTCGCATTGTCTCATTTGGGTGTGCTTGCCTCTATTATCTTGAGGTTTGAACTCACACGGAATATTTCTTTTGTTAGACTCGGGCTCACTTGATTTTTCATACCTTTTGTAATGAGATATGCTTCTTGACATCCACATACTTTTCTCCTCTCTGAGTAACTCATGCATAGTACTTGGCGGGTTTTGGAGAGTGACATCTTAAATAGCGATTTCGAGTTCCACTCATCATGGCAAGTGACTGATGAGACATATGTAGTTCTTTGATTCCTAGCGGCTCCATTGAAGGAAGGCAATGAAATCTTCATTTGTTCATCCTTGCCTGTGCCAATTGCATCGGGCCCGATAGCGATTTTTCTTAACACGCGTTCTTTGCGGCAAAGTGTGTAGTAAAATTTTAGAAAACTTCGTCAAATGTGCGGATTGATTTTGGGGAAGGGTGGCCACCCAGTCCCTGGCCTCCCGCCTAAGCGTCGGTGGGAAAGCCCTACACATAATTGCATCGGGGGTGGCTTGTAACCTCATCAAGTCAACAAAAGACCTGAGGTGATCGACAGGATCAGAGGACCCGTCGTATTTCTCCATCTTTGGTCTGTTTGAAGTCTCGTGGCAAGGGGCGCCATTATTTCTAGGGAAAAGGGTCTTCTTCCAACACCATAGATTGTTGCCTATTACTTTTGTTGGACAAAGCCTCAGCTATTTTGCGATTCATCAATTCTTCTAATCTCTGTTCCCAACTTAATACTGGTGTCTCAACCAGCGTAGGTGTGGGCATCCATGATGGTTGCCCCCAGTATAGATTTGGGCCAGATGTCATTGAATAGAAGTGGGGTGCAGAAGGTGGAGCTAAAGAAACTGGAGCTCGCAGCGGAGCTGCCGTTGTGATGTTTCTATTCTTTGAAATTTAGGAATATGGGGAGGAGCCTGGCGGTAATGGCCCCTATCGGTGGAGGCTAAGACCACAGGCGAGCCCACAGTAGTGAAATCCCTCTTGGCGGAGGTTTGGACCCTGTGGTAGATGAGAAACCCGCATGCGTTCGATCTTGGAGCGAGCCGTTAAGACCGTCACTTGAGCTTGTAGTGCCGCGAGTTGGCGGCAGAGGCAAACTTCTTGTTGTGGGTGATTAGTGGTGGCGTTGGACTCGGTGCCTACATCCCGACGCGGGTGGTGGAGCGATTATATTCCTAGCTCTTACGGTTCGAGCCATAGCTTCTTGTGCGTTCCACGCACGGGCGCCAATTGATGATAGTTGATTTTCTCCTCCTCAGAAACACGGCGGCGACGGTGGTGGAGATCTGCAAAGGTGGCGGGGCTTTTTCCCCGTGGCCACTCCGGTGTGATAATCAAGATGTGATTAGAATACTTGTGCTAAATAGCGATATAGAATGTATTAGAGTTGTGTGTTGTCATTTTACACAGGGGTTGGTCTCCTATTTATAGGAATGACTGCTTGATGTAACCTTCAACGGTTATTAATTGTGGGTGCCTTTTCATCTTCCCTCTTTATGAGGAATTAATTAGGGACGTTTCACCTCTCTCAACCGGTGTTTCATATTCCCAGCAGACGATGGTAGTTTCCGTTTTATAGATCACTGTCTAATTGGTTAGATGGCGAGACGAGTTATGGTTGTATCTCGCTTCTCGGAGGCGGGCATATGAGAATAGCCAAGCGGGCGGACCGATAAAGCGGGCGGACCGACAAAGCGGGCGAGTGCTTGAGCGGGCGTCCCGAGGGAGCAAAGATCATTTAGCAAAAGTGTGTTTATATTTATCATCACCATCTATTCTTAAATAATGAAGAATAGTTATTTAATTAATGATTATACATTTAATTTAATTGTATATTGTATGTAATTTTAAAATCAACAAAATAATTATTCTAGTGGACATACACTCCTCAATTCATTTTTGTTTATTTTTTCATAACAATATTTAAAGGCGCTTGTAATAAACAATAATTTTTTTTAGCAAGACATCTAGTTTGATGTTCATATACCATAATCACCGATCATAAGAGAGGTTTTCACTACCACTCACGATAAAAAGACATGTACATTTGTCTTCACCTTCTCAAAAAAATCTCTCATTTCTAATTCTCTTTTTCTTCACCATTGTTCTCCAAATCTTTCATTATTCCTCCTCACCAACTTTTATCAATCTTCATTTATTTTTTTACGATCGAATTTCACCGATAAGCGATATATACTAGAATTTTTTTTTGGGGGGGGAGGGATTAAGGAAAAAAAAAAAAAAAACTTTGGATGTAAAACTATTTAACTTCGGATAATCAGATTCTCGAACAACATCAACAATGCCATTTTTTTCTTTTCCCAATCTGGATTTTTCTTTGATTAACGCATGTTTCCTTTTATTATTTCAAGCCTCCTTCAATTTCTTAGGTCGGTCAATCATCTTGTTACCGCCATTAATGTATTAGATTGTTTGATGAATGTAGAGTTTCAATTTCCAGAGTCTCATGGACAGTGAGTCAGTGACAATGGAGTGTGGTGGAATTTTATCTCTCTACTTTGAGTGTTCAAGAGATTTTTCTCTCTATGCAGTGAAAAAAGTCCTTATTTGGCAACATTTATTGTGCTTAATTTTAAGACCCAATACTATTAAAATAAATCCAAATATCTATTATTTTAATTAATTAATTTCAGAAAAAACTAATTTTCCCAATTATTTTTTAATAGCCTAATTTCTCAAAAACACATAATTAAGGATTGGGTGTTAAGCCTAATTTTCTCTAAAACTTTTACACCCTTAACCATGCCTGTCTTTTAGAGCGGATTGGATAATCTAGCTAAGGACCACCAAAGTTTCTATATGGATTGAGGACCCAATGCAATTCGGAGGTTTTATTTCTCATGTTTAGTGTTGTCTCATACTAGGTTCTTGACATCAACTTATAATAAAAGAGGCTAAATTTCCTAGTGTTTCTATTGCTTTCACGTGTCATCGTAAGATGTGGTATCTTCCATTTTTACCAATTTTTTCCCTTTTCATTTCATGTTTAAGCGTTGTAGCGATGTAAGTCTATTCATCCAAAACACAACAACACCACAATTTTGTGGCCTAATATGTCAACTTCCCTATTTCTTGACAAACCCTCGTTTGCTTGGTAATTCTCCTACGTTCTTTCAAACTCAACCACAAAAGAAGAAATTTGGCAAGAAAGCGAACCGAATCGAAGCAAGATCCTTAATTCGGATCTAAAAATCCGAATCCGATCATGCACAAAGTGCGAGAATCGTAATAGATAGGAGAAAAAGGCGATTTCATGAGAGCCAACACCCGATCTATGATCGATTCACCCATTTGCAAATTTTATTGTTTTGTAAGTCATTTCTGTTAGTGATTTTGAAAACTTCTTTGCAGATTTGTTTGTTAGATTTGTTATCGATTTTTCCCTTTGCTATGAAACCTATTTTTGTCCAATAATTCTATTACATGCTCTTTCTTCGTTTAGGAGAACATTTTGAGAAACCTGTTCTTTTTTGCTGTCGATTAATATTGGTATTTTTGTGAAAGATTTTGCAGTGTTCTACACAAAGAGAGTGATGCAATTCTATTTGCTAGGACAATTTCTTACTTTATTGGGAAAATATTTCGCTCATGTTTGACTCAAGGAGATCAACCCAAAAACCCAACCACGGGAAGTAATTTTCTCATTTTTTGTGTTTCATTCCTCTTTTCATATGTCATTTTTAGTAGGTGTCCTTTTTTGTTTCTGTATATTCTGTGTATATGCATTAATGTTTGTTGTTATTCTACATATAATGGAATCAATACATGATGAGGTCTATTGCATAGAGAAGAAAGAAAATGCTCGTGATGATGGTTGCCTTGGGACCCCGCCCGCCCTTGCCAGCCACCGCCCGCCTGCGTCGGACAATAGGGGCGGGTTTGGACAGAAAAAATCTGCCCGCCACGAATTAAGGCGGGGGCGACCAGACCGAACTTGACCCGCCCTAGAATTTTTTTTTTTTTTTTTTTTTGAAAAATCATAAAATATAAATATATAATATAAATTATAATTTTCACTACAAATAGACTAAAGAAGAATCGAACCCGGGTTACAAATTTTAAAACCACTACACCATAACCTCAATTTTATAATTTTTTGTTTTGTTTAGTACAAATATATATAAAAAGTTTTTTTTTTATTATTTTTCGATTTTCAAAAAAAAAAAAAAAAAAAAAAAAATCATGAGGCGGTTGGCGGGTCGAAAAGGTGGTCCGCGCCTGCCCCATGGGTCATGGTCGCGGGAGGTAGGGGCCGACCCCGCCCGGACCCACCCCATTGCCATCCCTAATATGTGACAATAAAACATACACATGAATGCTTCGGGTATGATGAATAATATTTTACAAGACATTCCAACCGAATCTTATATTTTGCCACCGCCAAAAAATTGCCCTTTTTGTGGAGCTAGAAAATTTCATAACGAAATTAAAAGTTTATGTTGTAGTGATGGTTACGTGAAGTTAAAAACAATAAAACTCCTAAAGTATTGTATCATCTCTTTACTTCCATGTCTAAGGAATCAATATAATTGAGAATGTATATTTGAACTTACAATAGTAATTTTTCTTTTACATCATAAAAATATTTGCAAAAAAAAAAATAAAGGAATATAAACATTTAGAGTACATGGACACAGGTATATCATTACATTAGTGATCTAATTCCAATGGATTGTCGCCCTTCGTATTTACAATTATATTTTTATGACACTGAAAATTAGATAAATCATTGCTTAGAAATTTCAAGTAAATTGTCTCAAAATATTATAGAAAAATTGATTGATATTTTACGAATTAACCCATACGCCTAAATCTTTCGTAGCTTGAGTGATGTCCCTAATTTGGAAAATCATAAAATAACTATTACATGTAATTCAAACATGGACCAAAGAGTTTTTAATGCTCCAGTAGTATCACAAGTTGCTGCAATTTGGGCAAATGATAAGTCATCGACAAATATTGGAATTCGTGATATAGCTATTTTTGGTCACTCGGGAAATAAATATAAAGTACATTATTATTTCGGATATTATGATCCTCTCCAATATCCTTAATTTGTTGTTCCCTTGTGGTGATAGTGGATGGCACAAAGGCATTGAAAAAGTACAAGGGAATCATGCACACAGAAAAAATTCTACAAGTGACATGTTAGTTGATGCAAATTCTGCCAAAACTAATAAATAATAAAACAACAGGTTGATTCATTAATTATTTTTTCTTCTCTCATATATATTCAATATTTTTTTTAATTTAACTTTGTTTCATTTGTTGCATTTTCAGTTCTACAAAGCAAACGTAAAAGAGGGCAAGTTTCATGCCGTGAATACTACTGTTAAAATTACAAGTAAGATCTCTCTATAATTCAATATTATTACACGCAGGTCATCTTTTACAACAATATGTGGTTGATATGTATATTAAAGTTGAGACCTCGATATTAGATTACTTGTGCAACAATCAATCAGAAATACGTGTTGAGTTATATCAAGTGATTGTTGATAGTTTAGAAATCGGTGAATGTAGAGGGACAAGGATTGGTAAGAGGATTGTTCTTCCATCGACATTCACTAGTGGTTCTAGGGATATGCAGAAAAGGTTTAATGTTGCAATGGCATTACTACAAAGATTTGGTAAACCTGGCATTTTTTTTTAACAATAACATGTAACTCTAATTGGCTTGAATTCAAGCGAGAGTTATATATCCGTGCGATGAAGTACAAAATAGATCCGATTTAACCGCATATTTTTAGAGTAAAATTAGAAGAATTGAAACACGATATGTTGAAAGAAAAAAAAAGTTGTTTGGACCGGTTGCTTAATTTATTTATGTGATAGAGTTCTAAAAAAAGAAGCTTACAACATGCTCACTTTTTAGTAATTTTGAAATCTGGTTGTAAAATTATTACTACAAAGGTTGTAGATAAAATTGTTTCATTGAAATTTCTGATGTTACTAAATATCCTCATTTACATGCATTGGTTGCCAAATATATGATACATCGTTCTTGTGGTTTACTGAATCCAACTAATGTTTGTATACAACATCGGCAGACCTGTAAATATCAATTCCCAAAAGAATACTACTCATATACTTCATTTGATAATAGAGGACCAAAGTCTTTTCAAAGTCTTACCCAAGATATAGAAGAACAAATAATAATAGAAAAGTTAATGTCATAAAACATTCACTCGTTAATAGATGGGTTGTCCCTTATAATCTATATTTTTTTAGCTAAATTTAATTGACACATTAATGTAGAAATATGTTCCACTATTAAAGCTGTTAAATATTTATATAAATATGTTTACAAAGGACATGACAAAATAAACTTTACTATTGCTGATGATAGTGATATCAACATTATTGATGAAATTAAAATATTTAGGTTTGCAAGATGGATATCTCCACGGAAACAACATGGTGAATTTATACATTTACTATGTATGAGATGAGACCGGCAATTGTTGCAATTACACCTTGAAAATTACCAATTTGGTACATATAAACATTCGACAATTTAGAAATAGTTATTAATAGAGATTATATTCCGGTAAAAAAAATGCTTATTGAACTTTTGCAATGAATGTTGTAGATGACGATGCTAGAAAATTGCTCTACAAAGAGTTTTTTGAACATTTTGTGTGGAACAAACAAAGCAAGTATTGAACTAGAAGGAAAAAAATTGTTGCCATTGCTAGAATTGCAGCTGCAAATCTTATTCAAGGTGAGAGTTACTATCTTCGTCTCTTGTTAAACCATGTTAGAGGACCAAAGTCTTTTCAAAGTCTAAAATACGTAAATGAGTTACTTATGGAATCATTTTGTGAAGCTACTTTGTTGTGAGGTTTACTTCATGGCGATAATGATTGTGAATTTTGTTTACAAGAAGCTTGTACTTAACAAATGACGAACTCATAACATCGTTTGTTTTCTATTATTTTGGTATTCTATTCTCCTAATAATCCAAAACAAATATGGAACCGATTTAGACAATTTATGATTGAAGATTACGTACAAAAATGATTCCATTGCCATCATGCATAAGTAGAAGCATTGAAGTCTATAAATTTCATTTTTAGAACCATTAGGAAGATCTTTAAATGACTATGAGTTAGTTGATTTTGATGTGAATGTTCCAGAAGCTGAAATGTTTACAAGAATGGTTAATGAAGAATTAGGAATACTAGTTTCTGAAGATGAAATTTATTGTGCAAACAAGCTTAATCAATAGAAAAAAAATGCTTATGATGCTATCCTAGATAAAGTATTTAGTAATATAAGTGGTACTTTTTGGTTCATGGTCCTGGTGGGAATGGGAAAACTTTTTGGTATAGTGCATTGCTTGCAGCTCTTAGATACAAAAAAGCAATTATGTTGGCAACGTCGTCATTAGGAGTGGCTGCAAGTTTATTACCAGAAGGTACAACAGCCCATTCAAGATTTAGGATTCCACTAGAAATCCACAGTGGTTCAGTTTGTTCAATAGTAAAAGTATGCTATTGCTAATTTATTTAGGACTACAAAATTGATAATATGGGACGAAGCTCCAATGATAAATTGCCAAGCTGTAGAAGTTCTAGAAAAAATGTTAAGAGACATAAATAACAACTATTTACCATTTCTTGGAAGAGATTTTCGACAAATCTTGCCTGTAGTTCAACGAGGGAATAAAAATGATGTAATAGCTTCAAGTTTTGTGAACTCGTACCTATGGCCATTTTTACAAAAATTAAATTAGTTCAAAATATGCGAGCTATTTTGGATCCATTGTTGTGTGAATATTTACTTCAAATTGGCAACGGAAAACATAGCATTCGTGTGGTATGATTAAGCTATGGCAGGATATGACTATAGATTATGACGAAGACATTATTTCATTAAAAAAAATTGATTGAGGTTATATTTCTTCATATACCTAACTATGCTGAAAACCTTGAGTATATGAATAATCGAGTTATTTTAGCACCTAAAAATGAACATGTTAGATGAAATCAATAATGGGTAAATTGCAGCTAGTGTCCCCAACCTTTGACTTCATTTGCACTTGTATCCTCAATATTTAATTCTTAGCATTCATCACTTCAACATTTTATATAATTAGCAGCTAATGTCCTTTGTAACCAAAATACCCCTCAACCTTTTATATAATTTACAACATTTTATACTATTTGATGCCATATTAAAATATTTCACAACATTTGCATTTGTTTATTGATAAAATATTTGATTGTGAAATATTGTAAATATTGTAATATTTGATGTCATATTATAAATATTTAAACACCATAATTCATTACCATAATGTGATTCCAATCTGGGTTAAGTTTTAATAAAAGAGTTAATTTTAGTCCATAAATATATTATGGTAATGAATTATGGTGTTTATATTAACAGAACACAATTTATAAATATTTGAATCTTTTAAAATTATATAATTCCAATCTCGCTCAAGTCTTTTCAACATATTAGTTTTTTGTTCGTGCATTGCACGTGGTGTATTATAATATAGTATTTTAATCCTTTTCAAGTTATCGTTGTGATAGATTTAATTAATAATGTAATGTAGGTAACAAGAAATCATTTTTGTAAACATGAAATTTTACCTTAGACACATTATATTTAAAATTTAATAAGTGTTTCCAATATTTAATATTGAAAATACAAAATTTATTGATAACAATAATACATAGAATAAAATTTTATTTCATTTGGATAATACATTTATTTAGATGGCGGCTAATAATATCTGATTATTGTGACCTACAAATTTACAATATTTCACAATCAAATATTATATCAATAAACAAATGCACATGTTGTGAAATATTTTAATATGGTATCAAATAGCATAAAATGTTGTAAATTATATAAAAGGTTGAGGAGTATTTTCGTCACAAATGGCATTAGTTGTTAATTATATAAAAGATTGAGATGGTGGATGTCAATAATTAAATATTGAGGATACAAGTACAAACGAAGTCAAAGGTTATGAACACTAGCTGCAATTTATCCATCAATAATATACTCATTCAGCATTTTCGAGGTCATGCTTACACATACTAAAGCTTTGATAAATCATTGGATGTGTCCGATCCACCACATGAATTACTACTAAAAATAAATTGTCCTGTAATATTACTCCGAAATATTAATCCTACTAAAGGACTTTGCAATGGAACAAGATTAGTTTGTCAAAACTTTGAAAGAAATGTTATTGGCGTAGACATTGCTACTAGAGAACACAAAGGAAAGAGAGTATTCTTGCCTTACATTCTTTTTATTTCACTTGAAATTGATAAATCTGCATTTCCTTTTAAACGAACATAGTTTCCAATTCGTTCATGCTTCGCAATGACAATTAATAAATTCCAAGGACAGACATTAAATTTTGAAAGGTTGTATCTTCCACAACCAAGATTCTCACATGGACAACTATATGTTGTGTTATCAAGAGCAAGAACAAGTAAATGTATTAAAGTTCTTGTTAAGCTATTATCTAACAACCAAGAACACTCTACTTGTACCAAAAATGTCTTTACTATAAATTTCTCTCTTTAGTTATGCATCATTAAATGGATGTATTGTTTTTAAATTATATATAGTTTTTTTTTCTATCATAGTCTATCTACTATATTGCATCAAGATTCTATATTTCTTTTTTCCCTTCAAGGAAAAAATGGCAAATAATAGAATGAACATAGAAAATTGAAATTCGGCATAATGTTTGTGGGACTTCTTAGTTCCAACAAAAGCGATTCAAATACTAATGAATAATACTTTTTAGGACATTGAATCTCGATATGACAATGTAAGAGACAAGGTCAATTATAATCAAATATTTGATGCTTTCATTTTTACTAATAAAATTACAGTTCAATCTACATAAAAACATGGTACAATAGACAGGGTAACCTACTTTACACATTATTAAAATATGACATGTTTACATTTCACGTAGTGTAATAGGCCTACCCATTCTATGAGTGACAGTCATGTAGTCCTAGAATCACGACATTACTAGCTAATCCAACACTTTATTAACTATAATATAAGATCACACTCCATGCAAAAATAATAAAAAAATTAGAATTTTACTAAAACTCTGTTGAATTTCTCACAAATCTAGAGTAAGCTATAGAGAGAGTATACGTTATGGTATGTTGTAATACGAATCACCAAAAAACTCTTTGAACAATATCTTGGAAAAATCGTGAAATAAGAAATAGATTTTGTTTTATTTCCTTTTCATGGTTATTAGTTTTAGGACATTTTCATTTCTTATTTAACAACTTTCCGTTATTGTTAGGAATTTTAGTAAAAATAAGATTAATATTTCTTAATAATGTAGATTGTTATTGGTGGTATTGAGTCATATTGATTTGTTCTAAATCTCTTCAAAAAATTCTCATGTTCATCTCTTCTTTTTTCTTTTGTTTCTCTTTTTGTTCTACTTCATCTTTTGTATCATACTTTTTTTTGCATGATGCCTCAACTTTGTTATACAAGAAATAGTAAATTTGGCGAGAATAAGACCTTATGGAGCTAGATAATCTCGACACAATAAGTATTTGTTTTACTCGATGATGATGAGTGATGAGAAACACACAAAAGTAGTTGTTTCTAATTTTTGTGTTAGCAATTTTGCCTCCAGAAGATTTGAGTTATCAAATTTCTTAGGTTCTCGTACAACGGAGCTTGCCATGAAACTTGTTCAATTGATGAGCCTAAGTAAGATTTGAGTTATCAAATATATGTTGAACTTCCATCCAAATTGTCAAAGATGGTGAGCTTTCATGTGCTTAGCCTCTTTTTATTTTATGTTTCATACTTCTATTATCATTGTTGAAAAATTTAATTTTGATATTCATATTTAAGTTAGGTGGGAGGACTTCTATCTTCCTTGTTTTTGAGTTAGTGCCATAGCAAAACAATTTGTTGAGATACACAATGCTTTGAAGTTTGTAACGAGCACACTATAATTAGTCAAGAACAAATCTTCCATAAATTGCTCTTACTCCGATTTCTAGAAAAATAGCACTTTTCTCGTGTGAGGTGTGACATTAAAGAGCGGTTTGGGGACGAAACTTAATAACTTGTGTTACTAAATTATATGTTGTTTCAATGGTGCTCTAAGTGATAGCACGAGTTCAGTAGCTCATTGGCTTAATGTCAATGTGTGGTTGATTTGATAGATAAAGAATCTCATATAATTGTATTAACGTACATTTATGTGGGATTTTATAAATTATCAATTCCTTACACTTTTGAAAATAGATTTCAAGTTCTAATTAGTTGGTGGTTGTTATGTCTAGAGATCGACTAATAAATTACTTTCTTGAATAACCATAAGTTTTCTTGCAATACATAAATTTAGAATCTCATTTTCGTTTGCTTCAACGATATGCGAGGATTTATAAATGTGGGACTTGGTCAATAGTTGGTGATGATTGGTCAACTCGTTGACTAACATGTACATTGGTATTATTGTTGTTTTGCATAATCGAATTTGTATGTTTTACTTATATGAATAAAAATAAGCTTTTTTCTTATAAAGGTGGACACTTAAGACACATGATTATACAAAACTTTTATTTATTTTCTATTTCAAGATTAAGATTTGTCTACTTGACAAAGGTCATCATAGTCAATCAGAAGCCAAGTAGCTTGACTACAAGTAGTTCTCTATTGCAGTTGTTGTTTGGATGCCTCTTTATAAAATTTAATAGTATTGTATTCTAAAAACCAATTTGTACAACTCTATGATTTTTAGGCTTTATTTACTACAAGATCATACCCAAATCTATCCACTTTTCTACCTTGTCCATATTTTCAAGCAAAACTAAAAAATCTGCAGATTTCCAAATAGTTCTATGACCATACTCAAATATGTCCACATCTCTGTCTTATCCATATTTTCAACTCAAAAAAAAAAAAAAATTACTCTAGCTTTTTTCCATTACTTATTCTTCACATGTGCATGCTGTATTTTTTAAAAAGTAAAATGTACTATTCTCTTATTTTTAAGGCTGTTTGTACTAAAATAAAGTCATACATATCTCCATCATCAACTATTCTATCTTTTGCACATTTTGTAATCCAAATAAATATGCATGTTATTTCGAAAGAGTTTTCAACACATATAATTGGAGTGGTGTTCTCCTACACACCATTGGAAAAGATGTAATTGCCCACGGTGATGTGGAGGCATTTGCCCACAAGATGAAATGGCTCAATATCACAAGATGCCTCCCATCACCGGTGGGCAATTACATCTTGCCCACTGCACGTAGGAGAACACCACTCCATATAATTGTACTTTGAGTTTAACCTCTTGCAACACATGTTCAAAACCTCAACACTTGCTTCTCATATTTCTTTTTGCAAAGTTAATATCAGTTAAGCATTCTTATTTTTTTTTCTTCAAGGGAAAAAAAATGTAAACTCAACACCTCTCTCTGTTTATAATCTTCCTTCTTCTCTTTTTATTTCTCAATCTTATTATTTTTATCTATGCACTACATTTTGTTTTATTCTATACTACACTTGAGTTTTTTTTCCTATTTAATTGAATTGCTAACAGGTTCCCTTATGCTTTTTTTACTTTATCATTCTTTTGTTGCTGCAAAAAAATGGACACCAAATACAAGCTCATCTCTGAAATCTCTCTTAAAGATAAAGATAAAAATTGGACAGCAAAAGTTATCATCTCAGAAAAAACATCTGCAAGGACAAGCCAAAATGGCTCAATGAATATCAGAATCTAATTCTAATGGACCCTGAAGTATATTCTTAAAATAAAAAAACGTATAGTGATGAAAGAATTTTTTCCATATAAGTGTAACTGAAAAATTATTAATATATTTGCCATTATTTAATTGCCAATTTTACACAAAGAACAAGATTCAAGCAACTTTGTTTGATAACCATATAACAGCTTTTCAAGATCTATTGATGTTATCAAAGACATACACGATATCAAATGCAATACAAAATCGAGTATGTTGCTCCGATTGGTCTCATACACTAGGTCACTACAAGAAAGGCGAGTAATTGAGATTCAAGAATACAACAATGCACTCTTATCTTCTACATACAACTTTACCCGTTTGATAAATTAAAAGAGTACATGGATGCAGATGCAGATATCAACAAGTTCTAAAACTTTCTTTACCAATACTTTATCTCTATTTTTAGCATACTGAATCATCATTTATTTTAAGAATTAACATAAATATATGTAATTTATATAGTAATATTATCCTTGATCTCCTTGAAGGCATTATCAGAGTAGCAATTGACATTAAACCAAAGAGACTTATTGAAATATGTACAAGATTTGTTCTTGTTAATCAAAGGTTTTACAAATCAACTTTTTTTTGTACTTTTATAGTTTTATTCTATGATTCACCATAACGTGCTCTAACAACCACTCTTTTGTAGCTTTGGTGAATTATACTTAATCTTTGGGATGCCTTTGTGGATAAAGAATGTGTTTACATTTCACAACACTTGTCCAAAAAAACCAATTGTTATCGCCAAGCATTTGAAAGTGTCGTCTTTCCACGGTATTCTATTAAGTGCTATTTTTTACGAATGTATTAACAATCTCAATTTTTAAATTTAATTCCGTATACATTTGTTTCATTTTAGGTGTGTCATTACCAACAAAAGGAAATAGCTATTTCTTCATTAATGCACCTTTTCCACAGGTCGTTGAGCTAAAATCATTGTAAAAATTTGAAACTAATCATTTAGAACTTTACTAATCACTAATATAATTCTCTGATATAACTTTGATTCATGACAGGTTATACAAGGGTGGACGAAAATGTTAAAAACTTGAACCGATAGTGAAAAAATTATATTTCAATGCAAGTCCAGCAAAGATGCCTATTCCAGGTGATAACAAGATAACGGATATCAAGAATATCTCAGGCCTATACCACATGGTAAGATTCTACATTCTAACATCTATTTATAAGAATGAAGATTTGTGCGTTCTTTTGACATTCTATACTTGTTCCAAAATTCAGAGTTCATAAATGTGTACTAATTAACTAAATAAATTAATGTTAACATAGCAAACCTACTTCTAGGTGAAAGCAAAAGCAAATCTTCAAAGAAACAAGCATATTGGTAGATGTCATACAATAATTGTAATAAATTCTTTGGTACTGATGCTAATGATGTCTTTGAATGTGTTTTTTGCAAATGAAAGCTTGAGCATGGTGCTCCAAAGTAATATCTACATAGAATCAAAAATTGATTGTAATTAATTGTCTTTTCAAAACGATTTCATGTATTTTCGTGGTTTTGTAGAGCTAGAGCTACAATTCAGCTACAAGATGCAACCAGCTCACTTCTTGCTACTGTCATAAGACAACCAGTTGAAACTTTATTCAAATGCTCTGCATATGACCTAATGAAAGGCACAACACCGGTATCTCAAATCTCAAAACATTTTTCTACTAAATTATTTGATCTTATTATTAACTCCTTAGCA
This sequence comes from Forsythia suspensa, assembly GCA_023638005.1. Lineage (NCBI taxonomy): Eukaryota > Viridiplantae > Streptophyta > Magnoliopsida > Lamiales > Oleaceae > Forsythia > Forsythia suspensa. The sequence goes on along the minus strand of CM042674.1, from coordinate 56,453,172 downwards.
TAACTAATATGACCACAACCGGTGGGCGACTTACTTGCTTGAGGAAGGTTGGGATCGTCGTTACTATTTCGAGTACAACGCTCGGGACTTACCGCAACGTTACCTGTGACTTAGTTGATTGATGATAGACATGGGCTTCCTACGAGTTAGGGGTGTATAGAATTTTTAGACTATTTATTTAGGAAGTAGTACCTCATTATTTATTGCTTTATTAGTTATTCATTTATTTGGTTGCTTTAGCTTTTATGATTAGATTTCAGGTTTTATGCCCCCCCATGTATGTTTTTTTGAGTTCTTTATATATGGTTGGTGTCCAGAACCCCCCCATCCTTTCTTGGTAGAGGCACGACAACCATCTTGGGGATGTGATGGTGTGTTGAATAAAAAAAAACTAATATGACCACGACTACTTCTACAGAATGAAAAGTCAGACATTATTGAACAAATAAGAACCTCAATAAAAGAAGATATATTGTTCTTTGTGAAAGTTGTGCCAAAAGAGAAACAAAAGGGGTACAAATACGTTGTTGTTTTCATTATCAATCTGTCTGAAATACAAAAAGAAAAATAATTTACATTGAAAATGAAAAAAAAAAAAAAAAAACCCCACCACCGCAGACAATGCATCCTCTAATTTGGTACCATATACTCCTATTACACCAACTTCAAAAATAGTTCTTTTCCAAGAACATTGACCACTTCCGGTTCAAAGAAAAAACAAAGGAACAAAAATTAGAACATTGGCTAATCTACAAGTGATGAAGGCACTATAGAAGAATCCTACTCTGCAAGAACCAAATTGAGAGCAACCACGGTAACCAAAGCACTCCTTGTCTCATTTTGTCGTTTGATATAGCACAATGATGTTGCTTATGAAAGTTATATGTATTAGTATTTCTCAACTTCTACTATTTTGCTTAGTAAACATTTTGAAAATAGTTAGGAAAATTGGTGCAAATGGTCTCTAACATTTGCCCTTATTGTGCAAAAGGTCCCTAACTTTTGTTTTTGGTGCAACATGATTCCTAACCTATGTATTTTATTGCATAATTGGTCCTTATTTGATAAAAAAAAAAAAAGACAAAAATACTCTTAATTTTAGTTTTAAAAGCGCAATTGAATTTCTTAACTTTTACAAAATGTACAAATAAAGTCGATACATTTATTAAACAATATTTAATTTAGCATATTAAATATATCACTACTGATTGTATCAATTTAATTTTTCATAAGAGAAAAATATAAAATTACTGCGCTTTAGGTATATGTAATTGTTATATGATATGGAAAACTTGAATAAAAATTAAGTTAAAGAAATAACAAAATGACGTATATAATTTTATACTCCCTCCGTCCCAAATCCCTCCGTCCCAAATATATAGGCTACATTTCCTTTTTCTCTTGTCCCAAATATATAGGCTTGTTTCTATTTTTGAGGTGTTTTTTTTGTTCCTTTATTAAAATACCCTTATTTAATTTGCTTATTTATAATCATTTTTTTTTAACTTAATCTTGAAATTGTACATTAAATGATACTCATTAAATAAGGGTAAATTAGAAAAACTATTGGTAAAATTTACTTTTCCAATAACATTCTTAATCTGTGTGAAAAATCCAATCAGCCTATATATTTGGGACGGAGGGAGTAACATTAAATCAATCTTATTATATTTTTTTAACATAAAAATGCTAACAAAAATTAATTTACACATTTTATGTTCTTTATTTTTGAGCGATAATAAAACGGTAAATTAAAATATGAAGAATACAATTTGAGCTCTAATATTTGTAGTTAATAAACGAATAGCTCAATTAAATAATAATATTTGAACATCAAGTTTGTGACAATGTTATTTTTCTTTTTATGCTATAACGATAAAATTAAAGCTTAAATTTTAATTAACACGTTTGTTAATATTAATGAGCTTAAATTTTAGTTATTTTATAATAGTTCGTAAAACATACAAAATAATTTAGTATATTATCAATTTGTTAGTTTCTTTTAATTTTTTATAAAAAAATAAAAGTATCGGACCCATTTGTACTTTTTGCAAAGGTTATGAATCTAATTGAAAATTTTTCTAAATAAATATAAGGGCATATTTGTACATTCTATCAAATAAAGGCCAAATTCTTGTGGCAAAAACACATATATTAGAGGCAGTTTGCGTAAAAAAACAAAGATTAGAAACCATTTGCACAATATGGGCAAAGGTGAATTGTAACCAATTTGCGCCTAATTTTCCAAATAGTTATGCAATCAACCACAAGTTCTTCTAAGTTGTAAATTGTGGTTTGTTCAAATAACTGCTATTTACTTGTTATATTTATATTTAAAATTACGTTTTGATTATCCATCTTATATTTGTGAGTGCTAATTCCTCAAACCATTAGCTGCAAATTTACTCACATTACTTTTACATGTGCTACGAAGTACGAACCACCTTACATACATCGCATGTCCTATAACTAGTAGCTAGAAAAAGTTTAAAATTGAGATTCCGACTGATTTCAGTTCAATACATTTCCGCATAACGTAAATATCATGGCCATTGCAAAATCATGAGCAGTTGAATGACCATTTAACTTTTGGCATTCAGGTTACAATCTACATTTGAAACAAAGCTGAGTTCTTAAATAGCATCTTAAATGAGTAACCATTGGCAAAATGTACCAACTCAGATGCATAAAGAATAATGTATGCCAATCAAACAACTATTGTCAGCAACACTAAAAACATGTATTCCAAACTTCTGCACAATTTGACGCTACTAAACCCCTACACAAACCCGTAGAGCAAATGCTCAAAGAGAAATAGAAAAAGAATCAGTATCCTCCACCTTCCCCACAACACGGTAACTTCTCCTATCTTTTCATTACACATTAAATGGTTGCTCCAATTTGTCACCAACCTCAAGTTTAGTTCATCATAAAATGGAAATTGCCGCAGAAAGTAGTACCGCAAGCAGGGCAAAGTACAGCTTTGAGCATGCACGTATAATGGATGCTGAAGAAGTTTTCTGCGGCCTGCAAATAACAAGGGTGCAACAGTAATTTAGTATAAGAGAGAGAGAAAGACAAGAACGGGGCAGGTGGGCGAGGAAAGTTATGGTGAAATACTTTTGCTTGCTACTAAGGGCACCACAATAGAGAGCATTGTCGGGCACAGGCAACTCTGTTTTGTTGCTTTTATCTTCAGGATTGACAATTCTCATGTATGTTTCCTGGCCAAGATACCATCGGTCAAGATTATCTGCTCTAAGATTCCAGACACCAACGTTGTCAAGAGATACAAAGACTGCCGTCCAGCCTCCAGCAAAAACCTATGGACAGAAAACCAAGTCAAATAAGAAAACAAGAAACACGTCAACTCAAGGTGCAAATTCACATTTTTAGTTAGTTCACAAATCTTCGGTAATGGGATAATACAAGGTTACCAAGTATCTGAAGCTCAAAGGATACTAACTAAAATGTTAATAAGACAAGATTTAATGGACTCCAACCATGTGTATTTATTTGAATATACAAAACAATGAAATCCAACAGGCACATACCTGAACACTAGAGCGAGATATTGCATCCCACCTATTGTATGATCCTCTGTTGTTCTCGGTCCATATACCGTAACCCATCCTGTGAAGTATTAATTTGCAATGATCAATATTAACACAAACATGACCACATACTCTACATGCAAATTCAATATAAGGTACAGACTATACCCGACCACAAAAAACGAATAACCATCCATGTGGAAGCTCTGGACAACACTGTCATTATTCTGCAAAATGATTTCTATGAACCCCTTATGCGTAGCGTTAATGATAGATCTATCTATCCTGGGTGGCCTGTCCAGTGGCTTATTTGGAAAGTCAAGCTTGTAAGCACCTTTCACTTTATATACATCTGCAAGTCGTATCGGTGTATCTGGATTGACAAATGAAATCCCATTGTATGTAGCTCTGAGTTTCCCATCAATTGTTGTTGGTGGTAGACACTGGAGCACATAAACATCGGTTACATTGATTGAACCATAATGAAAGGAACCCTGCGGATTGGGACGGGCTCCACTGGCAGATACATTTTGCCTGATCAATTTGCACAAAAACACGTTAACTAGGACAGATTTATGATGACAAAGCGGGGTAAGAAAGTCATGGAAAATTGTGTTACAAAAAGAGGTATCCACCGAGGTTCTAAAATCTAGTCAATGGTAGTACTTGGACTGGGAAGACTATTCTTGAGGTGCATGTTTAAGTAAGCTGTAATAAATCATACTAGACAGTACAATTATGACAAAAAAATTAAATTTTTATTTTTATTTAATACTGCCCAACTCTCTAATCCACCTTACACCAAACATGCCGAAAGGTTAAATCTTATAATTACTCTCTTAAATATTACCCCGATATTTTCAGCGATATAATATATTGCTTAAATCATTATTAGCTACTAGCTAGCATCGTAGCAAATTAGCAATTTCAACATCAAGTACAATTCAAGAAATAAATTACAAATTTGATATGCATAAAGGAAAGTAAAGAAAACTATGCACACCTGATGGACATTGCCTGATTCAGCGAATATGATGTGTCATAAACGTCATTTGGAGGGTCTGGGAGAGGACCAGTAGCCTTTCCTTTTGAGTTGGAATAGTGCAAAATGGCAACACCAGTGACTCTTTGCCAGAGAGACTGATTCACAAACCTTGCACTGGCCACAATGTAATAATCGCTACTTGCATTCTGATCCATGGTAACCAAAACGCAGTATGACTGCCCAACATGGATGTCTAAGCTAGTATAGTTCTGTTGCGAGGTGTAATAACCCTCGGTTTCTGCCAAAAGCAAATTATGGTTCTGAATCCGAAAATTCAAACAAGTGGAAACCCCAACGTTGTGCACCCGAACACGGTAAGTTTTGCCTGCAATTTTCCAGTTCAGCCAATTAAGACCACAAGAATTAAAAATGCAGAGAAATATACCAAAAAAGTGGTTTACTTGTGACAGGCATAAACAATTACGGACCATGTTTAGAAATTTACAGTTATTTATACTAAATGTAAAGTTATCAGGTCGGGCCTCCCAAAAAATGTTCTTTTCTAGAAACACAAATCGACAGTCGCCATCGCAAAAGTTACTTAAAGGAGGATAAAGGGCCATTGAGAGGTATGTTGTGAACACGCCCCATGAAACACCAAGAAGTCTAATAATAATGGGACATCAAAATGTCGTTAAACTAGAGATTAAATTCGAAAATTCATATATCTGTGTTTGTTCTGCTGGCTAAGAAAGATCACAGAGAAGTAACCTATGACAAACTTCAAAAGAATGGGGAAAAATCAAATTACAATCTAAGTTTTATTTTAAAAGTCACAGATTTAGAAATTCAGTAGTAGGTTAATACTGCAAAGAAAAAAGGCAAAAAGAAACAATTCCCATTTAAACAGGATTGCACAGCAATATCTAAGAACTCAACCTGGATCAACATTAATAGTCTCGTAATCAATGCCGTCTGGAACAAGTGTGGAGTTGTATTTGTACGGTCCTTTCCCATTGATAAGAACTCCATCTGGCATTCCCAAAGCTTTCCCACCGTCAAGGGCCTTCGAAGAGCCTAATGTTTAAAATGCTACCAACATTAGGTGTTAACGAAGAGAACAGAATCAGCATTAAGACAGTGACCCTCTAAGAGTACCTACCGTATGGTTGCGAGTATACCAATCACCAATCATGATGACTATATCCCCATCAGGCATGTTAAAAGGAATCGATATAATATTACGATTAGTGATGATAAATGGACCGAATCCACCAGATGCTCTCTGCATGTTCAATGATGGGAAGTAAAAGAAACTACCAATCTGATCCTTGACCTGAAACTGGTAGGTCCAGTTCCAGTTAGGAGGGATGGGGCAATTTGTTCCCAGAACCCCGTCTTGCCATGAAGACCGGCGCATCTGGATCCCAGACCTATCAAATCACAACAATTCAATTCTAAAATAATCCGAATACAAATCCCACGAATATCAAGTAGAATAACTTTTGATCCTCTACAAGAACATACCATGTAATTAGAAGATTTTCGTCCAATTTGTTCTTAACATTTACGACGACATTGTAATTTGTTGTGACATTAATAACCGGACCTGAAACTTCCCATTAACAGCTATGACCTGCACATTGCAATGAATAAGAACAGATTTATTTATCATTCTATTAATTACTAAAACCTCACGAAAAACAAAATTAAATGACAAGAATGATTAAAAAGAGAGACAAACCAATTTTACACTTCAACTTATCTATTGAAAATTATACGTATAAACTTGAACACAAGTGTAGGGAAAATGAATTTGACTAAAACTTAAGTGATCAGAATTCAGAATTTTTTTATCAGCTTCATGAAAATTGAAAGGATAAAAACAATTCCCAAAGCATCAAAGCATACTCTCATTGTACTGTCCTACAAATAATGTTGGCTGGACATTTTCTAATGATACTCGTGTAAAAAGTACATCCTAAAAAAGAAAAGAACATAGAAATTGGCAGAAGGCAAAAACCCAACAAAAAGAAGCAATGAAAATCGTATAAACGCGCAAAATAAATTCACTAGAAAACGAATCCCACTTTTCAGATGATCAAAATAGACACAACCATATTCAAAGAAAGATGAAAATAAACAGACCTGCTGAGGAACTCCGAGTGGAGAAGCAGTAATATAAGAGAGCTCCAACTCATAGTTGGCAAATGGGTCGGCACCAAAACAGAGACAGAAAAACAGCGCAATGCAAATCCATTGCAATAAAGAAAATGACTCCATTACTGATTTTGAGAGCAAATTTTGTTCAAAAATAATAAACGGAGACTCTATGGTGTAGTTTTCAGAGTTTCACACACACAACACAACTCTCAAAAAGCTTTGCCTTTCGACATAAAATGAATATACAGAAATTCCGCAAATGCACACAATCACGCCACACAGAACACGGAGCGTGTTTCTAATTACACTTTTTCTTCGGAGAGAGGGAGAGACAGAGTGAGAGTGGCTCAGTTTGCGGCGTTTCTGTATTTCACCCTAAATGGCACTCATGAATTTCTATGCTTTGTTCTAGAAATGTGTGGCGTGATGTGCGTTATTCCTTTACCGGTTACTTATTAAGCCAGTCTGTCTGCCTTTTAAAAAAGAAATTAAGGTTGGACTCGATATATACCTTTAGATGCACGGCTTATAATTTATTATAATTTTTTTATCGAACAAACTATACTTGACAGAAGTCATCAGTATAGGCGTTAAAATTGTACACGACTTAAAGATAAATGTTAAATGATTTGACAAATTTTGCCTTTATCTTTAACTCACGTAAAAATTGTGTAGAATTTTAATATCTACATTAATAGTTTACTACACGTGAAGATCCATATATATAGATTTAAGTAGGGATGGTAATGAGGCATGGGACGACATTTACTATCTCTGCCCTTGTCGGAGGTTTTTGAGATTGGAGCGGAGACTAAAATATTTCTATTTATCGCCATTTAATTAATTAAATATTTTTCATAATATTTTTTATTTTTAAAATACAATTTAAATTTTAAACATAAAATTAAAATAAAGTATTTGGGGCGATCTCCCTGATTATCTAACAAAGCGAGAATTCTCTACTCTATTCAGGGCGGGAATAGAGGTAAATGGCTGGGTGACCCAACGAATATATGTGAATGGTCGTTGACTCATTTTACAATCAAATTATTGAATATATTCATGTCCTTTCCCCCCACTTATTCCATTTCATACTTTTCAAATTCATTTCTGTAAGTTATACGTAACTTGCGAAAATAAAACTCTCAAATTTCGCTATTTTGCAAAAAAATTGACTATCTCATTAATTTTAAAACAAGTTTAAACAAGTGTAAAAAATCATATTTCAAAGTTAAAATCTAACACATTTAAATTATTATACAATATGTGGTTATTTCTTCTTTTAATTTTTATTAGAAATTGTAGATTTTATGATATAAATCATAACAATATGTATACATTTTGACCATGAATTCTGACATTTATTTTAAATTTCTATTGAAGTGTGACTGACGGAGGTGGTCTCTAGTTTTCTCATTTAGAAACAAATGAATATTTGTCATCCTTGTTTTATTTTTATTTTATAGCCCACTGACAGCCAATGCTAATGAAGATTAAGGATATTAATAAATTATTTTCAAATTATTTTTGGCACTCTCTAAAATATATTTGTTTTGTTGGTATTAATTATTGAATCAAATGCGATGATTATAAGTTAAATATATGATTAATGATATTTATTGAATGCTTTAATGAGGGTCTACAAGTTTCTTGTTATGTGTCAAATTTAAATATGTACTTAACATTCACATAAGATCTTTTTTGGGTTTTGTTATAGAATTATGAATGAGAAAATAGATCCATAAATTAAATAACACTATTCTATTTATTTTATAAGGTAATAATACATGTTTTAAAAGTACTTTTAAATACTTATAAAATTATAATACAAAAATTTGTGAAATCTTAGATATGAATATGTTATACAAGTATCGGAGTAAGAATCGTGTATCTTACTGTCGTTTATGACCTTATCAAAATAGACAATTAAAAAAAATAGTCTTTATTTTCATTTAGAGTAATATTTACTGTTTTATTTTTTTTATTTTTTAAAATAATAATAGAATATTACAGTACTCGAAAATATCAAAATACGTACTTACATCGGATACTATACATAAAAAAAAATGATGAGTAATATCCTCAAAAATCTTATAATTTCGGGATAATCCTTTCATTTTTTTAATATGTTGTTGTACAATAAGTTATTTTGGGATAAATGTATAGGATTTATGAAATCTATTTAATATAATTATTACTTACCATAATAAAAACATAAAAAAATATTAATTATTTTTCCTATTTCGGTTCATTTTATTAATCCACCTAAGATTAAGGGAATTCTATATTTTCGAAATTGATTTGAAACAGGCAACCGGCTGTTGCCGGTAACGACCAATGAAGGTCAACCGTTTTTGCAACGGTGTCTATATACGCCTTCGGGTTTTGGCCCCCCTACCGTTCAAATTTCCTGCAATGCTTTTCATGCAAATGACTAGGCCCCACGTGCCACATACAATATATAATGTGGGTCCCTCTTACCAAAATTTATCCACTTCTATTTTTGTTTTGTCCCCACTTAAAGCTAAGGGCCCACCTTTAAATTTATAACTTTTGGTATGCATAGCTGGCTAACCTACCGGAACAAATGACAAACGACATATTCAAACGCAGAATTAAATTAAAATTAATTAATATAATATAGTCTGTTGTTTTATTTTATTTTTATTAATGGCTTATAAATGAGGGAAATTGGCACAAATGGTTCCTAATGTATGTCAATAGTACACAAATGGTCCTTGACTTTTTATTTTCGGTGGAGTGATTCCTAACCTATCAATTTAGGTGCGCAATTGGTCCTTATTTGATAAAAAGACAAAAATACCCTTAATTTTAGTTTAAAAAAATTACAATTAGATTTCTAACATTTGTAAAATGTACAAATTAGTCCAATAAATTTATTAAATAATATTTAATTTAGCATTTTTTTTTTTGAAGAAAATAAAGTTATTCATTAATCAAGTCGTCAAGAAGTACATTTGCAATAAATGAAGGCGGGGAATGAGACCAATCAAGAACACAGTGTAGAGAACTAGCGGTCTTTGCTAATGTGTGAGCTACTTGGTTAGCCGATCGCCTAACCCAATTAAACTTGAGATTCGGTAAATCTCTAGCAAGAAAAACTAAGCACTCTTCAATTAGGATGCCAAAATAAGAATTTTCACCTCCATCATTGTGAAGGGCACTATGGACCAAGAGAGTGTCCATTTCAATAGTTCGGACCTCGGGAATTTAGACTTAATCCAAGAAAGAGCCTCACGAACCCCAAAACTTCAAACGATGAGGGATCAACAATACCTTGTATCTTGGGACAACCTCACGCAACAAATGACCCCAAATCATCTCGTGATGACAAGACCAAGCCCCGTCTTCCTTTGATTTTCGAAGATGGCTGCATCGTGTTTAATTTGAGAGAGCCGTTGGAGGAGGGTTCCACCTATCAAATATTAGCATATTAAATATATCACTATAGTCGTATCAAATAAATTTTTCATAAGAGAAAATATAAAATTATTGTGCTTTAGATATATGTAATTGTTATGTGATGTGAAAAACTTGAATAAAAATTAAGTTAAATAAAAAAATAAATGGCGTATATAATTTTATGACATTGAACCAATATTATTATATTTTTTAACATAAAAATGCTAAAAAAAATAATTTACACATTTTACGTTCTTTATTTTTGAACGATAATAAAATGATAAATTAAAATATGAATAATACAATTTGAGCTCTAATATTTGTAGTTAATAAACGAATAGTTCGATGAAATAATAATAATTGATTGTTAAGTTTGTGACAAATGTTTTTTTTTTATGTTGTGATGATAAAATTAAAGTTTAAATTTTAACAATTACTTAATAATAATAAAATAATTTTAATTAACACATTTGTTAATAATTATGAGTTTAAATTTTAGTTATTTTATAATAGTTCGTAAAATATACAAAATAATTTAGTATATTATCAATTTGTTAGTTTCTTTTAATTTTTTTTAAAAATAAAAGTATCGAACCAATTTGTACTTTTTTGCAAAAGTTAGGAATCCAATTGAAAAACTTTCTAAATAAAACTAAGGGCATATTTATTTTTTTTTATCAAATAAGAGAAGCGACCAATCTGAGACCTAAATGGATAGGTTAGGGACCACTCCACAAAAAATGAAAGGTTAGGAACCATTTACACAATAAGGACAAAAGTTAGGACCATTTACGCCAATTTCCCTATAAATGATGGACTTATAGTATGTTTAAATAATAAGTGCGTAGTAGATTATAAGTTTTATGAAATGTATAAGTAAATTGTATGTTTGATCAGTTCAAATTAACATTTATGTTTACCCAAATAAATTGTACAAACGTAGTAAAAACGTTAACAAGAATAATAGTTGATGATAAATATTTTCTCCTCCTTCGAGCACGGTTGCGACAGTGGTGGAGACCTGCAAAAGATAGCGGAGCTTTTTTCCCCGTGTCTACTCTAGTGTGATAATTAGTATATGATTAAAACATATGTGTAGAATAGCAATATGGAGTGTATAGGAGTTGTGTATTCTGTTTTTACTTGGGAGATTGACCTCTGTTTATAGGGATGGCATGCAGTTATTGATGATGGGTGTCCCTTCATCTCCCTCATTTGATAACAGGTGTCCTTTCATCTCCCTCATTATTATGAGTTAATGAGTGATGTTTCATCTTCTCAATTGCTGGTGTTTCATCTTCCCAACCGACAATGGTAATCGCTATTTTATAGGTCGCTTGTCTAACTTACCTAATGGCGGTTGGGTCATTCTTGTCTATCATCATAGATGAGTTTATGATACCAACAAGGAAGGCGAGTCGGTGAGGCGGGCGTGCCAAGACATGCCACTATTGGCAGAGAATATATAACATATGTCATTATTTCTATCATCATAAGCCCCTCTACTTTTCATAGTCTGTCTTCAATGTAAAGTAGAAATAATTTACTACATCTGCTTCTTTCTAAATTTTTCAGACAGAGGCTCATCGCCTTGTTTTTCGGACAGAGACTCATCGCCTTGATTTTTAAACAGAGGCTCGTCACCTTATTTTTCAGACAGAGACTCATCACCTTGATTTTTAAATAGAGGCTCATCACATTATTTTTTAGATAGAGGCTCATCGCCTTGACTTTTAAACATGGGATCATCGCCTTATTTTTCATATAGAGGCTCATCGCCTTGATGATAAAAATAGGCTCTTCACCTTAATTTTTAAATAGAGGCTATCGGCTCAATTTTTTAAATATATGCTCATCGCCTTTTTTTTCAATAGAGGCTACCGCCTTGATTAACATAGGCTCATCACATTGTTTTTCAATAGAGGCTACTGTCTTTATTTTAAATTTAGGTTCATTATCTTGATTTTTAAATAGAGGCTATCGTCTTGATTTTTAAACATAGGCTTATCGTCTTTTCTTTTTGGGGAGCTTTGGGTGATCTCGCCTCACTCAATTTTTTGGAAGCTTTGGGCGAGCTCGCCTCAACTTTGTTGAGCTAGCCTCGCCTAATTTCTTTTTGAATCTTTGGGCAAGCTCACCTCGGATTGGGCGAGCTTGCCTCGTCTTGGGTGAGCTCGCCTCGACTTGGTTGACCTCGCCTCGCCTAATTTTGTTTTAAACCTTGGCTCGGATAGCTCGCCTAGTTGGCTTGCCTCGGCTTGGATGAGGTCGTTTCGTCTTGGGTGAGCTTGCCTCTATTATTTCGAGGTTCGGGCTCGTCCCGAGTCTTCCTTTGTTGAGCTCAAGTTCATTTCAATCTTTCATACTTTTGATAATAAGATATGCTTCTTTAGCATCCACATACTTATCCACTCTCTTGAGTAACTCATGCATCGTATCCGACGGGTTTTTGGAGAATGACATCTTGAAAAGACGACTTCGAATTCGACTCATCATGGCAGTGACTATAGCAGACATCTGCAGATCGTTGATTCCCAGCGTGGCTCTATTGAACCGGACAATAAAATCTTTCAATAGTTCGTCATTGTCCTGTGTCAATTGTATCAGACTAATAGCAGTTTTCTTAACATGTTTGCTACTGGCAAAATGTGCAGCAAAACTCTTGGAAAAATTGTCAAATGTACAGATCGATTTTGGAGAAATGGTGGCTACCCAGTCCCTGGCCTCCCGCCTGAGTGTTGGCGAAAAAGCCCTGCACATAATCGCATCAGGGGTGGCTTGCAACATCATCAAGTCAACAAAAGCTCTGAGGTGATCGACAGTATCAGAGGACCCGTCGTACCTCTCCATCTTTGGCTGTTTGAAGTCTCGTGGCAATGAGACTGCCATCACTTCTAAGAAAAAGGATATTCTACCAACATCAAAGATTGTTGCCTACTACTTTTGTTAGTCATAGCCTCTCGCTATTTTGCAACCCATCATTTCTTTTAATCATTGTTCCAAGCTTAACATTGGTGTCTCAACCAACAGTAGGCGTGGGCATCCATGACGGTTGCCCCGGTGTGGATTTGGGTGGATGTCAATGAATGGAAGTGAGGTGCGGAAGGTGGAACCAAAAAATGGAGCTGGAGCCGGTGGAGCTGCCGTTGGCGGTATTTCCATTGCTGGAAAGTTAGGAATCTGGGAATGAGCTCCTGGCAAGTGAGGGCCCTATCGGTGGAGGGTTAGGACCCTGGGGCGGAGCCCCTTGTGGTAAAGATCCTACTGGCAGAAGGTTAGGACCCTGTGGTAGCTGAGAAACTGTAGCGTTACTATTCTGAAGTAAAGCCGTTAATGCCGCCACCTGAGCTTGCAGTGTCGCAAGTTGAGCGGCATAGGAAAATTCTTTTTGTGGATTATTAGTGACGGCGTTAGACTCGGTGTCTACATCTCCGATAGGGGCTGGTAGAGCGGTTACATTCATAGCTCTTCTAGTTCAAGCCATGACTTATTGTGCGCTTCTCACATACGGCGCCAATTGATGATAAATATTTTTTCCTCCTTTGAGCACACTACCAGCGACGATGGTGGAGACCTACAAAAGATGGCGGGGCTTTTTTCTCCCGTGTCCACTCCGGTGTGATCATGGGCGGATTTGGGGGGGCGGGCCCTAACTACAGCCCGAGCCCCAAAAAAAAGTCTCTTTTCAAAGGTGTAAAAAATTTAAAAAAAATTTTAGTAAGTACCGATGCGAATTTTTTTTTTTCCAGTAATAATTCGGGCTCAAAAAATTCCTGGATCCGCCACTAGGTGTGATAATCAGTATATGATTAAAATATACGTGCAAAATAGCAATATGGAGTGTATAAGAGTTGTGTGTTCTGTTTTTACCTGAGGGATTTATAGGGATGGCCTGCAGTTATTAATGACGGGTGTCCCTTCATCTCCCTAAGTGATGTTTCATCTTGTCAATTGCTGGTGTTTCATCTTTCCAACTGTCAACGGTAACTGTCATTTTATGAGTCGTATATCTAGCTTGTCTAATGGTAGTTGAGTCATTGCTGTTTATCTGTCAGAGATAAGCTTATGATACCAACGAGGCAGGTGAGTCGGTGAGGGGGCGTGCCACTATTGATGTAAAACATATAATAAATTGTCATTATTTCTATCATCAATAGTGATAGGTACAAAATATACAATGATTGAGACTTTTAAACTATATTAAGGGTGTGTTTAATTTTGATTAAAATTAGATTTTTTGGTAAAAGTTGATAAAAGTTGTTGAAATGTGTGGTTGAAAAGTTGTGGGACCATAAAATATGTGGTTAAAATTAATTGTTGACTTTGACTTTAACTTTTTAACAAAATTAAAATTGAAAACAAACAGGCTCTAAATTAAACCCTCAAAGGACACTTAAAATAAAAGGTAAATTGCAGCTAGTGTTTTTAACATTTGAGTTTATTTGCATTTGTATCTTCCATATTAAATCTTGGCATCCATCACTCCAACTTTTTATATAATTAGCAGCCAATGTCCTCACATGAAGGCATTGACGCTAATTATATAAGGACATGAGGGTATTGCTTCTAATCATATAAAAGGTTGAGGTGATAGATGTCAAAAATTAAATCATCAAGATACAAGTACAAATGAAATCAAAAATTGAGGACACTAGCGACAATTTACCCTAAATGAAACACGTATACAAATTAAATAGTAGCAATTGGACAAATTTATTTAGACAAATACGACAAACACATATATTTCCTTCATTATGGTATTTTTTAATATAATCCCGGTAACAAAAAGATTTTTGTAGTGATAAATAATAGCGACGATATTGGTAGTAGTGATGGACTTTGATATGGGGGAATGAAAGTCGTTAATTTGTGTTATATTTATTACATATAGTAGTGACAATATTTTAGAATATTGTTTGTAATTATTATATTTCTTATAAAAAATGTGTGTTACATTTGTTACATTTAGTATAATTGAAATTGAAAATATTATAAAATAATTATAAAATTTTATTATAAAATTAAGTATGGGACAAAATTATCACATTTTTATATGGAAAATTGGTGCAAATGGTCCCTAACCTTCTTTCATTTTTGGTGAAGTGGTCCCTAACATATCCAATTAGGTGCGTAATTCGTCATTATTTGATAAAAAAAAAAAAAAGAAGATAAATATGCACTTATTTTTATTTAGAAAAATTTTCAATTGGATTCCTAACCTTTGTAAAAAATACAAAGGGATCCGATACTTTTATTTTTTTTTAAAAAAAATTAAAAGAAACTAACAAATTGATAATATACTAAATTATTTTGTATATTTTACGAACTATTATAAAATAACTAAAATTTAAATTCATAATTATTAACAAACATGTTAATTAAAATTATTTTATTATTATTAAGTAATCATATTTAAACTTTAATTTTATCATTACAACATAAAAAAAACTTTGCCACAAACTTAATAATCAAATATTATTATTTCATTGAGCTATTCGTTTATTAACTATACATATTAGAGTTCAAATTGTATTCTTCATATTTTAATTTATCATTTTATTATCGTTCAAAATTAAAGAACACGAAATATGTAAATTAATTTTTTTAGTATTTTTATGTTAAATTAATATAATAAGATTAGTTCAATGTCATAAAATTATATACGCCATTTGTTATTTATTTAACTTAATTTTTATTTAAATTTTTCACATCACATAACAATTACATATACCTAAAGTGCAATAATTTTATATTTTTCTCTTATGAAAAATTTATTTGACTCAACTATAGTGATATATTTAATATGCTAAATTAAATATTGTTTAATAAATGTATCGGACTTATTTACACATTTTGCAAATGTTAGAAATCCAATTATAATTTTTTTAACTAAAATTAAGGGTATTTTTATCTTTTTGATCAAATAAGGACCAATTGCACACCTAAATAATAGGTTAGGGACCACTCCACCAAAAATGAAAGGTTAGGGACCATTTACGTACTATTGACATACGTTAGAGACCATTTGAGCCGATTTCCCTTTTTATATTATCATTCAATTAAACAAATGTAATATCTCTTGTATAATTAATAATTATATTTCAAAAGTAATAACAAAAATAGAAATTAAAAAAAAAAAAAAGCAACCCTTTAACAAAAATCACATAAAAATAAATAATAAGAGCATCTTCAATACACTCCGTCTAATGTAGTTTACGTGGCAGGTAAAATATGCGGATTTCCATTCTATGTAGCACTACGTCTATTTAATAGACAGTCAAATTATAAATTTATCTACAATGAGTTCCGTCTAAAATTAATATTACTACTTATGTTATATTAATTTTTTTTTAATTAGTGGGTCTTCAATTTTAATTTCTTTTGTTTGATTTTTTTTTTTTAAATGCTGAATTTGATTTAATTGTAGGGATCTTTGAATGGATGACAAAAGTAAACTTTAAACGTGATTTAAGCCGAGATAATGTACAATCAGAGAGCTAAATAATTAAGGATATGATTAAAAAAAACATTGGTAGTTGCGATGATTTCGTTTAGAATCTATACACATGCAAGGATCATTAAAATTCTCCACATTTGACTTTGCTATATTTTTAATATTAAACTTTTAATTAGCACTACTCTTTTGCTCCAAAAAGATTAACAATTTGCATAATTTGTGAATAATCAATAACCCCTATACGAGGAAACCAATTAAATTTAGTGAAATATTCTTATTTTTGGTATTCAATAAGTTGACCTTCAAAATTATTTGACAATTTTTGTCAACATGAAGTATGATTGACGATGAAAATGAACAATATTTAAAAAAATGTAAAGCGTGATTAGATGTAGAGGTCGAGTTTCAAACTTTTTGAGTTTAGACGATACCTGTGCGAGAACGAGACAATGAGAAGATGAGAAGGGTGGCTAGGCGTGGAGATTGAACATCTGGACGAATTTTTTAGAACATGAAAATGAGTAAAGAATTTATATCGATTTTTCGAAAGGCATAGTGATCAAATCAATTGTCTCAAACTCGGAGTGAATCCTTAGAATTTATATATAGAGGATGGAGAGGAAACGAGTCCATTGCTATTTACACAACTTAGAATTCCAATCCCGGCCCTATTGGGATCATAGCTAATAGGTCGACAATCTATTATTTTGGTATTAAAATTTTAATTTTGTAAAACTCGATTCCCCAATAAACAATTTTACTCCTATTTTTGATTAAACGAAAAAGAAAAAAAGAAAAGATAATAGAACAATAAAAGTAAAATAAAATAAAAAATCCATCAATCTTCTTTTTATTTAATTAAAGAAAAAGGATAAAGTTGTATTTTAACCAAAAAAAAATGGAGTTTTTAATTAAACATAAAGTCAAATAGTAAAGTAAGGACCCAGATATTACATAAAAAAAGGTTGGAGATTGAAACTGTCAAAATATTAGGTTGGGACTTGCTATATTTTTCTATATGATAGGATTCCATCTATAATTTTCTAAGAGTTCGATAGGCTAGTCTATGCCTAGCTCGTTGGTCGGGTATCATGTTAACTTCTATTTGTTTATTGTCTATTCAACCATTTTGCTCGACTCGTGTTTTTCTTGGCATGGATTTGGTACTTCTAATCGACCTCGCCTTCCTATGCTCCTATAAACACAAAACTCTAATTTACATGTCAATCTTGCCTAGTCTCCTATTGAGTTATTTTATCACCCTCAACTTCTGGTCTCTTCTTGACATAGGTTTTACTTTATCTAGTTAGCATTTCTTGATGATGTTATCAGTGGCAGAGTCAAATATTTTAAGTTGGGGAGTCCTAAAATAAGAGTGGAGGTTCGGGGGCAGCGGCCCTGATTTTTTTTTCTCAAATTATAATTACTGAGCCAATTTGTATGATAATATAATATTTTTTACGGCAATTCGATCATTCAATTCGACAGAAGAACTCAGACGACATGATTCTTGCTGCCACCATGTGTGAATCGTGATTTGAATTTTACATACTAGAAGACGTGAAGTCCAATAGCAAAAGAAGATAAATATGAATCCATTTTTGGACCTTCTTTGTTTAGATTATTTATCTTTATTTAGGTTACGAGGTCTTTTATCAAATAACCACAATAAATAAAATATTTCTTAAAATATTGTTATACTTTTTATTATAAAAATATTATTTTCAATTTTTATAACATTTTTTATTTCATTTATTATTTTAGTTACAATAAATGTGTTACATTTGTTATTAACAAACATAACAAATGTAACAACAAATGTTACAAAAATAAAAAACAGTATTTTTAGAAAAGAAAAAAAGTTAAATAGTATTTTTAAAATTATTTTATATTTTGTGATGTATGGTAGAATTATTAGTTATTCATTTTTTGCCTTCAACCAGGACCCCTCTCCCCTCCGCCCCTGGATGTTATGCTCGATCTACATTGGTTCCTTCGCATAACTTATGTATTGTTGAACTAAATTTATAGCGTTCAACTAAATTTTAATAACGATTCGACTTAATTAACAATTCTACCTCGCGAAAATCCACATTTCAATCCCATGTTATCATATTGTATAACACATTCTATAGCCTTACTACTTTATCGAATACATCTGAGTACTAAGTTTTAACTTTTAAGTTACTGAACTTTGAGAAAGCATAAGTATTTTAAGCATTTTTCCTTTGTTAACTATTCTAGTTTGAGATATCACATATTTTATTGTTCTAACGAAAATATATAAACATCTACAATGAATGAAACACTATAGAGTCATTGAGCGCTATAAATTTAAATTTGTTTTTCTTTTACATGTTATATACAAATTCTCTCCGTCTTTTATTTTTTTTATTTTTTGTGAATCTATACTTAATTTAATTTATTAATTCTATAAATATATTCAATGCAATCACTTGCCTGATAAGAACAACATAGAGATTGCTTAAACACACAAAAAGAATAAAAAGAAAAGAATATAATATTTGTCACAAATAAAGTTGTAATAAAATAAATTAAAGCACATTTGATATATAATTATTTTTTATCTAAAATATTAAAAGTTCCAAAAGTAAATACGTGTCAGTCCAAATGGCTGCATTGATCCTGCCAAAGAATAAATTTACAAGTCACAATCGTCATGCTACAAAAAATTGGACATGAAAATGTGGACAAATTAAATAAATATTAAAAGTATGCAATTACAGAGGAAATGTTAAAGGAGATTATAATTGTTTTATATGTATCTTTATATTTTACATTAATTTAATGTCCAATTAATTGTATTGAGAAAAGAAATACCTCGTGACAACTCTGGACATATTTGACGATATTGAAATTATTTTTTAAGTGTTTATAAATTATGAATTTTATAAAATGCGTGGATATTAAGTGGGTAATAAATTGTAAGTCTTACAAAATGTATATATAAAAAGTATGTTTGACCAATTTAACCAATTTAAATTATAATTTAAGCAGAGGCAAACGAGCTCAAGGTTAAATATTATGAATTTATTTTGGTAGACGAGCATATTTGTTAGTACTTATAAGTATTTATAAGTTGATCAAACATAATTTTTATTCACACATTTTGTAGGACCCACAACTTTTATCTACTTATTATCTCCACGTTCCATAGGACTGACTGTTTATAATCTATAAAATTTTTTACCAAACAAACATTAAGAACATGTTTGATATAAATTTTTTTCAAGCTCTTTTTTTTTCAAACTCGTTTTCAATCACATATTTAATGAGACTTATAATTTTTATTAACTTTTCAATCACACATTTCACCAACTTTTTTCAAAATATCCTAAAGATCTATTTTTAAACTCCACTAAACTTGCTTAGGAGGGTGATCACTGCATATGGGACATATTCCTAGAAGTTTTCCTTGAGTTCATCCACTTTGTGAGTGACTTTTTATGTTGATATGATTAATAGATTTACAGTATGTTTGGTAGTGTCGAATATAATTTTTAAATTGTTAGTAAGTTGTGGATTTTATAAAATGTGTGGTTAATAAGTAGTGGAATTTATAAAATATGTGGATAAAAAATACGTTTGACCAATTTAACCAATTTAACTTATAATTTAAACTTGACCAAACATGAGCTCAATTGGGTTTAGTATGAAGAAAAAAAGTCAAGTTGATCGTTTGAATGACATTGAATTTTGATGGTTAGGTTTAATGGATGTATGCCAAGTCTCTCGACTTTTGTAATTTGGTCTTGATGTCTTTATTTTATTCTCAAAATCAATTTAACGTGTAAATAAGTAAAATGATTCTTTGGCCTTTTGGTCTCATTCGCATTTCAAAATGATTCAAATACACATTGTCGATGAAATGACCTGGATGATATCTCGGATTTAGACTCAAATCTAACGAATTGGGAGTCAATGGTGATGAATATAAAAATGAGTCGAAAGAATTATGATAGTCTACCTTTCGGAGAGAATAATGATAGTCTATATAAGACTGGAACCAACATAGGTAGCCGTTAAATTTGAATCTATGAGTAAATTTTATTATTTTAAAGATTATGGACCAATTTGGATGTAAACCAATATTTTGGTACCAGAGCCCAATTTACTCTCTTCCACGTGTTACAGATTTGTTTTAATTAGATAATTAGATATAATCTTGCATGTCATTGAATTAATTAATTTAATTGTGATAATTATTGTAGTTTCCATCATTTAAAATTTGAATAGACTCTTAGATAAAGTACTTGTGATATTATGGTTGGTTTCTCAAAGATAAGAATTCGAGATCATTTTTATCTTTTAAAGACTTTCAGTGGGATTATTGGTGAACCTATAAATAGATCCATTAGGTCTAACATTTTCATTTCACAAGATACATATACCCTCTCTCTCTCTCTCTCTATACGAGTTTATACTACACTCGCTTATTTATATATATTTATATATATAATACACACATGATTCAAGGAATATTGAGGTGAAAGTCTAGCAAATCATATTTCTTCAATTAATCAAACAACAGAAAGTATACATATGTTTGTTCTATTACACTTTTAGAATATTATCATGGGTCTACATGTATGTTATAAGATCGGATCGGAGTTTTAGTAGTGCTACGCACGAACAACTATTACCATCTAAGTTCAGTATAGTTTTTGTGTCTCATCTATACAAGATTCAAGTTTCAAGATTCAATAAAATTGTAAAGATATGAACACGTATATAATTATTGAGATTTTCTCACCCATATATTTTTCTCCCTTCCAGGTAACTAGGACATGTGCAGATCGGAGTATGGACTACATCCGTGGTGGAACAATTAATTTAGGAGTTTTCTATTAGATTAAGAATTATAAGTATTTTTGTTTTACGAATTAATTACGTTTTAAATAAGATATTGTTTGATAATCTTTTAATCGTGAATATTTAAAATTAATTAAGCATTTTCTTTTACTGCATTCATGATATGTCATTATGGTATCGGATTTTAGGATCTGTGTGTCACAAAGTGGTATCAGAACGAATGTTAACATTCTTGTAGACTTCGTTTTTTTTTTAAAAAAAAATGTGTTACTGTTCACATGAAAAGTGGCGGTGCATTGTTCATGTCCGTGAACAGTAAAAAGGAAAAAAATTATTATTATTTTTTAAGTTATTATTTTAGTAATAAAGATTCTTCTACGATAATTTGATTTAAAGTTCACCAAGGCGATTGTCCAAACTTTGAATCTCCAAGCAGTACAAAAAAAAAAAGTAGTCATGCATGCACAATATTTATTTTCTTAAGTTATCATGATAACATGACTTGTTAAGTATTTGAACATACATGACATTTATGTTGGAATTATTAATTTATGTGAAAAGTATGTTTTATATTTAAAGTTAATTAGTATGTATTATTTTGTCATTTAAATTGTCAAGAATTCTTGTGAGATACTTATATATATATAAAACCTTTAAGTTAAGAATCTACCCATTAGAAAGTACCCAAATAGGAAGGTTATATTTTTAGACCATTCAGTTTCTACTCATTGTTTGAGTTTTCTTGATTTGTTACTCACAAAATTGAAAGACTTTGTTAAAAAGACATAAACTGTCTAAGGAAATTTTGGGATTTAAGTAGTCCAATGACCCTTCTCCTCACGTGGAAGTCTTTTAATTGCACGATATTCAAATCAACGAAGCAAAAACAATATTATGAAACTCTTACTTAACAAGTCTAAGTAAAAAGACAATTAAATATGATTTGTTTTCTTCTTTTTAGATGATTGATACACATTCACAAGTAGTTAGAGCTCAGGCCAAGAGACGTGAGATGTTCTTGAAATTACATAAAACATATGTAAAGAACTCAAACCATAACCTACTAGAGCACTTGAATACAATGGACAAAATTATAAAAAGAGCATAGAGAAATGGACATCATTTTCATAAAGATGAAGTTGTTTATCACTCCATAAGACATTTAGCCCTTTACTTGAAACAATTTATGGAGGAGATTGCGAAGTTCGAATATGAGACACCACCGCCTTGTTAATAGATGTTTAGGGGAGAAGTGGTTAATTAGCGACAATAGAAAATCGAAGACCTTTGGGATATGAGCCCAACCTCATATCCCAAAAGGTCTTTCAACCGAGGGCACAACTATGATGTCGACTCATAACCCAAAGGTCTTTCAATTTTTCTATTTCTACTAATTAACCACTTCTCCTCAAACACACCATTAACAAGGCGGGGGGTGTCTAATATTTGAGCTTCTATTCAATCTCCTCTATAAACTATTTCCAATAAGGGTTAAGTATCATATGGAGGTGATTAACAAATTCATTCCAATAAGGTCTAAGTGTCATATGGAGGTGATAAACAAATTCATCTTTATGAAAGTTATGTCAATTTCTCTCTACTCCTCTTATAATTTTGTCGATTGTGTTCAAGTGCTCTAGTAGGTTATAGTTTGGATTCTTCACATATGTCTTATGTAATTTCAAAAACATCTCACGCCTCTTGGCCTAACTCTAACTACTTGTCGACGTCTATCAACCATCTAAAAAGAAATAAACAAATCATATTTAATTGTCTTTTTACTTAGACTAGTTAAGTAAGAGTTTCATAATATTGTTTTTGCTTCGTTGATTTGAATATCACGCAACTAAAAGGCTTCCAAGTGAAGAGAGGGTGTCACTGGACCACTTAAATCCCAAGCTATCCTTAAACAGTTTAAATTTTTATGACAAAACCTTTCAATTTTGTGAGTACCAAATAAAAAAAAAAATCTAACAATGAGTAGATACCGAAAGGTCTAAAAAAAATATAACTTACCTATTTGGGTAGTTTCTAATAAGCAGATTCTTAATTTAAACGGTTTTCCATATATTCTCACTAGAATTCTCGACAATTTAAATGGCAAAATAACACATACTTAATTAATTTCAAATATAAAACATGCGTTTCACATAAATTCTTAATTTAAACATAGATGCCATACATGTTCAAACACTAAACAAGTCATGTTCACATGATAACTTAAGAAAATAAATAGACTACTTTTTTGTACATGGTTTGAGATTCAAGTTTGGATGATCGCTAGTAAACTTTAAATCAACTTATCGTAGAATAATCTTTATTGCTAAAATAATAATTTTAAAAAATTAAAAATAATTTTTTTCTTTTTACTATTCACGTCTGTGAACGAAGCGTGCATCGTCATTGTTCACGTGAACAAGACGCAGCTTTTTTTTAAAGCAAAATCTATAGGAATATTAACATTAGCTCGATACCACTTTGTGACACCGGATCTTAAAACCCGAGGGCCATAATGACATATTATGAACGCAAAGAAAAATAATGTTTAATTAATTTTAAAAATTCACAATTAAAAGATCATCAAACAGTATCTTATTTAAAACGCAATTAATTTGTAAAACCAAAATAGTTATAATTCTTAATCTAATAGAAAACTCCTAAGTTAATCACTCCAATACAGATGTAGTTCATACTCCGATCTCCACAAGTCCTAGTTACCTGGAAGGTGGAAAAATATAAGGGTGAGAAAAATCTCAATAAGTATATACGAGTTCATATTTTAATAACTTTATGGAATCTTGAAACTTTAAACTTGCATATTGGAGACACAAAAACTATATCGAACTTAGATGGTAATAGTTGTTCATGCGTAACGCTACCAAAACTTCGGTCGATCTTATAACATACATTTGGACCCATGATAATATTCCAAAAAATGTAATATACCAAACACTTGTATACTAATTGTTGTTTGAATGATTGAAGAAATCTGATTTGTTAGATTTTCACCTTAATATTCCTTGAATCGTGTGCTTATTATATATATAAATATATATAAATAAGCGTATGTAGTATAAACTGAGATATATATATATATATATATCTTGTGGAATAAAAATACTAGACCTAAGGGGTCTATTTATAGGTTACCAAGAGACCTAATTGAATTCAACTAAGAGTTTTTAAAAGATAAACATGATATCGGATCTTATCTATGAAAAACCAACCATATCTTATGTGATAAGATTCATTATAGATAATCCAATCTCATTAGAACTTTATCTAAGAGTCCATTCAAATTTTAAATGATGTAAATATTCTAATTATCACAATTAAATTAATTAATTAATTAAATGATATGCAAGATTATATCTAATTATCTAATTAAAATAAAATCTGTAATACATGGAAAGGAAAATAAGTTGTGCTCTAGTCCCAAACTATTAGTTTATATCCAAATCAGTCCATAATCTTTCAAATAACAAATTTAACGGCTACCTATGTTGGTTTCGAGTCTTATAGTCTATATTTATAGCACGAATTAGATTAAAATTTTGTTTTTGAGGCATATAAATTGATGTACAAAATTAGGGATTTGTAATTTTATTCATAACCACTCAAACTAGACAAAATTAGCTGGTTTAATCTTAAAATTATTTTTTATAAGCGTAATTTGCACTTTTGGTCTCCAACCTTTCAAATCTATAACAAATCTACATCCAACCAATTTTTTTAGCACCAGACATCTCCAACCTTTGAATTAATTGCAAATCAGGTCCCCAATCACAATTTTCGTTAAAATATGTTGTTATCTCACTAGTGTGGACCTCACACATCACAAGTATCTCAACCAGTGCGTCTGAGCATTTAAGGGCAGATCTGTCCATTCACCAAAAGGCTTTCTTTGAAGTTTGAAACCAATATTTACGTTGGCATATTACAAATCAGACAAGAAAACCCTCAAATTTCTTTTAGAACGGTTGGAAGAGAAGTTGCACAATTTGCACTCCGAAAAAACGGCGACATCCTTTGAAAGAGAAGACTACCCTTTGACGACCGTAAAACGACATGAGGTCGCCATTTCAAAAGAGCACTCATATCGTGCATTTGCAGAAAGGCAGTCGAACAGTCGCTAATAAACCAGAAATGGGGCCGTTCGAAGAATACCAATATCATAGAGAAGACGAAGAGGGTCCACAATATGGTATGTTTGTTGTTTCATTGTCATTAATCTTTAGTTGTTGTTCAACTTTTCTAACCTAAAATTTAATTCTTTTTGGGGTTTTTAGGTAGCCGATGAATCTTCTTACTTCACAATTAAATGCATCCATGGAGGTGGGTTTTTCATGAGAATGGCAAACATCATGTACTTGCATGGATGTATATAAGATATTGATGGGTGGACTCGATTGCCTTTCAAGGTTTGAGTTAAATGCCATGGCTATATGTTTGGGGTACAATTTTTCGTTCATATTCGCCTATAGGATTCTGAATATGAATATTACGAATGGGTTGTTGAGGTTGATGACTGATGGAGATGTGTTGTGCTTGATTAAGGATCTTAGCAAATCTAGGACTATAGAAGTGTATGTGGTTACATATCCTAAAGTGTTAGCCCTACATTGGAGACCAAATGAAGAGAATGTGGTCATTACTGAGTTAGAATTAGGGGCAGAAATTGATGTAATTCTCTCAACTTCACATTCTAACATTGATGGCATCGTAGAATTTTTTGAACTTCAAGAAATAGAAACAAAAAGTATAACTATGGAAGAAAATGAAGCAAATGATTTTTGGAGAAATGTTGTTTGGAAGGAGAATGCTAACCAATTAGAAGACGGAGTGCAAGTGGCTGAAAGCCGACCCACTAACCGGGTTCGCAACCTCTGATTCTATCCTAAGACAACCCTTTTCAAGGAACTGAGTACGAGGACATTGTTAGAGAGTGAGAGGATATACTAGCAAATGATAATGAGAACTATTTTAGTGATCAGTTTGTAGATATAATGACAGAGCCTGCGGAGGTGGGAATAGGTAGTAGTTGTTATCAAGATGGAGCTATTGGAGTTAATGAAAATCATGCTGCAAATGTTGAAGATGAGAATAGAGAAGATGATGTGGGAGAAAAGGAGAAACTTGTAGATTCTGCACTACGAAAGGGGAAGATACACAACTGAATAATGATAAAAATTTTGAGAGACACTACACTTGGGACAAGTTCACAGATTACTAACAAGAAGATGGGGTAGTGAACGAAGCTAACGAATAAGATTGAGATGAACTACTTAATTGTAGATGGTGACAACCCTATTCGGGCGAAGAAAGATAAAGATCATATCTTTGTTGAAAACGGTGATTTCAGTGATCCACATTTTGAAGGGTACATTTCCATGCAAATTGACAAATCAGCTTAAATCCTGTTATTTTATGTGTTTTGCAAAATAGGTCCCCAACCTTTATGAACTAAGTTCATTGTTTTCTAGACTTTTGTCTCAATACAGTCGAAGTTTCTTTGAAAAGAAAGTCTTGAAGAAGGCCATTACACAGTACTCCATGAACCATTCTAGAGATGTGAAGTTTGTAAAGGACGACAAGCTCCACGTGCGAGTTGTATGCAAAGATAAGAATTGCAAGTAGGTCATTTATGCTCGATTCCAAAAAAAAAAATTGTACATTCAGAATCAATACTCTAAATTGGAGCACTCTTGTAGTATGACATATGAAACTAGGCATGCAAGTACATCTTACTTGACGATGAGATACCTGGATCGGTTTAGGAATGATCCCAGTTGGGGAATGAGAGGGTTTGTGGAGAGTGAAGAAAGATTGTGCTTCTAATGTTTCGAAATGGAAGTATTATAGATCAAGAACCAAATGTTTGGAGGTTATCAGAAGGAATAGTAAAGAACAGTTTCAAATCTTATCGGACTCATCGCGAGCGAGTTGAAGAAAAGCAACGAAAAGACAGTTGTATTGAAGACCATGATAGCGGGTGATGTAAGAGAGTTTTGAAGAGTTTACATTTGTTTGGCTGCTTTGAAAGAGGGATTCATTAATGTGTGTAGAAAGGTGGTAGGATTGGATAGGTGTTTTCTGATTGGTGATTTTGGTGGCCATGTATTAGCCGCAGTTGGTATTGACGGTAAGAATGCAATGTACCCGATTGCATATGCGATAGTTGAGGCTGAGAACAAAAGTAGTTAGAATTGGTTTCTTGAGCTTTTGGTGGATGACATTGGTATTGGAGACTCTCAGTGGTGGACTTTTATTAGTGATAAACAAAAGGGTTTGATAAATGCACTTGACAAGTTGGTAAGTGGGGCGGAGCATTGATTCTGTATTAGACATCTACATTCTAACTTCAAAGGGCAATTCTGGAGTATTCACTTGAAGATGATGTTGTGGGCAGCTGCTAAAGAAACAACCGTAGCAGAATTCGAGACTTGCATGGGGAAAATACATGCTGTAAGTGAAGGAGCATTTAAATGGTTGGAGAACAAGCTAGCATCGCAATGGAGTAGGTCACATTTCAGGGACTTGACCAAATATGACATGCTTCTCAACAATATGTGTGAGAGTTTTAATGCCGCAATCTTGTAGGCGAGGGACAAACCAGTGGTATGCTTGCTAGAGAAGATACTGTATTATCTCATGAAGCGGATGGCAACCAAGAGAGAATCAGCAAACAAATGGCAACATGGATTTGCTCCTAAAATACGGAAAATTATTGACAAAAATGTGAATGACTCAGGTCTTTGTATACCTACATGGGCGGTGGGCGGAGAGTACGAGTTAGAAGATAACAATGACCAAAAATATGTTGTTGACCTTGTTCGGGACAAATGCTCTTGTAGAAGATTTCAGTTGACTAGAATACCATGCTGTCATGCCATGTGTTGCATTCAAAGCAGGCATCTGAAGGTTGAGGACTACTGTTGATGAGTGTTACAGGAAGGAGATGTTTATGAAGGCTTACAATCCATTCATTCATCCAATGTCGGGACTCGAATTTTGGGGCGGTGAATGGGTAAGAATCCTATTGCTCCACCCCCTTCATCGAAAACAACCGGAAGGCTCAAGAAATTAAGAAAAGAGAACAGGACGAGCCTCCAAAGTCAAACAACAAGAGAGGCGGACAAGGGATGGACATGACTTGCGAAAGATTTGTGGAGACATTGGTCACAACAAGCGTTCATGCAAGACCAAGTCAGATAGCTCCAACCAAGAACCCAGGATTAAAAAGAAGAGAGCTCCATCTAAGAAACAAAAATCTTGAAAATGCTGTTTTGAATGTCTTAATTGCATGCCTTTTTTTAATGTAAAACTTTATTGAATGTGATCAATGATTGTGAAGATATGTTTATGTAAACATTTTGAATGAATGATCTGGAAGGTGAAATTGGTAGAGTGTTTGTGAAATTGTTGCCCAAACAATCTGATGGATGTTTTGACTAGGGAGTTAGGCTGAGATTAGGAATATATACGTCTTTTTAGTTATACAACATTTGGCAAAACAGATCCCCAACCTTTGTGGATGAATCGCAAATTGAGTCCCAATGTTCATACATGATTGCATACTCTGTCCCTAACCTTTTACGTTATTTCAATTTTTCGTCCCCAACCTTTACATTCGTTTGGAAAATAGCTTCCTCAATTTCAGGGCATGAATTGGACCTAAAACAAAGACATTGACGACACAACTTGATTTTGCACAACCAACATAATTAACCAACAAGTTGTAAAACATTCACTAAACTCAATAAATACAACGGGTTTACATCATTAAACTAAGATAGGTTTACATTAACCTAAGAATATCCAACCTACAATAATCCTGATTACAACTACGTAAACCCAAAAATAACTGCTTCGGGGTTTCCTTTCTTCAACCAACATCGTACTATTTGTTATTGCTTCTAGTTGTATCTTTTTTTCTTCCAGGCACTTGATATCTGCTTCTAGCTTCTTGATCTCTACTTCTAGTCTCTTAGCTTCTAGCTTCTTGATCTCTACTTCTAGTCTCTTAACATGTGCTACTAACTGGTTTATCTTTGTTTAATCTCTTCGCCTAGAATTCAACAATCTTGGTATTACCTGCTTTGCCCGATCACAAATAGGAGTGTCATACCAGGCAAAACAACAACAATGATTTTCCTACACACACAAAAATTATGGTTTCAACTACTTAAATCATGAAAAATTGAGGGTATAAAGCAATAATATCACCTCACAAATAAAAAATCTTTTTGCTAGGTTCTCATCTGTCCAAGATGTCTTCATATCCATACGATTTCCACGTCGCATACCCTCCATTTCATATTCAAAATATCAGAAATGAGAGTGAATGAACAACAAGAACACATGAGCAAATGAACAAATTTAGAAGGAATTAAAGCAACATAAGCTAGGAATATGTGTATATATATGTATTTTTAGAGGGAAGTCTTTTTGTGAATGTACAAATCTGTCCTTAAGTGCTCAGACAAACTAGTTGAGGTACTTTTGACGCGTGAGGTCCACGCTAGTGAGATAACGGCACATTTTAACGGAACCTGTGATTGAAGCGCAATTAATTCAAAAGTTTGGGATGCCTTGTGCTAAAAAATTGGTTGGGAGTAGATTTGTTATAGATTTGAAAAGTTGGAGACCAAAAGTACAAATTACCCTTTTTATAATCTCTTTTAACTTTTAAATTTACATAAATTTACATGAATTAAACAAGTATTACTAGGGCAAATGAAGTATAATTTATTTAGTTCTTTAATTATGCTATGTCTCTAGACACAAAAAATTATTTATTTATTTATTTATTTTGCACATTTAAATGGAGGTGAAGTTGAGTGAGTCCCCTCTTAAGCTGCTCTATTGTGTTTTATTTTATTATTAATAAAACATACCACATATAAAGGTTCGTTTGTGATTGATGTTAGAGTCTAACTTTTTGATAATCAGAAGTTGTTTTAAGTATTTGATAAATTTAAAACAAAAAAAATATGAATTATGCTAATTGTACACTTTCACTTACACCTGCTTATGTGGCAAATAATGATTTGGTCAAATCATTATTTATTTGGCCAAATATTCCACCACAAAAGGGAGGGTGTAAGTGGGGATGTAAGTGAGAGTGTACAAGTAGCATAACTCAAAAATTATTATAAAAGAATCTGTATCATCTGACAGCAAAATTTGAGAAACAACAAAATGGTAACTTCTTAGATTCTGCTTATAGCTATTCTACTTATCTATTATTAAAATATCAATTCTAACATTAATTAATTAAATTAATTCTCCTAAGATTATTAGTATTCTAATTATAAAGCATCTCCACAAATAAATTTAATTTAAATTTAATTTATTTTTGTACTATATGACTATGTTTTATTTTTTTTTATAAATTTTATGATTTAATAGATGTTTATTATTTTTATTTTAAAATAATTATGGTGATTGTATTGTCTTTGAAAAATATGTGATAATATTACATACTGTAATAAAAATAAAAATGAATTTTATAATACTACTCATGATAATAATAATACAAATGAACATCATTAGAGCATCTCTATTGCAACAATGCCCAACTGATATGGTGATGAGGTGGAATGGACAAAACCGATGTAATAAAGATTTATTGTAGAAAGTCATCCAACAAAGTCAGTCTAGTTTTAGACATCGTGTTAGACCTTCCACCTATTTTTTCATTAAATTATGTCTATCTCTCTCATCTATTTTTCCTTCTCTTTCTTCTTTCCACAATCTCTCTCCTCATTTCTTTTCTCTCTCTTGCCACGTAGATTTTTTTAGAAGGTGTAGCATTGGAGATGCTCTTATAATCAATGTCCATTGTCCATTTTAGTAATTTTATACAGACAACCGCATCAATAAATCAATTTTGTTTACTAAATACTCAAATACTGATTATGAAATATATAACAATTTAAAAATAAGAGTTTACCAAACAATTATATGATTCTTTATGCATCACAACAAAAACCAATTCTCTTATAAGCACATCAATACTAAACTAAGTCTAAGTCAAACAAGTAAATTTACACAAATTTTCAATGGTACTCAATTGTGTTCGGTTCTCATTAGAATCGGATGAGTACCAAATCAAACTAATATGTTTGACAAAGCTTAAATTATAATTTAAATTGGTCAAACTATTCAAACATATTCTTTATTCACACATTTTATAAGATCTATAATTTACTATCCACTTATTATTAACACATTGTATATCACACATGCGATGCACAACACTTGTTTTTCAAGATAGTAATTTTAAAATATTCTAAGAGTATATTGTTTATTTATAATATTCCAAAAAAAATCATATAAATAATATTTGATTACTCATTGATATTAAAAAAACAACAACATAGTTAATCTAGATTTTCAAACACCTCATTGAAAATCACATTTGTTGTCAAATTGGTTGGTACTCCATCCCTATCACAAATCAATATTTTCAATCCTGTACGATTTGTAACTGTAGACAATACATAAAGTTGCCCATGAATAAAAACTGATTCTTTCAGATATAATCTCACAAGGGAGAAAGATTGACCCTGACTCTTATTGATAGTCATAGCGTATGAGACAATTAATTAATTTTTGGCGTAGGTATATTATAATTTGAAAATTGATTTTCTAAATTGTAAAGATGTAGATTGCGTTAATGATACTGTGCAAATTTATTGTTTTTCTAGTTGTAGACAATTAATAATATTTACATACTCTAAATCTTATATTGATTAATTAATGTAGCATTCAAATTTATGATTACTAATCATTAAAGTGAATTTATCTTGTTCTGGAAGATGTATATTTTTTAATTGAAAATGTCAATTCATAATTTATTCATTTTTACCGAGTATCATAGAAAATTCAAAACATTTGGAAAGCTGAACTGGCATTACTATTTACACTGTACTGGAATACTAATAATTAATTAACTGAAGTTGGGCAATTACTTAACAAATAAATCATCGAGAATCTCATCCGGGCAGCACATTAAATCTGATGATTAATTACCTGATATTGGGTAATTAATTAATTAAATTAAATATTTATTTATTTATATATATTATTATTAATGACCTGATATTGTTTGAGACGGTTTCATACAAAAAAATGAAGATGATAAGTCCAACGCAATTTTGAAAAGTTGTTTCATTTATCATTTAATATTAAAGGTTACCCTTCATTTTTGCGGGAAAAATGGAAAAAAATAATAATAAACAATCAATGTGTAAAAGCAATTAAAAAATCGAAAAGTTGTTGCATTTATCATATATAATATTAAATGTTACAATTCATTTTTTGCAAGAAAAGAGGAAAAAAAATTAATATGTGAAACTAATTAAAGAATCGAAAAGTTGTTGCATTTATCGTATATAATATTAATGTTACACTTTTTTTTTTGCAAGAAAAGAAAAACATAAACAATCAATGTGTGAAACTAATTAAAGAAAATATATTCCTACGCAAAGATTTATGGCAGAACTTACCAAATCAATGTGTGAAACTAATTAAAGAAAATATATTCCTATGCATCATTTATGGCGGAACTTACAAAATCTGGAAAGAAAAAATGGCTGGAAAATGTGTGCATGAAATTTTCGACATGATTATCCAATTGTATATATATATATATATATATATATAGATATAAAATTATGTTTGTTGTAAAATTTTAATTAGAGAATGTGTATTCCAATTGTGATTGGTCCGATTTTAATGCTGCAGATTCTTATGTTTTCAATGTCCAATGCACATAAGTTTGTCAACATATGAAGCATTTGCACTTGGAAGGCGTGTAACTTCCTTTTAATTGGTTTGTTTAATTGCTCTTCTCGGATCATGCATTTTTTTAGTAGTCCAATAATTCAAATTATGTTTGCTGTAAATTTTTAATTAGAGAATGTATATTCCAATTGTTATATGAATTAATAAGCAGAGTTGGATTTTAATAATTAACGTGATTGGTCATATTTTAATGCAAAGATTATTCATATACATGCCTACACGGTTTTCGAAATAGGAGAAAATTTAATTAAGATTTCAATATAAATAATAATAATAATAATAACTAAAAAATAGAAAAGATAAACTTTTTGGGCGGGAAAATGAAATTTGACTTTTTAGTCAAACTAGCCCACTTTTATATATATATAGATTCAATAAAACATACAATTTATAAATACTTAAAATTAATTTTATCACTACCAAAAATGTGGTGAGCCTATCCATAAGACGCAACTGTAAAATGAGCAAAGACACTTCGGGTTGTGATCCCGCATGATTGACAATATTTGATAGGTTGGATCAGATTGATGATTGGCCAAGATTTGATCCATTGATAATGAAAAAGTAGTGGGCCTATAGATTGTTCAACAAGGCCAGAACTAGAAGAAAATGGGCTCTCTTTACAAGTTTAAGGAGAAATTTTAATGTGAGCTCCTTATTACAACACTAGCCAATATTATAGAAGAAAGTTGTTGTCTTAATATTACGTATCAAATATATCTTAATTTTACAAGAGTTGCAATTGGGAGTATGAACTAGCTGCATATCATCGCTTATGTCTTGGATTGGCCTAAATTTTATTTGAATTCGGACTAGCTCTAATACTCTCGAACCTTGAAGATGGCACGCTAGGTTTTACATATTTGATTAATTTATTTAACTCTCAAACCTTAATTTTTTTATGGCACACTAGCACTTGACATAATAGCTGAAGTCAAATATATATTCATGCTCATAGTACTAGCTAATGATCACAATTTTCCAATCACGAAAACATTTAAAAAAAAAAACAGAACAGAAAGAATAGAAATGTCACAACCAACACAAAAAATACTACTAAAAATACAATCTCAATTGTAAAAGTACAGAAGCAAATTTTGCTTTCATTACAGGGCAGCAAGAATCTCTACTAGACAAGAAGCACTTCTTTTTCCCTGGAAGAGTAACGAATAACTAGACAGGACTCGACAATATCCATGCCTCGACTTCGACGGCAATATTTTTCACGATATTATACAACGGTATCCATAAAATAATAAAATATTGCTGCTGGATGTCCCTTCTTCAATTGGAATGAAATCCAGCATAAAAATAAGAATTCCTCCACTTGATGAAACCGAACCCAGTAATAAATCGATTATAGTACAATATCTGGGACAAGTCACGACTGATTGAAGGGGAAGTGACGATTATCAGCAGAACCCATGTTCCATATCTTCACAGATGCTGTCACACTCACTCCAGTCGCATTGTTAAACAAGAAAACTCTTGCCGCTCCATTGATGGCCTTTGTTGGATAAATTCGTGACGTTACAACTGTTCTGCCTCCTTGAGCAAAGCTCTCCACTATGGAGTGATCAACCTGAATTTATTTTTTGAGAATTTAAAGTGAGAATTTGTGGCCATGTGAACATACACCGGCGATGAAAAACACAGGTTTTTTGAAATTTCAAGAACTAAAGTGTGAGTGCACAAGTATATCAGGTTTCTCTTTTTTAACCCTTCAACTTTACGAACTAAAATGCATGATAATCACAAACAAAAAAGTGCAATGAGAAGCAAGAAAGGGAAGGGATCAAGAGGAAAATACAATCACTTATCACGTATCCGTTGATCTCGGGAGTATTTTCACCATCAATGACGAGGACTTTGCTCCCATAAACTACTTTGTAAACATCGGGAGCCTCGATGATCTCGCATCGTAAATACAAATCATGAAAAATTTCTAACAAGTTACAAGCATAATTTGCTTATGAATACTAACAAGTGACTTCTAAACTCAATTTCACTTCTAATGCCTTCAAGTTTTCGGGCATTGATTATGAATGCAAAATAGCTACAAATGATAAGAATAGGAAGAAGGTGAGGTAGAAAAATATACATCAAGCCCGAAAAGGCAAATGTACTAGTAACTTGTTTGGTAAGGTGAAGTGTACCCATAAATTATACCTTACATTGACACATTTATTTAACTTCTTTGAAAAAAGCGTAATATGCATAAAGTAGGTAAAGAGAAGAAATAAATGAACCTCAATTCATCTCGCACAAAATGAGTTTCGCGCTTTCCATTAGCCCCTTGGCAACGTAGAAGTAGATAGGGGTTCCCTCGATAGGGTTTCATCGGCCAAGAACGATAATGCCAAATGGTCCCATTTCCCTCATTATAAAGCACCACCACTTGTTGGGCAAATCTGTAACTAGCATTAGCTTCAAGTGTTCCTTCAAATGCATCCTTATCAATTTCAAACGAGGCAACTATGTCCAAGCGCAAATCACAAAACAAATCCTATGTAAACATAATGGTTTCGGTGACAATTATCCAATCCTCACCGGTTCTAATTAAGGTAGAGTACAAACACTGTGAAGGTGAGTCAACTTTAAGTGGAGCAATGGATCCCGGCCCAAGCTTCGCATTATCAAATTCAACACTTTTGATCTCGGTTCTTCCACTTCTATAAGCGGCCATTGAAGTAGATTACTACTGCCTTACGGTCGAACACAACGGTCCTCGGAATAGATCGAAATAAAGGGAATCTTGATATGAGGACATTGTTTAACAAGGATGAAGTTGAGGAAGAAAATATAATAGAACCTTAACTTTTGTTAAAAAGTTCATTATAAGCTTGCATCCATTTTTCTCTAACTCTGTCTTGTATCTCCAGCCCCAGCCCACCACGTGTTCACCTTCCCTCGCCTTCCCCACCCCCCGGTTACGCACTACACCTATTCGTTGCCCTCTCTTTCCCGTGAACCCGCCCCTTCTCCCCACCCGCCACCCATCCCCCACCATTGCTGCCTTACTTGGAAGCTCCTGGAGTCCCAAGTAAGACTGGGGTGGGGTTAACCATTTTAATAAGACTAAAATTAACTTTTTAGCATATAGAATTCATTTATTCCTGAAACATATTATGCCATAACTATCATAAGATGGCCTTTTTGAGTAATTACCAATCTAAATACCAGATCTCGTCTTTGTGCCACAAACATGAACGTGACCAAAAATTCGACTAAATTATGCATCAAACATGGATGAAGGATAAAATTAATTATCAGAATTAAGAAAAGGTCAAGTAATTTATACCTGAACAGATGCCCATCCCTTCAAGAGGTCATCATATTCACTATCAGTCTCTCTAACCCAACCCCACAAAATTCTCCTCTGCTTATTCTGATCATAAAAAGTCTTGGACGCATAATATTTTCCATAATCATATCTTAACCCGATACCCACATCCAATTAGGGTCATCCAGGTATCCACTTATTCTCCAACCGGTCGTAGGTCCCAAGTGCAAAATAATCATTCTTGTCATCATCCAAACTTGCTTTCAAAGACATGCTTAATTTCGGTCCAGTTCTGGATGTGTCCAACCCATTTACCTCTTTTGTCGAAACCGGGTAGAAGTCCAATCTTACTCCATAATTACCCAGAAGGGCATTTAGAAAAGAACAATTTGAGCATTTCACACAATTTATAAGAGCACAAGAATATGCAAATACTCAATGACTTTAGATGCTTTCCTTTCCATATTACAAACCATTACACAATCATTCCTTTTAATAGATTACATTTTCTTCAAGCAAAAAGTAGCATCACTCCTTCAAAATCAATTATCGCTATTCCAGATAGCAAAAGGTCAGAATGACATACTTGGTTGATCCGACACTCAAATAATATTTTTAACAAGAATAACTTTGAAAATGTACTTTGAATAGCTAAGGGATACTAGAAATCCTTGAAACTACAAAAGCATGACCATCAAAGACTCTCAGGTTATTTGGTACACAAGAAAGAGAGTCCCTTGACTCAATGATGGCATTGTAGACGCATATAGTTTTGTAAGATCTTTCCTTAATGTACAAGTCGGCTGTTGCGGAAAATGAACACATACATCTTTCTTGGTGATGATATAGAAGTCTGACCCATTTTTTGCGCCCCCTTTCATAAGTATACATTACCTCAAGTACGGATTGTTCCATTTCCTACATTGGTCATTCAAAAGCGACTATAAGCAATGAAGCTTAGTGAGCAATGTAGCGTAAACGTGAAGTCACATAATACATACCTTCATTGACGAAATTTTCCTTTACCTTCTAACCTTGTTGTTTCAATTCTCACACAAAGTGAATAAGATCCATAATCGCACATTAACTTCCAAACAATTGATAACATATATGTTTCATGAAATGCCTTTGATGATCACTCACAGCAATCAATACAATGCATAGTATGGATGCTAAACATTGGAATACAATGCATATACTAACTTAAAAATGGTTCATTCATCTTTTCTTACTTTTCATTTTTTTTAACTTTCTTTCTTTTAGTTTATCCTTTTTTTCAGACCCTTCCATGTTAGGGTGGTACACGAGTACTCATAGTGTTTGTTAAACACAATGTCCACATCATTGAAACTTCTATGCTCAAAAGTACTTTCATTCTTTTAGAGCACTTTGCTCAAATCTTTCATTTCATTTTGAGCATCTCATCCCGTATGCCATCACGGGCCATGACGCTTAAATTGGGACTTGCTCCCCATGGTGTACACCAACCTAAATAGGGCATTCTTATTATTCATAATCATTATGTAAACATACTTTTTGCTTTAATGTTTAAGGATCATGAATTCTTTCTTGAATGATACCGTTATGCAACACATAGAAAACAAATTTAATTGCTAAACATCATTCCAAAAATCTTGCATAAAACGCTTTCGATCAAGTTCTTCCTCAAAGAAACATATTACTTTAAATCCCGATCAACATGCAAGGGATGAGTCTAAAAGTCCTTCATCATGCTACCACTTCTATTTCTTTCTTGAAGTTACAGACAATAACTTTTAAGTCATTCTTATTTCAAATAGAGCACTCATTTAATATAGAATATTAACATTAAACACTTTCTAACAAGCAACAATAATGATACATAGGATAAGACTCTATTTATGCATAGACAATTATATTAACTATCTTTTCAAAGAAGTTATCATAGCTATGATTATAATCTCATTAAAATTGACTTAAATATAAGTTTTAGGTACATGCGATGTAAGTAAACATGATTGAAGTTTATGAGTTTTATTACCCATACTTCCCTTATATAACCAATTAATTCAATATCTATTATCCACTAGATAGAAAATTTGATGGTAATAGTAACTCATAAGAGGACTTCATTTAACATACAACTTATGCTATATATTACGATTATAATAAGAATAATCAATATAAAAACAATATACTGCATAAAACTTTACTCATATTTCTGAGAAATATTTTTTCTTGGATTTAATGACCTAAAATTTACAAGTTTATAGAGTTAATAAATCAAAAATAAGGAAAAGGCGAAAATTTATGTTAGGCAGCCAGGAGGAGGAATTTCTGTCAAAAACTCATTATTTTAAAATTTTGGAAATGAAACTACGAGAGGAAGCGGTGCAGATTCGAGGGGCTGCGAAGCCTTTCTATGTTATTGTTTGAAGCTACTAGTAGCCCTCGGATCTCTTTGTAACACGGGTTTTTGAATTACTGACGGAAAATCCTACTTTTCTAGCTTATCTTGGTATAGATGATGAGTTCCTTGTTAGTTTTAGTGTTTCATCATACTATTTTCCATAAAAAATAAAGAAGAATAGAAAAGTTCTTGCCTTTCTTTTAATTTTTTTTAATTTTACCTTTCTTTACTCTAAATTCAGTAGAGGTTCCTTACTTAAATTTTGGTTTTAAAACACAAGTAAAGATTGTGTATTTATAGAGTATTTAGTAAGGTGTGTATTTGGTTTAGCTTATCTGAAAATTCTTACTTATACCTATTTTATCTTCTAATTTTATTGTTTTATCCGGTTATTTATCGCATTATATTAATGGAGCATTGATTATTAAAGTATGATGGCGTTACTAAACATCTTACTAAGGTGACAATCATTTATAAATGACATGTGTCCAATTCAACTATTTTGATTACAAAATACCCGATTTCTTATTTCAAGTAGCCATATTCGAACAACAACTTGGAGGCGTGATCAGGTTAGTCGAATTTTATACCATTGTAAAGTTCATACTTCAAGCTTTACAAACAAGTATACATGCGAAAAGAAATGGGTCGGTCGATGGCTTTCGTCTGATTGGTTCAAAATAGCGTCCAGTCGACTTTTCATTGCTTAGCCAAATTTGGTGAAATTTTTACATTACATAAAATCACATTTACACCACTTTGACTCAGAGCTTTCAAGAAAAATTCCAACGAAAAATATCTCAATAAAGAACTACATGATGGTACCATCACATGCATGAGCTACGGGTCAGCGAGGCGTTACACCACGCAGTTTACCAGATTGGTTTGAAACAATGGCAAAACTATAATTAACCGGAATTTTTCTAGAATTTTCAACTTTGTCCTCATATATGGGATTAGAATTCGATCAAGTCCAAACATTTTTCACAACTTAATATTTTTCCTAAAAATCCCCAAATACTTTAATCGATGTAATTTATATACTTTCTCCATAAATTTGTTAAGTATACCAAACTTAACAATTTTTTGGAGATCATTGGGTTTTCTTATGAAAATACAATTTAGATTTTCTAAATCATAAAATTAAGATCACAAGAAATTTGCAAGGTGTTGAACTATAAACCATTCAGATTCAATATTCATGACTTCACTCACGAAAACCCTATTATTACTCGAATTCAAAAGTACTTAAAGTTCTAAAAGCTTCATCAATTCGATTGGCTGTGCTAGCCGAGTCGACTGTGATTCATATCCAACAATTCTATCTAAGTAAAGCCTACCTAAACTCACCAAAAATCGAACGATAAATGCATTCACACAAGCAAGGATTTTTAAGTTCGCCCATATTCATTAAAAAAATTCGGAACTGAGCGGAAAGCAGATTACCTCAGATTAAACTCTCTTAAAAGCTCTTGAATTATTTCTCATTTTGATTTCCTCTAAATTCATCAAATTCCCAAGATTATCAGGCAAATAACCAAAATTAAA
Organism: Forsythia suspensa; assembly: GCA_023638005.1. NCBI lineage: Eukaryota > Viridiplantae > Streptophyta > Magnoliopsida > Lamiales > Oleaceae > Forsythia > Forsythia suspensa. The sequence continues at coordinate 56,412,726 of CM042674.1, read as the reverse complement.
TTCCCAAAAATATCCAGGAATTATTAATGTAGAAAAATTGGTTAAAAATGCGGAAACCACATACCGTTTATCGATTCTGATGAGGTGTAATTCTTCAACCACCTTGAACATGTTGAACCATCATTTGCTCTACTGATTTGACTATCCCCATGGAACAGATTAAAACTTAAGTCAAGAATCTTGGCCTTATGAACATTAATGATGAAATGTTGCAAAGAAGTGACAAAGGGACTACACCGGAGAAGCGATTATCTTGACCCGATGGGATAACTTGAACTTACAGGTAGACGATTGTGGAGCCGGAACCGCGTGGAAAAGCTGTTACAATATGGCAGTGTGAATTAGTGAAGATGGATTTGAATATCACCTGTAGTGAATTATTTTTATTATTTATTGTTGGATTTTGGATTTTGGAAGATGACATTTTACCCACCTTTTTATTTTTAAGGTATATTTCTTACTTTTATTTTTGGATACATTGGGTTGGTTTTCAATCATGTTTTTTTTTTTTTTTTTTTGTTTTTGTTTTTTGTTTATTTAAAGAAAATGACAATATTGTCATAAAGGACCTACCATGTCGAGAACTTTTCATCGTTGGAGATATGTAATTTTTATTTTTTAAGTTAGGGAGCATATAAATAATTTCAAAAAGGTTGGGGACTTTCATACAATTATCCTATTTATAATCTCTTCTTTTAAATTTACATGAATTTTACATAGATTAAACAAATATTACTAGGGCAAATGAAGGGGTAAATAGCACAAAACATCCCTACCTATTGATTTATTCTTGAAAACGTCCCTACGCTTCTAAATTTGGCACTTTCACCGCCCTCTTGGTTTCTAGCATAAGCATCCTTCGGTCAAATATCGATAACATTAACATAGGGTAGAATAGTCCAAACCATTTTTTTTACATATATATTATTTCTTTTTAAAATTGGGGAGCTTCCGTGCGATTTCAAATTACTGACGAGGCCCCGATCCCCGAATATCTCGAGAAGGTGCCATCGGCGTGGCGCGCAACTGCGACGGCGTTGGTGGTCGAAAAACCCGCCAGGACCACCACGGCATGGTCGATGGCGAGAAGTACCGTATCCATACAATGCTCTGTAGCCTTGAGGTTTTTCCGATAACTGTTGAAGAGCGGACCTTCGTCGGCCAGACGAACGGTTGGGTAAAGCTTCTACGGCCCGGAACCCTCCATTATGCTGCGGTAGATGCAGGTACTACACAGCCCGACTTTTTCACCGTCTCTGCCTCACCGTAACTCTTCTTACATCTCCATGCGCCACTGAGACCACAAGCCCACATTCTCATTATGGAGTGCTCGCACCAGCCTTGAATTCATTCTCGTAGCGTCTCCGTCGATGATGAATAGCGCCAACACCAACACCAACAACACCACATCGCTACAAGATGATGTTCACATTGCCATGGGGGCCAGCGATGGGCTGCTGGAGGGTTTCTAGGCTTTGCACGCTGGGCGGATTTTGAACAAGTATGGAGCTTTCTTTGCGGTGCTGCTCCTCACGAAATGGTGGTTGCGGTGCTGCGTCGAATAATCTCGATGCGACGGCCCGGCAACCCTTGGCTTCGCCAGGTTTCTGAGCATCAGCGGCCCATTGGGAATGAAGGCACGGTACGCAAGGGTTGGGGTAAATTAGTCATTGCGCCTTACATGAGGCGGGGACCGCTCTGACGATCGATTTCTGTCGCCGCCTCCAACTACCTTCTCAGACTTTTGGCCAATTTGATCGCCTGCATCTCCCTCCCTACCAGCTCTCATCATACCACTCCTTGGCAACTGAAGCCGCCTATTCAGCGAGGTCTTCTTGGACTTGACGTGCTCATCCTACTTCCAAAAGCGAACACTCGGAGATGACACCCGTCTCACGATGCCACAGATATTAAGTTCGATCCAATTACCATAATGTTGAATTCTTGATCACATTTGGACACGGACATGCCCTCTGCTGATTTGGGGACGGGGACTGCTTAGGTACTAATGGAAAGTGCATGGAAGCCTCTAATTTTAAAAAAGTAATGTATATAAAAAGTGGTTGGACTAATTTACCCTATGTTAATGGGTGATTTTTTGGTGAAGGGCGTTTTGAAATCGATTAGGTAAGGGTGAAAAGTGCAGAATTTAGAAGTACGGGGCGTTTTCATAATAACATCAATAAGTATGGAGCGTTTTGTGCTGTTTACCCACAAATGAAGTATAATTTATTTAGTTCTTTAATTATACTACTTTGTCTCTAGACACAAAAAATTATTTATTTATTTATTTTGCACATTCTAAAAGTGGAGGTGAAGTTGAGTGAGTCCCCCTCTTAACTATCTCTGGTGTTTACAAAGGTTCGTTTGTGATTGATGTTAGAGTCAAAACTACTTGATAATCAAAGTTATTTTAAACATTTGATAAATTTTTAAAAAATTATGAATTATCTTCTTGCTGCTATCGCATCTGCATTGAGTTACATCTGCAGCATGTGGCAAACAATGATTTGGTCAAATCATTTATTTGTTGACAAAATATTCCACTACAAAAGTGGGAGTGTATAGTGAGGCCTTGAAATAGCATAACTTCGAAAGAGTATTATAAAATGTCTGTGTCATCAGCTTGATCGGTGAGGAAGTAACAAAATAGTAACTTCTCAGGAATTACATACTAACTATTCCATATCTATTATTAGAAGCACGAATTCTAACATTAATTAATTAAGTAATTCTCCTAAGTTTATTAGTATTCCTAATTAATAAAACATCTCCACAAATAAATTAATAAATTTAATTGATTTTTTATTACAATGACTATGTTTTTTATTTTGTATTTTTTATAATTTTGAGATTTAATAGATATTTATTATTTTTGTTTTAAAATAATTATGGTGATTGTATTGTCTTTGAAAAATATATGATAATATTACATCTTTGTAATAAAATAAAAATGATTTTACAATACTACTCATAATAATAATAATACAAATGAACATCATTAGAGCGTCTCAATTCCTGACGATACCTGCAGGCGATGTGGTGATGATTGGAATGGACAAGTGATGTGTCGGCGTTTATTATAGAAAGCGAAGTCAAAGCGGTAATGACAGTTTTTAAACTTGTCGCATTGGAACCAGCCCAACTATTTTTAGATTAAATTGTGTATGTCCTCTCTCATCTATTTTCCTTCTCTTTCTTCTTTCACAATCTTTCTCCTCATTTATTTTTTCTCTCTTGCCACGTAAATTTTTTTGAAAGTGTAGCATTGGAATGCTCTTATAATCAATGTCCATTGTCCATTTAGTAATTTTATATAAGTAGCATCAATAAATCAATTTTGTTTACTAAATACTCAAATCTTGATTATGAAATATATCCATTTAAAATAAAAGTTTACGACTAACTTTATCGATTCTTTATATCCCACAACAAAAACCAATTTTTCTTATAACGCAGTGTTGCTAAACTAAGTCCCTAAGTCAAAGTCAAACAAGTAAATTTACACAAATTTTCAATGGTACAATTGGGTTCGATTTTCATTAGAATCGGATGAGTCTGTAATCAGATTAATATGTTTGACAAAGCTTAAATTATAATTTAAATTAATCCAAAACTATTGAACATTGCTGTTCACATTTTATAAGATCTATAATTTACTATTCGACTTTGTATTCACATTCAATAAAACTTACAACTTATAAATATTTGAAATTAATTTTATCACTAATAAACATCGCTAAGCATATCCATGACTTACAAGCGTGCAAATGAGCGCGTCTGATTCGGATTGTGATCTTGCGGATTAATAATATTTGATAGGTTGGATCGGATTGATGATTGGCGAGAATTTGATCCATTGATTATGAAAAGTAATGGACCTATAGATTAAGTAATGAACACATAGATTGTCCAACAAGGCGAGAAAAAAAGAAAATGGGCTCTTTTTTACGGTTTAAAGAGAAATTTTAATCTGACTCCCTTATTACAACACTGTAATATTATAGAAAAAAGTTGTTGTCTTAATATTACGTATCAAAATATCTTAATTTACAAGAGTTGCAATTGGGAGTATGGACTAGCTGCATATCTCATCGCTTATGTCTTGGATTGGCCTAAATTTTATTTGAATTCGGACTAGCTCTAATCTCTCGAACCTTCTGAAGATGGCATGCATGGTTTTACATATTTGATTAATTTATTTAACTCTCGAACCATAATTTTTTTTTTTTGTGGCACACTAGGACTTGATATAATAGCGTGAAGTTAAACATATATTCGTGCTCATAGTACTAGCTAATGATCACAATTTTCCAATCATTTGGCTGTTTTTAAAAAAAAAAAGCGAGCAGGGGAAGAATAGAAATGTCACTGTAACACAAAAATACTACTAAAATACAATCTCAATTGTAGAAAACAGAAGCAAATTTTGCTTTCATTACGAGAACAGCAGCAAAATCTCTACAAGACAAGAAGCACTTCTTTTTCCACGGAAGAGTGAATCTAACAAACCAGACTCGGTGATTGAAGGGAAGTAGCGATTGCTCGTGAGAACCATGTTCCGTATCTTCCACGAGATCTTTGTCCACCTCACTCCAGTAGCATTGTTAAACTCAAGAAGCTTCGTGTTGCTCCATTGATGGCCTTTGTTGGATAAATTATTGACGTTATAAGCTGACTTCTGCCTCCTTGAGCAAAGCTCTCCACTATGGAGTGATCAACTTTGAATTTATTTTTGAGAATTTAAAGTGAGAATTTGCGGCCATGTGAACATCTGTGGCGATGGCTTCTGAGTTTTGAAATTTCAAGAACTAAAGTGTGAGACACAAGTATCATGGTTTCTCTTTTTGCCCTTAACTTTACGAACTAAAATGGCATGATGTCCTGAAACAAAAAAGTGCAATGAGAAGAAAAAGAAAGGAAGGGATCGAAGGGACAATGATGATCACTTATCACGTGCGGTGATCTCGGGGAGTATTTTCACCATGTTGGCCAAGGGGACTTTTGCTCCCATAAACTACTGTAAACCTTGCCAGACTTGATGATGCGCCAATACATGGTCGTGAGAATTTTCTAACAAGTTACAAGCATAATTATCTTATGAATACTAACAAGTGACTAAACTCAATTTCCTTCTAATGCCTTCAAGTTTTGGGCATTGATTATGAAGATAAATAGCTTTAAATGATAAGAATAGGAAGAAGGCGAGGTAGAAAAATAACCATCAAGCGAAAAGGCGAATGTACTAGTAACTTGTTTGGTAAGGTGAAGTGATTATACACTTACATTGTTTAATTTTCTTGAAAAATATCGTAATATCCGTAAAGTAGGTAAAGAGAAAGAAATAAATGAACCTGAGTTCATACCTTTAAAAATGAGTTTACGCGCTTTCCATTAGCCCCTTTGGCAGCGTGAAGTAGATAAGGGGTTCCCTCGATAGGGTTTCATCGGCAAAACGATAATGCGAATGGTCCGAATTTCCCCTATTGGCGGCACCACCAGCTTGTTGGGCCAGCCTTAACTAGCGGTAACCCAGTGTTCCTTCAAATGCATCATATCAATTTCAAGCGAAACAGCTATGTCCAACTAGATCAAAAACAAATCCTATGTAAACATAATGGTTTCGGTGGCAATTATCCAATCCTCAACATGGTTCTAGTAAGGTAGAGTACAAACTGTGAAGGTGAGTCAACTTTAAGTGGAGGCGATGGATCAGTCCCGACTTAGCATTATCAAATTCAACACTTTTGATCTGGGTTCTTCCAACTATAAGCGGCCATTGGTAGATTACTACTGTCTTACGGTTGAACACCGCCCGGTCCTCGAATGGAGTGAAATAAAAGAGATCTTGATATGAGGACATTGTTTAACAAGGATGAAGTTGAGAAGAAAATATAATAGAACATAACTTTTTGTTAAAAAGTTCATTATAAACTGTATCATTTTCTAACTTTCATCTTGTATCTCGGCGAAGACCACTTGATGTTCACGCTTCCCGCTTGCAATTCCTTTTCACACTGTTGTTGCCCTCTCTTTCCTGTGAACCGCCCTTCTCCCTTGCCACCCGTCCCCGCATTTGATGCCTTGCTTGGAAGCTCACAGGTCCCAGTGAGGCTCGGGTGGGGTTAACTCCAACCTATAAGACTAAAATTAACTTTTTAGCATATAAATTTATTATTCCTAAAACATATTATGCATAACTCTCATAAGATGGCCTTTTTTGGGTAATTACCAATCTAAATACGGATCTTGTCTTTGTGCAAACATAGACGAACGAAATTCGGCTAAGTTATGCATCAAGCATGGATGAAGGTTAAATTAATTATCGAATTAAGAAAAGGTCAAGTAATTACCTGTACGGGCGTTACGTCCATGAAATTCATCATTTTCACTATCGATCTCTCTAACTTGACCCTTTTAAATTCTCCTCACCTTATTACAGTCTGCTAAAATGCTTGGGCGTATAATATTTTCCATAATCATATCTTAACCCGATACCCGCATCGATTCCAGGTCTTCATTTGGCTTATTCTCGAGCTGGTGGTAAGTCCCAAGTGCGTAATAATCATTCACAGTCGACTTCAGGCTTATGACTTTGACACTTGTCACAGATGCAATTCGTTCTTTTGATGTGTCAGCCATTTACCTCTTTTATCGGCTTAGAAGTCCATTTGCTCCCCGTACTCGTGCACGGAACCTCATCTGAAATACCATTTAACATATGATAACTTTTTGAAATCGATGGTTTCATCGCACAAAATACGGTTTATTAACGCTTTGTTGATTCTGACCGCCGTTTATCACCATCAGAGACTAAGCGAAAGCGGTTGTCGGGTCCCTAAAGTCTTTTACTCCAATCTGGGTGGGGAAGCGAGGTGGGTTGCGAATACTTGACCCGATCAAGGAAGTAGAGATCGAGATAAATTGGCGGGGTATGTTCCTGTGCACTGCACAATATCAGTATCTCGATGTAAGCATTGCAATCGGCCGTCGAGGAAGGAATGTAGGCGGACAGGTCAGACTCAGCTGATATCCTACCAACGATCGGGGACCATTCACGAAGGGTAGAGTGAGAACGATGGATAAGATCATGCTGATACTGCGTGGCCCGTTGATATATTTCCCGTTTCTTGACTACGGATTGTATTGGTAGAACAAATCAGTACCATTCCTTGTAATATAACGGACTGGACTAGCTACGTCAATTTTGTTATAATTTCAATTCCTCACATGTTAGTAATAATATAAACTGACGATAAGCGATAGCTATTTTTTTAATTTAGGTGATCGGATCGAAGTTTTAAATTAGGAATTGAAATTAGTTTCATTGGTTGTTAGTTTTTTAAGAAAAAATTAACTTTTGCTCAAAAACAAGTGATATAACAAAGCGACTCGAATGTATATATATTATTTTGTGACGTCGATTGTTACTAAAATAGGCGAATCATCATTTGTGCAAGAATAAAAAAATAAAGCGAGAATAGATATATAGTCGGCATAGATAGCTATGAAAACATGAGAGTTGGCATTAATTCTTTAACAATTTTTAAACTTTTTAACAAAACAAGTAAAACAAACTACTCAAATGTATACACTTCATCGTATTACTCAAAGTAGGCAAATCATCGTTTATGCAAAGAAATTAGGGTAATTTAACGTACTCAACATACTTCTATAACATTAAAATTATAATCCAGTTTGATTGTGTACTACTATGAAAAAATATTCACAATACGAATAAAATAATGTTAAATCGGATAAAAGATAAATATTTTATCGATGAAAAAAAAAATATTTTTAAGAGTACAATCGGCAAAAGCGTAAATTTGACCATTTTAGTAAAAATATTTTCTCACCATTTTTTTTTTTTTTTTTTGTTTCTTTTTACCTGAATTTTTTTTTTTTCCCGCCATTTCCAATCAACACAGGGTGTACAAAGATGTACGCGCATGCCAGCTATGGGTATGGACTTGCCCAATTCTAGATGTTGCGAACTCCATACTTGTCATTTCTATGAAGCCAATCCAATAATTGTGCAGAGCAATGGCTACTCATTGGTCCACGTACGGTAAAACAACTGATCATAATTGCACCCACTTGATTTTTTATTTATTTTTATTTCTATCACAGATGCCAGTATCGTAAACAGTTGCCCACTACTCATTTTTTTCCAATTTTTGACCCAATATTGTGGATTTTAATATAGAAAACAGACACACCAACCCCATTTAATTATATAAATACAATTAATTCTCAATTAAAACCTGCAATTTTTCTAACTTGTCTAAATATTAATTTTAAAGTATATTGCATATAAATTAAGCTTCTTCAAAAAGATAATTATTTAAATAATACGGATTATTTGCTCAGCACATTCTTGAATTAGATAGATTATTTATTTGATTAAATAATATATTTATAATCGTTAATTATAGATAATTCATTACAATTGAATAATCTGCATGTATAATAATGACTACGGATTAACAGCTTGTTATGAATAATATTCACTACAATTATTTATCTATATCTTTTATCCACTAAATTAAAATATGAGAATTTAAAAATAGATAAAAGATTGTGAAGGACATTACCATTAGGATCTGTTGCAGAGGGCCAAAAATTCATCCACGAAAAGTTTTGCACAAGAGTTGAACAAATTAAGTTGAACAAATTAAAAGGATAAATATAATTATGGAAAAAGTTAGAAAGAATTAAGAAACAAAAAATTTACCATTCATCCAATTATATTTCTGGCTGAAAATGATAAGACGTTCGTTGCCAAGACAGCATAGTCTTAGTCCTGAAGTAGGATACATTTTCACTGCCATAACCGGAAAGTCTTCTCCGACACACCCTGAGACACCCCTCTTGACGGCGGCGGAGTTCGAGTTACCAGCGATGATATGGTTTTTTTGGAATTGAAGACTTTTTCTTGATTGATGCCGCCATTGAATTTGGTTTGTGATACTGATTCGGGTTGATGTTTAATGAACAGAAGAATTAACGAGTGAGAAGAAAGATGAAAAGAGAATGCTGGCGAGAAGCTACTTGGATCTCAGTGGCCAGCCGAACTGAAGGTCTTCAGGGGTTGGTCAGGGGATGGGAGAATAAGAGTGCCATCTTCAAGATCATACACCAGCGTTTTGGATAAGTGATTATTATTGAGTTGGCGGAGAATTAGTATGAAAGATTGTATGAAGGAAGAGGTTACGTACCCATACTAGTAGAGATGGAATTGATCTAACTCCCACATTGGGGGAGCCAGTGGGAGTTGTATTAACTCCACCGTGGGTTAGATCACCTTTACTGGTAGAGATGGAGAACCAGAAGATTGAGCATTACAGGTCGGATTTGGTTTTGGTGGGGTCAGCCGGTCAGGGGTAGAGATTCTAAAAGTAATATGTAATAATAATTCTAGATAAATTAATAATTATTCTAATTAAACTTTATTAATTATGTTAATATTAATATAGTTCATAATATAACCATCGATTTAAAGATAAAAGTAAAATTGATGATCTCATATCTTAGAAGTGAAATAGTTGGCCACATGTGTTTCTATTCATGTACTTACTTGACACATCATTTTAATATTTTAAGCGGACATAAATATGTCGAAATCAACAGCGAATCTCGAGCCCAGTGTCTTCATCGTGTGATCCCTTCTGTCTGGGTTCTCAGCCCTTCTTGAATCTTGCCTCGAAAATTGAATGTCAAATTCCTTGTTTCCTAGTTAGTGTGTTGTTAATTAGTATAAAAAAATTGAGTTTAAGCTTAATTCAAAAGTTTTATATCAACGATTACAAAAATTTTTTAGTTCAAATTGTGGTTGTAATATAAATAGAATATCAATTAATGAATAACAAGTCACGACAAGATTCACTTTCTAAAGTTCAGTCAAAGCTCGATTTGAGTGCTGTGATGGCTTCGTTATTAAATTCGACATAACTGAAGAAAATTGTATTAAGCGGATATAGATACTTTTTCTTATTCTTTGCAAGTAGGGTTTATTTTTAACAATTAATCAAGTGATTCCAAGTACCAAGTTCCTCGACTAACGTTTTTATCAAAGATTATTTGAAAGAAGCAAATGCGTGCTCATATACCGTATAAATTTGCTCACGTAAATTGCCTTTAATTTTGATTATAAAACAAATTATTTTTCACGGCACTTAAATTGTTAGTTTTCTTATGAAAAATAAAATGTTTTAGTTAACACTATAACTTCTTTTTATTTTTCACATTTACTTGCCTTGATCAAATTGTGCACAAATTAACACATAGAATGTAGTACACATTATTTAATCCATTCGTGATCTTGACACTTAGAAATATCAACTGTCTTGAGATAATTAAATGAAACCCAGTAAACCCATGACATTATGGAAACGGCTTTATTATCAATAAATTTGATAAGCAATCCAGAAATTTAATTTAAGTGTCACTTGATTTAAATTTATTAAAGTTACTTTAAAACTTTTATGTCTACGTCTAATAGCGTTTCAACAAAAACTTTTATTATATCTGAGTAGTTTGATTTAGAAGTGTCGAGGCAGGTAGGTGGTAAAATTGCTGGCCTTGCATCGGTTAGCAGGTCTGTGCTGAGGCCGCCCCGCCGACGTGGAATCGGACGAGGCATTCACGGGGTGAGGCAGGCAGGTGAGCCAGATAGATACTCACCCGAGACTAAAGGAAGGCAGAACAAGTAAGTGACCCGTGAGCCGTGAAATTGTTCATTACACAGACGGTTCGACCTTTTGCTTCTTTAACAGCTATTACAATTTTTTTTTATAAATGGCGAAGGTAGTTTAAAGTGAAGAAAGATGTGACCTAATGCGTGATGTTTTTTGTCTTTAAATATATACAAAAAAATAAAAATAAAATTGAATTAAAAATTAACAAATGTAAATTTATCATTATTATTTATTTTTATTAGTAATTTCTTACCTTTGTTACTATGTGTAAACATGCGCATATATTTACAATAGGTAACAATTATTTAATGTTCAAAAAAAAAATTATCCATGTATGAGATACTCAGGATTTGGCGTGGCCGCTTGAGCTACGACTTGATTGGTAAACATTTGAGCAGAACTGGTATTTCATTTTTGTGAAATTAGGTTAGTCAGCCCATAATCTCTCATGTTGTGAGCTTTTCTGTGTCTGAGTAGTCCACGAGGGCTTAAATCAGCGACTTGGGATTGACACTTCCCTAGTGGATTAGTTAAGAGGTAAAATTATTGATTATTTGCAAATGATCTCCAATATATATATTATACTTATATTATATGTATGTCTTTGTATATAGTGTACATAGCACTAAAATCTTCTTTTGAGCGGTATAGCGATGGGATCCTCCAACTTTTTGTTTACTAGCGGTAGAGTCACCTTGCTGCTTCCAAGCGGGTGGCGCCCGAAGTCCCCTAACTTTTAAAAGCGTTATATGTGATAGAGATCGCCGACCTTTGTTTGCTAGCATTTGGGTCACTAACCTTTCAACGTTAGCGCGCGGGGTCGCTTGCGACAAAAAGCGCCGGTTTGGCCGTTAAAGTGGTCAAAAGTACATTAAATGAACCATTTACCATTAAATTGAATGATTAAAAAAAACAAAAGTACAACTAAACTGACCAACAAAATAAAAAATTGCAATTAAACCCCAAGACATTTTCTTCTTCTTCAAAATATGTTCTTCTACAAAATATATAATGCAGAAGCGATCCAGTGGCCGCCACCGCCCACCCAGCGCAACGACTGACTTCAGCACGATACCACCACCATAGCGCCGCTTGACCACCACCACCGCCGCTAGGGAATGGCGAATTGACCCGCGACTTTGCATAGCGAAAAAGTGCATTTTGGGGGCGGGGTATGAAGCAGAAAAAGCCTTGTCAGCGGGTCACGAGTCATGATTGACCGCGCCAGGTAATTTTTTTTAATTTAAAAATCAAACAAGGAAGTATAATTTATGAAAAGTTAATTTGAAAGTCTCGAACCCGAGGTTCAAAAAAATTTGCACAAAGTTCTAACCATTACACATGATATTGACATGTAAATATTTCCTTTTTTCTTCTAAATATTAGAGCGGTTTCTTAATTTATAGATCGAAGCCACTAACATTAATCCATATTTCTCTTCCTCATTTCAATTTTTTGTCTTAAACTTCTTTGTTACCGCGTGCTCCTCTACCTTTCATTGCAGCACGTATTTTCTTCGCTTCAAACGGGTTAAGTTCTTTGTAACTTCATTGGTTGGTCATATTGACAATTTATACTTCTTCTTACCTTCATCGGCGTTCTTCTGGTCTACTCTTCTCCGAGGGTAAATGGTAATTTCTTTTACATAGTGATTTTCTCTTCCCCGATTATGTTTTTTAATGGGAATAGGTTTGTTCAATACGCAGGTTTCTGTTTTCGATTGTTTTTGCATTTTCTGAAGACTGACCTTTGCAACCCCTGCTTGTACAAAGAGGGTAACCTTTTACCTTTCCGGTTTCCATTGAGCCAAGAAATTGAAAATGCCTATTTTTATTCTAATGGGACATTGCCCCTAAGCAAAATGTAAAAATATATTGATACTTATTAATGTTTCATTATGCCCTAAATTTGTTATTAAAAACTATATTTTCATTGAGCGAAAATGCCTGTTGTTATAGATGTTATTTGTTAATAAAACTATATTATTCTTTCTTCTCAACAGAAGTTCATCAAAAGGATTCTTTATGTTTCACCTTTATCTTTTAAGAAATTACAAGCATGATTATATGGAAACGCTTAAATAAAGGGTGACATTTTTTGCGCTGTTAGCGAATTTAATGAAAACATATTAGCTACGTCCTACGCGGTTTTAGCTAATTTCTTGTCTATCACTGTCGGGATGTCGGAACAATGTGGAAGAGGATTTGTTCAATAGGAAGTACACATGGATCCGAGCATTTGAAATGAAGATTGTAGATTTCAATTTTAATTTTATGTGTTGTTCAATTTTGTCAATTGTGTTTTATTTGAAGCAATTTGATTGTGTTAGTTATATTGTTTGTATTTTGTTTTACAATTTGATATCTTAAATTGGTCAATATACAATTTGATTGTTAGTTTAAAAAGAAAAAATTATATATATATAAAAATAAGCGGGCATTGGCGGGCGGCGAGCGACCCGCCCGCCTCGCCCCTCCCGCCAATTGGCGGGTCTAGGACGGCAGGCGGCGCCTAATGTCTCAGGGCGGGCGGGTGACCGGCCGGACCCCTATTGCCATCCCTAGCCACGCGAAGCCACTACCACGCAAGATCCAACTTTCACAGCCCACCACCGTGCAACAACCTAACGTCCACACCGCCACCACGCGCATGCCCAACTTCCACAACGCCAAATCGCTACCATGAAAATCCGCACCGTGAAAACCCATGGAATTGAACCAACTAACCATCGCCAATCACGACCGTGAAACCCATGGAATTGAACCAACCAACCACCGCCAAATCAACCACCATGAAATCATTGGTAAAGAGATGAGCAAATCGCGTTTAAACACCCATCTCGGATCTTCAAATAGAACAGAAAGAGGGAGCGCCACCATGGTCGCAAAAACCTAGTTGCATATGCAGGAGAGCTCCACCTAGCTAGATTCTCATTCATAACAATGGTCGATAAGAGAAGCGCCACGACCGACGATGACGCCCTTAACGATCGAAAATCCTAAAGACTCGCCATTCTGCCGCCTCTTCCTCGCTACAAAACCCTAATTCGACCTCCTCCAAATCTTGAAAACCCTAAAAGACTCGCATCGCGCATCTTCCATCAGCTACAAAACCCTTAATGCTTCGACCTCAACCTCTCCACCACTTGCCGCAAGTCACCGACCTCTCACTATCCTCCGTCCAATCCTCCATTGTATCTCTCATACTCCCATTCGCTCACTCCATCCTCGCAAGACCGATTTTAGTGATAATGGCGATATGATTGTTGGAGATATCTGAGTGTTTATATTGTTGGTGGAGAAGGATGCGACTTATGGGTTGAGCAAAATCATCTGCAACAATGGAAGTGGCTCCACTGCTTCGCCGACGAGGACTCCTCTTTCTCGCGATGATTCTTTTGCTGTCGTTTGGGTTGGGGTTTAGTTGGGGTTTGGATGCAATTATTATTTTTGTTGGTTGGGATTTGTTTACAATTTTATTTTATTTCTTTTTTAATCATTTAATTTAAGGGTAAAATAGTTCATTTAACAAAATTTTGACCACTTGACGTCAACCGACGATTTCATCAAAAAGGACCTCGATCGCTAACGTTTGAAAGGTTAGGAACTTGTCGTTAGTAAACAAAGGTTGAAGACCCTATCGTTACAACGTTCAAAATTAGGAACCCCGACACTATTTACCCTTGTATATATTATTCACAATTTCACATACACACACCATTGCCCATTTTCACCAAAATAATAAAGGAAAGTAAGGTACGATTTAAAAAAAAAAAAGGAAAGTAAGGATTTCGACGTAAGCACGGAGCAAGCTTTGATTTTGCGTAGCGAGGAGCAAGCTTTGCCAAACCACGTCATGTGTTTCATGTGTTAGGGTCACTATCATATTTATTTTTGTACGGTAAAATTATTGAGTTAATAATGTAATTTAAATCGATGACAAAATGGATTTGTTAGTCTACTTTCCTTGGAAGTATGATTTCAAACAATCAGATCGAACCCGCCAAAAAAAAATTTGATTTATATAGATGACACGTGTCTATTATTTAATTTACATTCTCAATGGTAAATGGTTCAAGTCCAATAAAGTTGGAACTATTTTTTTAAATTATTATAACTTGAGAAATCATTAGAGTTTGAAGAAAAAATAATAATAAAAAATAAAAGAAATTTGTTCTTTCTCTTTGAAAAGTTATGGCAAATCACACTTAGTATATATATATAGATTCAATAAAACATCTGATTTATAAATCTTAAAATTAATTTTATCACTACCAAAAATGTGGTGAGCCTATCCATAAGGCATAGCTGTAAAATGAGCAAAGACACTTGAGGTTGTGATCCTGCAGATTGACAATATTTGATAGGTTGGATCAGATTGATGATTGGCCAAGATTTGATCCATTGATAATGAAAAAGTAGTGGGCCTATAGATTGTTCAACAAGGCCAGAACTAGAAGAAAATGGGCTCTCTTTTTACAAGTTTAAGGAGAAATTTTAATGTGAGCTCCTTATTACAACACTAGCCAATATTATAGAAGAAAGTTGTTGTCTTAATATTACGTATCAAATATATCTTAATTTTACAAGAGTTGCAATTGGGAGTATGAACTAGCTGCATATCATCGCTTATGTCTTGGATTGGCCTAAATTTTATTTGAATTCGGACTAGCTCTAATACTCTCGAACCTTGAAGATGGCACGCTAGGTTTTACATATTTGATTAATTTATTTAACTCTCAAACCTTAATTTTTTATGGCACACTAGCACTTGACATAATAGCTGAAGTCAAATATATATTCATGCTCATAGTACTAGCTAATGATCACAATTTTCCAATCACGAAAACATTTAAAAAAAAAAAAAAAAAAGCGAGCAGAAAGAATAGAAATGTCACAACCAACACAAAAATACTACTAAAAATACAATCTCAATTGTAAAAGTACAGAAGCAAATTTTGCTTTCATTACTGAGGACGACAAGAATCTCTACTAGACAAGAAGCACTTCTTTTTCCACTGGAAGAGTAACGAATAACTAGACGAGGACTCGACAATATCCATGCCTCGACTTCGACGGCAATATTTTTCACGATATTATACAACGGTATCCATAAAATAATAAAATATTCTTCTTGGATGTCCTTCTTCAATTGGAATGAAATCCGGCATAGAAAATAAAATTCCTCCACTTGATGAAAGCGAACCCGGTAATAAATCGATTATAGTACAATATCGGGACAAGTCACGGTGATTGAAGGGGAAGTAGCGATTATCAGTAGAACCCATGTTCCATATCTTCACGAGATCTTTGTCACCTCACTCCGGTCGCATTGTTAAACAAGAAAACTCTTGCCGCTCCATTGATGGCCTTTGTTGGATAAATTCGTGACGTTACAAGCCGTTACGCCTCCTTGAGCAAAGCTCTCCACTATGGAGTGATCAACACAATTTATTTTTTGAGAATTTAAAGTGAGAATTTGTGGCCATGTGAACATACCGTGATGAAAAACACAGGTTTTGAAATTTCAAGAACTAAAGTGTGAGTGCACAAGTATATCGGGTTTCTCTTTTTAACCCTTCAACTTTACGAACTAAAATGCATGATAATCACAAACAAAAAAAAAAAAGTGCAATGAGAAGCGAAAGGGAAGGGATCGAAGAGGAAAATACAATCACTTATCACGTACCGGTGATCTCGGGGAGTATTTTTCACCATCAATGGCGAGGACTTTGCTCCCATAAACTACTTTGTAAACATCGAGGCCTCGATGATGCGCATCAATCTGATCATGAAAATTTCTAACAAGTTACAAGCATAATTTGCTTATGAATACTAACAAGTGACTTCTAAACTCAATTTCACTTCTAATGCCTTCAAGTTTTCGGGCATTGATTATGAATGCAAAATAGCTACAAATGATAAGAATAGGAAGAAGGTGAGGTAGAAAAATATACATCAAGCCCCGAAAAGGCAAATGTACTAGTAACTTGTTTGGTAAGGTGAAGTGTACATAAATTATACCTTACATTGACACATTTATTTAACTGGCTGAAAAAAGCGTAATATGCATAAAGTAGGTAAAGAGAAGAAATAAATGAACCTCAATTCATACGCACAAAAATGAGTTTACGCCTTTCCATTAGCCCCTTTGGCAGCGTAGAAGTAGATAGGGTTCCCTCGATGGGGTTTCATCGGCAAGAGCGATAATGCCAAATGGTCCCAATTTCCCCACTATTAGCAGCCCACCACTTGTTGGCAAATCGTAACTAGCATTAGCTTCAAGTGTTCCTTCAAATGCATCCTTATCAATTTCAAAGCGAAGCAACTATGTCCAACTGCAAATCACAAAACAAATCCTATGTAAACATAATGGTTTGGTGACAATTATCCAATCCTCCAGGGTTCTAATTAAGGTGAGAGTACAAACACAGTGAAGGTGAAATAACTTTAAGTGGAGCAATGGATCCGGTCCAAGCTTCACATTATCAAATTCAACACTTTTTGATCTCGGTTCTTCCACTTCTATAGCGGCCATTGAAGTAGATTACTACACATCTTACGGTCGAACAGCGGTCCTCGGAATAGAGGCGAAATAAAGGGAATCTTGATATGAGGACATTGTTTAACAAGGATGAAGTTGAGGAAGAAAATATAATAGAACCTTAACTTTTGTTAAAAGTTCATTATAAGCTTGCATCCATTTTTCTCTAACTCTGTCTTGTATCTCATTGAGCCCACCACGTGTTCACCTTCCCTCGCCTTCCCCTTTGATTCACTACTACACTATTCGTTGCCCTCTCTTTCGAAGTGAACCCGCCCTTCTCCCCCATACACCCGTCCCCCCATTCTTTGCCTTACTTGGAAGCTCCACAGGTCCCAAGTAAGGTAGGGGTGGGGTTAACCATTTTAATAAGACTAAAATTAACTTTTTAGCATATAGAATTCATTTATTCACGAAACATATTATGCCATAACTATCATAAGATGGCCTTTTGAGTAATTACCAATCTAAATACGAGATCTCGTCTTTGTGCCACAAACATGAGCGTGACCAAAAATTCGACTAAATTATGCATCAAACATGGATGAAGGATAAAATTAATTATCGAAATTAAGAAAAGGTCAAGTAATTTATACGAGCAGATGCCCATCCCTTCAAGAGGTCATCATATTCACTATCGGTCTCTCTAACCCAACCCACAAAATTCTCTCTGCTTATTACGATCATAAAAAGTCTTGGGCGCATAATATTTTCCATAATCATATCTTAACCCGATACCCACATCCAATTCGGGTCATCAGGTACCCACTTATTCTCAGCTGGTCGTAGGTCCCAAGTGCAAAATAATCATTCTTGTCATCATCCAAACTTGCTTTCAAAGACATGCTTAATTCGGTCAGTTCTCGATGTGTCCAACCCATTTACCTCTTTTTGTCGAAGCAGGGTGAAGTCCACACACTCCCCATACCCGTATTCGGAACCTCATGCAAATACCCATCTAACATATCATAACTTTTGAAATCGGCCGTTTCATACACAAGAGAAATACCCCGTTTATTAACGCTTTGACCCGATCGTGACCGCCATTTATCACCATCAAAGCTAAGCCAGCGGTTTATCGGGTCTAAAGTCTTTACTCCAATCGGGTGGGGAAAGCAGAGGCTGGGTTACAGAATACTTGACCCAATCAAGGAGTAGAGGATCGAGATAAATTGGCGGGGTATGCTAAACACTGCACTGCACAATATCAGCGGTATCTCCGGTGTAAAGAATCGCAATCGGCCGTCGGGGAAGGAATGTGGCGGACCCGATCCAGACTCGGCACGATATCATACTGCGATCGAGGGACCATTGCGAAGGGTAGGTAGAACCAATGGATAAGATCCTTTGATCTTGCATGGCCCATGATATATTTCCCCCCAATTGACGACTGGATTGTATTGGTAGAACAAATGGTACCATTCCTTGTAATATAACGGATTCTGTATTGTACACATCAATTTTGTTATAATTTCAATTCCTCACATGTTAGTAATATAAACTACGAAGCGATAACTATTTTTTAATTTAGTGATCGGATCAATTTAAATTAGGAATTAAAATTAGTTTTATTGGTTGTTAGTTTTTTTAAAAAAAAATTAACTTTCTTAACAAAACGCAGTATAACAAACTACTCGAATGTATTTATATTACTGTAACGTCGTATTACTAAAAGTAGGCAAATCATCATTTTGTGCAAGAAGAAAAAATAAAACGAGAATAAATATGTAGTCGTCATAGATAGCTATGAAAACATGAGGTTAGTATAATTCTTTAACAATTTTAAACTTTTTAACAAAACAAGTAAAACAAACTACTTAAATGTATACACTTCATCATTATCACTCAAAGTAGGCAAATCATCGTTTTATGCAAGAAATTAGGGTAATTTAATGTACTCAACATACTTCTATAACATTAAAATTATAGTCCGGTTTGATTGCACTATTTTTCATGAAAAATGTCACGTTTCAAAGAAAATAATGTTACGTAGGAGGAAAATGTTTCCTTACTTTGTTGTTTAATATAAGGTAGAAAAGAAAAATATTTTAAAAAAGTACAATTACTTGAAGCATGAATTTGACTATTTTAGTGAAAAATATTTTTCACCATTTTAATAATTTTTATTTTCTTGTTTACATGAGATTTTTTTTTCCTTCCATTTCCAATCAACACACCCTTGTACAAAGATGTGCGCACATGCCAGGCATGGTCATAGAATTCTAGATGTTGCGAACTCCATACTTGTGGGCCCTATTGACCGTCCAACAATTGTGCAAACGACTGGCTCCTCATTGGTCCACGTACGATAGAAACAGCCAACATAATTGCACCCCCATGATTTTTATTTATTTTATTTTCTATTCCAGATAAGCAGTGTCGTAAACACCTGCCCACCACTCATTTTTTTCCAATTTTGACCCAATATTATGGATTTTTAATATAGAAAGCAGACACGCAACCCCATTTAATTATATAAATAGAATTAATTCTCATTTAAAACCTGCAATTTTTCTAACTTGTCTAAATATTAATTTTAAAGTATATTTCGTATTAAATTAAACTATTAGAAAAATAATAATTATTTAAATAATATCGTTTACTATCATTCTCGATTAGATGAATTATTTATTTCGATTAAATAATATATTTATAATCATTAATTATGAATAATTAAATCCAATTGAATAATCTAGCGATATGATGATTCACAGATAGTAAGCGATTATGAATAACATTACTACAATTATTTATCTATATCTTTAATCCACTAAATTAAAATATGAGAATTTAAAAATAGATAAAAGATTGTGAAGGACGTACCATTAGGATCTGTTGCAGAGGGCAAAGGATTCATCCCACGAAAGTTTTGCACGAGAGTTAGACAAATTAAAAAGGATAAATATAATTATGGAAAAAGTTAGAAAGAAATTAAGAAACAGAGAAACAAAGAAACAAAGAATTACCATTCATCCAATTATGTTCTGGCTGAAAATGATAAGACGTTCGTTGCCAAGACAGCATAGTCTTAGTCCACGAGTAGGATACATTTTCTCTGCCGGCCAACCGGAAAGTCTTCTCCGACACACCCTGAGACACCCCTCTTGACGGCGGCGGAGTTCGAGTTGCCGGCGATATGGGTTTAGGAATTGAAGACTTTTCTTGATTAGTGCCATTGAATTTGGTTTGTGATACTGATTCGGGTTGATGTTTAATGAACAGAAGAATTAACGAGAGTAAGAAGAAAGATGAAAAGAGAATGCTGGCGAGAAGCTTCTTGGATCTCCGGTGGCCAGCCGGAGCGGAGGTGTGGAGGGGTTGGTCGGGGATGGGAGAATAAGAGGTGCCGTCTTCAAGATCATATGCCGGCGTTTTGGATAAGTAGGTGGCCATTGAATTGGCGGAGGAGATTAGTATGAAAGATTGTAAGAGGAAGAGGTTACGTACTTATACTAGTAGAGAACCACAAGATTAGGCATTACAGGTCGGATTTGGATTTTGGTGGGGTCAGCCGGTCAGCCGGTCAGGAGTAGGAATTCTAAAACTAATAATAATTCTAGATAAATAAAAATTATTGTAATTAAACTTTGACAATTATGTTAATATTAATATAGTTCATAATATAACCATCGGTTAAAGACTAAAGAGTAAAATTGATGATCTCATATCTTAGAAGTGAAATAGTTGGCGACATGTTGTTCCTATTCATGTACTTACTTGACACATCATTTTAAGATTTTAAACTGACATCGTATCGAGATCTAAAGCGAATCTCGAACTAGTGTCTTCATCGACTTTGATCCCTTCTGTATGCCGTTCTCGGCCCTTTGGCCGAATCTTGCCTCGAAAATTGAATGTCAAATTCCTTGTTTCTAGTTAGTTCGTGTTAATTGGAGTATAAAAAAAAATTGAGTTTAAGATTAATTCAAGAGTTATATATATCCAACTTGATTACAAAATTTTTTTAGTTCAAATTGTAGTCGTAATATAAATAGAATATCAATTAATAGATATACTTTCAAGTACGACAAGATTAAACTTTCTAAAGATTCAATCAAACTCGATTTGAATGCAAAAACAAGTCAAAACTGCAGTATTAAATTCGACATAACTCGAAAAAATTGTATTAACTAAATGTAAAATATTTTTTTGTCTTATTCTTTGCAAGTACAGTTTATTTCAACAATTAATGAAATGATCTAAAGTCAAGTACAAGTTCCTCGACTACCGTTTTGTCAAGATAATTAGAAAAGCAAATACATGCTCATATACCGTATAAACTTTATACGTAAATTTTCCTTTAATTTTGATTATAAAACCGATGTTTTCCACGGCATTGTTAGTTTTCTTATGAAAAATAAAAATGTTTAGTTGACACTATGCTTCTTTTTATTTTTCATTTACTTGCCTTGATCAAATTGTGCACAAATTAACTTTTAGAATGTAAGCCACACATTATTTAATCCATTCGTGATCTTGAGTTCTTGACATAGAAATATCAACTGTTTATAGATAATTAAATGAAACCCATGACATTGTAGAAGTTATTTCTCTTATCAATAAATTTGATAAATAATCACGGAGATTTAATTTAAAATAATTTAACAATTTAGATTTATTAAAGATTTTAAAATCTTTATACTTACATCAAACACATTTCAATAAAAATTTTAATATATTTATATTGTTAAATTAGTTAAAATTAAAAATCATGATTATTTGTAAAATAATCTCCAATATATATATTTATACATATATATTATGTATGTCTTTGTATATGTTATTCACATACACACACCATTGACCATTTTCACCAAAATAATAAAGGAAAGTAAGGATTTTGACGTAAGCAGCGGGAAGCAAGCTTCACCAAACCACCTGTCATGTGTTCCATGTGTTAGGGTCACTATCATATTTATTTTTGTACGGTAAAATTATTGAGTTAATAATGTAATTTAAATCGATGACAAAATGGATTTGTTAGTCTACTTTCCATGAAGTATGATTTCAAACAGAAAGAGTCGAACCCAAAAAATAAAAAATTGATTTATATAGATGACACGTGTCTATTATTTACAATCTCAATGGTAAATGGTTCAAGTCCAATAAAGTTGGAACTAATTTTTTTAATTATTATAACTTGAGAAATCATTAGAGTTTGCAGAAAAAAAATAAAATAAATAAAATAAAAAGAAATTTGTTCTTTTTCTTTGAAAAGTTATGGCAAATCACATATCTTAATCATTTTTTTAATTATTATTTTGCCAAAATAGTTACTAATCTCAATATGATGATAGATATTTTTCTCCTCCTCTAAATACAGCGGCGACAAGGGTGGAGACCTGCAAAATAGTATCGGGGCTGCTTTCCCTCCGTGTCCACTCCAATATGATAATCATTATATAATTAAAACAAATGTGCATAATAGAAATGTAGAGTGTATGAGAGTTGTTCTTTTATCTGGAGGGTTAGCCTCTATTTATATAGATGGCCTGCATTTAATGGTCATTAATAGTGAGCGTCCCTTCATCTCCCTCATTATTAGGAGTTAATGAGGGATGTTTCATCTTCCAATTGCTAGTGTTTCGTCTTCCCAATGGTTGGTGGTAACTGTCATTCTATGGGTCGCATGTTTGGCTAACCTAATGACAGTTGGATTATTGTTGTCTACATGTAGGAGGTGTTCTTGTGAGACCAACAAGGCAGGCGAGTCGGTGAGGCGGGAGAATCATTGAAGTGGGCGTGCCAGTACGTACCACTAGTGGTAGACAATATATAGTATCTGTTATTATTTATATCATCATAAGCTCCTTTATTTTTCATATAAATAATCTACCGTACATGTTCCACTCTAAAATTTATTTTCTAAAATTTTCAGACAGAAGCTAATCGCCTTAATTTTTTAGGCAGTGGCTCATCGCCTTGATTTTTTTTTAAACGAGAGGCTCGTCGTCTTGTTTTTCGAGCAGAGACTCATCGCTTTGATTTTTAAAGGAGGCTCATCACCTTATTTTTTCGGACAGAGGTTCATCGCCTTGATTTTTTAACAGGGCTCATCGCCTTGTTTTTGGAGATGAGGTTCATCACCTTGATTTTTAAACGGGACTCGTCGCCTAGCCTTTTTTCGGCGGGACTCGTCGCCTAGCCTTGTTTTTTAGCAAGACTGTCGCCTAGCCTTATTTTTAGACATTTTCGTTGCCTTGAATTTTTTAAGTCATTTCGACTACTTTAGGTTTTTTTAGCTCGATTTCATTTCACTTTCGATTTTATTTTTTGTTACCAAGGCTTATCGCCTCGTTTTATTGCGATGGTGAGAATATTTTGTCATGAGTCAAATCCGGTAGGTGCACCAGGATTTCCAGCTAGACTGATCCTTCTTTGGTACCCTCATCATTTATCTGCCTTAGATGATTCATTTTCTGCTTGTCTTTATCATCTCGATGTTCAAGCTTGTCCCGAGTCTTCCTTTTGTTAGACTCGGGTTCCTTTCGATCTTTCATGTTATTAATAATGAAATATGCTTCATCAGCGTTTACATACTTATCCCCTCTCCTTAGTAGCTCATGTATCGTATCCAGCGAGTTTTTGGAAAGTGACATCTTGATAGGGGGATTTCAAGTTCCATTCATCATGGCAGTGACTATAGTGAACAATTACGGAGATTTTATTTCCAGTATGGCCCCATTAAATCAGGCAGTGAAATCTTTCAGCAGCCCGTCTTTGTCCTGGGTCAATTGCATCAGGCCGATAGCAGTTTTCTTAGCAAGTTTCTTCGCTAATAAAGTATCTGACAAAACTCTTGAAAAAATTGTCAAATGTACGAATCGATTTTGGGGGAGGTGGCTACCCGGTCACGGCCTTCCACCTAAGTGTTTGCGGGAAAGCTCTGCACATAATCGCATCAGGGGTGGCTTGCAACCTCATCAAGTCGACAAAAATCCTAAGGTGATCGATAGGATCAGAAGATCCTTTGTACTTCTCAATCTTTGGCTGTTTGAAATCTCGTAGTAATGCGACCACCATCATTTCTAGGAAAAAAAATGATATTCTTTCAATATCATAGATTGTTGCCTACTACTTTTTTTAGACATAGCCTTAGCTATTTTGCGGCCATAATGTCTTTTAATCGCTGCTCTAGAAACTTGCTGCGGTGTTTCAACGGCATAGGTGTGGGCGCCCATGATGTTTGCCCCAAATGTGGATTTGAGCCAGATATCAATGAATGGAAGTGGGTGCGGAAGGTGGAGCCAAAGAAACTGGAGCCAGCGGTGGAGCTACCGTTGACGATGGTTCCATTCTTTGGAAAGTTAGAAAATGCGGGGATGAGTCCACGGTGGTGAGGGACCTACTGGTGGAGTGCTAGAATCTCAGGCGGAGTCCCTAGTAGTAATGATCCTATCGACGGAAGGCTAAGACCTTATGGTGGTTGAGAAACTGCAGCGTTCCAATCCTAAAATAAAACCGTTAAGACCGTCACCTGAGCTTGCAGTGCCACAAGTTGAGCGGCAGAGGCAAAATTTTGTTATGGGTGATTAGTGGCGGTGTTAGACTCGATGTTTAAATCCATGATGGGGGCTAGTGGAGCGGTTACACTCCTATCTCTTCTAGTTCGAACTATGACTTCTTGTGCGTTTTTCATAGACAGCGCCAATTGATAATAGATATTTTTCTCATCCTCAGAGCACAGCGGCGACAGTGGTAGAGACCTGCCAAATAGTGGCGGGGCTTCTTTTCTCCGTGTCCATTCTGGTGTGATAATAAATATATGATTAACACAGATGTGTAGAATAGAAATGCAAAGTGTACGAGAGTTGTTCTTTTATCTGGGAGGTTGGCCTCTATTTATAGGAATGACCTGCAGTTATGACGTTTAATGGTCCTTAATAGTAGGTGTCCCTTCATCTCCCTCATTATTAGGAGTTAATGAGAGATATTTCACTTTCCAATTGCTGGTGTTTCGTCTTCCTAATGACCTATGGTAACTGTTATTCTATAGGTCGCCTGTCTAGCTATCCTAACGGCAGTTGAATTATTGCTGTCTATATGTCAGAAGCGTGCTTATGAGACCAACGAGGCTGGCGAGCCGGTGAGGCGAGCGAATCTTTGAGGTGGGCGTGCCAGGACGCGCCACTATTAGCAGACAATATATAGCATTTGTCATTATTTCTATCATCACTCAAGTTAAGCAAAGACCAAATAAGGTTGTTGACATACGAAATAACAAGGCCTAAAAGAGACTTAAGAAAATTGTACATATAGGCCATAAAAAGTACCCAAGCATGTGGCCTAGAAATATATGTCGTCCGGACCCAATGGATGCCAGGTAAATTTGTATATAGGCCCGATGGAAATTATCGAGACGAGATAGAGCCCAAAATGGGTATCGCCCGGACCGAGCGCCTGAGGCGTTGGGCGATTAGAAACGGTCAATCAACGCATAAAAGTAGAGTTCTTAAGCAGTTTTCCTTCTTCTCTTATCATTTCTTCCACGTTTGGAGAGTTACAAACAGATGAATCATCATGGAGGAGTTACAAGCAGTTGAATCATCATGGAGGAGTTACAAATAGTTGAATCATCATGATGGAGAGTTACAAACAGTTGAATCATTATGGAAGAAATTGGTAGTTATTGGGCGACAAAGTAGTTATTGGGCGATGAGGTAGCTCTTTGGGCGAAGTTTTAGAAGTTTTACACAAGATTGAAGGAAAGCGTGTGGTAAAACCGTTTGGTAAAGTATAAAAAAAAAGAAGATTGAATGAAGGAAAAAAAAAAGAGAACTCGAAAAAAAAATGTAAGAAATGTAATTTCATTCATTTTAATCTTAAATATTTTAAGTGTCTTTGCCACTTTAAGGCTTTTGTTTTGCTCTTTCATCCTTTGTCACTATTGTAATCTTCGTAAATCAAACACCCTTATTTGGGACTTTTGTCTCAAGAGGATTGTGTCTTACGTAAATCAAAACACACACTTGTTGGGACTTTGTCTACCGAGGTTTGGCGTCACTTCTGGCGTCGTCTGAATCTTTAATTGTTAGTGAAGGACACACTTCTGCCTGTGAAACAAATGTATAGTTTCATAGACAAAATCGAAACCTTAAAATAATGAAATTACAAGTTGAAATCTCATAAAAAAATTTGAGCAATATATTTAATTTATATTAGTTGTTCTCTCGAAATCAATTATTTCTTTTACATGAAAATATATTTACATAATTGATATTAAATTATCGTTGCTGCTGTTTTACTCCCAAATATATAAAGCATATTTTATTTATTTAACTAACATAATTAACTAAATACGAAATATAAGGAAAAATATGTGATAAAAATTAATAAATATAAAATATAATATTTAATTCTAACTATCAAATAGACAAGTTGTCCTTTATGTGAGACAGGATTGTATAGGTTATTAATGCGTATAGATTTTAAGGTCTTAATTTCCTACTTACTTATCCTACTCACTTATAATGTTCACGTTGAAATGTCATCACATAATTAGTAGTTTATGATCCCACGCTCAAAATTTTTATCAATTATATTTAGTTATTTCATCGGTAGATATTATATCTCTATGGGTAAGAGATTAGGTTCGATAGATTTTATCCTACACGATTAATGCATGCCTATGGCTATGAGCTTATGACTAGACTTATTAGGTTGTTGATATGATATATACTTGTTTGATATGTGTCGGTCACATGACTCACATTTTATTGTAGCAGAGTCCTAATCATTTTTAACTTTAAAGTTTACTGTATTAATCATTGTCACAGTTAAACTTGGTCCGTAGTAAATGATTTCATCGCTTTACTTTATCCATAGCTACATTTTATTGTAGAATTAAGTTTTATTCGGTGTAGATTTTTTTTAAAAAATTGAGTTTTTTTGCTTATTTTTTTTATTTTTCAAATTTTTTTATTGTGTAAAAAATTTGAAAAATCAAAAAATATATTTTTTTGAAAAAAAATAGTAACCGAACATGTCCTTAGTGAAACAGCGTGAAATAAGATAAAATGCAATTGCAGTCTAATAGTTTTTTTCTTATTCATAAACAACCAAAAGACAATTAAGTTCTTAGTAGAGTTTAAATGGTAACAAAACGTGAAAAAAACTCTAAGACGAAATAAAGACTAATATGTCCCTAAACTTATTAACAAATGACTACAATTAAAATAAAATTAAATACAATAAATCACTTTAATCAATCTTCATCAATTAGATTCTTTGCAATTGCAATTCATGGTATTTATTAACTTAATTTGATCCACTTTATCGATCCACGTAGAGAGATATCTTATTTTTAACTTGTTTGAGTTCGCATATAACATTCATGTCCTTCCCTTTACTCTATAGTGACTTCTCCAACCAGTATCGTATGAAAAAAGCAGGCGGGGAGAAGAGTTAATCATGCTTAGAACTTTAAGTAGCTTATAAAAATCACTCAAAAACAAATTTGAGATACAGATCAAGTGTCAAGTGCGCTACCAATTGGTTCACCATCAAAAGAACTAAACTTGAAAAAGATGTTTTATTAAGATTTCATAACTCTTTCGAGTAGAGTTTCTTTAGTTATACTTATATTTTGTTTTATATTGGTAGAAGGATAATGTTGTTATTTTTACTTGTTTGAATATAATAATTTAGACTCTTTTACTTATTAAACTACTTTATTTTTATTTTTTAAGATAATTTCTTTTGTTTTTAAAAACTCGATCATATTTTTCCCACTTCTCCCTTGCTCCATTTGGAGCCATATCTTGTATAATCCGTTCAACCAATCAATAATTAAAGTTGAGAACAAAAATGAAGTTTATCGACATGACCTAATTAACCAACGAACGTTCTACAAACAACAGCCATCTGTATATGAAGATTCATGCAATGTGATTAGATTTGGATGAAACATCCATTTTAAGATATTAATTGACAAAATTGTACGTGTCGACTAAATAATTTAATTTTATATGTGGCTATAATAAATGCCCTCTTTCATTTTAGGAACCAACATCATTGAGCGATGTTGGGTTGGGGTGGGTGGGGTGGGGTGGGGTGGGGTGGGGTGATGGAAAATGACTTTTTTTTTCTTTTATTGTTTTTGTTAAAAAAAAAAAAAAAAAAAAAATTGAGCATCAAACTAATAAATCCTAAATCTACTCCTGTTTATTTAAACAATTCTTCGAGTCTTGCTATCTCCCTCGAAGTAAAATTTCATGTGTGAATAGAGATCTTATTGTTTGTTTCTATTAGAATTGGGATAAATATATATACACACACACACGTCGTTTCTACCGATCAATGTATTTGATAATTACGATCTTTAATTTCAATTAATCTAACGGCTTAGATATATAAAAATATTTATTGGGATGTGTATGGACGTTGGTATAAAAAAGTTAACGTTTCTAATAAATCTACACCGTTTGATTAATTTGAATTAAAAATCGTAATTATTTGTCAAAATTAGTAAAAATTAAATACAAGGATCTCCAACATTGACAAACAAATCGTACGTTGAAATTTATACTACTATAATATATTATTTCAAATTGCGGCTGGCCATCTCATAATTGACTAACATTAAAAATAAGTAAACCAATTAGAAAATAATTGACTAGATCCCTATAAAACATTCTAACAATTTTTTATTTATTTTTATATTGTATAAAATAACCAAAAATTAATAATTTATGAGGTTCTTATGAAATATTGTAATGATTAATATATTAAATTAGCTAAACATTTTATTATATAACAAAGTCATTATTTAATCATAAATTTTGAAGGTATGCATGTAATGTTTTAATGAACTAACTTATACTATTTTCTAATTAATTTTGTACTTAAATTGTAAAAAGCAAATGTTTATGGTTAAAATCTTGATTGTATTATCCTAAGTTTGTATTAATTGTAGTATAAAAAGATTTGAGTTTAAGCTTAATTGCGGTACTATAAATAGAATATCAATTAATGGGTATACTTTCAAATGCACGAGATTAAACATTCTAAAGATTCATTCAAACTCGATTTGGATATAAAAGCAGTGAAAATTACCGTATTCTATTCAACTCGATCCGAAGGTAATTTAATTCTTTGT
Organism: Forsythia suspensa; assembly: GCA_023638005.1. NCBI lineage: Eukaryota > Viridiplantae > Streptophyta > Magnoliopsida > Lamiales > Oleaceae > Forsythia > Forsythia suspensa. The sequence continues at coordinate 56,383,389 of CM042674.1, read as the reverse complement.
CTTATTCTTTGCAATTACGGATTATTTCAACAATTGCTCAAGTGATCCATGAGTCAAGTGCGATAGAATTAATCTTTCTAAAGATTCATTCAAACTCGATTGGATGCAAAAACAAGTGAAAAGTGAAAACTATAATATTAAATTCTACTTGACTTGGAAAGTTGTATTAATAAGAAATTTTACTTTTAACGATCTGATTTTTGTCGTGAAAGTCATTCGTAAAAAGCGAGAGACTTTACAAAACTAAAATAATCAAGTTAAAAAGTGAAATTTCTTGTAATATACAATTTATTTCAACGATTGTCCAAGTAATCAAAACTCAAATACAAATTTCCCTACTACTATTTGGTCAAGATAATAAAAATGTTTATTTGACACTGCATTTTTCATTTACTTTGCCTTGAGTAAACTTTTTGCACAAAATTGTAGGCCCACATTATATAATTTAAAAGTAGCCATTCTCTGAAATATATAAAGCATATTCTATACATTTAAATTAACTAAATACGATTATAAAAGAAAATATAATTTAATAAATATAAAATATAATGTTTAATTCTAGATCTCAAATAGATGAGCTGTCCTCAGTCCTCTTTGGGAGATAGAATTGCTGTCCTTTTTGGAAGATAGAATTGCGTAGGTTACTGTATTATTAGTGCGTAGTGCGTATATATATTTTTTTCCTACACGATTAGTGCATGACTCGACTTATTAGGTTGTCTTGGTTATAGTTGTTGATATGTCTGTCACATTTGTATTGTATCCATTTTAGTGAACACAAATTTAAATCTTAGCAAAGAGTCCTAATCATTTCAAATTTAAAAGTCTATTGTACCAATCTTTATCATCATTCTACTTGTTCCGTAGTACATGATTTCACCCCCCACTTGATTCGTAGCTACATTTATTGTGGAATTAATGATGCAGTATTAAATAAGATAAAATACTGGGGATGACAACGGTGTGGGTCGGGACCTTGATGCCCTAGAGAATTTTCTTCCCCATACCCGCCCCATTCCCGTTTAAAGCGGGGATGGGGGCTCCCTAGTTATTATTATTATTTTTTTTTGTAGAACGTGATTTTTATTGAGGGCAATATATGAAATTATGAATTATGAAATGGAGAATTAAAATTCATTCTAAATGGTATGGTTAGAATTTAAAAATAAATTTTGCATAATATGTTTACTAAACAAAATGAAAAAAATACAAATTAATAGGTTTTGGTATATTAGTTAGGAATTGTGAATCAATGTTTACACTCCGAGTTAGACTCCTTCAACACCCATTTTATCAAAATATTTTTAAAATTTTAAAATTTTAAAAAAATTTGGGATCGGTCAGGGTGGAGTAACTCCCATGAACTGCTATAGAGACAATTTTCCCCGCCCGAATACCCAATTATCCGTAGGGGGAGCGGGACAAATTACCATTTCTATAAAATACGATTGAATTATCTAATAGTCTTTATTCTTATTCATAATCAGCTAAAAAATAATTAAGTTTTTAAGAGAGTTTAATAGTAACAAAACATGAAGAAAAAAAATTACTTCTAAGACGAAATAAATAAAGACTAATATATCCATAAACTAATTAACAATTGAAATAAAATTAAAACAATCAATCACTTCAATCAATCTTCTAGATTCTTTGCAATTCAATTCATCATATTCATTAACTTTGGTCCACTTTATCAATCTGCCTTACTTTGGGGAATAAACAGATTATTTATGACAAAATATCTTATTTTATTAATTCTTTCGAGCAGAATTTCATATGTTAACACCTAAATCATTTTTTTTTTTTTAAATTTACTATAATTGGTTCATCCTCTGCTTTTATCTTTTTTTTTTTTTTTTTATTAACTTGAATATCATTGCAAACTTATCTCAACATCCAATCATAGTCGTCCTTTAGAGCATTAAGTTATAGTATCTATATTTATGTTACGTTTTATATTGTTACACATTTTAACTTATTAAAACAATTAAAACAATTTTATTTTTAAAGATAATTTCCTTCGTTTTTAAAAATCCGGGCATATTTTCCCATTTCTCCTTTGCTACTTTTGTTAAAGATTCAGTCCTATAAATGTTTTATAACAATGTAACATTTAATAACATTAATAATTATTTTAAAAAATTGTAATTTACATTTGAAGCCATGTCTTGTATAATCCATTCCATTCAACTAAACAATAATTAAAGTTGAGAACAAAAGTAAGTGTTTCCACATGACCCAACCAACGAACGTTCTACAGACTACAGACATGAAGATTCACGTGCACTGATTGGATTTGGATCTACTGTTGATTTTATTTATTTATTTATTTATGTGGGCTTAATATTTAAAATGCAATTTTATTATAAGCTATATAATTTAATAGGGTCATATAAGTGATCGATTAATTGAACTCTAGAAATATATACCGGTATAGACTCTGTAATGTGTAGAGATCTAATATTAGTGTCATTAGGGTTGATGAGAATCTAATTAACTAGTATATAAAGAGTATTATATGGTTAGGTCCTCTAAGTCCAAATCATTAATTAACTCATAACTTTTTTCCGTATTCCTCTCTGAGGCGAGATCCTGTTAAGCATTAAAGAGATTTGGCTATAGAAGATCCCAATCCTCTTAATTTCAATGCAATGGATTTAGGTATTATTCCTCGACACATATTCTTGATAATCTAACATGATGATATTGGGTTCTTTAATTATTTAATTATAGTTAGAGATTTATGTTTAAAATCTAGACCATATTAATTGACCGAATTGCACGTGTCCACAACATAATTTAATTTTCTAAATGGCTAATTGCTTTTGATTATCATCTTTGATTTTAGATCATGAACAACTTTTACTTTTATGTTAATTTGTAAGAATACTAAAATTCAACTATAAGACATGTTAATTGACACACTATCTAGAATATTGTAACATTTGAGAAGATTCAAAATTTTATTTAAAACTAATTATTTAGTCGATTCTACACTCCTAATTGGTCTTATTTAAACAATTAAGTACATAGTCATAACGAGAAGAAAAAAATGATTTGAACAATTCTATATGGACACGTGTTAGAACTGTCCACTCAAATTACAATATTTCGAATTTTTAATCACTCAAATCACGACACTTCAAACGTCGAGTAGATCAATCTATCTTTGTTTCTCTCACTTATCGACTAGATTAATCTATCTTTGTTTCTCTCGTTTATCGACTTGGCGTCTGAAGTGTTCGAATTTAAATAGTTCAGGATTAAAAATATCGTGATTAACAAAATTAGCAAAAATAAATCTTGATGCAATATAAAACAAAAGTACTAAGTTTTTGACAATATAATAAATCGTGCATTTGACCCTAAAATAATTGTTTAAGTTTCTTTTGAAAAGGCTGCAATTATTGTGACCCCAATATAAGAATTTGAATTTTCTTATTTTAAACTTGACTTTTACATTTCAAACGTTTCTACAGCCATCTATCACGTGTCTTAAACATACTTGATTTATTAAATTGCTATATAATGGCCTTTGATTTCAAGAACTAACGCCATTAGACTCTGTGGACAAGAATACTATTACAATATAAACTCGATAAATTAATAATTTTATAGTCCAAATTTAGGTCTGTGTACTAAATTAATAATCTCGCTATAAATGTATAATATAATAATTTTATTTTAATTTTTTTAAGACCCAACAAAATTATAAAATAACAATTGATTAAATACGTAAATATTTATAATATATATTAAGAAACTTTTGCTTGGAAGTTTTACTTTTCAATAAAGCTTTTCTCAAATTATGCTTCATAGTTTGCCCCTTTTTTTTTGGGTACTAAAAACTGAACGTAACCCTATTCCTAGTTTTTTGCAATGCATACTATATTTGTTGTAAAATAATAAATAATGATGATTGACTATTTGATTTTATCTAAATGTCTATATGATTGTCCTACTTATTCTATAAGAATGTTTATATTCAGATTATAGCTCTCATTGAAATCCAAGAAGAGGTTTATGTATCTCATATTAGTGAAAGTAAAAAATTTCGATAAAGTTATGTCGTTCTGGGGAATAGAAAGAATCGTACAAAAAAATAGTCGTCAACATATGAAAAATAATACAACGATCATAATGTTAATTGAAACAATGATATTGAACTAAAATCTGTCGAAGAATGTTTGCGCATAACTCATTGGTAAAAATAAAAAGAAGTTTATAGACAAAATTGTGTTTTTAGAGTAATGCAAATTGTTTAGACCTATAATTCGAACATAGGAAATGTAATCTCTGCAGAATAAAAGTAGTAATTGCATATTTATATGATTCACTTGATAACGACATCTATATGAAAATTCTTGACGGATTAAAAATGCCAGAAGCAAATAATTCATTTGTTAAAGCTATGTTATCAATCAAATTGCAAACATCATTATAAGAATTAAAGCAATTTAAAAGTATGTAGTATAATCGTCTTAGCGAATATTTAATAAAAATGAGTTATAAAAACGACGACGTTTGTCCATGTGTTTTCAACTTTTCATAAAAGAAAAAAAAATAGTTTTGCAATTGTAGTATTTTAGATTGATAACTTAAATTTTATTGGAACTTCTAAAGAGCTTCAAATAGCAATTGATTATTTAAAGAAGAAATTCGTAACGAAAGATCTTGGAAAAATAAAAAGAAGATGAATTCTCAAAAGGCTGATTTTGGTGTTTGTATAGAACCAAAATTGGGATGAAGAAAATTAGGCAAATCAAAATGGTGCCGTGTAGGAGTGCAGTGTGACTATTTCCATTTAATTGATTTTTTGGTCCTTCAATTTTCTCATATTATGCTTTATGGTTAGTTTCATTAATTAATTTAACTGGAAAATGCTTATATGCAAATAGTAGATAGCGTGTGATTAATCTAAAATTATTAATTAAATGGGAGAAAACGTTATATTTACGTAGTTGTGATCAATCTTTAGACTTTGTAATAGACATCACCTCACACTACATAGCATATTTGGGACACTTAATTTGACTATAATAAACATTTCAAAAATATATGTAAAATATTTTTGTTCCGTTCGATGCATAAAACAATTGTTGTCTATACATTTAGACCATACAATTAAGTTTGAAGCGTTGAAATGTACATATCTGTAGGATGATGGAGAAAATGACAATAAATAGTGCACCAGTGAGTTGGTGAATCAAAATTGTTGTGAAATACAATCTTATTAATCGATGAAAATTGAACTCAATTTTCAAATACTGAATAGCCAGCGCAAAATTGAACATATGATTCATGACTACCGTTGGTCTCGGATTAAGTCCAACTAACACTAAGAAAGCATAAAATAAAATAACATAAAAACAGTAAAGAACACAAAGATTTCTCGTCTTTAGTTCCGACTTCCGAATGTTCAACTACTAAGGTCTATATCATCCGTTGAGCATCTGAACAAAGAATTACGCTCATAATACACCTACAACCCAAAAGATAATGTTTAGAATATTACAGACGAAAAAAGAAAAAAAGAAAAAAATCCAGAAACACTCATCTTCGGATACAGTACAACACAGATGACAGATCATTTCTCTCAAAAGTTATTGTTCATTCAAAGAATGAGAAACCTTCTCAATTTACATGATAAACACACGAGAAAAGGAGAATAAGAGATTATAGATAGAGAGAGAATAAATCAGAACTATTCATATACAAAATGGGGGTTGTACCAAAGTTAGTGGGCTAACCCTTCATCCAATGGTCAATAGATTGCCACGTGTCAGCATCTCAAGCGAAGCGTCTACTTTTTAACAATGCATAATCATTTTCTCTTGAAAAACACAATTTTGACTTCAAATCCACAATTCAACTTCTTGGACAAAATTCAATCAATATTTTTTGATCAACAATCTCCACCATTGATTAAATTTTGAGATACAAGAGTGCACTTTGAGGCAACTAAATTACTTCTTCATTTGTTCACTTACCTTTACCAAGAATTTAGCAAGTACTAATGTTCAAAGATTGTAAATAATCTTTAAATATATAAAAACTTGCTATTTTTTTCTAATTAATCTAGTTGACATTAATTTAAAAGTATATTATCTATTAAATTAAAATCTTAAAAAGATGATAATTATTTATCTATATCTTTATCCACTAAATTAAAATATAAGAAAATAAAAATAGATAAAAATTTGTGAAGGACGTACCATTAGGATCTGTAGCAGAGGGCACCAGATTCATCCCACAAAAGTTTGGCTCAAAACCAGACAAATTAAAAAGGATAAATATAGTTATGGAAAAAGTTAGAGATTACATACTTGTCTAGTAGAGGACTACAGAACTAGACATTACGAGCAGTGGCGGCCAGAGAATTTGAGTTAGAGGTTCTCAAATTAATGTGCAAAACATTTGGAACAACATAACAGTGATCATTTTTTTTTTTTGAAATTAGCGTAAATGGTCCCTAACATTATGACATTAGTGTGCAGATGGTCTCTAACTTTTTATTTTTGACAGAATGGTCCCTAACCTATCTATTTAAGTGCATAATTGGTCCTTTTTACGGATTAGTTAAAATCTCTTAAAAGCACTATCCATTTAGATCTACAAAATGGTCCTCTCATTTTTTTTTTGTCTTTATTAGTGGGGATAAAATTGTCAAATTACATTTAACTTTCTTTCTTTCAATTGGTGCAAATGGTCCATAATCTTTATCTTAGTGTGGAAATTGTCCATAACATTTATTTTTTGGCGTAACAGTCCCTAACCTATATGTTTTGGTACGCAATTGGTCCTTATTTGATGAAAAAGATAAAAATACCCTTAGTTTTAATTCAAGAAATTTGCAATTGAATTCCTAATCTTTGCAAAACGTTAAAAATACCCTTAGTTTTAATTCAAGAAATTTTCAATTGAATTCCTAATCTTTGCAAAAAGTGAAAATGGGTCCGATACTTTTAATTTTTTACAAAAATAAAAAGAAACTAACAAATTGATAATATACTAAATTATTTTGATTACATCCACTACTTGTACATTTTAAAATAATTTTAAATTTACAAATTGTATTTTTTTTTCAAAATATCTTGTCTTATTTTAATATTTAAATTTATTAAAATAAAACAAATTATTACACATACGATAACTAATAAAGCATAAGTCTTAAATTTAATTATTTCATAAATAAAAATTTTAATTATGCTCAAACTTTGTCACAATATAAAAGAAAAATAACTTTAATTTGTCACAAGTTTGTGAGGAAGAAAAAAAGCATTACAAGTTTGAGCATAATTAAAATTTTTATTTGTGATGGAGTTATTTTTCTTTTATATTGTGACAAAGTTTGAACATAATTAAAAAATTATTCGTGACAAAGTTAAAAGTAAGACTTATGCTTTCTTAGTTTTCGTGTGTGCAATAATTTGTTTTATTTTAATAAATTTAAAATTAAAATAAGAAAGTATATTTCAAAAAAAAAGATACAATTTGTAAATTTAAAATTATTTTAAAATGTACAAGTAGTGGATGTAATCTAAATAATTTAGTATATTATCAATTTAAATATTAAAATAAGACAGTATATTTTGAAGAAAAAAAAGATACAATTTGTAAATTTAAAATTATTTTAAAATGTACAAGTAGTGGATGTAATTAAAATAATTTAGTATATTATCAATTTGTTAGTTTTTTTTTTATTTTTTTATAAAAAAAAAATCAAAGTATCGGAATCATTTTCACTTTTTGCAAAGGTTAGGAATTCAATTGCAATTTTTTTTCATCAAATAAGGACCAATTGCGTACTAAAACATGTAGATTATGGATTTGTTACGCCCAAAAATAAAGGTTATGGACCATTTCCACACTAAGATAAAGGTTAGGACCATTTGCGTAATTGAAAGAAAAAAAAGAAATATAAATTGACAATTTTACCCCACTAATAAAGACAAAAAAAATGAGATGGACCATTCTTTTACTAATGTCATCACGTTAGGGACCATTTGCTTGCACTAATTTCATACGTTAGGGACCATTTGTGCCAATTTTTCTTTTTTTTTTTCTTTTACAAAGCGTTCCTTACGAGTTTTTATACTTTATTTTATTTATACACTATACTATACACAAGCAGATAAACAAACTCACTCGAACCATTGTTTGATCGATTTCACATCAATATGTTGGTTTTTCTTCTAAACATATAACTTAGACTTGCAATGTCTAAAATAAGATGACAAAAAAAAAAAAATATCAAACTCTTATTGTTACGTTGTTTCTACAAAATTATCCTCTAAAATAAAAAGACTCAAGACACAAATAAAATTAAATATCACTCAAGCTCAAAAAAAAAAAAAAAAAAATCAATTGAACACGATATGCATTCACAAGCAAAGTACCTTTATTAATTTTGTTTATAAAAAAATGTTTTTTTTTTAATATTCTCTTTACCTTAAAAAATTTACTAATGAAGTAGCGAGCATGAAATGTGATATTGATTTTAAATGGGTGAACGTGTATGAAATTGAATAATTGACCAATTATTTGTAATTTTGTATTACTTCTTAATTTGACTATAATAAACATTTCAAAAAAATATATGTAAAATATTTTTGTTCCGTTCGATGCATAAAACAATTGTTGTCTATACATTTAGACCATACAATTAAGTTTGAAGCGTTGAAATGTACATATCTGTAGGATGATGGAGAAAATGACAATAAATAGTGCACCAGTGAGTTGGTGAATCAAAATTGTTGTGAAATACAATCTTATTAATCGATGAAAATTGAACTCAATTTTTCAAATCTGGAATGGCCAACATAAAATTGAACATATGATTCATGACTACCGTTGGTCTCAGATTAAGTCCAACTAACACTAAGAAAGATAACATAAAACAAGAAAGAACACAAAGATTTCTCGCCTTTAGTTCCGACTTCCGAATGTTCAACTACTAAGGTCTATATCATCCGCTGAGCATCTCGAACAAAGAATTACGCTCATAATACACCTACAACCCAAAAGATAATGTTTAGAATATTACAGACGAAAAAAAAAAAAGAAAAAATCCAGAAACACTCATCTTCGGATACAGTACAACACAGATGACAGATCATTTCTCTCAAAGTTATTGTTCATTCAAAGAATGAGAAACCTTCTCAATTTACATGATAAACACACGAGAAAAGGAGAATAAGAGATTATAGATAGAGAGAGAATAAATCAGAACTATTCATATACAAAATGGGGTTGTACCAAAGTTAGTGGGCTAACCCTTCATCCAATGGTCAATAGATTGCCACGTGTCAGCATCTCAAGCGAAGCGTCTACTTTTTAACAATGCATAATCATTTTCTCTTGAAAACACAATTTTGACTTCAAATCCACAATTCAACTTCTTGGACAAAATTCAATCAATATTTTTGATCAACAATCTCCACCATTGATTAAATTTTGAGATACAAGAGTGCACTTTGAGGCAACTAAATTACTTCTTCATTTGTTCACTTACCTTTACCAAGAATTTAGCAAGTACTAATGTTCAAAGATTGTAAATAATCTTTAAATATATAAAAACTTGCTATTTTTTCTAATTAATCTAGTTGACATTAATTTAAAAGTATATTATCTATTAAATTAAAATCTTAAAAGATGATAATTATTTATCTATATCTTTATCCACTAAATTAAAATATAAGAAAATAAAATAGATAAAAATTTGTGAAGGACGTACCATTAGGATCTGTAGCAGAGGGCACCAGATTCATCCCACAAAAGTTTGGCTCAAAACCAGACAAATTAAAAAGGATAAATATAGTTATGGAAAAGTTAGAGATTACATACTTGTCTAGTAGAGGACTACAGAACTAGACATTACGAGCAGTGGCGGCCAGAGAATTTGAGTTAGAGGTTCTCAAATTAATGTGCAAAACATTTGGAACAACATAACAGTGATCATTTTTTTTTTGAAATTAGCGTAAATGGTCCCTAACGTATGACATTAGTGTGCAGATGGTCTCTAACTTTTATTTTTTGACAGAATGGTCCCTAACCTATCTATTTAAGTGCATAATTGGTCCTTTTTACTGGGATTCGTTAAAAATCTCTTAAAAACCTATCCATTTAGATCATAAAATGGTCCCTCTCATTTTTTTTTGCCTTTATTAGTGGGGATAAAATTGTCGTTACATTTCTTTTCTTTCTTTCAATTGGTGCAAATGGTCCATAATCTTTATCTTAGTGTGGAAATTGTCCATAACATTTATTTTTTGGCGAATGAGGTCCCAACCTATATGTTTTGGCACTTAATTGGTCCTTATTTGATGAAAAGATAAAATACCCTTAGTTTTAATTCAAGAAATTTGCAATTGAATTCTAATCTTTGCAAAACGTTAAAAATACCCTTAGTTTTAATTCAAGAAATTTTCAATTGAATTCCTAATCTTTGCAAAAAGTGAAAATGGGTCCGATACTTTTAATTTTTTTACAAAAATAAAGAAACTAACAATTGATAATATACTAATTATTTTGATTACATCCACTACTTGTACATTTTAAAATAATTTTAAATTTACAAATTGTATTTTTTTTTCAAAATATACTGTCTTATTTTAATATTTAAATTTATTAAAATAAAACAAATTATTGCACATACGATAACTAATAAAGCATAAGTCTTAAATTTAATTATTTCATAAATAAAAATTTTAATTATGCTCAAACTTTGTCACAATATAAAAAGAAAAATAACTTTAATTTGTCACAAGTTTGTCAGAAGAAAAAAACTGTTACAAGTTTGAGCATAATTAAAATTTTTATTTGTGATGAGTTATTTTTCTTTTATATTGTGACAAAGTTTGAACATAATTAAAAAAAATTATCTCGTGACAAAGTTAAAAGTAAGACTTATGCTTTCTTAGTTTTCGTGTGTGCAATAATTTGTTTTATTTTAATAAATTTAAAAATTAAAATAAGAAAGTATATTTCAAAAAAAAAAAAAGATACAATTTGTAAATTTAAAATTATTTTAAAATGTACAAGTAGTGGATGTAATCTAAATAATTTAGTATATTATCAATTTAAATATTAAAATAAGACAAGATATTTTGAAGAAAAAAGATACAATTTGTAAATTTAAAATTATTTTAAAATGTACAAGTAGTGGATGTAATTAAAATAATTTAGTATATTATCAATTTGTTAGTTTTTTTTTATTTTTTATAAAAAAAATCAAAGTATCGGAATCATTTTCACTTTTTGCAAAGGTTAGGAATTCAATTGCAATTTTTTTCATCAAATAAGGACCAATTATGCATTAAAACATGTAGATTATGGATCGTTACGCCAAAAATAAAGGTTATGGACCATTTCCACACTAAGATAAAGGTTAGGGACCATTTGCGCCAATTGAAAGAAAGAAAAGAAATATAAATTGACAATTTTACCCCACTAATAAAGACAAAAAAAATGAGATGGACCATTTGCGCACTAATGTCATACGTTAGGGACCATTTGCGCACTAATTTCATACGTTAGGGACCATTTGTGCCAATTTTTCTTTTTTTTTTCTTTTACAAACGTTCCTTACGAGTTTTTATACTTTATTTTATTTATACACTATACTATACACAAACAGATAAACAAACTCACTCGAACCATTGTTTGATCTGATTTCACATCAATATGTTGGTTTTTCTTCTAAACATATAACTTAGACTTGCAATGTCTAAAATAAGATGACAAAAGAAAAAAAATATCAAACTCTTATTGTTCACGTTGTCTTCTACAAAATTATCCTCTAAAATAAAAAGACCAAGACACAAATAAAATTAAATATCACTCAAGCTCAAAAGAAAAAAAGAAAAAAATCAATTGAACACGATATGCATTCACAAGCAAAGTACCTTTATTAATTTTGTTTATAAAAAAAATGTCTTTTTTTTTTTAATATTCTCTTTACCTTAAAAAATTTACTAATGAAGTGACGAGCATGAAATGTGATATTCAGATTTTAAATGGGTGAACGTGTACTGAAATTGAATAATTGACCAATTATTTGTAATTTTGTATTACTTCTTAATTTTATTAGGCCAATGAGTCAAATTGCCTAACATTAAATTAATATTTGATCAATTAATCCATTTACCTTTCATTAAATTAATATTAGATGAAAGTTATATTGTACATTAAAAAATTTAAATAAAAAAAGATGTCAGAAAATTGGGGGTCCAGGTCTCTCCAAAGACTCCCTAACTCCACAAGTGATTACAAGTCTGCATATACCACGACGATTCGATATGGCCTCCACGCCGCAGAAGTGGCTCCATCTAGGCCCATCAAGAGTCCTATCCAGCCCACCAAGAGCTCCGTCAGACCCCGGCGAGGCCTCGCAAGAATCTGAAAAAGGCCCCGGATGCCCATCGAACGATTTAGTCTTCTGCGGCCTGTACTGCGAGGGGCCAGGGAGGGTCTCGACACTCACTACCGACCCATGTGGCCTCGCCAAGATTCGTATCAATTATAACTAGCGGCAAAGACGATATCTTTGGAATGACCAGAGAAGTAATTAGATTGTGTTGGTTTGGCGCATGACGGATCCTCACAAGGAAATGTAATCATAATCTTCTAAAATCATGCAACGTGATAAGCCCGAGATAAGGAAGGTAATCCTCAAGATTGCCTTGACAAGGAATGATCTCTATCCCATAAGGAAGGAGGATCCATTGGGTATCGATTGATTTGTTACCTAAATCAATCGGGACTCTTGCACTATAAATACGACGCTCCGGTTGTTCCAAGCACGCTTTTTTCAGATTTGAATCCCACCCTAAACTCTACTCAAACTTACTCGCTTGTGTCTCCCACACCCAATTAATTACCTCCCGTGTATTATTTCTATATACCGCGTAGATTGACTAGATTGTTTGAGTACCAACGATCACGGACCCTTTTCCCCTGTGATCTTGGTGCCTAACGACGTTCGAGTATGCGGTGTAATATACATGTTGGCGTAAGAGTGATCGAAGATCTGTTGACACGTGGACGCTGCGGGTTCCGACGTCAACAAAGTCTGATTAGAATTTTGTTAGAATGGGGGATGTGTGGTGTGGTCGGAGTAGGAATCCTAAACGTAAGAGTAATAATAATTCTAGATAAATAGATAATTATTCTAATAAGTTTGTATTAATAGAAGCATAAAAAAGATTTTAGTTTAAGTTTAATTCAAGAGTTATATATATCCAACTTCTTTACAATTTTTTTTACTCAAATTGCACTCGTAGTATATATAGAATATCAATTAATATACTCAAGTATGATAAGATTAAACTTTCTAAGTGTTCATTCATACTCGATCTAGATGCAAAAACGAGTGAAAATTGAAAGAGTATATTATATATGGTAAAATTATACTAGTAGTATATTATATATGTTTAAGTTATACTAGTAATATATTAGCATTAATAATATAGTATTTTACTTTATATAGATTAGGGTTTATATTAGTATAAATACGAGTTGTATCTATTATTTTATTATGCCGTTTGCTTAATAAGATTTTTTCTTTCTTCCTCTTTGTTCTTTTCTTCTTAGTTTAATTTACATTATTGTTAGAATTTTCACAAAAATTACAATATTAAATTCGACTTGACTTGAACGATTGTATTAACTAAAAAGATTTGAGTTTAAGCTTAAATCAATATATATATATATATATGTCCAACTTGATTACAAATTTTTTTTAGCCCAAATTGTACGACAATACTATAAATAGAATATCAATTAATGGATATACGTTCAAGTACAATAAGGTTAAACTTTCTAAAGATTCATTCAAACTTGATTTGGATACCAAAACAAGTGAAAACTATAGTATTAAATTCGACTTGACTTTGAGGGTTGTATTAATTGATGTAAAATCTTTTATGTTATTCTTTGCAAGTACAGTTTATTTCAACAATTGGTCGAGTGATCCAAAGTCAAGTACGGCAAGATTAAACTTTGTAAAGATTCACTTAAACTCAATTTGGATACAAAAACGAATGAAAACTACAAATATTCAATTCGACTTGCCTCAAAAAAATTGTATTAACTAAATCTAAAATCTTTTTGTCTTATTATTTGCAAGTACAATTTATTTCAACAATTGCTCAAGTAATCAAAAGTCAGGTACAAATTCTTCTACTTTTACTTTGTCGAGATAATTAGAACTGTGGGCGGATGGGTCACATGGCGAGACCCTGCGTCTGCCCGTCTTTGGAATTTTGCGAAAAAATAGTGCGTAAAATATTTTGGGTCGCAACCCAGCCCAAGTTTGTTAGCCTGCAATTGTCCAATTATTTCAATAAATTAATCCATTTGATAAATGCAAAAAAAATGACCAAATCGGATATCTACAATCAAAATCAAATTTGAAAATAAAATTGAGAAAAGAAAGAAACCTAAAACAGAACGGCCGAATCGAAATCAGTAATTGCAAATTTACCGAGCCGACGGAGAAGAAGGGAAGTCGAGCCGAGCGTCAAAGCAGATGATGCTATCTGCGAGAAGTCGCGATTCTGGCGGAACTAAGTGAGGAACCCGTGAGTCCATGACACACCGAAAGTGAAAGCGTAACCCATTACCCAACTTTGGACCGAACGCGGTCGAAGAAAGGTTTTGGAAGCTCACGCCTGAAGATGAAGAAAGGTTGAATAAAGTAGAAATGTTTTAATTTTTGACTTTTTGAATCTTGTGCATAGTACTCTTGATTGTTTAATATTTTGTACTTTGTTTTTAACTTATTATGGTTAATTGGTTATATGCTTATATTTTATTACTCTATTAGGTTAAATGCTTAATTAATATTGTAGTTAATACTTTATGGTTAATTAATATTAGTTAGTTATTAGTTATTAGTTTCTATTCTATTATTTGACTTATTGACTTATATTGATTATTGCTTATAAATTTATAATTTTTATGTAAAATTTATAAGTTGCATAAGTTGCGTTGTTCAAATTTTTTTTCTCTGTTGAGTGTTTCTTCATGCTTTATCGCCGCTGGGACTTGGGAATCAGATCCGCCCGGACATGGGATTGAATAATTTGAGTGGTGAATAATTTTATGTTGTGTTTGTGTTAAATGTTTTAGTTAGGATTGAATAATTTGATTGGGGAATAATTTTCGTAATTTCATTACTCGTTGTCTTGAACCGTTGAGTGACTAATTTAGCGCTTACGACAAGATATTAGACATGAAAAGGTTTTTCAACCTAAAAGAAATAGAGAATGAGGCGATCTTGAAACGGTTCCAGATTATGTGACCTCGGAGAATGCAGTTATCTAGTCTCATAAATTGAAATTGGAGTTGTACTAAATACTTTTTAACATTATTACGGCTTCTATCGAATTATATTTCACTATCATATGATTTTCTTGTTGCTTGATAAGTTACGTATTTATTAAAAATATTTTCACATTATTTTTTCATAAAGACGTCGGCCGACCACAATGGTCGGTCAATATTATTCGATCGTTGACCACCAACGTCCGCTCTAACCGAACTTCAAATCTAGATACGCCTTGGCGATTAGAACCACATATACATGCTCATATACAATATAATTTTATACTTAAATTTTCCTTTTATTTTAATTATCAAACCGAGGTTTTTCACTGCATAAAACAGTTATTTTTCTTATGAATAATAAAATGTTTATTTGACACTGATATATATATATATATAATACACACACACACCATTCTCACCAAAAGAAGAAAGGAAAGTAAGGATTTTTACCTAACCAGCGTGAGCGAGCTTTTCCAAACCATCTGTCACGTGCTTCATATGTTTGGGTCAATATCATATTAAATGTGGTGGCTATTTGTAAATAATACTATCTATTTATAAATGATAAAATTATTTAGTTAATAACGTAATTGAAAGATCGATGACAAAGTAGATTTATTCATCTACTTTCTTTTTAAGTGTGATTTGAAAAAGCCAGCATCGTACGAAAAGATAAAAGTATTGATTTGTATAAATGACACATGTCTATTATTTATGATCTCGATTTCAATAGTTGTAAATGTTTCAAGTCCAATAAGGTGTAGTTTCATAGACAAAATTGAAACCTTAAAATTATGAAATTACAATTTGAAATCTCATTAAAAAAAAAAGAGAGCAATATATTTACTTTATATTAGTTTTTTTTATTCATTTATGTAACTTTATTACTAAGAGCATATACCATGAATGTGTTAATTCAATTATTAGTATCGCATGTTAAGTAGAGGTCAAATTTATCTCTCTATTAAACGTGTTAGTATGTTATCTAAGAATATTTATTGTTGTCACAAGTTAACTAATTTGCTAATTTTAACTAACACTTTAACTAGTTGATTTAGCATTTAATTACTTTTTACTTTATATATATATATATATATATATATATATATATATATATTAGGTCAAGTTTATTTAGTTAAATTTAGAACTTCAAAGAAATTTAAAGAGAAAAGATAGTTTAGACAAAGCCTATTTAATTTGTAATTTTGATAAAATTTTAAACATCTTTTACATTGAAAAGACAAGATAGTAGATTTAAGCAAAAATCTAGAAAGAAATATACGCAAATAATAGAAAAATAGAAGAGATAGAAAATTTTAACAAGAGCATAAAAATTTAGAATATATTAAAACCAAAATAGTGAAATATTAAAAATAATTTTATAATAAAAACACATATAATAATTTACAAAAATTAATGAATAAAAGACCAAGTGGGTATATAAAAATTAGATTTGGGAAACACCAAAGAAGATAGTAAATTTAAAAAGACCAAGTGGATATACACGTAATGAATAAAGATAAACAAGTTGTAGCTAGTAGTAGTAAAATAATAGGAAATCTTTAATGAGATCAAGAACTAGAAAAATTGAGTCAGAAACTAGATTAAAATATTTAATAGACATAGAAGAATAAATAGAAATATTTAGACAAAATAAATTAAAATTAATAAAAACTTTAGACATATACAAAAAAGATAAATTCTTTAGTAAATCTTTAATATACCAACGTTATGGAGAAACATATATCTCTTGTACACACGAATATCAGTTCATTTCTTTAGATCTAATAGAGAAATACTCTTATAAAGAAATAACAAATAAAAATCTTCAACAAAAACATCTAGGATTAATAATGGTAGGAGTACAAGGATTACATAGATTTATGAGCTAAGACATTAATATGTTTATATGATAATAGATTTACAGATATAGAATAAAGAATATTAGGAAGTATAGAATTAGATATGAATAGCAAATAAGGTATAATTTATTTTACACCTTAGTTAGAACAAAGAGTTTTTATAAATATATTAAAATAGGAATAAAAATTAGAGGATGGTAAATGAAAAGAAATGAAGAAAATTTGTTTGCTCATGATTTGTAGGGAGACTTAGTAAAAACCGTATATAAATTAGAAAATGATCATATTATCACATTATTTAGACAAAAAGTTATAAATCTAGAGAATAATTTATATTATAATTTAGCCAATTTTGTAGAAAGACCAATTTTAGTACCAGAGAATAATATTATCTATAAAAATAGTAATGGAACTCTAAGTGTAAGATTTGAAAATTACAATTACCAATCAAGATACAAAACAAAAGAAAATAAAAAGGAAAGTTGTAGATATATCAAAATAGAAGACTATGAAAGCTTAATAGATCAATGCTTTAGATGGAAAAAGTGAAGACGAGGATAAAGAATTTGGGTATATAGACATAGAATATTATAGATATTAAAATGGAAGAAAGTAGTAGTAAAAGCCTAAATCGTAAAATGATCAAGAGTTTGGAAAAAGAAAGGAACCCATGAACAAAGACTATGATATTGGAGGAAAATACCATTTTTCTCAACTTGGATATATGATTGGGAAGACAAAAGATACAAAAGTTTAGGAGAAAGACAAACGGATGAAGAATGTAGTCTACCAGTAGCAAGTAATAAATGGTTAATATTAGAATTGAATAATTGTAAACCTCAAGACAGACTTAGTACTTTAACTAAATAGAAAAATTCTGTAATTAGAGCGTGTAATAACTTACCTAAACAAATGACTGTAAAACAAACTGTAAAACAAATGTGGGCTTAGAAACTTATTTAGGAAAAACAATGTTAGATATATAAGTTACAACCAAAAGATTAAAACCAGAAGAGATAAGATTAAGAATTGCTGGATGAGAAAATCCTAAGAAATTTACTAGCTTTGTTTGAGAAATAATTATGGGAACAGACCCGAGTAGAGATAATTCTTATGAACAAAATAAAGCCTTAGAAGAATTAGAAAAATTAGGTATAAGTAACATGAAATACATACAACCATTTTTATTAGGCTTTGAAAGATTAGTTAGTTCAGTACTATTAGCTTTAGATGTACCTTTATTAGATAGATTATATAGAAAGATTCCACCCCTATGGAATGATAAAATTAAAAACGATGTAGCAAACTCAAAAGCAAAAGGAATAACTATTAGCTCTACCATAAAATTTATAACGGACAAATTAAAATAATATTGTATAGAAAAAGTATCTAGAAAGGAATTAAAGAAATTAAATTATTCTTTTTGTTTAGATTTATACACACTTCAAACCTATAATTATAAAAATAGAAAGAAAAGAATGTATAAAAAAGATAAAGGATATAAAAATAAAAAACAATACCAAAATAGAAAAAGATATAATATTAGACTAAGTAGAACATACTATAAAAATAGGTAGAACATACTATACAAATAGGAACCTAATTATAATAGTTATGTTAAAAGACCAAAAACTAAAAAAAATTGTAAATGCTATATTTGTGGACATCCTAGATATTTTGCTAATAAATGCCTAATAAAAATAAAAATAGAGAGACGTTGAATAGAGAAGCTGTGGGCTTCAATTGATGAGACCCTATCAGCCCACTTGATTGGAATGTGGATCGAAGAGGTAGAAGACAAAAAAAGGGGAGGCTACAAGCTGAATAGGCTGTGGTTAAGCAAAAGGGTGGGACAAGCAAGATGAAGAGAGTTCGGACAGTTATAATGACGTGCAGTCTATGTGGCCTATCCGGGCATAATAAGTGGTATCACGACAGATATAATAGACTAAACGAGGTAGTTTCATGTTTGCATCTCTTTACATTTGTAAATTAAGTGTTTGTTATTATTTGATTAACACATCCTTGGACTATCTACATGATTGTTTTGGCCACGACATGGATCAATCCATACCGATATCGGGAGTCAAAACGTAACCAAAACATCACAGTTGAAGGTAATATTATACATATGTTGTTGCTTATTTGTTGATAAGGCTGCAATTTTCTCAAACCAAATTAATAATCACGTTTGCTTTATGTATTTTGTCTCCCATATGTGGGCTAAACTTGCCAAGAAGATCTCAAAAGCCGACTTCAACCGATTCTCACGAGCCACCACAATCCGAAGTTCCAATTTATGCTTATTCCATGCATAATTCACCAAAACAATAGTGGACCTACTCTAGTTGTGCCTGGGAATGATTTGTAGACGAAGAGCTTCTCTTTTGACAACATTGTGGATTATTTGTAGCTGATGGAACAAGAAGAACAATCTAGCATGAAAGCTCAGAGGGCCAAAATAGAATAATTGAGAAAAACTCAATTCGTTTCAATGCTCCGCGGATTAAGAAGTTTATATTCAAGAGCGTATTATTTACGCAATTAGAAGTTTAATTAGGGTAGCTAATAGATTTTGATAATTTGGATGTTTAGTGATATTTTGATTTGATTTGATATTTTTTGATTTGTAAGGGGTGCTGATATTAGAGGTGCTTATATGTTCATATTAGGATTGCTGATTCTTTTGTAAGTTTCATGTTAGGTTGCTGATATTTTGAACTTATCCAGACAAGTGAAATTGATATTAGGATTGCTGATCTTTTGTTGTAAGTTTCATGTTGAGTTACATTTATAAAATGAGCTTTTGCAACAACATTTGAATCTTTTTCATCAGATTAGATTAGCGTAAATTCATTACTGCAATCATCA
This sequence comes from Forsythia suspensa, assembly GCA_023638005.1. Classification (NCBI taxonomy): domain Eukaryota; kingdom Viridiplantae; phylum Streptophyta; class Magnoliopsida; order Lamiales; family Oleaceae; genus Forsythia; species Forsythia suspensa. Next base: position 56,363,326 of record CM042674.1, on the reverse strand, counting down.
ACAGGCTAAACTTCAACTACAAAATCAATTGAACGTAAAAATGAAAGTGAATGATGAGTTATGATAATGCCCCATTTTCATTCCAAAATCAAAATAAAGTACATTGTCATTTCATGGACCATCTTACCATCAATACAATTAATGCATACAATCCAAACAACTCTAACAACAGTCCAAACTACTACCATTCAGCATTTTTTTCAGACATTTTCACAAATACAATTGCAAAAAGTTGGGCTTAATAGACAAACCATTGAACCAAACAAAAAAGTATCACCAACCAAACCCACAAAATATCATTAGAATAATACCATCGAACCAAAACCACCAACACAACCATTGCCAATACAATCCAGAAGGTATAATAGAATTCTCGCAACTTCTTCTCCAAACCAACTTCTCGGTTAACATTCGCAATGAGCACCATTGATGATGCTCTTATAACGTGGGTGAACAAGAGGATCCATCCATTTGAAGTAGTTACAAGTATCTCGGACGTCCGTAATAGCTGCACCCTAAGAACCTCCTACTCGGGTTGTTCTCGTCCAAACAAATCCTCATTGCGAAAGACTGCCACACATACACACTCGCTTCATTTATTTGACCAAGCGACATCATTTTCCATCGCCTTTGCAAACAAGTGTGTGCGATTCTTAATTAGGGAACTAAAGGTTTTTGGCACTTCAATTTGGGGAAAATGAGGATTACACGTTCAATTTAGGGATGAGAAGTCGTGTTTTACATTTAGCATTTATGACGTGGCATGTGTAGTTAGAATAGACATTTGAGTTGGAGAATTGTAAAGCTTTGATTGGTGTCACGTGATAGTCAGTAGTTGAGCCACGTTGGCGTTTTCCGTCTGCAACTTCAAACGGTGAGATAACGGGTGGTGGATGGTGGATAAAACCAAAGTTCATCGAGTTATTTGTGACATTTCAAAATACAGGTGAATAAGTATTAACAAATTGAAAGTCCAGTCAGCATTTGTTAAATTTACCTTCTATTTTAATACCATATAGACCAAAAAATATCACAAGTCAGGATAAAATAGCTTTACTCTAATAGTTTAGATTTTTTTGTTTATTAAACTATTTATTTTTTATTTTTTAAGATAATCTCTTTTGTTTTTAAAAATCTGATCTATTTTGCCATTTTACTCTTGCTTCCTTTGTTATAGATTCACACTCCTGTGAGTGTTTTATCCTTTAACAATGTGACATTCAATAATCTTAATAATTACTTTAAAGAATTTGCATTATATTATTGTTGGAAAATTAGTAGTGTTATGCCATATTTGGGCATAATTTTACGTGGGATCCGTTTTTTCATTGTAGAAGATAAAAGTATATTCGAGTTATCCTCTACGTGAAGATCGAAATCATATATTTACTTGACAAAATTGATGGTTGGGTGAATGAGAAATTGAAGCTCAAAGTGGAGTTGAAAAAATAATTGAAAAGGAAAAACAAGTGGGTTATCTCACATTGGAAAATGACAAGAAGTTTGACTAGTATTTAAATGACCACATTTTACAAAAGTGTAATTTTGTATGACATAGAGTCTCTCTTGAGCGCACCGTAAGGAGGGGGGGTGCAAATCACATATATATATATATATATATATATATATATATATATATATATATATATATATATATATATCGGGCCATTGAACTTATATGCAAGCACGACTGCAAGGCACGAATGTCGAATCAAAATTGTCTCATTAGTTGGATTCCTAACATTTGAAAAGGTGTAAATGAGTTCTAAGACATTTATTAAATAATATTTAATTTAACATATTAAATATATCATTATAGTCGTGCCAATTAAATTTTTCATAAGATAAAATATAAAATTATTATGCTTTAAGTATATGTAATTGCTATGTGATGTGGAAAATTTGAATAAAAATTAAGTTAAATAAATAACAAAATTGTGTATATAATTTTATGACACTGAAACAATCTTATTATGTTTTTTTTTTAACATAAAAATACTAATAAAAATTAATTTCACATTATGTGTTTTTTTATTTCTGAACGATAACAAAATGATAAATTAAAATATGAAGAATATAGTTGGAGTTCTAATATTTATAGTTAATAAACGAATAGCTCAATTAAATAAAAGTATTTGAGTATCAAGTTTGTAAAAAAGTTATTTTTCTTTTTATGTTATAACGATGAAACAAAAGTTTAAATTTTAAATTATATAATTACTTAATAATTAAAAAAAATACTTTAACATGTTTGTTAATAATTACGAGCTTAAATTTTAATTATTTTATAATAGGTTTTAAAATGTGAGTGTAGGGATGGCAATGGGGTCCGGGGCGGGACGGGTCGGCCCGCCGCCCCCCTGACCGCGAATGTCCATGGTCGGGCGGAAGGGCGGGTCGGCCGTTGGACCCGCCAACCCTCATGAACAATTTTTTTTTTTTTTTTTTTTTTTTTGTAAACCGAAAAATAATTAAAAATTATATATACAATTTTTAAATATTTGTACAATTGTACCAAGCAAAACAAAAAATTATAAGATTTGGGTTGTGGTGTAGTGGTTAAGGTTAGTAGTTTATAAGTTTTAACCCGAGTTTAATTATTCTTTAGTCCATTTTAGTGAAAATCATAATTTCTACTATATTTTATGATTTTTCAAAAAAAAAAAAAAAAATTTTTTTTTAGGGGCGGTCATGGGCGCGGGCGGGTGGGAGGGTTGCCCTGACCCTGCCCGGCAGATTTTTTCTGCTTTCAAACCCGCCTCTATTGCTTGCGTGGGGGGGGGCGGCTCTTGGCATGGGGGGCGGGTTGGTCGGTGGTTTTTTTGCCATCCCTATGTGAGTGGTGATCTCTCTTTTCACAATGGGAAGGATTTATCTTGTTCACCGCCAGAAATTTTTTGGTTAATTGCCCATCGCCATGTAGTGGTGAGCAATATAAATCCTCCCACATCGTAGGGAAGAGATTACCACTCTTTAAAATATACAAAAAAAAATAGATATTATCAATTTAGTTAATAAAGTGTTAATTTTAAATTAAAAAAAACTTGTTGGTTTCTTTTAATTTTTTATAAAAATTAAGAGTATCGGACCCATTTGCACTTTTTGCAAAGATTAGAAGTCCAATTACAAATGTCTTTAATTAAAATTAATGATATATTTGTCTTTTTCATCAAATAAGGACTAATTATGCATTAAAATACATAAGTCAGGGATTTATGTGCTAAAAAATACACGTTAGGAATCACTTCTGCACTGATGGCAAATATTAGGACTCATTTATGACAATTTCCCCTATTTTTATTTTATAGATAATTATAAATTTGAATTTTATAAGTTAAAGTTGAGAAAAAAAGTAAGTATTTCGACATGACCTAACGTCCTAACCTACCAACGTTCTTTGGCTATGACGATTCACGTGCAGTGTGGTTGGATGAAATATCACGTTTATCATCTATTAATTGACTGAATTGCACGTGTCCACAACATAATTTAATTTTCTAAACGGCTGTAGAAACGTTTGAAATGTAAAAGTCAAGTTTAAAATAACAAAATTCAAATTCTTGTATTGGGGTCACAATAATTGTCGCCTTTTCAAAAGAAAACACTTATTTTTGGGTCAAATGCACGTTTTATTATATTGTCAAAACTTAGTATTTTTATTTGTTACTTCAAAACTATTGCATTAAGATATATATATATATTGCATCAAGATTTATTTTTGTTAATTCCTAATTTTCGATTCCAGAATTAGTTTTGTATGGAGAAAAACTTCGGTTGGACGGTCCTATATACACACATGGTAGGACTGTTGATTCTAATTACAATACCTTAGACCCCAAACAATTTAAATCTCGACACCTACAAGTGGGTAAGCGAGAGAAATAAAGTGGATGGATCGACTTATTCGACGTCCATCGTATTGTGATTTAAGTACACGATCTTACTACATGTATATATAGAACTGTTTCCATAATTTTTTTTCTCCTTATTATGGCTATGTACTTAGTTGTTTAAATAAGACCAATTAAAAGTCTAGGATGGACTGAATAATTAATTTTTAATCTTCTCAAATTTTTACTACATTCTCGATATTGTGTCAATTAACATGCCTTATAGTTAAAATTTTAGTATTCACGTGTCTTAAACACTATATAATGTGTCTTAAAATTTTAGTATTCACCTTTGATTTCAAGAACCAACATCATTAAACTTTGTGGACAAGAAAACCATTACAATAAAAACTCGATAAATAAATGTTCGATAAATTAATAATTTCTCGTATAATAAAATTTTAAAGTCTAAATTCAAATATATGTACTAAATTAATAATCTCACTAAATGCTAAAAATTTTTAGGACCCAACAAAAATATAAAATAACTAAAAGTTATAATACATATTAAGGAACTTTTTCTTAAAACGTTTTACTTTTTCAATAAATATTTTCTCAGATTATGCATCATAGTTGTTTGTTTTTCTTTGTACTCAAAACTAAACTCAACCCTATCCCTAGTCACGATAAATATTTTCTCATCTTTCAAACATAGCGGCTCTAGTGGTAGAGACCTGCAAAAGGAGGCAGAACTTTTTTCTCCCGTGTCCACTTCGGTGTGATAATCAATAGGTGTTTATAACTAGATATGCTGAATAACAATATAAAGTATCTGAAAGTTGGTTTTTACTCGGGTTGCGCGACAGCGATATCTTTGAATAACAATATAAAGTATCTGAAAGTTGGTTTTTACTCGGGTTATGCGACAGCGCTCGAGTGGGCATGTGTCCGCTCCTTAGTTAGGCGGATGCACGCCCTTTTTGGGAGGGGGCGGGCGCACTCTCCCGCTCCTTGGAGGGGGTGATTTTTTTAACCTGAGGTTCATCGCCTTGTATTTTTAGACAGAGGCTTATTGCCTTGATTTTTAGATAGAGGCTCATCGCCTTGTCTTGTCTTGTTTTTATTGTTATTTTTATTTTTATTTTTTTATTATTATTATAGCAATGGCTCATCACCTTGATTTTAAACAAAGGCTCATCGTCTTGTTTTTTAAACTGAGGCTCATCGTCCTATTTTTTAAACAAAGACTCATTACCTTGTTGTTTCTTAAATGAGGCTCATCGTCTTAAATTTTAGATAGAGGCTTATCGCCTTATCTTACACTTAATAAAGAATGTAGTAAAAATAAGAAGTGGCCACAGGTCGGATCTAGTAAGTGCACCAGGACTTTCCAGCTAGCCTGATCCTTCCTTAGCATCCTCGTCATTTATGCACATTAGATGATTCATTTTATACTTAGCTTTGTCATCTCGGGGTTCGGGCTCGTCCCGAGTCTTCCGCTTATTAGACTCAGATTCTTTTCAATTTTTTATGCATTTGGTATTGAAATATGCTTACTCAGCATCCACATACTTATCCCCTTTCCTTAGTAACTCATGCATCGTATCTGGCGGGTTCTTGGAGAGCGAGATCTTGAAAAGACGACTTCAAGTTCCACTATTCATAGTAGTGACTATAGCAAACATCTGCAGATCATTGATTCCCAGGTGGCCCTATTGAACCGGGTAATGAAATCTTTCAAAGACTGCGTCTTTGTCTTGGGTCAATGGCATCAATCCAATAGCTATTTTCTTAGCTCGCTTGCTGCTGGCAAAGTCATCGTCTTTTCTTACACTTAATAAAGAATGTAGTAAAAATAAGAAGTGGCCATGTGTCGGATCCAAGAATCGCACTGTGACTTCCCAGCCTAGCCCGATCCTTCATTAGCATCCTCGTCATTTATCCACCTTAGATGATTCATTTTCTGCTTACCTTTGTCATCTTGGGGTTCGGGCTCGTCCTGAGTTTCTACTTGTTAGACTCATATTCTTTTCGATCTTTCATGCCTTTGGTAATGAAATATACTTCCTCAATATCCACATGCTTTTCCCATCTTCTTAGTAACTCATGCATCATATCCGACGAGTTTTTGGAGAGCGACGTCTTGAAAATACAACTTCGAGTTCCACTCATCATAGCAAATGATTACAAGAGACACATGCAAATCATTGATTTCCATGGTGGCACTATTGAACCGAGTAATGAAATCTATCGCCAGATTCGCCTTTTGTCATGGGTCAATTGCATCAGTCCAATAGATGTTTTCTTAGCCCGCTTTGTCGCCGCAAAGTATGCAGCAAATTACTTAGAAAAATCATCAAACATGTGGATGGATTTTGGGAGAAAGGTTGCCACCCAGTCTCTTGCCTCCCGCCTAAGCGTTGGCGGGAAGGCCCTGCACATAATAGCATCTGGGATGACACGTAATCTCATCAAACCAACAAAGGCCCTGAGGTGATCAACAGGTCAGAGGACCCGTCATACTTTTCCATCTTTGGCTGTTCAAAGTCTCGTGGCAAAAGAACAGCCATCACTTCTGGGGCTAAATGATCTTTTTCCAATACTATAGATTGTTGCTTATTACCTTTTCTTAGACATAGCTTCTGCTATTTTCTGATCCATCATGTTTTCTAATCGTTGCTCGAGGCCTAACACTGGTGTCTCACCTAGCGTAGGCGGAGCCACCCATGACGGTTGCCCCCGGAGTGGATTTGGGCAAGATGCCAATGAATGAATGTGGGGTGCAAATGATGGGCCAAAGAATCTGGGGCCGTGGGCAAGTGAGCTGTTGGCGAGCGTGTTTTCATTGTTAGATAGTTAGGAGCCCAGGATGGAGCACCTATTGGTGATGGTCCCATCGGTGGAAGACTAGAGGCTTGGAGTAGAGCCCCTGGCGGCGACGGTCCCACCTGGTGGAATACTAGGAGCCTGGGTAGAACCTCGCGGTGATGGTCCCATCGGTGGAATACTAGGACCCTAAGGTAGGCTAAAAGCAGCTGTTTGAACTCGGAATTGAGATGTTAAGGCCGCCACATGAGCTTGCAGTGTCATAAGTTGAGCGGCAGAAGCAAATTCTTGTTGTGGGTGATTAGTGGCGGCGGTGGTGGAGACCTACAAAAGGTGGCGGTGCTTCTTTCATCCGTGTCCACTCCAATATGATAATCATTAGGTGTTTATAACAAGATATGCGTAATAACAATATGGAATATCTGAGATTTGGTTTTTACCTGGGGGCTGGCCTCTATTTATAGAGGTGGCTTGCGCTTCGACCTTTAATAATCTTTAATGTGGTGTCACTTCATCTCATTTATTACTAGGAGTTAATGAAGGACGTTACATCTTTCCAATCGCAAAGTGGTAATTGTCATTTTGTGGGTCGCCTGTCAGACTAATCCAATGACAATTAGTTTATTGCTATCCACCCGTCAGAAGCGAGTTATGAGATCATCGGGACGAGCTAGCCAGTGAGGCGGTCGTGTCAGGATGTGTCACTATTGACAAACAACATATAGCAGCTGCCATCGTAACATATAGCAGCTATCATTGTAACATATAACAACTGTCATTATTTCTATCATCACCTAATTTTTACAATGCATATCGTATTTTGTTGTAAATAATAGATTATGATAAATAACTATTTGATCTTATCTATATTATTGTCCTATTTACTCTATAAGAATGTTTAAACTCAGATTATAATTCTCATTGAAACTTAAGAAGAGGTTTAAGTACCTGGAATTAGTAAAAATAAAGAGATTTCGATAAAGTTGTTATGAGAAATAGAAATAATTGGAAAAAAAATAGTTGTCGAAAACATATGAAAAATAATACAACGATCATAATTTTAATCGAAAACAATGATATTGAACTGAAATCCGTCGAAGAATGTTTGCGTAGAACTCACTGGCCAAAAATGAAAAGAAGCTTATAGGCAAATTTGTGTTCTTTAAAGTAATGCAAACTGTTTGGACAGACATGTAGTTCCAATATTGGAAATGCAATCCCTCTAGGATAAAAATAGTAATTGCATATTTATGTGGCTCACTTGATAATAGAGACACTAATTTGACATACCGCCTGCACAGACCGCCCGCTTATTCTCGTCCTGCATCATCGCCTTTAAATATTATTTTATTTTTTAAAAAATCATATAATAAATTTCAAATCCTAATTTTGCTAAGAATTGGCTTAATGTAATTCAAATCCGAGTTGGAATTGTTAAATTATAAAGCTTGGACTACACCACAACCCTAATCATTCATTTTTTTTGCTACAAATATTATAACAAATTCCTATTTCTTTAACTATAACATTCTACATTCATAATCATTACTATTCCAATTCTTCTACTCGGATTTGTTTAATTGTTTGTTTGCAGTTTTAAAAAAAATATTTAACCAAGAGTCAATGGGGCCGTCCGATTGCCATCCCTACTCTACTTGATAATGACATCTATATGAAAATTCCTGAATGATTTAAAGTGCTAGAAGCAAATAATTCATTTCCCAAAACTATATTCTTGATCAAATTTTGCAAAGATCGTTATACGAATTAAAACAATCCGGAAGTATGTAGTATAACTGTCTTAGCAAATATTTATTGAAAGAGGATTATAAAAATGACGATGTTTGCCCACGTGTTTTCAACTTTTCATAAAGAAAAAAAATATTGAGTTTGCAATTGTGGCATTTTATATTGATAATTTAAATTTTATTAGAATTCTTGAAGAGCTTCCATTGACAATTGATTACTTGAAGAAGGAATTCGCGATGATAGATTATGGAAAAATAAAATTTTCCTCGACTTGCAGATCGAGCATTTAGCTAATTGAATTCTTGTTCATATGTTAACTTAGATAAAAAAAAAAAAATTCATATGGAGAAATGACATATCCATCTAATGCCATTTGATATGAAAAGATGATCATTTTAGTCTTTGAGATGATAATGAATAACTTATTGGTCATGAAGTATCATATCTTTGTAAAAAAGATGCGCTATTGTATTTTACTAATAGTTCATGATACGAGACTAGTTGGTTATGATGATGGACTAGTTGGTTATGATGATGCAGTCTATTATTTGATCCACATAAAGATCATCAACCAGTTTAACTTGTGGCTATCAGGACGATTTACGTGGTTGTGGCAGACATGTTTGTAAATGTATTATCTACTGCAACACTTGAGAAGTTGATAAACTAGATATACATATCTCAAGTGATATTATCACGAGGGGGGTAAATACGTGTTGTACTCTTTTTTTCTTGATCAAGGTTTTTTTTCTATTGTATTTTCTTTACAAGATTTTTAATGAGACAACTTTCATAGACGCATTAAAAAGAATAATGTACTATTTTTCATGCACTAAGATTTTTCCCATATGATTTTTTCTAGTAAGATTTTAATAATTCATATTCTTTGTGTAATAGACATCCAAGGGAAAATGTTATAAATGTTATATTATAGATGTCCATAACCTACAAGTCATATACCCTCAACATTACTATATGGTTTTACTCTCGTATGTTACGAGACCCCTGAAGAGAGCAACAACAAGATCTATTTTTGATGTAATTGCATGAGACTATCATGATGACTACAATCAATCAAAGATAGATGATTATCTTGCATGAAGATGAAATTACTTGGAAACTATAACAAGACAACAACATGAAATATATTTCACCAAAATTGTTTCATACAAATTTTAGAAAGATATTGACATTGAAGACATTGACACACAAGATATGGATGACCCTATACAAAGATTTTCAGACTAGTCGTGCAACGTAACATATCTTAGCAGCAATATTTAAACTTTTTGTGCAATTGTATAGTGTATACCAATCATGTGATGCTACCTTAGCATGAATAACATAGGTGGACATCATAAGTGGGTAGGAGATCTATCTCCCACTCAAGTAATGTTTGAATTCATTGTCAATTCCAATTCCAAAATATATATTCTCAATTCCAAAATCCCCTTTACTATAGAGAACACAAAAAAATTATAGGTTAGAACAACCCTCTAACCATAGGTCTTCCCAAAAAACAACATTAATAACTAAAGCCTAGAAAATGAGAAGAACTTGACTAAGAACAAGTTAGACTTATTAAAAATACAAAAGACATTAATTAACATTGAAAATATTGGAAATGATCTGAAGAGTTGTGCAATAACACTCATTCTCGCAGGTGTTGATTCTCGAGATAGCCCTACATCATCGTTATTTAAAATGCCACATCTCAACGTAGAAAAGTTGAAATTACGAACCGATTTTTTTTTTGTATGAAACTAGACTCATAATCCTTTCCAACCATATAAAATTTGTAAGTCGAAAGTTTCGAAAGAAAAGCAGTTTACTCAATGAAGTTGGTCAATTACTTAACGGATGCTCGTGTCATTCTTCCCGATAGGAGAAGACTCATCCTCGAGTCCAAACGAGTGATTTTCATCATGATATGGAGAGAGGTCTGCTACAATAAAGGTCGTTGAAATACCATAGTTACCGGAAGTTCAATTTTGTAAGCATTATCACCAATTTGCTGTATAACTCTAAAAGGACCATCAGCTCTTGGTTTTAGCTTTTCATTTCTTCCATGAAGAAACATTTCTTTTCGTAAATGAATCCACACTAAATTACCTTCTTTGAATGCTGTTGGTTTCCGATGTTTGTTAGCACTTTTCTTGCATTTTTCATTTTGCTGGATTATTCGATTTTGAATTTGTTCATGCCTTCTCTTAATATGCGCTGCATATGTCTCTACATCTCCACCGAAATGTTGAGTAGTAGTGAAATGGAGCTAAATCTAATGGACTAATAGGATTTCATCCATACACAGCTTCAAAAGGACTAGTACCGCTTGTTTGACTAGTAGACCTGTTATACGCAAATTCAGCTTGAGCTAGGGCAAGATCCCATTGTCGATGGTTGCTGCCAATTAAACTTCTCAAGAGATTTTGCACTTCTAATGACAGCTTCGTTTGTCCATTTGTTCGAGGATGGTGTGAAGAGCTAAACCCAAGAGTAGTGCCAAGTTTTTCCAGAGAGTGCACCAAAAGTGGCTCAAGAATTTAGAATCTCGATCTAATGTAATTGTCTTTGGAATTCCATGAAGTTTCACAACTTCTTTGAAATAAATATCAGCCATACTAGATGCATCCAGTGTCTTGGTACAAGGAATCAAATGTGCCATTTTTGAGTATCTATCCACCACCACCTTAATAGAATCATTGTTCCTTTGTGTTCGAGGCAATCCAAGCACAAAATCTAGGCTCACATCCTCCCATAGTGCTGCTAGTATAGGTAAATGAGTATATAGTCCTATATTTTAAGCTTGACTTTTAGCTATTCGGCAAGTCCTACAACGTTCTACATGACGAGCAACATCTCGATCCATTCTAGGCCAATAAAATTTTTCTTGGACTAAAGCTAAAGTTTTGTCTCTGCCAAAATGTCCACCAAGACCTCCTCAATGAGCTTCAATTATAATTGCTTCTCGTAAAGATCCTTGTGGAATACACAATTGGTTATTTTTAAAAAGAAAGCCATCTTGCATGAAAAATTATTTATGTGCACCTTGCAAACAATCAGTCCAGATTTGCCCAAAGTAAGGAACATCCTCATATTGTTCTTTGAGAATATCCAAGCCTAAGACCTTCATTTACATAGTTGATAGCAAAGAATGCCTACGACTTAAAGCATCAACCACTTTATTCAAAACTCCAGATTTGTGCTTGATAAGGAAGGTGAAAGATTGAATAAATTCAATCCACTTGGCATGTCTCTTGTTCAACTTATGTTGAGCATTGATATAATTAAAAGCTTCATGATCTGAAAAGAATGAACTCTTTAGGTACGAAATAATGCCTCCAATGATCCAAAGTTTGTACAATAGCATAGAATTCCTTGTCATATGTAGAATACTTTCTACGCGCCATTCAACTTTTTGGTCGAAAAAGGCAATTGGCCCCTCTTCGATCGAGAACTCTTCCAATACCCACATTCGAAGCATCACAATCAACTTCAAAAACTTTATCAAAATCTGGCAATGAAAGAATAGGAGCTGTAGTTACCAAACTTTTCAATTGTTCAAAACTTTTATGCGCTTCTTGTGTCCATTTGAAGGTGCTTCCTTTTAGACATTCAGTAATTGGAGCAATGATGGTGCTGAATCCTTTGATAAAACGTAGGTAAAAAGATGCAAGACCATGAAAGCTTCGAATATTATACAATGATGTAGGGACTAGCCAGCTTGTGATTGCCTCCACCCTGCTTGGATCCATTCTTATGCCTTGATCAGAAACAACATAGCTGAAGAACACAAGTCTTGGTGTTAAAAAAGTGACACTTCTTTAAGTTGATAAACAACCTTTGTTCCCTTAGAACCATGAAAACCTGGTGAAGTTGCTCCAACTGTTGTTCCTAACAGAGGCTATACACTAGAATATCATCAAAATAAACAACAAGAAACTTTCCAATGAAAGATTTAAACACATGGTTCATGAGACGCATAAAAGTACTAAGAGCATTCGATAGTCCGAAAGGCATAACCATCCATTCATAGAGCCCGTCCCTCGTCTTAAATACAGTTTTCCACCCATCCCCAACTCTCATTCAAATTTGATAGTACCCACTTCGAAGGTCTATTTTCGAGAAAACTGTAGATCCATGATATTGATCAAGAAGGTCATCAAGGCATGGAATGAGAAAATGATATTTGATAGTGATTTTGTTCACCGCTCTACTATCAATACACACTCTCCAACTCCCATCCTTCTTTGGCATAAGAAGAACAGAGACAGCGCAAAGACTCAAGCTTTCTTTGATCAAACCTTTAGCCAAAAGTTCATTAACTTGTCTTTGAAGCTCTTGATATTCTTGTGGATTTATCCTATAAGCTGGTCTATTTGGAAGGGAAGCACCAGAATGAAAATCTATGCAGTGTTGTATATTTCTCATAGGAAGAAGCCCATGTGGAATCTCTTCTGGAAACTCCTGCAGCAATGGTCTCATTTCGGATGGAATATCATCTCTTTCTTCATTTTGTTGCACCACCATCATAGCATAAGTTTGTGTCACTTCGTTCAGTGCTTTAGTCATTTCATTTTCAACAAATAAAATATTCTCCTCCCTATTTGAATGCTCAGTATTCTGAATTTTAGATGGACCTAAAATGATTTTAACCCCATCTTTTGTAAAAGAATATGTATTTTTGGAACCATCATGTTTTGTTTTTCTATCATACTGCCATGGTCTTCCAAGTAATAAATGACACGCATCCATTGGTACAACATCACACCGAACTTCATCTTTATATTTTTCTCCAATGGAAAACCGAACTAAACACCTTTTATTTACACGCACCTCATTTCCTTTATGGCCATGAAAGTTTGTAAGGTTGTGGGTGATCTTCCATTTCAAGATGCAATTTTTCCACCATTGTTGTAGCCACCACATTTTCACAGCTTCCACCATCAATAATGACATTGCAAACTTTTCCATTTGAGGTACATCTTGTGTGAAAGATATTATTGCGAAGCCAATTATCTTCCTCTACATGGGATACATTTAGACTTTTGCGAATTACCAATAATTCTCCTTTATCTCCATAAATAATTTCATCTTCAGCCTCTGACACTTCTATGTTATGTGAAGAGTCTTCCAAGATAACGAGCAATTGTTTGTTCTTCCGTTCTGAATATTGCATCGTATCATAAGATACCGAATTCACCGCATGTAATCTTCACTGATAGCTCCTTTTGTGTAAAATTATGGAAACGAATGAAGGTATCTTGCCTATAATTTTCTCGGATAAAAATTCCTCATTAGTTCCTTCTTCATTCTTTCCCATGTGACGGTCTTTTTCTTTCCACCACGGGCTCGTTGTCTCTTAAGGTGTTCTCACCAAATTGAAGCGTGTTTCTTTAGTTTGATAGCTATCAACTTTACCTTTCGATCTTTTGGTATGTCTTTGAAATCAAAAACCCGTTCAACTGCATTAATCCAATCTATGAAATCATCAAGCTGATTTTTACCCTCAAACTCGGGAATGTCAACTTTACATCACAGCTTTGATAAAATTAAGGTCTCTACCAACAGACGTTGTAGAGGAGCCTCATCGCTTGATTGCTCATTTTGATTCGATAAAAGGATTAACTTTTTCTTCACCTGATGCGTGCTCTACATCATGGTTCACATTGTTTTGTTCCCGGGTTTCAAAATGTTCAATGCACTGTTGAAGTTGCTGAACTTGTCTTCGTAAATCATCCATCTCAATATCACGGATATCATGCTCACGTGCTAAAGGTTCAGGAACATTACACCTTCGTCGACCAGCCATAACTAATGAGCTCTGATACCAATTTGACACCGAAAACAAAGAGGAGAATATTAAGAGATAATACACGAACACACACACAATGATCGACTCGCCACCCAAAAGAATCCACCTAAGGGATAAGAGTGAAGAACAAGAAGAAATCCTTCTTCTCAATAAGCCAAAGGCTAAAACATATATATTCTCAATTACAAAATCTCCTTTACTACAGAGAACACAAAAAACTTATTGGTTAGAACAACCCTCTAACCATAGGTCTTTCCAAAAACAACATTAATAACCAAAGCCTAGCAAATGAGAAGAACTTGACTAAGAACAAGGTAGACTTATTAAAAATACAAAAGACATTAATTAATATTGAAAATACTGGAAATGATCTGAAGAGTTGTTCACTAACACTGATTCTCGCAGTGTTGATTCTCGAGACATGATCTCCCGCACTCATCTTGCTACGAAAATGCCCATATCTCAACGTAGAAAAGTCAAAATTGCGAACCAATTTTTTGTATAAAACTAGACTCATAATACTTTCCAACCATATAAAATTTGTGAGTTGAAAGTTTCTGAAAGAAAACAGTTTATTCAATGAAGTTGACTAAATTACAAACGGATGCCCGTGTCGAATGGCGGTGGTTAAAATTGTTACTCCACCGCAATTATGATGGAAAGCTTCCCGCCTAGCGATCTATATCTTCGTGCAATGTTGGATGTAGCCAAGAGCTCGTCGTGGATTTTGAGAACATAAATTCAAGTGGATACGAAGTCCAATTTTGCTTTTAACTCCACTTTGCTTTGTTGTTTCATTACATCAAGGAAAAAAGAGGAAAGCGGAAGACTCTTTCCCACTTTTTCTCTTCACAAAATCCTGTGCTCCTCTCAGAATTTAGAGTTTTCTCACTCGGTTTCTATCTTCTAGCTTTTCGTGTTGTGCCAATTCTTCCTATCCCAACTTCTTTATTAATTGTCTCCTTTTCTTGTACCTTTTTTCCTTTTCCTTAGTGAGATATCAAGAAATTCAAGTCGAGGAAGATAAATTTCCATTAACCTCCTTTTTTCGATTGAAGATCTTGTATCATTTTCTTGGAATTGTTTTTGGGTTTTAGTGTCTTTGCCATTTGGATTTTCGCCAAATTTTGTGGGTTCAGATCTTAATGATGGTTTTGTTGGATTTCTATTGAGATGAATAGTTTTACTTTTTATTAATTATTAAATATTTTCTAGTTATCAAAATTTGTGGATTTTCTCGATCGTGATTTTTGGAGAAATATAGTTGCAAATTCAATTTTGGCTTTTAACGGAGAAAATTGATGAAAAGTGTGAAGAGGGACCTACAATGCTTATTTCTTCATACGTTGGGAACGTGTGGTACTATTTTTTTAGGTTATGGGCATATCTCCAATGATTTTGAAAGATTGGAGATCTTTCATGCAATTATCCCTTACTTTAATTGTGTTGTTCTAATTTTCTTGAGCCAAGGTAGACGATGAAATCTTGCTTAAACGAAGTGATTATCTTGTTATTCTTTTATTTCCATTTCGTGCTCAAACTTTCATAGTTCGTTCTTGTTAAATTAATTAAAAAAATATTCTTTCATCTTAAATATATATCATGTATTTTTTATAGTTAGAAATTAATTTAATTAATTCGTGCTTGATGCTTGAACGTGTTCTATTATTTCTTTTGATTTTATGTTATCTTGTTTTTAATTTGGGATACATAAAATGCTTAAGATGCGAAACTTTTGATTATTTGTTTTCTTTTAATTGAGTTTGATACGAGAAACGTTTAAGTAATTTAAGATCGAAGTAAAGGGGAGTCGATATTAGATTTTCTTCTTTTGGATTTAATTGATAAATATTTTAAGACGACAACAGATTGATTTCGAGTTGTCGTTTGTTTTTTAGAATTATTATATATTTAGATAATTGCTAAGTTAAACAAGGGTGAATTCTGAATTCTTGGTACTTTAAACAACTTGAACTTTCAATTTAACGTTCTAGCTATAGTTAATTAGTCTTTAAGTTAAATTCTTTCAAACAAATTCTTTTCGATCTAACTAGCCTAAAATAATAGTTAATTTGGATTAAGTTAGACTTTATTCATTGCAGTCCATATGAGATCGACCTCATTGCTACTTTTCTATATTCTAATAGATTCATGCACTTTCGAATTATTTAAAATTTGACAACACGAGAGAATGAGGAGAAAAAAAAGATGAATTCTCAAAAGCTGATTTTGGTGTTTGTAGAACCAAACTGGGGATGAAGAAAATTAGGGCCAATCAAAATGGTGCCGTGTATGAGTGCAATGTGACTATTTCCATTTAATTGATTTTTGGTCTTCAATTTTCTCATTTTTATACTTTATGGTTAGTTTCATTAATTAGTTTAATTAGGATATGCTTATATGAAAATAATAGATAGCGTGTGATTAATCTAAAATTATTAATTATATATGATAATTAAATGGGAGAAAAAATTATATTTACGTAACGTAGTTGTGATCAGTCTTTAGACTTTGTAATAGACTTCACCTCACACTACATAGCATGTTTGGTACACTTAATTTGACTATAGTAGACATTTCAAAAATATATGTAAAATATTTTTGTTCCTTTCGACATATAAATTGCCTAGAAGTTTAGTAGATGTGTATTGATGATTGAGAAACAATAGTTGTCTATACATTTAGACCATACAATTGAGTTTGAAGCGTGGAAATATACATAATATTAGGATGCTAGAGAAAAATGATAGTAGATAGTGCACTAGTGAGTTGGTGAACCAAAATCAATGTTCTAAGAAGTGTAAAGCGTGGTTAAGCGTAGATGTCGAACTTCAAGCTTTTCGAGGGTCTCAAGAGGGCGAGGCGTAATTTGTAGCTAGGCGTGGAGACTGCGCTTCAAGACTAGGTGAACTTTTTAGAACATTAATCAAAATTGTTGTGAAATACAATATTATTAGTCAATGAAAATTGAACTCAAATTTTCAAATCTAGAATGGCCAATTCAAAATTGAACATTATGATTCATGACCTCTGTTGGTCCCAGATTATGTCCAACCAACACCAAGAAAGCGTAAAATAACAGAAAAATAGTAAAGAACACAAGGATTTTTCGTCCTTAATCTCGGGTATTCATCTACTAAGGTCTACGTCACCAGTTGAGCATCCAAACAAAGAATTACGCTCATAATACACTAGCACTCCAAAAGACAAGGTTTAGAATATTACAGACTAAAAACAAAAAACAAAAACACTCATCTCCGAACACAAAGTCCTTACTACAACACATATCATTTCTCTCAAAAGTTATTGTTCATTCAAAGAATTAGAAACCTTCTCTATTTACATGAAAAACACAAATGAGAAAAGGAGAAGAAGAGACTGTAGATAGAGAATAAATCGTAACTATTCGTGATACAAAATGGGGTTGTACCAAAGTTAGTGGGCTAACACTTCATCCAATGATCAATAGATTGCCACGTGTCGGAATCTCAAGTTAAGCATCCACTTTTTAAAAATGCATAATCATTTTCTCTTGAAAACATGATTTTGACTTCAAGTCCACAATTCAACTTCTTGGTCAAAATTCAATCAACATTTTTGGTCAACAATCTCCACTTTTGATTAAATTTTGAGATACAAGAGTGCACTTTGAGATACAAGAGTGCACATTGTGGCAACTAGATTACTTCTTCATTTGATCACTTACTTGTACCAAGAATTTAGCAAGTATCAATGTTCGAAGATTGTAAATAATTTATGAATGTATAAAAATCCTCTATTTTTTCTAACTAATCTAGTCGATATTAATTTAAAAGTATATTACCTATTAAATTAAACTTTTATAAAGGCGATAATTTTTTATCTATATCTTTATCCACTGAATAAAATATAAGAAAATAAAAATAGATAAAAGTTTGTGAAGGACGTGCCATAAGATCTGTAACAGAGGGCACCATTTTGTATTCTTACATTATAGTTTAAATTGTCAAGTATTCTCAAAGAAACAAGGTTTCTTTGCAGATCTGGAACATATCTTGTTTTATTCAGAGTTAAGAATTTTCCATTTTCAAGTTTAAGAATGATTTTTTCAATTTCTTTAATCGACAACATATGTTGTTTTCCATAACAACATGGCCACCACTTGTCTCAAACAAGTCAATAAACTATTATTTTATGAGGCATATATGAAAGGTATAGTCTCGAATCAAGAATTCATTCTTGATTGTTGTACTTAGATGAAATTACATAGATTTCACCATTTCAAGATCTTATTTATAAAGTTATGCCATTTGGTTTGAAAAATATTGGGGTAACTTATCAGTTTTTACGTCAACAAGATGTTCGTCAACCAGCTTGGCTCAACCATGAAGGTTTACATGGATGACATGCTAGTTAAAAGCCTGAAGACCAAAGATCATGTACATCACCTAGAAGAGACTTTCCAGATCCTCAGAGCATACCAAATAAGGCTCAACTCCTTGAAGTGGGTCTTCGGGGTTACCTCCGGAAAGATTCTAGGCTGCATGGTCAACCAAAGAGGCATAGAGGCTAATCCTCAAAAGATGAAAGCCTTGATTAAGATGAGGTCTCTGAGGAAAATGAAGGAGGTGCAATGCCTCACTAGGAAAATGGTCGTCCTTAGTAGGTTTGTTTCAAAAGCAACCGATAAATACCTCATTTTCTTCAAGATCCTCAAAGGATGGAATAAGTTTGAGTGGTCAAAAGAGTGTGAGGCTATGTTCCAAACCTGAAGGACCATCTTGTACAAGTACCACTCTTGTCAAAACCTAAAGTGAGAGATGCTCTACCGCTTCTACTTAGTAGTCTCATCCGAGTTCGTGAGCTCTTGGTTCTAATCCGAGAGGATGATCGCCAACAACCCGCTTATGTACTATGTAGGCAAGGCCCTCATTCGAGTAGAAGCATGATTTCTAGACATGAAAAGCTTGCCTTGTCCCTCATCAACGCATCTAGAAAGTTGAGGCCCCGCCGTGCCCATAGCATTCACGCATTTTAGCAACTTTCCACTAAGAAAAGTGATGCGTAAGCCAGACGCTTTGGAGAGGTTACTTAAAATAGTTGTCGAACTCACCCAATATAACTTTGTTTTCAAATCAAGAATGTCCATCAAAGGCCATCCCTTGCAAATTTTGTAAAGTAATTCACCAACACTTCCAAAGTAGAAACTACCATGGCTCCTCTCGAGCCATTAACATAGTACCTTTTTGTTGATGGATCATCTAGAGAGACAGGATCACGAGCAGAAGTCATCCTCACCAGTCCTAAAGGTCACAAGCTGAATTGCACAATCTAGTTTGACTTTAAAGCTTCGAACAATGTTGCGTAATATGAGGTCTTGCTAGTTGGACTCGTCTCACCAAGAAAATGCAAGTAAAGAGACTATCGCTGGAAGTGATTCCCAATTGGTATCGAGCCAAGTCAATGAGAGACAAACACATGACAACCTACTTTAAGATGATAAGGAGCTCGTCCCAAGTTTTGAGAAATTTGAACTTATCCAAATTCCAAGGAAAACAATGTCAATGCTAATGCCTTATCTAAACCGGTGAGTAGCTAGAATTTAGAACTCCTCAAGGTGGTCCCGGCCGAGCACCGCCAAGCCTTCGTTTGGGGCTACTCGAGTTAATGTGGATATGAGGTAATGCCTCATGGATGGTGCATATCATTGCTTTCTTAAATAATCAGATTCTTCTCAAAGAAAGAGATGAAGCACGGAAGTTGAGGAGAAAATCTGTACACTTTGTGCTGCAAGATAATATCCCCTACAAAAGAAGATTCTCTATACCCCTCCTAAGGTACATAGGTAGCGAATAATCTAATTATATACTCAAGAAAATACATGAATAAATATACGGTAACTACACTGGAGGTTTGGACTCTAGCCTAATAAGTCCTAAAATAAGGATATTTTTTGCCTTCCTTGAAAAATGATGCCTCGCTCCACGTGCGAAAATGTTATAAGTGCTAGTGATTCTCCAATATCCTTCGCCGGCCTCATCAAGAAATGACCAACGTAATCAGCCATTAGCCCTTCGCCAAATGGAGAATTGATTTCATATGCCTCCTACCCAGAGGAATAAGCAATGAGTACCATGCCATCGTGGCCATTGACTACTTCCCCAAGTGGGTTGTGGCTAAACCTGTGATGAAGATTGCCGAGGCTAACACCTCCAAGTTTTTATAGAAAAATATCATCTATAAGTTTGGAATTCTCCACTCTCTTTTATCTGACAATGGTAGGTAATTTGATAACAAGTAGATCGTGAGCTTATGTGAGGGGCTTGGGATTACAAAGCACTTATCTAGCCCATATCACCCCAAGTAAACGGCTAAGTAGAGGCTATTAACAAAACTATCATATACTCTCTTAAAGCTTGAAGTATCCAAAGAAGCTTGGGTGGAAGAGTCGCCACATGTCCTTTGGGCTATCCGAACTACGCTAGGACCCCAACAAAAGAAACTCATTTCTATGGTATATGGATCAAGGCCATGAGCCCAAGAGAAGTGGGCCTCCCATCATTTCGTCGTTTGTTCTTCAATGGTCGGTAAATATCAATCCCACATGTGGAATGCCAAGCACCTACACAAATACTACCAAGAAGCCACTTGTATTTCGTGGTCAAGTGCAAGAGTGCCTAATTTGTATTATATGATTAAAGAGGCATAATGCTTGTCGTAGAGTCCTTCACTTAAGCCTATATCTCCCAAACAAGGCACTACACACATTGTTAAATTGTTAAGATTTAATCTCATGTGCCTAAAGTTCATCCTTTGTGAAATGTCTCTAAAGAAATAGCGCTCGGCATTAAAAAGTTTGGTTTACTTAAGTATTCCTAGTATGCCTCTAGGAGAGGCACTATATTTTATTATAAATCAACTTCTAGTTTAAATATCGTTATTCTTTTTGAGGTCTCTGAAAAGAGACAATAACATTAAAAGTATTTGTATGAGCTCCATGCCTATCAATCAAAAATTTGATTAAGTTATTCTCACATATCTCTGAAAAGAGGCACCCGCGCCTTGTAATTGTCTTTAGTTGTTTTCTGTTTAAGGTTCTATTTTGTTGAAACCTCTTAAAAGAAGCACTGGTATTGCAATAATGAAATAGAAGCATCCAAATTGAAGAGGCAGTGATAGAAAAGAAAACTTTCATTCATACTTAAAAAAAATTACATCTTCAAAAATAAAAGTTATATTAAAGAAAACACGAAAAAAATTCCTATCAAAACTAAGAGAAACGCCTTATTCTCGAGCTCCATATAGGAGAACTCGGCCCCAGAGATACGATGTCCAAGTCCGAGTGCTCAATCAAGGGCATCGAGTATCTCATGTTGACCGATGCAGGTAAAATAGTTCGAAAAGTTGGAGTGCAAAGCATCAATATTCATGGAAGTTTGCAACAAATTCTACCTCAAAGATTTCCAAGCTTCTCTTCCA
The DNA here is from genome assembly GCA_023638005.1 of Forsythia suspensa. NCBI lineage: Eukaryota > Viridiplantae > Streptophyta > Magnoliopsida > Lamiales > Oleaceae > Forsythia > Forsythia suspensa. Next base: position 56,341,648 of record CM042674.1, on the reverse strand, counting down.
TATTTCTTCCTTGTCATCCAAAAGTTTCGCAGTGTAACGAATATATGGAATATAGAAAAGTAGCGAGGCCTTCCTTCTCAAAATTTCCAAGCCTAAAGTCATACTTGGATATTTCTTCTAGTTGACCGACAACACGAAATCAATCTATTGTCGTCCCAAATATTTATCAATTAAGTCCAAAAGAAGAAAACTAATTTAGGCTCCCCTTATGCTTCAAACATAAATTACTTAAGTATTTTTCGTATCAAGTTCCATTGAAAGAAAACAAAGAATCAAAAATTTTCTAAGCATTCTATGTATCCCAATTCGAATTAAAGATGACGAAAAATCAAAAGAAATTAATAGAACAAGTTTAAGCACCAAGCATGAATTAATTAAATCAATTTCTAACAATAAAAATACATGATATTTAAGATGAAAGAAATTTTATTTAATTAATCTAATCAAGAACAAACCATGAACGTTAAAACTCTAAAAAGGAATTAAACGAATAACAAATAATCACTTAATTAAAAAAGGTTTCATCGCTCACCTTGGCTAAAGAAAATTAGAAGAACATAATTAAATTAAAATACAAGAATTGATAGAACCCGGCATGGATTGAAGGAGAAGAAATCTTCAAAAACTCTTGATCGCCAATCGCTTGTCTTCTTGTTTCTTCCGCTTCTTCCAAGTTCGGCCCCAAAAATCCTCCCCTTGATATGAGAATATAACTCATATTTATACTCTCCTAATTGTGCCCCAAAATATCCCAAAAGATTACAAAATTGTGGGCCAAAAGTTACCTAAAGAAATTAGAACTAAAAAGAAAAGAAAATAAAATTTAAAAATAATGTCGACGAATTAGCTGTATGCGATCGCCTGTGCATCGCCTTTTGGTCTCTCTGCCTCGATTCGATTGTCGGGGCCGCTACCTTGTAACTTTTGTTCTTTTGCAATTTGGTCCCTTTTGTTTTAATGGTCACCAATTTGGTCTTTCAACTTTAGGTCTTGATCATTTCAGTCCTCCATCTTTTTATAACATCTCATTTGGTCCTTCAACTTTACATAATCTCCCATTTGGTCCTTCAACTTTCAATTGAGTGCACTTGAGTCCACATACTTTTGAAATATCTCTTAATTTATTGCTCTTTTCGCCCCAATCTTCTCCAATTGTTCACAAACGCGGCCCAAAATTGAAATAGAACAATAATGGACTAGGTTAAGTAGAAAAGCAACTATTTGACTAAGATAAATAATTAATTCAAAGGCCAAAATACGTGCATAAAACGCACTTATCAAACACCCCTAAAACTAAACATTTGTTCTGCCCTCGAACAAAAACAAAATTAGAATATGAATTTAAAGTAAGCTAATAGAATCAATGGGAAATCACCAATGTTAAATTCCTTACCATATGCCTCAAGTTCAAAAAATAAAGCAACACCGTTAGAAGAATATTAAACAACAACACAAAAATTTTCACTTATCCAATACTCGACCTTTTGTAGTGTGTGAATAGCCAAAAATTAAACTTATACATGTATTAGACTATGACCAATATTGTGTTGTTGATATTTTAGCAATCTCGAACCCTTTGTAGTTATTTATTTCTTACACCTCTTGTAAATTATCACACTTCTAATGCTTTTTTCTCAAATCTCGAGGTGTTCTAGCTTAAATTGGTTTTTTATTGATCATCACAATACTTTTTCAACAAAAGTGGTAAAACTTAGCACTTGTATTCTTAGAATTAGGATGGTGAATGATTTCTAAATTCTCAACTTCAGCCTCTCGAGGTTCTAACCTAGCAATCCTTACTAAGCACTTCTACTCTTTTTTTATGCTACTCATGTTAACAGTCTTACATCATGTGCAATACTTTTCTTTCACTAGCTTTTATGTGACCTTTGTAGAAGTAGCTTTGGGTCGATGACTCCCAAGTCAAATGACTATAGGACACCAAGTTTTGAAATACCCTAATTGACTTAATTGCCGAGTCCCATAGGCTAGTAGAGAAGTGAATATGTGTATATATATATATATATATGTGTGTGTGTGTGTGTGTGTGTGTGTATTTGCAAATTTTTTTTTTTTTTTATATATATGACTCATGTAGAGAGCTTTGGGCCGATGACTCCCAAGTCGATGACCATAGGGTACTGTGTTTTAAGATACCCTAACATGCTTAATTGCTCGAGTCAAATATTTTATTTTATTTTATCAACAATGAGTAGTGCTCGCTTTAGATTCCTTGACTATAACCTATTCAACCAAAGATGAGACCCGTAAAACCCAAACCATCAATATTCTCATAACAAAAGCAAGAACTTTTAACACCCCCAAACCTGTTTCTCAAAACAAGTTTGGTCACTAACAAGGATGTAGGAACGAATTTTTCATAATGATACTCAACAACAATATCAACACAAACACTCAAGTCATGTTTCCAATAAAAGACAAGTCAATAGTGGCTATGTGCTTCCTTAATCAAGTCTAACATGGATAAGTATTCGGATAAAAGAACGAGTTCAAGTGTTGTCTAATAGTCTACTAAAATGTGCTCAATTTTGAGCAGGATATCATCATCGTGTGTAGGATATTCAACAAGAATTCAGGCAAGTAAACTATTAAAATACTTTGTTTTTTTTTTTTTTTGAAATCAAAATTATTTCGCTTATATGCACAGAGTGATAAGCAAATTCAAAAGATAAATAAGTATCCCGACTTTTTATCCCACCCCAAACAAAGACCGTACATTGTCCTCAATGTAAGAACAAAATAAAGCAAATAAAAGGAGGAAAATTGTCGGGCTACACTCCGTAGATAGATGTGGAGAAGATGAATCGACTAACCCAAGGTCTAGGTGAAGTGGACTCGGATGTAGTGATGGGACCCTTGGTCAAAGGATGATTGTCTAGATATTGTCCAAGCGGCTCACACAAGTGGGACATCCCATGCATGACATGGTAAGCTTTAAAAGTGCAAGAAACAATAAAATAAAACTAATAAATGATTTAAACTAGTTGAAACTACGACATATAAAGCAAGTAAATAAAATAGTTAGAAAATGGGGTGCCTCCCATTAAGCGCTTTATTTATAGTCATTAGCTTGACTTATTATCCGTTGCTTTATGGCACTTTAAATAGTGCTTTAGAGGACCCGCTTTGCTTGCATCTATTGACTTTGGCACTCGCTGGAAGTGGCTCAATTTTCTGTTTCTATTTAGTTTCATCCATGACATGTGAATTAGTATAAACAAAAAATCATCACTTGATGCTTCTATCATGTCAACGGCTGCAACATTGTCATATGGGTGCTTGTTGATATTAAAAACATTCAATTCTAATATCATGTTGCCAAAAGATAACTCCATAACTCCATCCTCCCGCAATTAATAATAGCATTAGATGTTGCTAGAAAAGGACGACCAAAAATTACAAAGAATGTTGTTGCGCAGAGTCTCGCATGTGTTGAGTATCAAGTACAATAAAATCAACAAGAAAATAAAACTTGTCAACCTCAGATCAAAACATCCTCTACTATTCCACCGGGACTTTCACGAGATCTATCGCCAAGTTGTAAAATCACAGTATGTTGGTTTTAACTCGCCTAGTCCAAGTTGCATATACATACGAATAAGGAAGAAGATTAACACTAGCTCCTAAATCTAGCAAAGCTTTCTCAATCTTATGGTTTCCTAAGATGCATGAGATAGTAGGACAAACTGGATCTTTAACTTTTGGAGGAGTGTTGTTTTGAATTATAGAGCTAACATGTTCAGCTTAAAATGCCTTTTGCGCATATGTAGTTGTCTCTTCGTCGCATATAAATCCTCAAGAATTTAGTATAAGGTGTACTTGCTTAATAGCCAAGTAAAGGAATATTTATACTTACACCGCCTCAAGATTTCCATCATATCATTGATAGAATTACCTTGCTTTACCTTTGTGAGTCTCCGACAAAATGGAGCTTTTGGAATGTAAGATAGCTCATTGTTTCTCTTTGGGAGCTTCTTGGATTGAATCATCATTGGGACAAGACTGGAGAAAGTGGTGAGATGTGTTTTGCTTTGAGATATCCACTTTGTTGTCAAATGTTTTCCACATCTCAAAGTCATGATGGATTTAGCCTCTTCTGTTGCACTCCTTTAGGATTAGGAAATGGTCGACTAGGAAACTTTCCTTTCTCAATAGTTATTGCTAATCGTTGGACCGATGAGGCCGCTTGTCCCATCATGTTTTCTAGATTGGAGATGGATTGTGCTCATGAGTTCTAGCTGGTGCGCATTTCATTCTTAAATTCAGCAATGGTGTGATTCTCGCGCCTAATGCGCCTTGTGTAGCTTTTGTCAAGTTTTGAATTGCCTCCTCCCATGGTTTTTTGGCTGTGTTTCACATTGTGATTGAAATGTTGAGTAGCCCGCTGGGGCTTGACTGTCAGATTATCCTGTTGAACACCCTGTGACCAAGAGAAATTGGGGTGGTCTCTCCAACCTGGGTTATATGTGTTGGAGTAAGGATTGTAAGGAGGTTTCCTCGTCATGTTGAGGGCATTCACTTGATCAGCACATGCATCCGCTCAAGAGAACTGTTGGCTGTGAACGAAGTCAACTTGCGAGAAATATCTTCTATCATGCATTTGACTTCTTTGATTTCTGAGCTAGGTTCATTGCTTCGAATCTCATAAATTCCTCTTTTCTTTGGTTCGAGCCTAGAAGATCGACCTTTGTTGTAAATTGTCACCGCTTTCGAAAGAAGCTCCAAATCTCAGTAGCCATTTTAGACATCGCTCTCCACCACTTGTGGCCATCAACCACTCTTGAATATGTGATAGTAGACCTCCAAAAAATATTGGCATAAGTGCCATTTTTCATAACCATGATTTGGACATTTCATAAGAAGCCCATTGAATCTCTCCCAAGTTTCATAGAATGGTTCTTCGTCTCAGTACAAAAACTCGAAATTTTCTATGATAGCATTAGTTTTGTGAACAGGAAAATATTTATTTAAAAATTTAGCAACCATTTGTTCCCAAGATGTAATACTATTCGCAGCAACGATTAAACCATGATCTAGATCTATCTTTCGGAGAAAAGGAAATGTATAAAGTTTAACATTATCGTGAGGAAACATTATCATATTTAAATGTCTCACATACAAAGATAAAAGTCTCATCGAGATGATTATATGGTTCTTCACTATCTAAACCATAGAAAGATGGAAGACAATTAAGTATACTCGATTTTAGCTCAAAATTTGTAGCAGTTATTTGTGGGTATTGTATGCACGAGGTGCTCAAATTAGCCAATGGACTAAAATAGTCCCTAAAAGGTCTCTCCTCAATTTCATCACCCATAGCTACTATTGCTTTGGTTCCTCCAATCTTATCTAAATTGGTAGGTCGTTTTCTCCGGTGAAAAGTTCTTTCAATCTCACTATTTAGAGGTTCTAGCTTCATGTCCAGAGATTCACGACCAAGCATGCACAATGAAAATTTTTTTTTTACTAAATAAAATAAATAAAATTCTAAATTATAACTAGTCAAGAATAAAATTAAATACAACTAAATTAACTTTCAAACGCATTCCCGGCAACGGCGCTAAAAAACTTGATGTCAAATTTTAATTAACTCGCAAATGTACGAATCTATTGGAATATAGAAAAGTAGTAACGAGGTCGATCCCATGAGACTACAATGGCAAAAGTATAATTTAATCCTATTTAACTATTATTCTATACTAGTTGAGTCGAAAAGATTTTTGTTGAATTTATTTAATTTAAAGAATAACTAATTATGCGAAAATAATGAGATTGAAGAATCAAGAAGTTTAAAATACCAAGGTTTGAGTAATCCACCATTGTTAAACTCAAGAATTATCTAATTATTGATTAATTCTCAAAAACATACGACAACACCTAAATCAATCTATTGTCGTCCCAAATATTTATCAATTAAGTCCAAAAGAAGAAAAACTAATTGAGGCTCCCTTATGCTTCAAACATAAATTACTTAAGCATTTTTCGTATCAAGTTCCATTGAAAGAAAACAAAGAATCAAAGATTTTCTAAGCATTCTATGTATCCCAATTGAATTAAAGATGACGAAAAATCAAAAGAAATTAATAGAACAAGTTTAAGCACCAAGCACGAATTAATTAAATTAATTTCTAACAATAAAAATACATGATATTTAAGATGAAAGAAATTTTATTTAATTAATCTAATCAAGAACGAACCATGAACGTTAAAGCTCTAAAAAGAATTAAACGAATAACAAAATAATCACTTAATTAAAACAAGGTTTCATCGCTCACCTTGACTAAAGAAAATTAGAAGAACATAATTAAATTAAAAATACAAGAATTGATAGAACCCGCATGGATTGAAGGAGAAGAAATCTTCAAAAACTCTTGATTGTCAATCGCTTGTCTTCTCTTGTTTCTTCCGTCTTCTTCCAAGTTCGACTCCCAAAAATCCTCCCTTGATATGAGAATATAACTCATATTTATACTCTCCCTAATTGTGCCCCCAAAATATCCCAAAAGATTACAAAATTCAGTGGGCCAAAAGTTACCTAAAGAAATTAGAACTAAAAAGGAAAGAAAATAAAATTTAAAAAATAATGTCGACGATTAGCTTCGGGCGATCGCCTGTGCTATTCCCGGTGATCGCTCGTGCATTGCCTTTTGGTCTCTATTCCTCGGTTCATTGTCACGCCTTGACTTGTAACTTTTATTCTTTTGTAATTCGGTCCCTTTTGTTTCAACGGTCACCAATTTAGTCCTTCAACTTTAGGTCTTGATCATTTCAAGATGATCGGCCCTCCATCTTTTCATAACATCTCATTTGGTCCTTCAACTTTACACAATCTCCCATTTGGTCCTTCAACTTTAAATAATCTCCCATTTGGTCCTTCAACTTTCAATCGAGTGTACTTGAGTGCATACTTTTGAAATATCTCCTAATTTATTGCTCTTTTTCGCCCAATCTTCTCCAATTGTTCACAAACGCGTCCAAAATTGAAATAGAACAATAATGGACTAGGTTAAGTAGAAAAGCAACTATATGACGGCATAAATGATTAATTCAAAGGCCAAAATACGTGCATAAAATGTACTTATCACCCACCTGCCACCGCTCTCATCCGTCACCGCCACCTCTTCCTAGCGAAGGAAAGCTTCATCCATCGAACAACTTATTCTTCGTGTGGTGTCCCTAAAGCAAGGGCAATAACTTCTTGGGCATTAAGGCGTCGTCGTCACCTTCTTGATCAATACTACAATATTAGCCTCTGCCTCTACCAAGTCATTCTACAACTAGTGATAGGCGGTTTTAGCACACTCTACCAACGCGGGTAGTATTCTAGAGGGCCTCGAGAAATTTATCCGTCTCAAGTAGCCTCTATCATCTTTTCCATTTTCTTCTTGTGCTCCTTGTAGGCACCGATAGACCTCTGCTGGACTTGAGGCAACCCTAATGGATCAAAGTTAAGCTAGTCTCCATTCATTCTTCCACTCCGCCTTCATTGATGAAGGCTCTCCAATTCGAGATATGTACTTTTGAAAGGCCCTCCGCCTCTAAGGTTGGGTAGAGGACTAGAAATTCAAATGCTGCAACATGAGGCTTGCCACCGAGCTCTCCAATAAGATCGACAAACATTTCTCCAGAGTGCTTATTTTGGAGAGTCATTTGAATCTCCTTGTTCCCATTAGAGGCATCCTCTAACACCGTCTTACCCTTGCATTTGCTCTCGATAGGAGGCTCATCCAAAACCATCATTCTAGTAGAGGTGACGGACAACTTCTTCTGCTTTAACTCTGGAGGATTTAGTGTCACATCCTCAATAACTTCAATTGACTTCTCCCTGTTCTCTGATATGGTCTTCTCGTTGGTCTTGCCACCATTCACAAGCCTCTTCAGCATATGCCTGGGTCAGAGCCTTCTTCTGGGCCCCTGAGGTCTCCATTCAAGACTTCTTACAAGATGAGTCTCCTTTTCTTGGATACTGTTTTTAGCCACCTGCTCAAAGGCAGGTTGCTTTACCTCTTCATAGGTAGCATCGTGATCGGTCTCCTCGATAATTTTTTTTGGGCATCTACGGAAGACCCGGGTGTAGTTCATTTGCCTTGGCACCAATAAAGCTTTCAAATGAGGCTTGGTGTGTTTTTCTTTACGAAGTCAACAACAAGAGGAAGTGCATCGATAGAGCCTCATAACAAAACCAAGACAATTACCAAAATGCATGCCTTTTGTGACCATCTACCCCGGTTCGATCGGATGGATGTGTTTGCAAAGGACTAAGTCGATCTCCTTTACTTCGAGTGTCGCTCGTAAATAGCCTAAAGAATTTTGAGTTCTGGTTGAATATCTCGCCACGAGGAAGAGCGTCTACAAGAATAACAAAATAGTAAGTACATCAAAGGAATACCATAATACTAAAATCATCTCCTCTCTACTTATTGGCCATGTCAGAGATACTATGGACATCCAAGTCGGGTGTGGTGGTCCACAACCTTTTTTGCTAGTTGTCCGAGACCCGAACCATGACTCCTTCCACCGCTTGATGGAAGAGTGATAGTCAAAACCAAGGGCTTATGGACTCCTAGGGTCCAAACTAATACCAATTTTGCTCTTCCTCATTGTCCTTCTTTTTGGGAACTTCTGGAGGTACACTCTTTGAAATACATGGAGGGCATCTCAAACCCAAGAGACTCCCCTAAACCGCAAATAGAGGCTCACAACCATCTAGCTCCAATCGTTAGGAGCTACTTATGCAAAGCTAAACTACATGCTATGAGTACTCTCCGAAAGATATGATCCAATGGGAGCCTTACCCCTACAGCAAAAGAGTAGAAGTGCACTAATGTGGATCCCCTTCTCAGAATGTATGATGGATCATAAGGCCCCAGGATGGACAAGTAAATATCATTTGGAACTCTATAGCCTTTCCTGATGACCTCTAAGTCCACCTCAACAACAATGGAGGGAACGTCTATTGCAGCCGACCTGCTACTGCCAGAAGAACTTCCAGAGACAGGCCCACCACCAACATGAAAATATATCCTGAAGTATTCTTCTGATCATCTATGTCTCTGGCATAATCACTACGTCGAATAAATCTGATTTTTCTTCATTTTTGTACAATGATCCATAATCACTAGTAGCTTGTAAGTATAGAAAATTCTCTTGGCAAGCCAATAGATGAATTTTCTTTGGATGTTCCATGTACCTACTGATCAAACTTCATGCGTGCATTATATCAGGTATATTAGCATTTAAATACATCAAGCTCCCAACAATTTGCTTGTAAAGAGTGTTGTCAATCTTTCTTCCTTCAAGATCTTTAACAAGCTTTAAGCATACTTCACATGGTGTGTTGACAAGATTGCAATCCTTCGTCTCAAACCTCAACAAAATTTATTTAACATATTTTTTTCGGAAATAAAACACCCAAATCAAATTGTACCACTTCTATGCCGAGAAAATAATGCATTAATCCAAGATTAGACATATCAAATTCAAACATCATTGATTGTTTAAATTTTTCATACATGGTACTATCATTTCTAGTGTAAATCAAATCATCTACGTATAAGCACACCATGACCATTTTGCCTCCGTCTCTAGCTTTTGTAAACAGTGTATGCTCGTACAAACATTTTTTTAAATCATCCTTTAAGAAATAAGCATCTATACGACTATACCAAGCTCGTGGAGCTTGTTTTAATCCATATAAATCTTTCTTTATTTTATACACCTTTTGTTCATTTCCAAGCTGTACATAACCAGAAGGTTGATCAACACATACATGTTCTTCCAATTTCCCGTGTAAGAATGCTGATTTTACGTCCAAGTAAAATATAGGCCATGAGTTGTGCACTGCCAAAGCGATCAACAGTCTGATTGTATCATTCTATGCAACAGGAGCAAACACTTCTCTATAATCAACACCGAACTCTTGCTTATAGCCCTTAGCTACTAAACGTGCTTTGTATTTGTCAACTTCACCATTCTCCTTCAATTTTGTCTAATAAACCTACTTGACACCAATTGTCTTTTTTTCCTTTTGGTAGACCAGTCACCTCCCATGTGTTATTTTTTTCAATTGCTACAATTTCATCATCCACTTTGATTTTTGACAACTTCTTCAAAAGCTACTGGATGGCAATCGAAAAATAGAGCACAATGTATAAGTGGATCTTCATATTGATCAACCCCGGTTACCTCATAATCTGGTCATCCGTGCAGTGCCTTTTTCTACTATGTTGAGGTCGTTCACAATCGCTTGAGAGTAGTTGGACTATGATGATCAATTGGACTACTCTCAATAATTGTAGGAATTGGTTGTTGCTCATTTCTCTGCATTGTTGGCTCTTCTCTTCTTCATAACCATCAAAGTTTGTCGAAATTTTGTCGCTTGCCTCTATTATCTTTCCATGCCCAAAACTTTTCTTCATCAAAAATCACATACCGGTTAATGATAATTTTCTTTGTGATATGATTATATATCTTGTAGGCTTTAGATTGCTCACTAACACCAAGAAACACATATTTTTCTCCTTTGTCGTTGAGCTTTCTCCTCATCAAGCTTCTTCAAGCGTCATAATTTGAACAAAAAATGTGGGACTTATATTCAAAATATAAATACTCCAATTTATTGCTTCATGCCAAAAGAATTTTGGAATGCCACTCCTAGTCAAAAGGCTTCGCACCATATTTAATACAGTCTGGTTCTTCCTTTCGCACACCCCGTTTTGTTGAGGTGTACAAGATGTTGTAAGTTGTCTTTTGATGCCATTTGCCTCACAAAAATTTGCAAATTCATGTGATTTATATTGACCTTCTCAATCAATTCTAAGAACATGTATTGAGCTGCAAGATTCTTTCTTGACAAGCACTTTATAATTTTTAAATGCTGTAAAAGCTTCAGATTTTTCTTGTAGAAAATAAACCCATCTTTTCCTACTATAATCGTCAATGAAGGTAATGGAATATTGTTTACCTCCATTAGATGTTGGATTTATTGGCCCGCAAATGTCAGAGTGTACAAGCTCCAAAGCCTTCTTTGCTCTCCATGATATTTCTATTAGAAAAAGATCACGATGTTGTTTACCAACAACACATTCCTCGCAAACTTCTTGAGGGCCGTAAATTTGAGGAATGCCAATCACCATATTTTTTTGTTGCAGGGTCTTCAGTCTAACAAAATTCAGATGCCTATAGCGAAAATGCCATAACCATGCTATATCTTTCAATTTTTCTATAGAACATGAATGAGTCATGTGGTTGAGGCGCAGTAGAAATTGGGTGACATTTTGACTTTAATAATTAAACCCAATTTGTCATCTTTAATTTGAAAAACTCTATTTTTATTATCGAAATCCCGTACCCTTTTGTTTGGAACGTTATCCTCCCTTTTCCCAATCATCGACATCGCGATATCGTCACCAAACTTTCTGATGAGTTCAAGAAATTCATCCAACTCGAAAAAATATTCTTATTCCGCACATATGATTGCTATAACCACTATCTAAATGCAATAATTTGAATGAGTTTTCTCATTAGTGTGACACACCATAAGAAGAAAAATTTCGCAAAATTAGATCTTTCAACATGTTCACTAGGATTTCTTTTTAAGTTTGTATGGTATTACGAATGATAATGAACAAAATTATGACAACGAAAACCTTGAACATTTGATTTGTCTCTTAGCCTATACCGGTTAAAGTCCCGACCATCTCGACTCTTTTCTTTTCTTTGAAAGTCTACATCTTTATTATCTCTTGACTTGTTTGTACCTTTATTTTCTATTGGTATGTAATGTGAATTCTTCCCTTTCCAGTTTAATCTTCCACGTCCAACTCATTTCTAATTCATTGCCACTTGTAATGTCTGCTATTCAGTTTCACGCTGGTTAATTCTTTGCTCGTGTACCAACAAAGAACTTTGCAATTCATCAATTGAAAATATATCAATATCTTTGGATTCTTCAAACGAACAAGCGACACAATTGAATTTTGCTGCCATTGATCGTTATTGTAACATCAGTCATCCTGTGACCATGGATTCTCATCTTATTTGCAATTATCATTGTTCTTGAGTAGTAATTAGCAACTGGCTCTCTCAACTTCATGCGTAAAGTCTCAAATTCAGTGCGAAGTGCTTGAAGTTGTGCTCACTTTGCCTTGGTTGACCCCTGGTACTTCTTGGTCATAGAATCCCAAATTTGTTTAGAGGTTTCTTTATTAATAATTATCTCCAAAATTTAACGGTCAATTGCTTGGAAAAGATAGTTTTTCACCTTTAGATCTTTTAACTTTGATTCTTCCACCGTCTTTTCTCGTGCATCCATCAATGGAACACCACTTGCGAGTGTTCAGCTATTCCATTTTCTACAACATGACAATACTCTTCTGACATCAACAAAAGCTCCATCAACATGCTCTAATGATCGTAGTGACCATCGATACGAGGAATAATAGCTTGTACAAAGTTTTCAGCTACCATAGTAAATTCTACTGCTGCAATATTTTTATGGACGACTCGGTTAGCAGACCAAAGTTAGGATAGAATTTTGAGAAGAGAATTGATGTGTGATGCTATTATGGAAGTGGGAAAATGCTACTACACAACAAAACTATGCTGTGTAGTAGACAATTAATCTTCAGATTTTGGAATGCAAACTTGGATAAGGATTTGACTCCACTGTTACTTTATGAAAAAAGACAGCTCATAAGTGAAGAGGAAGATGCTGCTTCACACTTGCTGAAAAAAAGAAGAAACGCCACAAATGGAAATGGAAATATGATATATTTATTCATTCACAGCGTGCCTATATATAGGCAATGGCTACAACAGATTTTACAAGAAATCTGCAATGTTTACAAGAAAATAGGACATATCCTCAAGATTAGTTATAATTACCTGACATCCTAAGGATTAGGTAAAAGTTATTGGCCAAGTACTATACATGTATGCTAATAAAAATAATAACTAACAATAAATTTCTGACAAAGCTCACTCCAAACCAACAAACGGGATAGATTTTGGAATGGTTATATTGGAGATTAGAGTCCAGATTATAGTAGGCGAAGAAAACCCTAGAAACAGGTCGAAGTTAAACAAAGCCCTAGATCGGAGCCTCCATTCACGATAAAATCAAGTAAAGTTCGAAAGAAGACGACAAACTTTCATCCACAAGATGGCAGAGATGACACAAAGCACTAAGTGTTCAGAATTTTTCGTAGATGGGTGAATGAGAGTACGAAGTTAGAGAGAGAGAATGGATAGAATGAATGGAAGAAAAAAGAAGAACCCCAACTAAAGCCTCATACTATGCCGTTTTGCGTGAGGAAAGACTAAACGGCGTCATTTAACTATTACATGCAAAACAAATCCCACACGACCATACGTTGTCGTATTCGTCCTTGGAGGACGGAAAATGAACAAAGTGCCCACAAAAACAAGGCTCTTATAGTATAGTTTGAAATTACACAGTTGAAATATAATTCTCTTTTATTTTTCTTTTTATTTTCTTAGTTTAATAACAAATTTGATATATTCTTTTCATTTTGTAGAAATTAATTATTTACAGCTATCATTGCTTGAAATGTTTCTTTTGGAGAAACGGTTGATAAACGCACAACTTTCATCTGGATCATAGTCATCCTCTATAGGTATATCTATACGTATATTCAAAGATCTCATATCTCCGAACAATTTCTTCATTAGCAAGCAATTCTATCACCATATCATTTTAACTAAGATAATTCAAAAGTACTCGACATCCATCACATTTTGTAGCGTAGACTAAAAGAAAATGAAATTCAATAACTTACTCCTAATAGAAGTAGAAATCCTACAAGCTAAATAATAATAAGATCCTACAAATAATAAGAATACTACTCGCCCACATCAAAATTAATTAATATGAATATTAGGTGTGTGCATTTTAACCAAAACCAAATCTCCCTAACCGGAAGCGGAGGTTCCGGTCAAGTTCCAAAATAAATAAATTATGAACCATAATCGAGAATCAAGAACTGACCAGTCCGTGTCGGTTCATAGTTCTTGAACCGAAATCGTAGATACCCAACTCTGGAATTGAATTTGTCATTTTTCATAAATTTTTTATTGTTTACAATTTATTCAACATGACCCAATGACCCGACACAACACCAGGTATCAAAGACAAGAGTTCAATTGTCCAAAACTCAAGCCAAAAGTCCAAAACCCATCACCTCTAAACCCAAACTCAATTGACTCAATTTCAAATATCCAAATCATAAATTCCAATCACTATTCACTTTGATACACAATACAAACACTAAAATCTCTCTCCCATTCTCGCTCATCTCTCAATCATTCATCTCTCTTGCTCAACACATAGTGCGACGATGAAGGTGAAGCTCCAGTGCAACGTGACGAGTCCTCAATTTTGAGAGGTAATTTCATTTTTCTAACCTTAATTTATGAGTTTCAATTTTGGTATCTATTCTTCCAATTAATGTTTATATGTTTCAAAAAGTATTTTAATATATAATGTATTTTAATGTTAATGGATTTGTAATTTTTAAATTTTCCAAAACATGTTGTTAGCTCACGGTTTTTTAAAAACAAAATATTATGGTTAGAACCGAACACGAATTCGAATCGTTTGTTCGATTCGGTTCGGGTGTGGTTCAAATAATTACGTGGACTCGGATGGTTCAACCTAAAAATACATAAATTATAATGAGTGGTTCGGGTAGAAAATACCTAGACCGACCCACCCAACCTCCAAGCCTAATGAATATTATCGATAAATTAAAAAACTATTCATTTTAAGGAATTAATAACCTCTTTAATCCTAACATTATTATTGTTGGAAAATAAGTAATTTTAGGTGAATGAAAAATTAAAGCTCATCATTTTTTTTGAGACTTTCAAACTTCTCAACTTTTTTCATGTGTTGTTAATGGATAATTAGTGGTGGGTTAATAAGTAACTCATGTAACTTACTTGTTAATGGTGGAATTGAAATTAGAATTGGAAGGTCACTCGAGAGCCTATATAAACAGGTCCAAAGTTCCTCAATCAACACATCAAAAAATTTAGTATTTTCTCTCATCATTTCTGTTTCCTCCAAATTTTCTTCTCGCGATAATATTGTTATAAGCAGAGGTCGGTTCTTTGATACGGTCGATTCTTCCGTTATATTTTGAGAAGCAATCGTTCATAACCTATAGTAGAGGACGAATGCTGTTTTAAGAAAATCGCATACGCATACAAGCCTCGGTTTGCTTTTCTTGGTCCTTCTTTATTCAATTTGTATTCTACAGTTATACTATACCATTTGTTTATTGTTCTTTTTATTATAACATGATGTTTAACGTTTTTCAATTGACGTATAAATAACAATCTTAAAACATAATTTGCTAAACTCATATTATATGGAAAAACAGTGAAACAGATTTAAACGGTAAATTCGTCATTACATTTCAGTGATAAATTGGCAAGATGTTTTCTTTTTCCAGCAATATTTTGTTTTTTCAACAACTCATTTACTGTTTCTGTAATGATTATGTTGGGTATAAAAAGTTTGATATCTGTGATTAGATCTTTATCTTCCTAGTCACTGTTACCGTTAAGAAAAAAAATGAATCTAGCACCAATTTTAGTTTTTTTTTTTTTTTTTTATCTTTGGTAAAATATGGAAAACAAAAATGATGATCATATTTAGAGATTTTTTACCTAGTTTACATGTATTTGAAACCCTATATATATGGGTCCTTTATCATAATGAAATACACAATTTCTCTCTATTCTCATCTATTATTCTCTTTAGTTTATAACACGTTATCAGCACGACAGAGCTCTTCCAAAATAGAGAGAAAATTTGAGAGCGAGAGTTTAGAAAAATTTGCAGAGTCTGGACAGCATGTACAGTTGTGATCAAATATTGATATCTCAACACTCTGTGGTCCAATCATTGTGAAATTTGGACAGTAACTTCAAAACACATTGTTCTTGAAATTCAACGGCTATGATTAAGATCCGAAGGTTCATTCGAGAGAAATTGCTACGTGAATAATAGAAAATTTTGTATTGGTACTACTTTCAACAAATGACTATTTTTCTATTCTAAGTAAGTTTATTCTTACAAATCTTTTAATTATATTTTGTAAGGCTGGATTTACATGATTTATGATTTTTTTTATTGGTTAAATCTTTTGTTTTAACAAATTAAATGCTTTTAAATAAGTAAAAATGTGTTGATGTTCTTGAAGAAACATAACACAATTAAGTATATATTCAAGAATAATATTTTTTTGATTAATCCTGAAGAAATCAAGATTTTATACAAATCAATATTCTAAAAGAATATTATGTTAGTCCTGAAGATCAACTTTATACAAGTCTAAGTTTGATAAATATGTTAAGGCTCCCGAAGAGCACAATATTATATCAATATTCTAGAAGAATGTTAATTGTCCCTAAATAGTGTGATATTATTGATTTAATATTTCAGAAGAATACTGAGTTATTGCTCATGAAAAAGCATAATTTTCTTATATCAATATTATAGAAGAAAATTATATCGTTATTCTTGAAGAATTGTCTATTACTAAGAATCAATATTCTAGAAGAATATTGTATAATATTTTGAAAAAAACACAACTTTGCAAATATCAATATTCTATTAGAATATTAGTTGCTCTCGAATAGTATAATTGTATAAAGTCTAAACATCTATTATTATTTTGAATAATAATTTGTTGTTGCTCAAGTAGCACAACATTATATTAATATTTCAGTAGAATATTACTTGCTCTCGAAGAGCGTAATTGTGTAAGATTTAATATTAAGTTATTGTTCCCTAACGTTTTAATATTTTATAGTAATATTATTTTAATTAAACAAAAATTATATTATTGCTCTTGAAGAAGCATAATTTGTTCATATCAATATTCTAGAAAAATATTGTGTTGTTACTCTTGAAGAAGCACAACTTTACAATTCCAGAATATTAATGTTGTGTAATATTAGAGTATTAATACTCTTAAAGAAATATAATAAACTTGTGAGACAATTATTTATTCTTCATTTCTCCATTATTGTGAGACAAAGAACATAAACTTACTAAATTATATTAAACTAGAAGTTCAATATCTCAAAATTTTATTGATTGACATTATCGGTTAGACCATCTCGGATCAATATGATGCGAATTATTAATAATAATATCTATTGAAAACTAGAAGATTTTTCAATATAATGAATTCTCACGTGATGCTTTTTCTCATGATATATAAATCAGTAGACATTCACTAGGTAAAGTCGGAATTGGATTCCCTGCATTTCTGAAAATTATTTAGGGTAATTTATGGGACCCCATCACCCTCCATGTTGACCATCTATTTATTATTTGTATCTAATAAATACATCTACTAGATGATTGTATGATGTTATTATTCGCAACTTGAAGTTTGTGAGATTACTTGCTCAAATTTTAAATTATGAGCATATTTTCAGATTATACAACTAAGGACGGTGGCGTGTCTTGTCAATGCTAGTGAATCTAAATCTCAAACATTTGATAAATGTTAGTTGAGATGATGTTAAATGGTTTAGCAATATTGTTTGTTAACGCCTCCAATTAAATTCTAAACAATTACTATTGAGAACAAAGTGCTTTCCATTTTTATCTATAGAATGCTATTTTATGTGCATAAATACTTATACGCATCATGCCAACATCAAAGTTATCTCTGCTATAGTTAGCTTATGGTCAGAGTATAATATTATCCATCTAATGATTTTTGATAGTGCAATATATGTATAACAAGTTCACCATAGTGCACTGAGATGAGTTTTGAAAAATGTTGAGAATACATGTTTAGTATGGAACATTATAAAATATCTTAAGTCCTAACGGGAGATATTTTATAATACGATTTTTTGAATGTCATTTTGATAAGACAGTTTTTTGAACATTAGGGGAGAGAAATTAAGTAGCTGGAAAGAATACATGAAAATGCATTATATTATATTTTCTAGATCCTTGCACAAGACAATATGAACCAGAAGTTCGACAAATAATTCATTTGTAAGTTATACAATTGACAGATGTATTTACTGACCAAAGAGATTAAATCAAATCTCATATACCAGCTCTAAATGCTCCAATTTATGTTAGCGTCCTTGAAGGACAATCCATTAACATTATATCAGGTAAATTAATGACACGCCTGAAGCGTGGTGACATTTGATTCTAAAAAGTTTTCAAATAAAAAAATGGAGCCAAGATGGTCCTATTGAGGAGGTGTATATTCTTTGAGTGTATATAGACATAACTAATTATAAAAATTTCAGAAGAGGTTCAGCCAGCTGAAATAATAAAACGAAAAGATCTTGTTAAGTTATGTCGTTATGAGAAAGAAATGGATTCAAAAATAAATATTATTGACAACATTTTTGTATATAATGAAGCGCTTCATATTATAAAAGGTAGCGAGGATATTGAAAGAAATATGTCAAAGAATAAATTGGCCAAATAAAAGGATGCAATCCGAGTAAATTGATCTGACTAAAGAAACCTGAAGTTTCTAGACATATAGTCGGAGCACCTAAATGTGTATAATGCGAAAAGGAAATGGGAAAATGAAGTCGTAACATGTAATGCACGACTTTTAACATTATGAATTTCGCAATGGCTTATGTAAAGCAATCATGAGTTGAAATCTTGTTAGTCTGTCAATGCATGACATATATGCATATAATGAATATTGTTATAACCAATTTATCCGGCATGACTAATAAAACTATGTATATAAATCATTGGAAGATTTAATATGCTTGAAGCATATAGTTCAACTTTTCGAGAACTTAATCGATCAAAGTACTGAGACCTAAAGTGATATTATGATTGGGGGTAAATACGCGCTTTTACTCTTTTTCTTGACCAAGGTTTTGTCCCATTAGGTTTTTCTGGCAATGTTTTTAATGAGACAACTTTAATAGCGTACTAAAGAATTATGTACTCTTTTTCTTTCACTAGGATTTTTCCCCACCGGGTTTTTTTTTCTAATAAGATTTTAACGAGGCATATTTTTTTCTATAAATGACATACAATTGGAAGTTGTATAAATATTATAGTTATGGATGTCCATGACCTACAAAATATTTTACCCTCGTCATAACCCTATGGTTATACTTCCGTGTATTGTAAATTGTATATGAGACCCCTGAAGGAAACAACAACAAGATCTGTTTTTAATATAATTGCAGTAGACCATTATGCTGACTACAGTCAACCAAAGATAGTGTATGAAGATGATACTGCTTGGAAGTTATAACAAGGAGCACATTTCACTAGAATTGTTTTATACAAGTTTTAAAAAGATGGTGGTATTGATGACATTGACGCACAAGATATGTATAGCTCGATACAAGATTTTTTCATTGATTGAAATCAGAACTAGTAGTTGTACTCTTTTTCATTCGCTCAGGTTTTGTCCCACTGGGTTTTCCTGACAAGGTTTTAATAAGGCAGCATTTTCTTAATACTCCAAAAACTTTTACAATTAACTGTATTCTTATTTTCTTTTCGTTTGATATTTTGTCCCACTGGATTTTTATCAAACAAAGTTTTTAGCGAGGCAGTTATTGTACTAATGGTCATCAAAGGGGGAGTGTTGTAAAATATAGAAAACAATATTGATGACCATATTTAGATATTTCTTACCTAGCTTACATGCATTTGAAATTTTATATATATAGGTCCTTTATCATAATGATATACACAATTTCTCTCTATTCTCGTCTATTATTCTCTGTAGTTTATAACATATTACACCTTTTTGATTTTATTATCTAATCAAGTAATCAATCTTAACTTTATCCTTTTGTGCCACCTTTTGAATAAACAATTAAGGTCCGCAAGTGTATTTTTTATCCCGAGATTTTTTAATTAACCCGTTCTTTGAAATTTTTACGGTAATTACTTGTAATTAAAAGTGTAAATAAACTGAAAACAAGTTTCCATAAACAGTATTGTTTATACTGTTTAATTTTATTTGAAAGTAGAACTAAATTTTTCTTCTTGTTTCAGAAAATGGCAATTGATCCGATTACTAAAGTTATGGCTAATGAAAACCAAACTGTGGCTATTGTGCCAAGTCCATCTGTGAACCAGACTGCGGTACAAGTGCCAAGTTTTGCTGTGATCTAAACTTTGGCTCCAACTGGTCATGTAAATATTCCAGTTAATCATGGAGAAAAACTTGAGAAGTTCAATAGATTGAATTTCAAAAAGTGGCAGCAGAAAATGCTATTTTATTAGACCACCTTGAATCTTGCGAGATTCTTAACTGAAGATGCTCCGAAACTCAAACAGGGGAGACATACAAGCTGTCAGCACTATTGAAGCTTGGAAACATTCTCGAATTTCTATGTCGGAATTATGTCATGAATGGTTGTTGTGAAAATAATGTGATTGCAAGTGTACAATATCGCAAACAAGTAATAAAGTAGACCTATTGAGTCTGGATTATCGTTCCCACGAAGACTATCTTATTGAGATACTAGTTAAATTAATCGTAATGCTAATTTATTTAAAACAATTTGAATTTAGTTGATTTGAAAGATTTAAACTAGAATTATGAATGTAAGAAAATAATATAGGAATGTATGTAAAAACAAACAACGAGAATTTAGAAAAGAATTATTATTAAAGAGTTTGGACAAACAAATTCACCTAGTTATCATCTCTAATTCCTCCTCTCAAGATTTGTTCCTAAAGTTGTATTCGGTCGAATTCACGAATTTAACCTAATTTACCTCTCTCGAGTTCAAATTACTCATATCTAATTAAGTCAACTTAGGCAGTCAAAATAGTAATTAATTAGATGCATTAATTCTCCTAAGAATTCAATTCAGACCGCAGCAATAATAAAAGTGTATATTTACTTTTTATCTAATTGTCGAATTTTACTACGTGGTCTAGAGTAATAATTTACTTCTCAGTTCATTACAATCCACAAAATCAATAAAATAATGGCCAGTTATTCCAAGCATTAAAAAAAGAAGCAAAATCAAATACTCAAACAATTTATAAATCAAAACTTGAGATTCAAAAATAAAGAATTAAAGTTAGGCTACATCGTTCATCCAAACTTTAAATCTAGCTACTCATGATTCAGGAGAAAGAAAACATTAGAAGATTTGAATACATAACCGGGTTCTGAAGAAAAGATGAAAATATGTTGATTATCTTGCACCAAGATATCTTGATCTTCACGTTCTAATCTTCATGATCTTGGTTGTTCTTCGTTTTTTCGCCCTTTTTTTCTCTGTCTTCTCTTGTGTTCTTCCTAGAATTCACCTCCCTTCTTTTGACCTAGGTTAGGTCTTTATATAGTGTTTTACTAATTTTGGAACTCATGTACGTGAAAAGATGAAAAAGGCTCCTGACTGTAATTAAAAATAAGCCAAAAATCACCCAGACGCGATTTACAAGCGTTGTCGCGATCAACCAGCGGTTTGACCCGCAACAAAGAAAGAAAATATATTCCAAATTTGGTTCCAATCCATATTTGCACACTTGGTCCTCTAAGGTTTGACATATATTTTATTTGGTCTTTAGTCATATTTTTGTCTTTTTTCCTCTTTTAGCTATCTTATTTGCTGCCCAAGTCCTTCAAAATTTGTTGTGCAAATATTGTGATTGCAAGTGTACAATATCGTACAAAAGTAATAAAGTTGACATATTGAGTCCGGATTATCGTTCCCACGAAGACTATCTTATTTAGATACTAGTTAAATTAATCGTAATGCTAATTTATTTAAAACAATTTGAATTGAGTTGATTTGAAAGATTTAAACTAGGATTATGAATGTAAGGAAATAATATAGGAATGTATGTAAAAGCAAACAACAAGAATTTAGAAAAGAATGATTATTAAAGAGCTTGGACAAACGAATTCATCTAGTTGTCTTCTCTAATTCCGCTTCGTAAGATTTGTTCCTAAAGTTGTATTCGGATTCGAATTCAAGAATTTAACCTAATTTACCTCTCTCGAGTTCAAATTAGTCATATCTAATTAAGTCAACTTAGGCAGTCAGAATGGTTCTTAATTAGATGCATTATTCTCCTAAGAATTCAATTAAGACTGCAGCAATAATAAAAGTGTATCTCTACCTTTTATCTAATTGTCAGATTTTACTACGTGGTCTAGATTAATAATTTACTTCTCAGTTCATTACAATCTACGAGATCAATGAAATAATGGCCAGTTATTCCAAGCATTAAGAGAAGAACCAAAATCAAATACTTAAACAATTTATAAATCAAAACTTAAGATTCGAAATTAAAGAATTAAAACTAGGCTACATCGTTCATCCAAACTATGAATTTAGCTATTCATGATTCGAGAGAAAGAAAATATTAGAAGATTTGAATACATAACTAGGTTCTGAAGAAAAGATGAAAATATGTTTATTATCTTGCACCAAGATATCTTGATCTTCACGTTCTAATCTTCTTGATCTTGGTTGTTCTTCGTTTTCTTCGCCGTTATTTTCTCCGTCTTCTCTTGTGTTCTCCCTAGAATTCACCTCCCTTCTTTTGATATAGGTTAGGTCTTTATATAGTGTTTTACTAATTTTAGAACTCATGTATGTGAAAAGACGAAAAAAGCCCTGACTGTAATTAAAAATAAGCCAAAAATCACCAGACGCGATTTCCGCGTGTTACCACGGTCAACTGCGGTTTGACCACGGCAAACAGAAAATATATTCCAAATTTGGTTCCAATCCATATTTGCACACTTGGTCCTCCAAGGTTTGACATGTATTTTATTTGGTCCTTGGTCATATTTTTGTCATTTTTCCTTTTTTAGCTATCTTATTTGCTGTCCAAGACCTTCAAATTTAAATTTGTCCTCTTTAGTCCTCTAATTTCTTCTTTTATTTCAATTTAGTCCTCTTTTATTTGCAACTCAAGTCCTTCAACTTTTGAATATTTGCAAGTTGATCCCCATATCCAAGTTTTCATACGCTCTTAGTCTATTTTCTCCTATTTTACTTTGTTTTTCTCTAATTCCATCTGATCTCAGGATTTTGACCTAAAATAATTAAATAGACATATAATTAAGTAGAAAAATACTTGAGAGTATTTACAATTGTCCACTTTTGACAAATCCAAATAAGTATAAAACTACACTTATCAATGGCTTGGTAGATTCACTAAACAATGTGTATAGTATAATGAAAATGGCGAATGAATTATGGAAGTCTCTAGACCGAAATTATAAAACCAATGATGCAGGGGCTAAGAAATTTATTGTCGGCCGCTTCCTGAATTATAAAATGGTGGACTCAAAAACTATAATTAGTCAAGTACAAGAACTTCAAGTAATCTTGCATGAGATTCATGCCGAGTGAATGATTTTGAGTGAAACTTTCCAAGTGACAGCAATGATTGAAAAGCTGCATCCGATTTGAAAAGATTTCAAGAATTACCTGAAGCACAACGAAAGGAAATAAATATTAAAAAACTGGTTGTCAGACTTCGAATTGAAGAAGACAACAAAAATTTTGAAAAGAAAGGGTTCAATCCTCCAATGGCCAAAGCAAATGTTGTGGAGCATGGTCAAAACTCTAAGACAAACAAGAGCAAGTTTGGACTGTATGGGAAAGGGACAAAATTGGGTCCAAAAAAGGGAGTTTCCAAAAAGAAATTTCCAAAGAAATGCTACAATTGTGACAAAGTAGGTCATAAATCTTTGGAGTGCAGATTGCCAAGAAGAAACAATAAGAAAGAAGCAAATGTTGTTGATGACATCACACACGATGTGTCTGAAATGAACATCGCTGTAGTCATTTCTAAAGTGAATCTGGTAGGATCAAATCCAAGAGAATGGTAGATTGATACTGGTGCTACCCAACATGTTTGCTCGGATAAAGAGCTATTCAATTTTTTTGAAACAACTGAGAATGGAGAGAAGTTGTTTATGAAAAATTCAGCTACATTTGAAATCAAAGGCCAAGGCAAAGTGGTTTTGAAGATGATATCTGGGAAAGAGCAGACTCTTAACAATGTACTTTTTATGTCGAAATCTGCAAGAACCTAGTGTCCGGTCGTCGTCTTGAACAAGCATGGTTTTCGTATGGTGTTTGAGTCGAGATAGTCATTTTGTCTAAAGAGTGGAATGTTTGTTGGAAAATGTTATGTGTTTGATGGGCTTTTTAAGCTCAATGTAATGATGATTAAGTCAAAAAATAATAAAGTGAATAATTCTTCTGCTTACTTGCTTGAGTCTTCTAATTTGTGGCATGGTGACTAGGACATGTTAATTATGATACTTTGCGTAAATTAATTAATATGAATTCTATACCTTCATTCCATATTGATTCTAAACATAAGTGTGAAACGTGTGTTGAGGCAAAATTGACAAGGTCATCATTTCAAACTATTGAAAGAAGAATTGAACCACTTGATCTTATTCACACTGACGTGTGTGATTTAAAATCTGTACAAACAAGGGGTGGCAATAAGTACTTCATCACTTTTGTTGATGATAGGACAAAATATTGTTATGTCTATCTACTTAAAAGTGAGGACGAAGCTATAGAGAAATTTGTTCTTTATAATAATGAAGTTGAGAATCAACTCAACAAGAAAATTAAGGTGTTGAGAAGTGATTGAGGTGGTGAATATGAATCACCATTTACTGAATTATGTGCACAAAGCGGAATCACACATGAAACTACATCACCTTATTCACCTCAACAAAATGGTGTTGCTGAACGAAAAAAACGTACCTTAAAAGAAATGATGAATGCAATGCTATTAAGTTCTGGGTTACCTTAGAACATGTGGAAAGAAGTTGTTTTATCAGCTAATTACTTTTTAAATATGGTGCCCCGAAAGAAAGAAGAGAAGACCCCATACGAGTTGTGGGAAGGAAGGAAGCCTTCCTATAAATACTTGCGAGTGTGGGGGTATCTAGCCAAAGTAGCTATACCTACACCTAATAAGGTTAAAATAGGTCCAAAACCAGTTGATTGTATTTTTATTGGCTATGCACATAATAGTAGTGCTTATCGATTTCTTGTGTATGAATCTAAAATTTCAGATATACACAAAAATACGATAAGAATTGAAAAATGCTTCATTTTTTGAACATATATTTCTGTACAAATCTATAGAGGAAGCAAGCTCCTCTAAACGGACACATGAAACAACGGACCAAGAAGAACGACCAGAAGAAGAAGATGAGGTTGAACCAAGACGTAGCAAAAGAGCTAGAACTGAAAAATCTTTTGGTCCAAATTTTCTCGACTTATATGCTAGAAAGTGAAACTCAAAGCTTTAAAGAAGCCGTGAACTCTTCTGAAGGACCTCAATAGAAAGAGGCAATTAAAAGTGAGATAGATTCTATTCTGCGAAACCATACATGGGAGCTAATGGATCTTCCTCCAAGATGCAAACCACTAGGCTACAAATAGATTTTCAAGAAGAAAATGAAAGCAGATGGAACAATCAAAAAGTACAAGGCCAGGCTTGTTAAAAAGGATATGAGACAACAAGAAGGCCTTGATTACTTGATACATATTCTCCGAAGCTTGAGAATAACATCCATCGAGGATGATACTTGCAATTGCGACTTTGCAAAATCTCAAAGTACATCAAATAGATGTGAAAATCGCTTTTTAAATGGAGATTTTGATGAAGAAATCTACATTGAACAACAACGATGGTTTTTCTCGCTCGTGGCAAGAAAACAAAGTCTCAGAATTGGTGAAATCATTGTATGGCTTGAAACAAGCTCCAAAACAATGGCATGAAAAGTTTGATCATGTCATGATGGAATGTGGATTTAAAATTAATGAGTGCGACAAATGCGTTTATATCAAAGACACTGAAAATGGTTGTCATTTTATGTCTTTACGTTGATGACGTGCTTATTGTTGGAAGCAACGATAAGATGATTAAATCTACTAAAGACATGTTAACTTCAAGATTTGACATGAAAGATATGGGCTTAGCGGATGTGATACTTGGAATTAAAATTTCAAGAACATTAGAGAGAATTTTTCTAAGTCAATCACACTATGTGGACAAAAATTCGGACAAATTTAAAAGGATGATTACGACATGACTAGAACAGTGATAGATACCAGTCACATCTATCAAAGAACAGAGGTGAGAGTATCTCTCAAGTAGAATACTCTAGAATTATCAAAAGTCTGATATACTTGATGAGTTGTACAAGACCAGACATAGCCTACACAGTTAGCAAACTGAGTAGATACACGAGTAATCCAAGAGCTGACCACTGGAAAGGAATAATAAGAATACTAAGATATTTGAGATATACTCGTGATTATGGGCTGCATTATACCAGATATCTGGCAGTTATTGAAGGATACGGTGACGCTAACTGGATATCTAATATAAAAAACTCAAAGTCTACAAGTAGATTTGTGTTCATACTAGAAGGTGCAACTATATCATGGAAATCTTCTAAACACGGTTATAGCGGATCCACTATCGAATTTGAGTTTATAGCCTTGGACAAGTGTGGTGAAGAAGTCGAGTGGTTATGTCACTTCCTAGAGGAGTAACGTGTATAATGGTAAGTCTAGACACATACGTCGTAGACATTATACCATAAGACAATTACTCTCAACTGAATTTATCTCTATTGACTATGTAAAGTCAAAGGATAATATTGCGGATCTGCTAACTAAAGGTTTGAATAGAGAGTTAGTTGGAAAGTCGTCGAAAGGAATGAGACTTAATCCTTTGTAAGAATAAGTTAATACAATGGAAACCCAACCTAGTTGACTAGAGATCCCAAGATCTAGGTTCAAAGGGATAACCTAATTGTGAATACTTAATCAGATCACTGTGGGGGTTCTCTCATATCCATTTCTATGATGAAACAGTGATACCCGTAGAGGAAATGATAAGCAATAGGCTTTTAATGATTCTTACACGTGGAGTAGAGTGAGCTACTTTTAATTAAGAAATCACCTATGTGAGAGAGAAGTAGGGCCCCTTCTAAGAAAATTGTGTGAGACGCAATTCTTAAAAACTCTCGTAGAACCAGGCATATGTTCACGGCCATAAATGAACATAACAATGAGAACTGAACTATGTCAAGAAGTATTATGTGTGAGATATATCATTGTTTACACAAAAGTAGAACAATTCAAGAACATCGCGTCTACTGGTTAACTAGTAAAATAAATATACTTTCACAAAGGAAGGTTCAAAGGATAACATCTACCTATCCTATGCAAGATTCGAACGTTGAACTTTATCATCAAGTCTTCCGTGTCTCTGTTAATTTCTATTCATATGAGGAATTGTTAGAAAATAAGTAATTTTAGGTAAATGAAAAATTAAAGCTCATCATTTTTTTTTTTGAGACCTTCAAACTTCTCAACTTTTTTCATGTGTTGTTAATAGATATTTAGTGGTGGGTTAATGAGTATAACTCATGTAACTTACCTGTTAATGGTAGAATTGAAATTGAAAAGTCACTCAAGAGCCTATATAAACAGGTCCCAAGTTCCTCAATCAACACATCAAAAATTCAACATTTTCTCTCATCATTTCGCTTTGTTCCAGTTTTTTTTCTCATGGTGATATTGTTACGGCATTAGGTCGGATTCATTTGGTACAACCAGTTCTTCCGTTGTATCCTGGGAAACAGTCGTTCATAACCTAGGGGACAAATCTATTTTAAGGAAATTGTACACGTACATGCCTCATTTTGCTTTTCTTGGTCTTTCTTTATTCAATTTGTATTCTGCAGTTATACTATACCATTTGTTTACTATTTTTTTTATTATAGTATGTTGTTTAACGTTTTTCAATTGATGTATAGATAACAATTATTTTATAGAGGTTTTAGTGTGAACAATTTGGGGGATGACAAACGCCCTTTTTTGCTTTTGTTTTTGAAAAGTCGTGGTATCAAAATCATATGTATTAATCATAATCTTTGCCGAATAAAGAAGAAATTGGAGTAGAATTAGACATGTGAAGCATGGTGGAGTTGATTCAAGTCGAGTAATGTATATCAGATATTTTATATCATTGGAATCATAAGAGGAGGAATTCAGGTTTTTATTTAAGTTTTAATAAAAAGTTGTTAATTTTTTTTATAAATCAGGTCAACATAATCAGACATCATATGATATTGTCCTCAATTGAAGATGAATGGCCAGAATCGAAATTGAATGGTCTGATTGCACCAAATTAAAGATAAGTGACTGTATCTCAAAGAAAATGGAAATTAGATGACATGAATGCACCAAATTAAAGATGAGTGACCTACACGTAACTCCACTTAAAGTTGGATGACCTGTAGTGCACTTAACCTCATTTCATTTTCAATATTGTGTTTATCAAAATTAAACTTTTTATTAAACACGACCAAAATTGATTCAAAGTTTTGACTAGAAAAATGAAGAATAAGAAATACAACCTTTGAACCGCATTGTTTGGTCTTATGATACAAGTCCAAAGCTAACATATAATAAATTTGACAATACAAAATAAATAAATAAATGATTTCTAATTAAAAAAAATCAACAAATAATTCCCTATAGCCTTTACAAGGGACATCTTGAACACAAATTATAACAGTGGAAGGAGAAAAGAAAAGCATCATCAATAGACTAAGTGCATGTTTATAACATAATAATTAATACAAGACAAATCAGACACTACAATGAACAAATTTTTTTTATTATTATTATTTTTAATAGTAACTAGTGCTGTACAATCTTTTACCAATGGCATATCGGCGCCACTGAAGAGATGACGAGAAATGAAAGAATGTAAAAAAAAAAAAAAAAAAAAAAAACCACAAAAAACGAAAAACACATAAGAGGAGAACGAATTATTACTCCTATTACTGCCTCAGGATGCTTTACTAGACGAAAAAAAAGAAGAAAAAAAATCTTGTCTACGTGTTAATCCAATTGTACTCCCTTCCTATATCATAGTATAATCCGAGAGCACTTTGTCTTCCCCATTTCACCAAGTTGTTGAGAAATTCCATCACCTGCATGTGTTATTACAGGACATGTTATTTTTCAAAGGTTCAGAATCCTCTTCAAAACCAGAAGCAAAATGAAATTTTCCACAAAATTTTAGTACCTCTGATGGATCCCTGAGAGAGTAAAATGCATTGCTTTCCTTTGGCATAGAAGAAACTAAGATACCGTAACCTCGATTACCCTCTCTTAAAACCTGTAACACATTCAGTCAGTTAGATTTATATGATTAATTATGCAATGACTGTGTTTGGTGGGAGGATTGGATTAAGAAACGGAAAAGAAAAAAAAAAAAAAAAAAAGTTTAAAATCTTGTTTTTATACTATCGAGTCCAGTCCATAACTGCACACCAAAAGCACATAAAGTTCTCTTGATATGTTAGACATTTACCTTGAATGCATCTTCATCAGTGCGATCATCTCCAACGTATATGGGGAGAACATCGTCACAATCAACTAATCCTACAGTAGTACACACATTATCTCCATTAGATAACTTTTCAAGGAAAAGACCAAACATTTAACACATATTAGAAACTGCTTGTTTGTGACAAGGCCAATATTTTACTTACCAAGTGATTCAAGCAGAAACTCGACTGCCTTACCCTTGTCCCAGTCGAGCACTGGTCGAATTTCTAAAACCTAAATGAGAAGGTAGAAAATGGAAAAAGTGAAAAGCACGAACTTGTGAGTTAAGATATACAGCAGTTTTTAAGCCGTCTTAGGAGCAATACCTTTCGACCATGTGTCAGCCGCAGTCGGGGATAGTTTTTCAAAATTTCTTCGACGTATTGACCGACCACTGTCCAACTCTGTGATTGTTTAAGGCAAGCAACCAAAGTGGAGCACACTTTAATCAGAAAAGACAATTACAAAAAAGCATTTCATCAGACATATAATACCAAGAAACCAGATAACACACCTTCTCATCTACATTACGGTAGTGTACAGAAACACAGAATTTGTTGTTCTCAACTTCTGCACCAGCTACACCTTTCGTAGTTTCGACCAAGGATCTAAAAACCTGATTTGGGCATGAGTAAAAACCTTCAGGAAAATTATATTTCTTCCAAGACAATATAAATGTACGGTGACATTTACATACCTCGTCGATCATAGGCAAGAATTCACTAGCAGGCTGGAACAAATTAACCCCCTTGCCCTATGTAACCCCACAAGTAAAACAGATTAAATCTATCTGGACAAAATAACTGAGATAATAGATTCCTGCAAGAAAGGTGTCTCATATAATTACCTGCTTGTCTGATGACCTAATACAATTTACATAGTCGTTGGAAATGGACCGAACAGGGCCCATAATGTCCATCCCATGACTTCCAGCATAGTAAAGTTCACTCAGTCCTACAAACTCATGAACCTGGAAAAATGGAATATGAGAAGAAAAAGAAAATGTTCAATATACATCGATGCGAAAAGTCAACAGATAAGTTGAAGCAATGATATTAACACATTAAGAATCAAACACAAGTAAATCAATCACCTTATCACGGCTTCTCCCACTAATTATTGCCGTTGGAAAATATTTTGCTGCATTTTTACAGCAGCACGCATCTGTAAACAAGTTATGCAGTTTCAGAAAAACTCAAAGGAAGGGGACAAAGGACATTTTGTAATAAATGCATTCCCCATGCCTAAAAAAAGCCGTGTGAATAGAATCTTACTGCATTTGACATGAATGCATGATCTGGGTTGTCTACAATAGGGGATAAGGTCCCGTCATAGTCCAAGAACAATGCTATTCGCTTTCCTCTTGCAACATTTTCTATTTGCTCAAACGATGCAAGTGCTGATGGATATTTTATCTGCAGAAGCAAAGAGGACAGAAAACTCTTGCCTCATCTAAAATCAAAGCTAACTTCAGGAAAATGTAAAATGGGAGGAGGAAGATTACCATCCAATTGCAGTAAGCAACATCACCATCACTTAATGTTAACTCCATGCTGGAATCTTTAGTTAATTTGGTGTGAGTCGGAGATGATGATTTCATGGCATCCAACAAGCTTGACCGAACATCATCAAGTATTCCAGGCCTTCTCCTCGGGATTGTAAGGAAGAGAGCGAGAAAAACTGAACCATTGGGCGAGTATGGAAGAAGAGATGAATGGATGCCCATTCTCGAGTTATTCATCGAAGCAGAATCAGTAAGAACAGGCGATGTATGATTTGGTTTCAGATCCATTCTGATATATTAACCAACATACAAATTTAAGTACTGTTTCAGCCGGTAAAATCAGCTCTTTAGTCAAATAAAACCACCTCTTAAGAGTAATTTTATCAATGCTGTCTACAAAGCTGTCCACCAATCACAAGAACCTGAAGAATAACAATCATAAGAAGATGTTAGCGATTGGAGAAAGGAAATTGAAAACCAAAACTGTCATCGGAATCCAAGTCAAAATCTTATTTGTACATCCTCTCTTCCTCTTAACTAAAGTGTTAAGAGACATGATGACTGTAATGCATTTTGTATAGATTTTCCTCCCACCAATTAAGGTAGTTTAAAAATGCCACTCTTTGAGTTCAATGTGCACAAGGTACACGTGGTGTAATCTTGGCTGCTAACAAAAATATGTCAGCTTAATTTAATATATAATGCTAAACATTCCTCAAAATAGCACGAATCAAAGAAAGAGAGGTGAAGAGCTAAATTAATAGAACAAGAAAATAGAAAAGATCTGAGATCTAACGAGAAATGACTAAAGGGATCTCCTTGAGAGTCTAATGGACAGAAGGCGCAAATAACCATCAAAAAGAGCAATTTAGAGGAAATATGTAAGGTTACAAATCATCTCGGCATTACTTGCTCATCAATGGGGTTTATTTAAGGTTTCTATGATGGGTAGAACTGATATTATTAATCCTTTGACAGCCCTCAGAAGAATGAAGTGTGCGTTTTGAATGGTCTAAACCAGAGATGAAGATTACTGTCCATAATTGGCAACAAATGTTGTCTACAGAAGATGATTGGCATCTGAAAAGAGGGCAGACGCAATAATTAATGTCTAATTTCTTGTCCAGTGACTAGAGTACCATCACTGGTTTCTCAAGAAGGCAGATATAAAACTCCATCGAATTACAATATTGGAAGCAAAATATTAAAGCAATAAACATATGAACCTGTGGATTTAGACATTCATGAGTGATTATTCAGACAGAATCCAGGGGCCTAAAGATTGGTTCACATTACTGATATTTAACAAGGAAAACCTTGGTACCCAGTCGCTTTAATCAGTTTTCCTAGCCAACAAAAAACATAGCGGAAACAATGCCATATGCAACCACATAAACTGGTCCTACACAGTAGCATGGGAACATTAAACATAGGGACCAAGCACATTAAAATTGAGAATGCAACAAAACCATGATATTCGGAACAGAGACGAAAAAATTCAGGAGTCCCCACACTGTTGTTGCTAATTGCTATAACATAATCTGATGTGACCAATGGATCTATAAATGCTTAAAATAACAAAATTTTCCATTGAACCTTCTTATCTTTTTCTCATTTGACCAATGGATATAAATGCTTAAAATAACAAAATTTTCCATTGAACCTTCTTATCTTTTCCTCATTTGACCCGGTACTAGTAAAATAATGCCTTACAATATTTGTACGATGAGTAACAATTTTTTATGGATTAAAACTACGAAAGCGATTTAAGAGTAATATAGACAAGATGTTGTCCCATACATGTTGTTGTACAGTGAATCAGCTGGAAAATAATAGACTTGAAAAGGACAAAATATAAACATGGAGGTGAAAGCAAATATGAACAGGTTATACAAATACAGCTCATTGGCAAAGAAATTAGAATGAAAGTTCCATTTCTGTCTTGCCGTTGGGAGAAAAACCAAGATCACGAAATTATCATATAATATCCAACTCAGAGTTAGAAAAATACAGCAGAAATATAATATAAATCTGAACACGTGCAATACATAAATGGAATAACAATGTCAATTTGGCCAAAAATAATGCCTGAATTCAATTCCAACATTAGAATTAAAAATAAAAAAAAAAATCTCCATTACTTTGAGAATTCCAAAAAAAAAATGTCATTTTTAGGCCCCCCAAATGAACACAAGAACTGAATTTCTGTAGAAGACAGAGGAACCAGACCAGAGGTATAATTAAATTAAAATTGGAACTTTGCAAGTTTCTTATTCAATATAAGGAACCATTAAATTAGAAACTGAGATTTTTTTCTATCAAAAGAATCACGAAAAGATCTTCAAAATATACATTAAATGAAAAAAAATCATATATACAACAGCAAGCTTAAGTGCTTAACAGTCCTTTATTAAAAACAAAAGAAAAATAAATAAATCACAATAGCAATGACATAAAATGCAATACGCCCATAAAACACAAATATAATTACACGTCCCTATGTATGCATGAATACAAACGTAGCTGATTTTCTTGAGCCCAAATCGAAAAACGCAATAAGTTTATCAAAGATTTTTGCAAATGCAGATTTACAGCCTTCAAGAAAAGAAAAGAAAAAGAACACCGTAAACAAAGTCGAGGCTCAAATAACAAAATTCCAAACAAGAAAAGGAAATAAAAGTCACCTTTCTTGAAACCCTAACAAGAAAATGCTGGCAGAGAACGTGGAAAATATGAACAATATATAAATACAAAGAAAGTGTATGTATAGGTCGCAGGAGAGGAAAAAAAAAGAGGGTTAAGGAAGAGGAGAGAGGTATATATAGAGAAATAGAGACGTGTTTGGAAGGTCAGAGGAGGAAAAAGATTACAGGGTAGTTGAAACCGGATACCGATTCCTTGTGGAAAATTTCAACCTCATAACGAGATTTGACTACACTTTAAATGACTTTTGCATCTATTAATTAACTGGGTACCTGCCAATAATATTAAGAGGAAATTTCTTAGAAGGATCAATTAATGTTAAAAAGTCAAATACTTGTATCTTCTTTTTTCCCCCCCCTAAGAAATACTATTTTTTAGTCATAGCTAATCACATGTTTAGTAGTGCTGTTTTAAGTGCTAAAATTATAAATTATTAGTGAATCCATGAATAAAAAGTAGGTTGTAAATTATGAGTCTTACGAAATATGTAGATAGAAAATATATTTGATTAACTGAAATTATAATATAAGCAGTTCTAAACATGTGCTAAATAATCGAGACTATTTTGAAAAAATAAATAAATATAGAATCAATTTTTAGAGATCGATCCAATAATTCTTATGTTTATGACAATAGAGATAGTGAAAACGAAACAACATATGTATATGAAGATTTATTTTAGTCGGTTTGATTCTATACTCGGTTCAATGACTAATAAAAATTAAAGCATCACATCGGAAGACAATTTTTAAATTAACGTAAAAATAAAGACTTTTGAATTATGACACTTCTATTGTTGAAATAATTATTTTACATAAATTATTGAATTGTTCTTTAAATTAAAATGTATACCTGCGTTAGAATTATTGAGATGATATTAACCTAATTTCTTGAATATTCAAATATTTTAGTTTTGCTAAATTAACTAATTTTATCAATTATAGAGAAATGTGTACTTTTTGTTCTCAATTTTTTTATTTATTATTAGTCTACCCTTAACTTTTTTTTTTAAACATCAGACATCCTCAATATTTCATTTAATGTAAATCACGTCCGAACAGATAAATGCGGATTTGTCATTATTTTAAATAAAAAAATAAAGAAAAACTAAAAACAATAAAATAAATCCAATAATTTTTCAAAAAATATAAATTATCTTATTGGCCACGGCCACTCCCACCCCCACAGTCATAACATTCACCTCTACACCACCATCATCGCCGCCGCCGCAGCCACATATTTTCAAAAAGTGCAAATTTTCATTTTTAAAAGTAAAAATAATAGATATTAGTAATATGTTATTTGGAGAAAAAGTCATTTGCAAAAGAAAAGCTTTTTCAATTTGAATTGTAAGAATTTTTCACTACCTCTATCTGGCTACATTGTTGTCAAGCTTAAATTTAAGCGCTGGCATTGTGAATTCAAACTCAGAAAATGGGATTTTAGAGTCGGCGAAGGAGACCCCAAAATGGTCGTGTGGAAGAGGTGATGGGATGGAGTTGATGGATGTGGTAAAATGAGTTGGTAGGTGAGTAGAAGATACTTTATATTTTTTGGAAAGTTATTTTGTTTTGCAATTTTGTTTTATTTTTTTTTTTTGTTGTTTTAGCTTTTTTATTTATTTATTTAAATATGATGAAAAATCTATCATTATATGTCAATAGGAACGTAATTTATAATTAAGTAAAAGATTGGAGATATTTGATGCTAAAAAAAAGATTAAGAGTAAATTAATAATAATTAGTAAATGTTGTAGACGAAAACTGTAATTT
The DNA here is from genome assembly GCA_023638005.1 of Forsythia suspensa. Taxonomy (NCBI): domain Eukaryota; kingdom Viridiplantae; phylum Streptophyta; class Magnoliopsida; order Lamiales; family Oleaceae; genus Forsythia; species Forsythia suspensa. Next base: position 56,306,221 of record CM042674.1, on the reverse strand, counting down.
TTTTTAAATTATATGTGAATTTATTTAATAAAAATATTTTTAAAAATTTTGGTAAAATAAATAGTAAGTTATTAAAAGTCTATTATAAAAAATTAAAATTCTAGAAAGTCTATTTTATTTAAATTTGGTGATGTAAAGTCTATTTTATTTATGAGTGAGGTCAGGTTATTTAATTAACTATTTATTTAACTATAAAAGAACAGAAATCTTTTGAGTCAGAGACACGTGGATGGCGACTTTTTCCACAGAATGCGCGTCATTTTACGTGTAAGCGGTGTCAGATATGACGTGGCCACCTATGTGTGGGACCGCGTTTTCTCCTCGCCTTTCAGGCCAGCTGGATTTTCGTAGTTGGTGACTATTATGCCCAATTTACTCTACTGTGAGTCTGTGACCATAGCAGCCACCTGCCACCCTATCTAGCCCACATAGGCCCATTAAATATTGTTTGCCGCATAATAAGATTATTTTTAAAATGTTTATAAATTGTAAAATATAAGTAGTAAATTATAGATTCTATAAAATATGAATAAAAATATATTTAATTAATTAAATTGTAATTTAAACTCAACCAAACAAATTGATTGATGGGAAGAAGTGGTAGGAGCGGATTTTCTTTTGTTAAGGGAAAGTCTCGAAGAAGATTTAAAAATCCATGTCGATAGCTTTCTGGTCGAGACGGATTAGAATCGAATGATGTCTGCAGTGTAGAAAGAGGGCGCGAGAGAGAAAGCCAACAAAGCTAACCCCCAAGACAGACACCCACAATATTTCAGTGAAAATCTGACCCACACGAAAATCGAACTTGCGTTGCTGGAGAATTTCTCTCCACATCACCTCAGACTTTATCAACTCACCTATGCCCCTAGGGGCGGTAGGAATGGGTTTTCTTTTATTATTAAAGTTGGTCTCTTCAAGTTTTTGTATGAACTCTAAGAAAGTCTCTCTCCATCTCTCGTGAATCCACAGGGAAACTTTTCCATTTGTTTTGCAAAAATGAGGGAGAATCCTCTAGTTTCGTCTCGATTAATTAAATTAGTGTCTATTTATTCACCTTATAAGAATCAAATTGTATATTAATTAATTTCTCTGTTTCCAAAAAATAGACTTATTTCTATTTTCACACAGATTAAAAAATATAGTTATTATAATTTGAACAATAAATTTTATTTATATTTTTCATAATATACTCTTACAAATAATATAATAATAATTAATACTTTGTTGATAACAAAGTACATTAAATATGAGCATATTAGGAAACTAATAAATCAACTATACTCTCAACAGAGAAAGTAATCTATAATTTGGGACGAGTAAAAAAGAAACAAACCTATTTTTTGGGACAGATAAAATATTAGTTTACATTAATTTTGCCCTATTAGAATAAATTTGTAAGAAAAATAGCACCCCGCATTTCAAGAAGCAAAAAATTTAAGTGCAAATTTATTTTTGATGTCCCCTCCTTTCATGTTTGCTTTATGATATTTTCTAATATCGATTAAATATATCATTTCTTTGGAGTCAATATTCACGTGCAACAAACAAGATAACCTAACACAAATCAAAAGAATCTAGTTTCTAGAAGAAACACAAACCCTACAAAAAGGTACAAGTTAGGTAGATTACATTGACAATTCTTATTTTGTCAGTCTTGTAATAATATTATTTTTATTTAACTTTATTTATAAATATTGTCTCTATTTTTTATTAATTCATATAGATAGTTTTAAATAATTTTTGACAATTTTACTTTTAATTTAAATAAATTAAAATAGCAAAAAATAGATTAGTAAAAAAATTGTAGTTAAGGTAACTTTTTTAAAAGTGTAAAATGGTTTATTTACATTATATTATTTAAAACAATTAAAAAAAGACAAAAAAATTCATCTTCTTTTCCACCTTCACCCCTGTGGCCAAATCGAGGGGAGGGGGAATTTCTCCCCCCCAAATTCAAACCAAAACTCGACGAAGTTTGAGTTTGATTTAGCAAGAAATGTCTCTTCACACAAAATTCATTAAACATTCAAAAACTACAAAGATTATCATCTGGGTACACACACTGACACACTTACGCGTGAAAGATGGAGCTTTCTCGTAAAATATCATCTAGGTTCTCTTAATTATATGGCTAGAAGGAAAAGAAATAAATTTAAATTGTAAGTTCATTATTTTTCTCCATTAATTCAATTCAAGAGTTGCTATCTTCGAATATTTCTTATGTTATCAATTTGCCTTAAAAATCGAAAATCTCATTTCATAACTGAGTTTAAATCTACCCTCCCGATTTGGTCACACGGGGGTGGGCGAGGTTGGAGAAGATAATGAATTTTTTTATAATTATTTTAAATAATAGAATGTAAAGAGACTATTTTACATTTTTGAAAAAGTTAAGACCCAACTGTAATTTTTCATTAAGTTTTCTATTTCTTGTTATTTTAATTTATTTAAGCTAAGGGCAAAATTGTCAAAAAAATATATATTTGAGAACTATCCGTGCGAATTAATGAAAGAATGTGGACGATATCTGCGAATAAAATTGAATGAGGATGGTATTGTTACAAAGTTGAAAGAATTGAGACTATGAGTATAATTTACCCTAAAAGTTATTGTTATTGCTTGTTTTATAGAATGTGTGGATCATAAATGAATAGCAGTGCTATCAGAACTGACCGGTTCAATTGATAAAGCTGGAAAACATGCCAAAAATTAGGCTAGTTATGTAGAAAAATCATCTATTTAAAAATCCGTCCAAAAATTCAGTATACCGTCTGGATTTTGAGGAACTTGTTGAAACTGTTTCCAATTTTATCGCTTTTAAAAATTATTTTTCCATAATTAATTATAATGACCATTGAAATTCATCTTTCTCCTTGCACGAAATAGATTAAAAAAAAAAAATTACTTTTTAGCAAATTTTGTGATTTCCAAAACTTATTTTTCATCTTTAAATTTTTTTTTTTGTAATTTTTTTAAAAATCATCGGATCAACCCCTGTTCGATTTTTTGACCCTCTCACTCTTCCGGGTTGATGCTCGGGTTAGTTTTTAAAACATTGATGAATAATAAATTATAAGTCTTTACGAAATATGTAGATAAAATAAATATTTAAATAGATTGACTAATTTAAATTATAATTTAAGCATAGTCAAACATGATGTGATACCATGATATACACATTTTTAGTAGAACTCTATGTTTAAATTTATTGGTAATCCCTCCATGAAATGTATTAATTATTACAAGTCATTAATTACCTTCTTGATTTAGAATATGTTTGGTAAAAATTTTGTAGATTATAAGCAGTGTGTATTACAAAATGTGTAAATAAAAGTTGTGAGTCCTACGAAATGTGTGAATGAAAATGACAAAATTTATAAATACTTAGAAACACACACAAACATACTCTTAATAGGGAAATGCTACTTGTACAATTTTGTTTACACATCGATTATACGATCTGGCGATGTGGCATGAATGGTAAATAACCAATTTGCCCTTAACAAAATCATAAACTCTCTTTCAAGACAATAATATCGTTTGTGGAGAGAGAAAGTTCAAGCCTATTTCTCTGGCTATTTCTCCATTCGGGTGTGGTATCCGTTCGTGGAGAGAGAAAGTCACCGGCTATTTCTCCGGTTAATTCCGTGGTCTCCGACGAAATCACTCAACCACTTGCACAAGTAAGTTAAATTTTACGGGTTGAAAAAAAATCCGTCTTAATCGTCAAATCTTTGACATTATTAGGGTTTTTGATTATCTAGATTCTGACGAAATGAGGTAAAATTCCTTTGTAACAATTGGGTTAAAAAATGGTTGTTTATGAATAATTCGGTTTTGAAAGAGTTTGGTTCAAATAGTATGAATTTTCGAATATTTGAATATTTGTAATTTTGAAATAGGTATTTGATTTGCAGGTTAGGGTTCATTTATGTTCTTGAATATTTGTGTACTGAATAAATTGTGTTATGAAAAATTATGAATTAGGCTACTTCTTTCTTTCACAAATATGTAATATTTATGATGCCATAAATATTATATATTATACACAAATGTAGACCAAGAAATCTGTGGTATTATTTTACGTATCTTGTTGGTAATTTATGTACATTTGTGAATGAAACAGCAAATATATGATAGAAAAGAATAAATGAATCATCAGCTGATTGCAGACGGCAGTCAGTCACACTTGTGGGAATATCGGAATAAACATCGATGTCCGGTATGTGGAGAGGGTTTTGAAATGGATGGAGGTGGAGAAGAGAACGATTAACTTAGGGAGATTATTCTTTTGTTGTACTAGTAATTGTAGTTATTTCAAGTAAAGCGACGTGTCGCCAATTCAAAAATCTGCTCGATATGAAGGTGATTCAAGTGGATTATCTTCGGCTGCATCTGTGGATGACCCTGTTCAAACTGAAGATCTATTGCGTATATTCAAAATGTTTGCTCGGATATTCGAAGAAGAAGACGTGGAGATATCCTCAACGTAATAATTCAAAAGGGAAAAGATATTGCGAAGAGAACGGAAAAGAAAGGGCCCGATCGGAGATCATTGAATGCATTTTGTTATAGGAAGTCTCATTAATGGTAGTTTTGCAAACATGTATTTGAGCGGTATCTTGTAATTTAGTATGGACGTTTTGTTTAGTAATTACTTTGCCGAATGACCCGTTTAGTTCTATGTATGAAGTGCCTCACTTTGGAATTGTAGAATGAATTATGTCTCGTGAAGCAACTGAAATTTGAAATCTCGTGCAAAGAACTAAATTAAAAGTCCTTCCATCTTTGTATAATCTGCTTCATATGAAACTAGTACATGTCCATGCAGCTGTGTATAATCTGTCTACTATGCACTAACTTTCAGATTAAGTGATGTCAGCTCATAAGTTATCCATTCAATTTAAAAGCTGAAGAGAGAGTGATATAAATTGATGCAGAAACAGTTAAGATAATAGCCAGAGGAAGAAGAGAAAAATTGCTTTTCTTGTACAACTTGGCATTGTTTATTCGGACATCGATGTTTATAATATCCCCACCTTGCAAAGTAATCTATCTCCATCCATCTGTGTGTAATATCCCCACTTGGCATACTATTGTAGCTGAAATAATCAGTCGAAATCATGAAAAAAAATCATGAAAAAAAAAAATTTGATATTGGCCTGGGCGAATAAGGTGGGTGATCGCCCAGAATAAGCCTGGGTGATCATTCTGAAACCAGTTGAACAAAATGAAGTAACATTAGCTGAGTTCAAATTTAATTCATGCAATATCCACCACTCAATCCATTCAAAATGTTGTGAAGGAATACAAATTACATGCTAAAACCTATTAATAGTTTGACTATTACAATCCTCCATTAATCCGGGAGTTGCAGCTTCCACTGGTTGTCGATTCAATCCATACGCATGCAACAAGTTAACTGCAATTGAAGGGCTCCAAAGTTGATAGTTAGATCCATGCATCTGTGAACGAAACAAAAATATGTATGATTAATTGAATTTTTGCTTTGAATACATTTTTACAAATAAAAGTAACAACACTCCAAATTAGCATTACTTTAGGTGTGTGGAATTGAATAAAAAGAGGGGCAAGTGATTCTTTGGGATGGTTGAGTGAGAGCACCGATCTCTTCTCTATTCTTGTGGCTCGAGCCTTTGGACTTGCTTGATTTTGAATGCACTGTGTGTCTTATATAAGTGGACATGACAAAATGCTTTACAAAGTATATATTTGAAGGCATACCTTAGCTTTTCTTGAGATCGTTTCCAAATGGCTTTTTCTGCGTAATTTCTTAGGAGCTCCCTTAGTTTTCTTGTAAGTTAGATTGACAATGTTTCCGGTAGAATTATTTTCTGCTGCAATGTTATTAATTCCACATGTTTGTCTTGATTTCGATATAGACAAGTCATTTGATTGAAATTCGATCCACTCCATAATCTCCCGAGTTCGTTCTTCGTCATCTGCCACCAAATCTGTCACTTTTGCAAATGCAATACACATTTGAGCATACCTTAACTGTCTAGGAGTAGTAATCCAACCATCATAATTTATTTTTACCCTCGTGTGAAGTCTACTCACATCTCTCCTCCATATGCCTCAAGATATAAGTATCGAGAACTATTCTAACATCGTTGCGGATCAACACCGAGATATCATGTTTGCAAATTATTCCTCTAAACTCGAACAAATGACAACTACATACAAATTGAAGTTTCGCCCTTTGTAATGAAACCGAAAATTTTTTTTCACTCCCTCGTTGAAAATGATATCCTCTCGAACTTCATATTTCATTCCCAAAAAATCATCTTGAGAAGATATTACTTCGCAATACACTTTTGCAGAAAACTCTTCTTGAAATTTCGAACTTTGATATTGTGTATACTTCTTGAAATTACTTCTCCATGTCATATTTTGTTGCACATGGAACCATTTGTGAAAATGACCTAAAATCTGCTTGAAACTCCTTCTGCACTTTACTCCGCAATGCACGCTCATATTGTTCAACAAATTGCTTAAGTGATGTTTTTGCATGCACACAACCATCGAAAAATGCATTCATACTCTCACTACGTTGAGTAGTGGACATCCCTGCCCAAAAACTAGTTTTCAAGAAATATGGAACCCAACGACTTCTATCTTTATAAAGTCCATACAACCAATCATTCTCCTGCAATGTATACAATCGAATCATCTCACTCCAACCCTGTTCAAATTCTTCAGGACTTTGTGAATCATAAACTACAGCATGAATAGCAGAAAGTATAGAACCCTTATGATTGTGGTTACCAAATTTCCAAGGTAACTTCTTCAGTATATGCCATAAACACCATCCATACTTCGTATTAGGAAAAACAATTTGAATTGCATTTTGCATTGTCCTATCTTGATCCGTAATAATTCTATTGGGATGCTGGTCATCCATGTCCTAAATAGCCAAACAAAAGTCTCCGTATCTTTGTTAGAAACTAAACCACAGCCAAGCAATGTTGATTGTCCGTGATGATTCACTCCAACAAAATGGGCAAACGGCATGTCATACTTATTAGTCAAATATGTGGTATCAAAAGTAACTACATCACCGAATTCTTTATATGCCTGTCTACACCTATTATCTGTCCAAAATACGTTCTTCAATCAAGACTCTTCATCCAAATCCATACTAAAGTAAAAACCAGGACAATGTGATTGCATTTTGGAAAAGTAAGCTTGTATTGCAGCAGCATCGCCTTCCCCAAGTCTTAATCGCCTTACTTTGTCAATATAATTTCTACAATCCTTTTAGACACAAGTCATTTTCTCATACCCATCGGCTTCAACAACAAATGAGTTAAAACTTTTGTGCAATGGAATTCCACTATATCATCTACTTCAAGCTTCCGTTTCACATGTGCACTTAGTTCTCGATTGCATCGGTACAACCCGGATTTGAAGGACTAGTTTTATGATTATGTTCAAGATGGAGTGTGTTAATTTGCCATGTTCCACAAATCTCGAACTCATTGTCATCCTAGCTTTACATCCCTGTTTGAATAGTTGGTTGAGGGCTTTTAAAGATGTGCTTGTGGTACTAGTTCTTGACCTTCTCGACTACATATATACGCCACGCACCTTACAATCCCATTGTCACCTTTCCTTGAATTTCTTTTTTTAACCGGAAAACCTACATTATAAGCATACCTTTTATAAAATCCAAATACTTCATTCTCGTCTTTAAATTTCATCCCAACCTCAGGTACAATCAAACTACCTTCGCCTAAAATTTCATCATTCAATTTGTTTACATTTTCCCTTACCATTTCATTATCAGAATCTCCCAACATTTCAACATCCAAATTTACTGTCTCATCATCGGAATATGAAGCACGATTTTCTGGATAGAAATACGACATTACAAAAAATGAATAACAATTTAGCACATATATTAAATGCCCAATCGATTAACAAATATCGGTGCAGCAAAAATTTAAGTTATTATTTTTTCCTAAATAACCTACTGGATAAAAATACGACATTTGAAAATAGAACAACAATTTGTCACTCAAGACCCAATCGAAGAAGAAAATTCGAAGATGAAAAAAATTTGATTTCTCAGCTTCATGAAATAACATTTCGCATTGACAAACCAAAAAAAATGCACATACCTGTGTGAATCATCGAAGAGAAGAAAATAGATGATGGATTGTTAGCGTCGAAGACGAGAAAATACGCGTCCTTTTCGCCGGAGAAAGATGGAAAGAATATGCGTCCTTTTTGCCTCCTTTTTTGCCTCTGTTTTTTCTTCCCAGCAAAGTTCCCGCCTATGTGTATTTAGGATTATGGAAACTTTTTAAATCCAATATATCATGATATATTACAATATATAATCTCGCGATATTTTTATATTTCAAACCATTCATGCCACATTAGCAAACTATACACTAATCTGTAAACAAAATTGTACAAGTAGCATTCCCCCTCTTAATAACCATCATACATCACATCTTGATTGATAGTTACTGCGAATAATAGTCAATGACCCTAGGTCAATCTTCCTAGCTCTACACTTACGTGCTATGCTTGATTTTTATGTACTCTATCCGTCTCATAAAAATAGATTTATTTATATTTTTACACAGATTAAAAAAATTTAATTATTATGATTCGAACAATAAATTTTACTTATATTTTTCTTAATATAATACTTCTATATTAATATTAGTTATATTTAATTTGTTGATAACAAGGCACGTTATAAGAGTATATTAGAAAATTAATAAATTAACTATAGTATCAATAAAAAGAGTGGACTATAATTTAGAACGAGTGAATAAAAAAAATAAGTCTCAATATTCTCGATATGATCTAAAGTGCTTCGCTAAGCACTTCCTACGTTGACATAGGTGCTTCAACGGTACAACTGCAACCTAATGTTTGTGGTGGATAGTAATTTTTCAGTATTATTTCAAAATAGGTATATAATGATACAAATCATTAGAATTCAAATTCAGACGAAAAATAAAGAGCAATAGAACACTGATACATATATAGGATGGAAATTATAGTAAATGTTTATTTGCATGTGGTACTTTTTGAAAAATGACAAATTTTAAAAATAGGTTAAAAATGGTTATTTTAGACAAATATAACCCCAAAATATTATTTAAACTCCCACTATATTCCCTTCAAATCTAATTGAAAATCATATCTATCATTTCACTATAATCAAATTTTGTTCCAAGACCCACCGCCCGTGCCACCGTCTTCGCTCCACCGTTCGCCACTAGCTAACACATACTAAATAAGTTACTTTTTGATAGATTAATTTAGATTATAAAAGAACAAACGCTCAATAAATTTTGTGCAAGCTAGTTTGATTGTTTTTAGATATGAAAATATATTGAATATAATTGTTCAAAAATTGGGGAAGAATTTGGATTCGTGAATTAATATCCGTTGAAGAAGAAGAAAAATGTGGAAACAGAAAAACAAACGAAGCGGGTTGAACAACTGTCGCTCGACACCTCAAGTTGTCATTTGACGGCTTGAGGTTGTCAAATGACAATTTAATTGTTTTGGAGAAAAGAAGAAGGACAAAAAAAAAATTGGTCAACTATCATCCGACAATTTACCTTTTTTAAGCAACAGTTGAATGATGAAAAAAAATCAAACGACAGTTCAACTGTCTCTCGACAATAACATTTGTCACATTTAAACCAATTAATTAAAATGATTAATTAATATATAAACATTAGAACAATAATGTCATAATATTGTCAAAAAACATAACTTCAATATCTCAAAAATAAAAACTAGTAAATGGTAAACCTAAATCATAAAAGCTAGTAACTAATAGTAATGAAAAGGATCGATGCATCAAACAAGAATACCATCTAAATATCGTCATTTGAACTCGATGGTAGGTGGTGTGTCATTTATAAGTGTAAGATCTCTTTAGAATGCGGCCTAAAAGCTCTTTCACATTTTCAACTCTTCTCGAAGATCTTGAACTTGATCAGTAAGATAGCATTCTCGAAGAACAACGACACCATCTTCTAATCTCATTTTCTTTGACATGTGTTTATGCGGATCAAAGTAGCCAAATCTCTTACCATGCTTGATTACATATTCGATTCTCGTTAAAGGCATAGAATCTTGGTCCAGCTCTATCACGAATTTTCTTTGAAGCTCGAGCATTTGCTTCTATCAATATATGTAAAAGATAAATTAAATTAGTATTTGAAATTTCATATATTTGTTGTAACAAATAAATATACTTACATAACTTTTTACTTCTTACATTGTCCACCCTCTCGCTTACTACAATGCATTTCACGAAAAATTCAATGTGACACGAAGCTCTTTTGTTTCGGATCTCTCGGTATAAACAAACAAGATTAAAATTAATATATAAAATTTATATAATGATAACATTACTAATAACTTACCATTTCATGAGCATGTCTTGCAAAAGATTTTGACCCATGAACATTACACACACTCTATTAGCACGATTTTTTTGTTTACTTGGATCTTTTCAAACAAATATAAAAATTAGAAACCAATGTATCAACTTATTTCGAGATGATAGCACATTTTATATTCCACTAGCTTCTATAAGTACATAAAAAGTGAAGAGATTACACATGACATAAATTAACAAATAGGATAATCATGCAAAATTAGAAAGTCATAGTAAAATCCTCGGTTCAAATTTTTCCCAACCTGCTATTGCAATGTGTGTTAAACATACCCAAACATGCTCCTTGTGTGGAGAAATTGACAAACATGAAGTGTATGTCTAAAGAAACTCCATATAATTAAATTAAATCCATCAATCACTTGGGAAAAAATTTATATGTTGGAATATTCACTGTCATCCTTTTATGAATCGTAATTGGCTTTGGCTGCGAGTTCTTCTCCTATTATTCGCATGCACTCCGGCTAGCTCCAGAGTATAAGTTGACCTAGCTACCGTGTCCATTTCAGCCTGCAACAGTGACATAAATCACCTTTTCTCTTGAGATAGATAGACGTAATTTGCTTGAGGCAATAGGTTTACCATTTTTCATTCAAAGCTACCTTGCACACTAATATAGAGTCTATGACCTTTGACCTTGGCATGGGGCAATGCAACACCCATGCCTTTTTTCTTTTATAGTGGAACTTTTGGGGTTCTTAATTGATATAGTTTCTTGTCATGAAAATCATCTGGAGCTGCACAATGCATCAAGCATCAGTAATAGAGGTTAACATAACCATTGAATCTGGTGTGGAACAGTAACTTATGATCCTCTGGCAATCAAATAATCTCATTGCAAAAAACTCATTAGACTACACAATAAAACAGAAAAAGAATAACCCAAACAGAAAACAGAAAAAGAATAACCCGCCTATCTGTTTAGGTTCCACCACCCATGCCTTAGCTATTGCAATTGCCCATAATGACACTAGAGAGAAAGGACTTCTTTGGGAATCAATTGGCACAAGCATTCAAAATGGATTAAACATATGAGTTCTTATTATATTTTTTGGCTAATCTATTAATGCACCTATACTTTAATTGTAACATGTATTATAGTTTTCCACAGCAACTATAAAGGCACAAAGCCACGAGTTCGGATACGCTCTAATTTGGTTAGATGGAACCAGAAAACGGTACTAAAAATATGTTGTAACATTTTGTTGACAATCAGCTATCATTAGAAGTGAGTTATTCAACATTGGCTGGATATATTCTGGCTAATTTAATTTATAAATGCACTTAATTAGTGATTAATGTTGAGTAAGCGTAGCTTTAAATTCTGAAATTTTGCATAAACAATGTCTAGCAACTCATTTGGATATCTAGTTTCAGGTATGATTTGATTAAGAAACTAAAGAGCAACATTGATACTAACTAATAAGAATATATGATATTGGTCAAATCTGAACTTAATTCAACCTAAATCCTAGTCGAATCAGAAAGCTAAACACTCCTTTATTGTAATCTTGCGTCTCATTATCTCATACTCAAATATTTTTGACATGATCCTAAAACGTTACCAATTAGAGTGCATCAGAATTAGTGGTGGTTGTGTTTTTCAAAGCCATTGTATCCAATTATCCACTGGCAAAAAATTTGAATGCATTCAAATTATCGATAACAAATAAAATCTTGAACAAAGAGAGAGACAACAAATTATGTTGTAACAGAATAAATGGAGACAAAATTACATTGGAACACTAACCTTCATTGCATCACATCCAAAATGGTCACACAAAAAACCCAATCATCGTGCTCTACCACGGTTTCGGGTTTGCTTCTTTTGCAAGTCCAACATCTTCGTTACCACCCACACTTACGAAATATTTGTGTAATTTACATCGATACTCACTCCACATCTTCTTCATCGATGGTCTATAGAGTCTTGATCAATTTATTTGTCTCAAAATCAAATTTTTCCTTCAAAAAATAATGTATTAGAAAATAATTCACTTAGATACTTATTAATGAAAGAAAGATAAAATGAACTATACTTTTAAACGATCGATCATTGGTATCTTATAAGCATGGTCAATCTCTTTCCATTGCTTAGCGACAAGTGGTGCCATTGAACGAACAATGAATCCCATCTCATTAGCCCAACCGGATGCATTAGGCAGCAATCGTCCATTTAATGTGTTGAATTCAACTTTCAATTTATGCCCTAGGCGACAATTTTTTCAATTGCTTTCCTCCAGTAGGGGCCCCGTCCCTCTACGTTTACATAGTGGCCCTACAAGAAAATAATTTCAAATATTATCAAGATATCATGCTTACATAAATCATAATATTGTAAAATAAAATTCAAAAATAAATTCAAATGCAAACATTATATAAATTAAAATATAGTACGAAGGGTGTTCTCCAATGGTGTTCTAGAGACATCATCACCGACATTGATGGAGAAGCCATAGCAAATAAAAGCGCATAAATTTAAAAGCTATTTAACATATGTGCATAACTAACTTGTTTAATATTTGTATATAAGCGAAGCATGTGTATATAATTAACTTACATGTAATATATGGAAAAGTAAAGCATACAAGAACGATTCTTTAATTTATTCGAATCATTTCGAATTATCATCATTGTCAATTGCATCACTTTCGAGTCATCATCGTCTAAATTCAATTCATCGTTTCATCCTCTTCTATTGAATCCTCACATTCTTCAACTTCTTCATTAAAATTATTAGCTTATGTAGGGTTTGCTCTTTTTCTTGTTCTCTGACATAATTCTCAATTGTAATTGGTTCGACATCAGACGTGCAAAATATTGTGCTTCTAAATCGGTTGCACATAATTAAATCGAATCGTTGATGAATCTTCTTCTTGCATAAATGCAACTTCCATTTCTTGATTTGGCTTTGTCGATCACCTCCTTCAAGATCCACGTAAAGTTCATCCCACAAATGTCGATGATAGATTTTTGAACAACTTTCCAATTAGTTCCATTCTTGGGATCATCGATGTAAAAACTTGTTGAGCTTGAGAGGCAAGTATATAAGGATCATTCTTATACCACTCAAGCGATGCTTATAGAAGTTATATTGTATTCTTGATGTATTTTCTTTTCTTCTTGTCTACGCCGAACCACTTGCATTTGAATAAAAATACTCGACTTCCTTTTAGATAACATAACTCTATCACGTCACACAATACTCCAAAAAATCTATATCTTCATTATTATGGGATGCACGAGCAAGAACACCACTATTCGAGTTGTTCGTCTATCATCACGTGCTTTGGTCAAAATTTGACTCCATTAACCACACAACCAATATATATGTTAACTTTCGAGTATCGGGCGACATGCTAAAGCATATAATTAGTTAGTTGCTTCGGAGATCCACATGAGAGATGTACCATCTTACACAATTTCAAAAATTAGAGATCTTTGAAATAATTTGCATCGTTTTGTTAATAAGTAAGACCAACTTACACGATGCTCAACTCGGGAAATGTGATTTCTTGGATTTGTTGTAAGTTCGAGACCTTGTTCTCTTCAATTCTTCCATATGATCACTAAATATATAGAAGACAATATAGTGATAAATTATTTTTAAACTTAAATAATTTAGAATAGTGATAAGTTCGATATTCACTTAATATAAGGTTGAATTCGGACAATTGTTTAGTACATACTGATGAGCTCTTTATGATCCTCAATTGATAATTCCATCATATTTTTCCCGGTGTTCTAACATCGTGTTAGAAAATGATAAATGTCAAACTTCATCTTTGTCCACTTGACATACTGTCTTTTACAATTACTGACTAATTTTGTCTCGATATCCAGAAAATACATCTGACAAAATGTCAATGCTTTATTTACAATATGACCTTTTGCTTTAACTGTTTTGTACATATTGTTTGAGAGTCCCTAAAGCTGCGTTGAATAGGATACATCCACCGGTATGAGCGTGACTAGAATTGCTTCCTACGGTGAAATGTATAACTAAGTGAATCGTAATATCAAAAGGCGGTGGAAGTATGAATTCTAAATTACCAAAGTACAAAAGCAGTAACTTATTGCAATTTTTCCAAATCATGAGAACATACAATATCCTTGAACATAATTGTTGAAAAAATTCGAGGCTAGGTCAATGTTCCTTATCTCCTTCCTGAAGGTCAAATCCCGTGTGACTCACAGATTCCCGAATAAAACATAGAAAATCATGTGATTTAAGTCAACAATTTTCCACCATCTTCAACATATTTTTGAAATGTTTACAACTGCACTTACTTAAATCCTAGAAATTTAAATTTCAAAAAACTTGCAAAATCAACACAATCATCGACTTTTTAGTATATATGCAACATGGTTTTACCCATTTGTTCCATTGTTGGATTAGATGTAATTCCTTCTAATTTTCATATCTTCAAGATCAAGCCTCGCTTTGTTTGTATCCTTTGACTTTCCTCTATATTCAACAAAGTACCAACAATACTATCACAAATATTTTTATATGATAACATCTAAATTATGCTCTCGAGAAGGAAACATGCCAGTATTCAAGTTCAAAAATACTTTTACTCCAATTTAATTCTTCTTTATAGCGCTTCCATTTTTTTAACCACCATAATGTTTGTGTTTATAGGGTATTGTGTGGTGAACATGCTTCAGTGTCTCAATATAAATCACCATTCAAAGTTTTTGATTTTCTCTAATTTCAAAGTTCGTCAAAATTCTTGTCTTTTGTGTGGTGACCGATGGAGATACTTTATATGACCCATGTAACATATTTTACTTCTTATCCGTGCGATGTTGTGTCTTAGATTTACAAATTTGGACATGCACCATAACCACTGGACTCCAACCAAATAAGTTCCATAAGGTAGGAGGTTATTTATGGTCACTAATACTACTACACACACATACAAAATATTTTCCTTCTTCTAAATCATACGTCATTGCTCCTCTTTTCCACAACTCATTTAATTCATCTATAAGTGGTCTTAAAATACATCCATGTCCTTACAGGGCTTTTGGTCCGAGAATTAACAAAGCCATCATGAAGAATGATTCTTTCATACATTTCCATGGAGGTAAGTTATACGGGACTAGGATTCTTGCCACATACTATAGGATGTGCTCATATTTCCAAAAGGATTAAACCCATCGATGCTAAGCCCAATCTAACATTTCTAGGATCACTTGCAAATGATGGATAGCATTTGTCAAAATGTTTCCAAGCTACGCATCTTGGATGTCTTAATATCCCTCATTATTATGTCTTCTTTCTTTGTGCCATCTCATATTCTTTGATGTATGCCTCGACATATATAAGCGTTTCAATCGAGGGTAACTCGAAAATAGCGCATAACCTTATGAGCAACATTTTTCCTTTAGTGTCACTACTTTTCCACCTATTTTCTCCACATATTGGACATTTATCTAACCCGACATTCTCTTTCCAAAATAAAACACAATCATTTTTGCAAACATGAATAGACTCATATCCTAAACCCAAAGCACGCAAGTTGTCTTTGCTTCATAATATGATGTCGGTATCCTCGTTCATACAAATGCATCTTTTAGAAGTTTGAGCATGTCAGGCTGATTTTTTATCACTTATTTAGTACCTTAATATGCATTAAGCAACCAAGAAAGTTAATGCACAAAATTTCAATTGCATCACAGATAAATCTTTTTCACCATTATTGACATAATATTAAACTTGTCGAATTCTTCTCTCTCATTATGATTTTCATTTGGTGATCCATCATCATTATGTTCAACTTGTAGGAACTTGGCCCAACAAGTTCATGTAATATTTTACCATTCGGATCAACTTGATCCTTGTCACTACTATAACCTATGTCACTAGAACTCGTAAGAATGAAGTACATACATGGTATTTACTACTCCATAGAAATATCCATGTCAGGTAACTATATGAAACCCCGTACATTAACGGATGAAGCGAATCATGTCTAATTCATGCAATATACCATTTAGGCGAAGAACATGGACATCTAGTCTTTCCATCTTGGTTTAGAAAATTACGAGCTCTTTCTATGAATGACTTAACCCCATTCTTATATTCATCGATAACCGATTGGTTAGCAATGTCCAACTCTTGTCAATTGACATTTTAACCTATGCAAAACAGGGCAAGTGAAAGTGTAAAAAAAGACTTTATATAAAAGCAGTCAATTAAAAGAACCACAAACCAACAACTTTAATTATCAAATAACAGTCAATTAAGAGAACCACAAACTTTAATTACCAAATAACTATTGAAACTATAATTATAGAGCTACAATTTGATATTAATATGTATCAAACAACTACAAACTATGATTATAGGGCCACTATTTGATACTAATATGCATTAAAATTTTCGACACCAAGCATCCGGCTCAAAAGTGAGGAAACTAAAGCAATAATGATATCAGAAACAAAATGCACATTACACTTAATTTAGCACAATGTCAAGCTAAAGGTGAAGTAACTAGTTTAAGGAGAGGTTGTTTAATATTCGGGCTATCTAGTTCAAGAATTGATACACCAACTTTACAGTTTCAAATTGAAGACAACGAAATTAGCAAAAGGCGCACAAAATTAAACTGAATATTAAAGACAAATGAGAGCAAACTCTTATGGGGACTTAAGGAATCACTATTTATATGCATTGTTCAATTATTCTCGAGATCCATGATTTGTAATCTTTTGGTGTGATTTTCTTCATTTATGGTATCTAGATATATTATAATAATACTCAAGAAATGAAAATGGAAATTAGATTCTCAACATGTATAAATAAATAAATAAGCAAATCCAACAAAAATATGTTGCGGTATTTACTAATATCTCAACATTGGTGGTTTTAGGGGATGGTGACGTATCCTTATATATAGTTGATATAATAATTGTTTCTTTTTACTATATCTTGAGCATTCCACGATAAAATAGAAATTATATTCTCAAGATTGTCATGTAGCACTGGATCTAAAAATGCCTTTATTATGTGATCGGTTTAGTTTTGGCATTTGAGATATAAATGGTGACTTGCAATTACTCTTATTTGTATTGGTGTGTGTATATTTGACATGGGCCCATCAACATTCCAAACATCGGAGGCGTAGGTGGGACTAGTATTTGAATGAAAAATTTATGGCTTGATGTACATGATGAAAATAGTGGTAAGCTTTTACTAACATCCCAAATTTGGTTGTTCTGAGAGTGAGGCTGGTAAACATATCCTGATACATATGATATAATATTGCCTTAGATAATTTTGGTTCTCTGTATTCCTAAACACTAAAGTGATATTGCAGCTGATTGGTAAAAGAGAAAATGTATTTATTTGTAGTGATAATAGTAGGCAAATGAGAGCAAAAACAAAAGAAACAAGGCAGACTGTTGAAGCCACAGCCACAGCCACAGGAAGCAGAGACATGGTGCAATCAGTGTGCATCCACGCTGACTAATCTGCATAAATGTCCATAAAGAATATTGGATATCAATTACAAGAGATTCAAGAACATTCTAGTTTGTTATAGAAGCCTCTCTTAACCATTCGATCGAATTTATCACCCACGCACTTGAGGAGGTTACAATCTGCTCTAAATAAGGCTAAATGAAAACTTCTATCCGCTCATGTATATAATTTTTCCTAGTCTATCTCATCGATATTTTAACCAACATAATTATTCTCAAAGTTTTGTTGCTTTTCAATCGAAGGATATACATGACTTTTTGCACTAAAAATTGCCATTTTGCAAATGTTATTAAAATTGCTATTTTTAAAAATGAGTAAATGTCCATATGCATCTGCCTAGATTTCTAAATTCTTCATATTAAAAAAAAAGGAGCATTTTATTAATATTGAATTAATAAAATGTTTAGAACTTCCCCATTCCTTTTATCGAAAAATAATGATGCAAACAGGGCTTTAATGATTTTGATCAACTTAATTTATTTGTAATCCTTTGCTGTTGTAAGAAATTATGATTTTCTATTCTCCTTTTAGAATTGGAGAATTTTTAATTGGGTGGGTTCAAAGAAAAAGAAGGAACTAGAAATTGAATCAGTAGTTTACATAGACACTGAGTCATGTGTTTACGACGAATCCACTCTTAGAATAGGTCGGAACTCTTTAAACATGATACGCTCATTCAGAAATTACGCATTTCTAGCTATAAGTCCACTTGATTGGATCGAACTAGTTGGTTTGGCATGAAACTAATTGCATAAAAGAAGCATTCCACTTTGAGAAAGAGAGTAGAAGTTGTCAGTCTTATTATATGATCCCCTGTCTTGCATTGGCTTCACGGACATGTTCAGACATATTGAGTACATTCTATAATATACCTATATCATAAATTTTTATTGTATGTTAACATTGGATCTCTACATTTTTTTATCTTTTGGTTATAAATTTTCGATATAGTAAACTTATAAATGAAAGCAAATGATACTCAAATAATGTGTAAATTATGCAAGATTCTCTTACAATTATGTCAAAGTACAACAAAAACCTAGTACAAACTGTCAATTCCTACGTAGGAGGAAGAAAACCTAAATTTTGATCAAGGAAATCATACTGTACCATGACTGTACACGTGCAAATGGCCCCAAGAATCATCCCACAAGCCACCATTCCACAATACTTTCCAATCACCAAAATTCTCCCCTCCTTCTCCATCTTCTCCGGCGCCTTTTCTTCGGTAACCACCTCGAGAAAATCGGCCGGGAAGCCATCAGTTGAGGAATCCGATTCACCCACAGCATCTGCATCACCATTCAAACATGCCCGAGTGCATTCAGAACATACTGATGAAGTATCCAAATCATAGCTGTTCAATTCAAAATAGTTTCCGGATTCATCCCAGCCTCGAAAGGCGGCCTCGAGTCCGGCGAGTCTCTCTGCAATGTGGTACAAGTGGTGGGGCTTCGACGGCTGAGATGAAACCTCCGCTGATAAAAGATTCTTCAAAAACACGAAACGCTGCTCAATCCCTTCGGAGATCAAGTGGCGGCTCGGTGTTTCCGGCGGGAGGCGGATCACCTGTAGAACTTCGGATTCGAGTTCCTGCAGTTTCTTCTGCAGAATGTCTGATCTTTTAGACATTTTTTTGCAGTATTTTTCCAGAGGTTTTTCGTTCATTTTCTTATGAATAGAGCATGCCTTCCCAAGAGGCGCGACGGTTATTATCTTTCCGGCGGCGGTTATTGGGAGTTATAATGCTAACGTATTCATTATATCGTGGTTATGCAATTTCTAAATATAAAACAAAAACAAAAACAAATATATTTAGAAAGTTTTGAATTTATAAATATAAAACAAAAACAAATATAAAAATTAGATATATCCTCCGTCCCACAAAGAGATAACTCATTTTTTTTTCACATGCTTAAGAAAACACATTTAATATAATTGAAATTATAAAATTTTCACACACTTTTCCTATTATACCCCTATTTAATATTAGTCATTCATGAATCTAATAAATTTAAATACTTGTTTTGGGTTGATAACAATGTAAATTAAATATAGGGTATACTAAGAAAATGAAAAATTTAATACACTCTATATAAAGTAAGTGGCTACTTATAATTTGGGGATGATAAATAAGGAAACTAGTCTATCTTTGTGGGACGGAAGGAGATTTATGGATATATTTAGAAATGGAAAATAAAAAGGAATGAGAATTAAAAATAGGCATATTTAGGTGTTATTATGTATGCATTATTGTGTAGATATTATTTTCTACGAAAATCACTTCAAATTTATGACTAATTTGATACAATTGATGCGTGTGTAAAATAATATTTAAATCGTTTTATAAGAAAACTATTTAAATAAAAATGTGTAATGTAATTTTGTGTAAAAAAGTAACTAAAAAAATTAAAGAATAAATGAAAGAAAATTTGGATATTATGTATTAATAAGAGAATCGACAAGATTGTTGGCTTATCAAATTTATTTAGAACTTGTTATCCATGTAAAGATGTTGTTTTCAAATGAAAAATTGAAATATTGATTTTAAATGAAAATAATGTACTTTTTAAAAATATTATAAGAGTAGATAATTATAAAATATTGATTTTAATGAAAATGAGGAACTAATATATGATATAGCATATGGTTTCACATATGTTACCCATGTAAAAATGATGTTTTTGAATGAAAAATAAAAATATTGATTTAAAATAAAAATAATGTATTTTTTAAATAATTATAAAAGGAGATAAATTGTAAATTTAGATTTAAATTAGGGTAACACGTGTTGTATTAATTTAAATTAGTGGAGCAGTGACAATGGTGGAGCAGTGTTGTTGAAGGTGTTGGAGTTGCGAGCTTGTGGAGAAATGGTAGTGATAGTAACACATGTGTTTTCCTACAAGTGGCGCGTGTTACCCTACTTTAAATTAGGGTAATACATATATTACCCATGTAAAAATGTTGTTTTGAAATAAAAAAAAATTGGAATTTTGATTTTAAATTAAAATGATATATTTTTAAAAAAGTTATAAAAGTAGATAAATTGTACAATATTGATTCTAACGAAAATGAAGAAGACCCGAGTAAAAATGTTGTTTTCAAATGAAAAAAAATTGAAATATCGATTTTAAATTAGAATAATTAATTTTATAAAAATTATAAAAGAAGATAAGTTGTAAAATTTTGATTTTAATGAAAATAGAGAAGTAAATATATGTCACCCATGTAAAAATGGTGTTTTCAAATGAAAAAATTGAGAATTAATTTTAAATAAAAATAATATATTTTTAAAAACTTATAAAATGAGATGAATTGTAAAATATAAACGAGAGAGAATAGTAGAAGAAAATAGAGAGAAAATGTGTATTTTATTATATCAATGGACCTATATATATAAAGTTTCGAATACATGTAGGTCAAGTAAGATTATTCTAAATAAAGTATTTTTCATATTTTATAACAATCTCCATTAGATGACCATTAGTATAATAACTGTCTTGTTAAAAATTTTGTTTAACAAAAATTCAGTGGGACAAAATATCAAACGAAAGAAAGAAAGAAAGAAAGAAAAAGAGTATAGTTAATTGTTAAAATTTGAAGTATTAAGAAAAAGTTGTCTCATTAAAAACTTGTGAGGAAAAATTCAATGGGACAAAACACGGACCAAGAAAAAAGAGTATAGCTACTCCCCTATTGTTAATCATCTTTGAGTCGATGCATCTCAATCTCATGCATCAATTTCTTGAATGTAGATGTCTGCAATACTTTTGTACTTAAGTCAGCCAAATTGTTACTTGAGTGAATTTGTTGAACATCAATCTCACCATTTTTCTAAAGCTCATGTGTATAAAAGATTTTTAGAGAAATGTACTTTGTCCTGTCTCTTTTGATATAGCCTCTTTTGAGTTGTGTAATATAAGTTGCATTGTCTTCATACAATATTGTTGGACTATTTTTTGTTGAAGTTAATCTGCATGATGCATGGATATGATGAGTCATGTTCCTCAACTATGCACATTCTCGATTTGCTTCATGAATTGCAATACTTTCAAAATGATTTGAAGATGTTACTGTCAATATTTGCTTCACAAATATCCATGATATAGATATTCCACCACGTGTAAACACATATTCTATTTATGATTTAGTTTTATGTAGATTGGAGAGATAACTTGTATCTGTATATCCCACTAAAGAAAATCATAATTTTTGTGAATAAAATAATCTCATGTCAATAGCACCTTTTAGGTAATAAAGAATGTTTAACACTATTCCAATGTCTTTGAGTGGATACATAGTTATATCTTACAAGGAGATTTACAGGAAAACTTTGTCCGGTCCAGTGTAATTTGCAAGATATGTTAATGCACAAATTGTACTTAAGTATGGTATTGCATATCCAAGAGTTTTTTCTCCATCTTCAAGTGGGTGAAATATATCTTTTTTCACATCAAGTGATTGAACAACCATAGACGATGTCAATGGATGTATTTTATCCATATAAAAACGTTTTAAGACTTTTTCTATATAAGAAGATTGATGAACAAATAATTCTTTTGGAAAATGTTTAATTTGCAAACCAAGGCATAATTTGATTTTTGTTAAATCTTTCATCTCAAATTCATTTTTCAAATAATCTGCAGTTTTGTTGAACTATTCAAGAGTTCATATAAGATTTAAATCATTAGCATAAACTGCCACAATTGCAAATCCAATATCTGGTTCTATATAATGGCATACATCGTCGTTTTTATAACATTCTTTCAACAAATATTCGCTATGACGATTATATCACATTTGTCTGGATTGTTTTAATCCATATAACAATCTTTGTAATTTAATTAAGAACATAGTTATGGGGAATGAGCCATTTACTTCTGGCACTTTAAATCCTTCCGAGATTTTAATGTATATGTCACTATCAAGTGAACTATATAAGTATGAAGTTACTACATCCATAAGGCACATATCGAGCATTTGTGACACAGTCAAACTTATTAAAAATCTAAATGTGATGGTGTCCATTACGGAAGAATATGTTTCCTCATAATCAATTCCAAGACTTTATTAGAAGCCTTGGAGTACGAGTCGGCCTTTGTTTTTTGTAATTTCATTGTTTCCATTCTTTCTTACAAAGATTCGTTTGTATCCTACATGGATTACATTTAAATGAGTTCAAACTACAGGTCTAAATACTTTACGTTTTTTTTTTAAGAAATCCAACTCCGCCTGTATGGCTTCTTTGACGGAGGATCTAAATCTCTATAACATGAAGGCCCTTTTTTTTTTCTAATTAATTGAATTCCGTAGCTACATGGCTTGAATGCGTATCAATTGATTGAGTTTTGACTTGCACGTGCAATCTTGTATGAACTTTGGATGGGGTCTCATGACAACGCATCACACAAGATATTAATTAGATCTCTACGATAAATAAGAAAAGTTATAATTATATATAAGCAAGCTCGTGATGATGACATGTTATAAACTAGAGAGAATAATACAAGAAAATAGAGCAAGCAAGAATATTCTAAATATGACCATCAATATTGCTTACTATATTTTACAACATAAAATATTGATTTTAATGAAAATGAGGAAGTAACATATATGTTGTTACCCGTTTAAAAATATGTTTTCAAATGAAAAATTGAAAAATTGATTTTAAATGAAAATAATATATTTTTTAAAAATTATAAAATGAGATAAATTTGTAAAATATTATTATAATTACTACTACTGTTTTAATTATTATACAAATATGATATTTTTAGATAAAAATAATTAAATTTTAGATAATGAAAAATTGAAATATTAATTTTAAATAAAAATAATGTATTTTTAAAAATTATAAAAGGAGATAATTTATAAATTATTGATTTTAAAGCATGTGAGGTGTTTTTCCAAAAAAAATATTAACGACAATGAGGTAACTTTAAAAAATTAACAAAAGGGGGTATTTTTAGGATTCTTGTCAAGTTTCTAAAAACAAATTGGCTTTGTTTATTGGATTTGGGCTGATGCTGGACCGGCTTGTAACGAGGCCAAGCCCGAGCCTAAATCAACCCATTTACCCAAGATGCAATCACAGCCGTTGGAAGGGCACTATATAGTATATATTGAGTGCGTCTCTCTTTTTTAAGGTTCATTCAATGCAGTTTTTCTCTCTCTAATCCCCGTTATCTCATCCTCTTATTCACTTTAAAATCTACCCCTTAGTGTGGTTGTCTGTGATTTAGTTTCTATAACAGTGTTGTTGTAGTCATTCTCTGTAGTTTGACAACAATGTGGACAAAAGTAGTACCACACTAGGAGTTGAGTATAGGTGAACACGATTCGATTCCAACAATTTTTGACCTATTTTCAAATCAAACTATTTAAAACAGTTTGAAAAAATTTCAATGTTTAGTTTAAATTAGGAGTGGACAAAGTACCCACCTGAATTGAAACCCAATGAATCAAGATTCGATTCGATTATTCTTAAGTTTAAATCGGATAATGTGTATTAGAACTCAAAACCGATTGTTTATGGTTTGAGTATCGGTTCTAGACTCAAAATCAAAGAATCGAATCGATCTTATTGTTTTTTAAATTTTTCTGAAAATTTAGCCCTAAAAATAAATATTTTATTTCTATGTTTGTTATTATGTATTGAGATAGAACTTTGTGTTCAAAATTTTATATATTGTTGTTTTATGAATAAATTAAGGTTTGAAAATTATGAATTTTTAGATTATTGTGTTGTTTCAAACAAGGAGAATAAAAAAATTGTTAGAAATATAATAACTTTGAAAACTTTAATTATAGAACCGAATCGAACGCTCGGTTCGGTCCCATAATTCAAGTAGGAATCGATTATTCCATGCACAAGAAATCCGGTGGTTCTCGGTTTAGTTCGGTTCTCTTCGAAACCGAACCAAACCAGACCGGACCCCACCCCACCCCTACCCCTACCCCTACCCCTACCCCTACCCCTAGTTTAAACCATAGTTTACATATCGACATAATATTAATACATTTAAAACATAAGTAAATTGGTCTAAAATTCATAATACAAGCTTAAACGAGAACTTTTAAAATATAAATATTATATTACATTAATATTTGTCTCAATTGTTACAATACATTAATATTTTTCATAGAAAGAAATTGATTGAGGAGGAAATTGATAAAAATTAGTAAATAATCAGAGCCTACTAATGAACTTGTGGGTTATAAGCAAGTGGCTCAATAGCTTGACAAAAATTAAATAACTCAACCTAATAAAATTAGTATTGCATTGTAATTTATTCACTTTGTAAATGTGTAAGTAAGTAGAATTAATTTATTTTAATCATAAAAAATTAAAAACGATTTAAATTAAAAACAATTTAGTTCGATTTAAGTAGTTTTTTAAACATTGAAAATAACACTAAAAGAAAAAGCTCCTATAGTGGCGACAAATAGCGATGACATCACATGTGTCGCTATTATTTGAATACATTAGCGGAGATAGAAAAGTCGCCGCTATAGAATCGCACCACTCATGCGACGACTAGTAAAAGGAGTTGATAGTGACGAGTAAAGGATCCAGTAGCGATGACATTATGGTGTTCTATGCGACGACTGGAAAATGTCGTTGCTATTATGGTATTATTACTAACTTTCTATTTGATATTTTTGTAGAGAAACTCTGAGACGCAGACGAGTGATTACGTAAGTAATTGACGATAAGTTTTAATTAAGTATCATTATTTGAGTTTTAACTAAGTTTTTAATTTTATTTTCAATTTCAGGCTAAATTGGTCAAGGTACGAGAGACACAGACTCAGCAGGTCGGCTCTAGCACCGCGTCGGTAGACGAGCACGCTATTGTCAAAGAGGTGCTAGGGAGAGGAGAGGACACATCCACAAAGTTGGATGGATTCTCGAAAGGAGTGTCCCACACCGATCTAACGTCCACTATTGGATTGTGGGCCCCGCCAGCCGCCGGCCAGTCGTTCGAGTCAGTTACTCAAGCGACAGAAATGTCTAAGAAGTTGGTGCATTCTCAAGCAAAAATCGAGAAGTTCGCTGGAGTTTTTAACTCTTTTACTGCCACGTAGAATTCTAAATTCCCCGGGGAACCTCTACCTAAGATAGATCTTGACGAAGAAGACGATGACAACGAGGAAGATTTAACGGATCCCTATGCCGGTTTTTGTATATAATTTTTTTATAAATTCAAAATTTTTATTGCATTCAAACAATTTTGTCGATTAATTTAATTTAATATTTATTATTATTATCAATTTTTAATATAATGTTTATTATTATTATTAAAAATATTTTTTTTCATAAAATTATAATAAAGGCAACAATTTGTCGTCACTAATTAATATGTCCACTAGCGAACATTTATTGTCGTTATTGTTTATGTAGTAGAGACGACGCGACGTCGCTACAAAGACCATAGAACACAATATTCGACTTTATTCAAATGACGACAAGATCGTCGCTATTGAGTTTAAATCTATAGAGACGACTTTTTGTCATCTCAAATGAATAGTTACTTCTAGCAAATAGCCACGAAAATTTGGGACAACTCTATCATCACAACAGAGCTATAGCGACGATTGTGTTACCTATTGCGACAACTATTGTTGTCGCTATTGTCTACTTTTCTTGTAGTGTAAATTAAATTATTTTCAAGTAGATCAACTTGATTCAAAATTGAAATATTGACGGGTCTACATGGACCTGAACCAACGATTTCAAATTAAAGTATACAATTCGATTTGCAATTTGAAGGTTTTTTTTTGTGCAGCCCTAGTCTTGAGTAACTTATTGTGATTCTTGGGTCAGGTGTTGAAAGTTCATGCGGAATCTTGGGGTCTCTAAGTGGGGATCAGTCTGTAAAACTTCACTCTGTAATTTTTGTTGGTTGGAATTAATACAAAGGGGCAGACCTACGTTTGTAGATTACTTTTTTTTGGCTTTAGTTGCTTCAACAATCTGTAGTTAAGTATCATTAATAACAATTCTGCAGTAACAAGTTGATGCAATAATATTCTTAAAAAGGATTTACCATAACAATCTGCAGTAACAAGGCTATCAAAAATGACATGATATTTGAAAACAAAACCTAGTAACAATAAAGTTTTAAAGAATATCAAAATTTGCATGGCCAATCTACATGTAAAATAAAAACAAAAACTGCATTGATATAATATTGAGGATTTCACTTCAGGGAATTAGGTTCTGAGACGTTTGACGATGGTGAAGATTTTCCAATGAGAATTTGGTTTGTAAATATTTTTATGATAATGGTGAATATATATTTTGTTTGAGATGAAAGTAGCGTGACGAGATTTTGTTCTTTTGATTTGTGGAATTGATATGGAAAGTGATAAAATTTGTAAAAGAAGTGATTTTTTAGTAGACAGTAAAAATTAATATTTTTAATGATAAGTAGTATTTATTAGCATTATTTGAAAGGGCGGTATATTTAAATGTTAAAGTTGGTTGTCACAAAAAAATAAATAAAATTAAGAGAAAATTATATAATCTACTTACATTTTTTTTTAAAAAAATTGAATTATACTAAGGAAATTGGCATAAATGATTCCTAACATTTGCTCTTAGTGTGGAAATAGTTTTTAATCTTTATTTTTTGGCACAGTAGTCCCAAACTTGTGTATTTTAATGCACAATTGATCCTTATTTGATGGAAAAGACAAAAATACTCTTAGTTTTAATTAAAAAAAAAAAAAAAACTGCAATTGGATTTCTACCATTTGCAAAATGTGCAAATATATCCATTAATTATAAAGGGTTTTGTCTATAGCGACGACATTTGTTGTCGCTATTGACCATAATGATGACATGTTTTTTAATTTTTTCGTGCACGAGCTTAAAATGTGGTGCCCAATTTTTTCGCAAATATAGCGGCGACATATGTTTTCGCTATTAACTTCATCGCTAAAAATATTGCTTATGTTTGTTAGGCCCCTCATCTTTAAATATTATTCATTTTAGTCCTTATATTTCCTCTTTTATTCTATTTTCATCCTATTAA
Organism: Forsythia suspensa; assembly: GCA_023638005.1. Classification (NCBI taxonomy): domain Eukaryota; kingdom Viridiplantae; phylum Streptophyta; class Magnoliopsida; order Lamiales; family Oleaceae; genus Forsythia; species Forsythia suspensa. The sequence goes on along the minus strand of CM042674.1, from coordinate 56,278,228 downwards.
TTTTTCAATGTTAGTCCTTCAAATTTTAGGAGGTTACATTTGGATCTCCAATTCCTTGTTATTGTACAAATGAAGTCCTTGTTCGCCTATTTTTCATTACGAACACCAACATTCAATCTGATTCACTAACAACAACAACAATGAAATTTTTATAATTTTAGTGACGAACAATAATGTTCAATCTGATTCACTATCATGATACGATTGATCTTTATCATCGTCATTGTTGTCCTCATCGCTTTCACTCGATGTTTTCTGCATCCTCGTATTCTTCATGCATGTCGTCTTTTACATTCTCGTCGTTAATGAATGAAGTATCTCCTGTAGTATCGACGAGGCTCCTCGATAACCGATGCTCCTATCTCATCGATTCACCATCATCCCAAAGTGCAAGGATATGTGCACTAAGTTGCCAAGACCAATGAGCGAGAGAAAAATGAGAAGAGTTGTTATTTTGGAGCATGTCTATCTCTGTGATGTTAGATCCCATCATATCCCACGTACTCTTATGATGGACTACTTGTACAACTCGCTAGTTCAGACCACGAGAAGGATCTTCAATGTAGAACACTTGTTGTGCTTGGCTAGCAAGTATGAACTGATCATCTTTGAACGCATCTGTATTGATGTCAATACTGGTAACGTTATTCTCAGTTACCCTCGGTCTCCCATCACACATAAACCATTTGCATCGGAATATAAAAACTGAAAGTTTTGGTCCAAACTGTAGCTCCAGTATCTCTTGCAGCTGCTCGTAGTAAACCTCACCCCCAGTCCCTGGGACGAACACACCATTGTTCCACGTTTTTCTTCGAATATCACGATCATATGTAAGGAAGCGAACTCATTTTACAACACAGACCGTGTAAGACATAACTTGCTGGTGACATCCACTGGCCAACGAAAACAACTCATGAGAAATTTGATGGGCGTGATCATTACATATACGTGGATGAAGTGGAAGTTGGTTTTAGTCAATGTTACAGAAACAAAGAATCTGGACATATTTGAAATATATTCGGTCGTTGTTTGTTTACCTTCCTGTAAAACCAATCGTGAAAGTCTCTTCTATACACTTGGTCGATTGGGCAGCCATTGTTCAATAGCCCTGGCCTATGTTTCGTGTACAAGGCATATAAGATCAACTAATTATAAAATGACAAAGTTTATTCAAGATAATTGAATAATATTTAAGAACAAAGTCTTACTGCAAGAATGTCTCAGTTTCTGTACGAGGACGTAAAACATTGCTTGACTTTGAACATGAGTAGGAAGTATTGTTAGTGTCTTCTTTCCAATTGGGCGACACCGTGACTGAAAAATAGAAAGTTGTCTTCGTCGAACACTTACCTCCTCGTTTCTGTCCGGTCGGTTGAACCTTATTTCTATGTCCTCGAAGTACCTCGAACAAAAATTCAATGCCTCGTCAACAACATACCCTTCATCTATTGAACCCTTGGGCAGAGTTTGATTTCTGACGTACTCCTTTAGTTTCTTCAGTTATCGCTCGAACAGATACATCCATCTCATGTGTACCAGACCTCCAAAGATTACATCTTCTGGAAAATGCATTACGAAGTGAATCATGATGTCTAAGAAGGCTGGTGGAAAAAATCTCACTTGCGAACAGTAGATGTTTCTTGTCAAAATCCCGCCATGCCTTCTTGTTAACAGAATGCTGCATTTCATCTTTATCCCTAGACTTTTCTATAATGTGCCACCGTATGAGTTTTCCAATATCATTTGTCGTAAAACATACGTTTTAGTCTGGGGGCCAAGAGAAAATAGCGCAACACCTTATGCGAACATTCTTCCGTTCACTCTCCAAGAAGTGTGCGCCCAACGACTTTTGACAGATCGGACAAGTTTGTCAATCAACATCCTTATCCCAAAATAGTGCACAATCGTTCTTGCAAAGCGTGAATAAATTTGTAACTCAAACCAAGCTTCGTCATCATCTTCTTAGCTTCAGAGTGGGAGTCCACGAGGTTCATGTGTGGAAAGCTAACTTCAACAACTTCAAAAGATCATCGACATACTTGTTTGTCTATTTGTTCACAACCTTAATATGCACCAATTTCACTAAAAATTTATGGATGAAAATGATGAAACTCCCGGGTATAGTTCTAAATGCAAAACCTCAAACAATTTGTCATAGTAACCATCGGTGCTCGTACCAACATGCTCATCACCGACTATGTCGTCCCATGACATCCATCATCTCATCCTCTACACTTACTGTCTCATTCTATCTATACACATTCGCAGTCTGAACCTCAGTCTCACCATGGTATATCCAGATTACATAAATCTCTGCAAAACTATGACGAAATATGTGAGCCTTGACAATTTCCAATGGATGTGTAAGACTGTTTAAACATCTCTTGTGCACGGACATTTAATCATTCTCCTGTCATTTACGTATGGCCTAGCCATATTTATAAATACTTTCAAACTGTTTCGAAAATCTAACGATTTTGTGCGATTTCTAACTTTGTCCAACTTTTATCAATATCCATATCCGAAAAACACTATATTTTCACAAATGCGAGAAGGATAATAGATGGAGATGGAGAAATGAAATTGAAAGAAGGTGATTATGGAGAAATGAAATTGAAAGAAGGTGATTATGGAGAAAAAAAAGAGTTGGAGAACAATGATGGAGATATAGATGGAAAATTTGCTGCAAAAATATAGTACAAAAATGCGGTAATAGAGAGCTGAAAAAGGAGATTCTATAGCGGCGATAATTGTCGTCTCTATAGATTAAAAATGTCGTCGCTATAGATAAGAAATGAGTGCCAATTTTCCTGCCAATTTTGAGAACTCTATAGCGACGTCAATTGTCGTCTCAATAGACTTCATTACAAATTACGAGGAGAATCATGATTCACGTGACTAACAAAAACATCTACGTATCCATTGAGACGACACATGTTGTCGCTATAAGTACAAAAAATGGTGTTAATTATTCTCGCAATTTAGAAAGTATTTAGCGACGACTTCCTATGTCGTCGCTATAAATTAAAAATACTAGCGACGACGTATTGAATGTAAAGACGACTTTCGTCGTTTCTATAGATTTTTAACTTATAGCAACGATATTTCTTTGTCGTCTCTACTGTACAGTACAAATAGAGGCGAAATTGTGTCATCGCTATTGGTGTCGCCGCTATAGCTACCTTTTTTTGTAGTGAATGTTATTGTGACTAAAAAGTACCATTTTGTCAAATCACATACAATGGATGATTTAATGATAAAAATATTTTTATATAGGACGTGAAATTTGTAAATTATGTACACTACTATTTGAAATTCACAATTTCAATTATGTAGAAACTTCAATTTTGAATTTTGAATTTTAAATTTGAGATGATATTATATGATGAGATACTTTAATTGAAATTGATTAAAAGATATCTTGAATGGTAATAATTAGGTGTGAATACTGGTTCGATTTGGACAATTTTTAACTTATTTAATTTGAGAATAGTAACAAATATTTAGATCATTTTCACACGATAATACAAAGGCATTCCATATTTTATTTTTTCAGGAATGTCTATTTTATACATCTAACGAGTGCTATTTTGATATGTCAATGATATAAAAACTCCAGTTTTTGAATTTTTAAATTTGAGATGATATTATAGGATAAGATACTTTAATTGAAATTGATTAAAAGATATCTTGAATGGTAATAGTTAGGTGTGAATACGGTTCGATTTGGATGCTTTTTACTTATTTTAAACCAAACCATTTAAAACAGTTTGGCAAATTCTAAACCAAACCAAACCATTTCATTTTTCAAACTAACCCAAACTATTTTTGCGGTTCGATTCGAGTTTTAAACATGGTTTTCTATCAACATAATAATTACACATTTCAAACAAGTTAAAATATAAGTAAACGGTCTAAAATAATCAACACAAACTTAAACGAGAATTGTTTAAATATAAATTTAACTTGTATTAATATTTGTTTCAATTGTTAGATTACATTAATATTTATCTTAGAAGAAAATGAGAATGTGGAAAAAATTGGCAGAAATTAGTAAATAATTAGGCATAATAATGAACTTGTGGGTTATGGGCTAATGACTCAATAGTTTGGCAAAAATTAAATAACTCAGCCAAATAAATTTAGTATTGCATTGTCCTTTGCTCATTGTGTAAATGTTTAAGTAGGTATAATTAATTTATTTTTAATTATAAAAAATTAAAAACAGTTCAGTTCCGTTTAAGCAGTTTTTAAACATTGAAACCTAAACCAAATCATTTTCAAACGGGTCGGTTTAGTTTAAAATCGAAACGTTGATGGGTGCACGTGAACCGAACCAACGGTTTCAAACCAATGGATTCGATTCGCTTTGCGGTTTGATGGGTTTTTCGTGCACCCCTAGTAACAATACATAATTTAAGAGTTCTTTAATAGTTTAGTATAATTCATATAATATTCTTTCTATTTGGTATTCATATAATTTTTTATTTTTGTCTAGTAAATCTCAAATTGTATAAATTAGTGTATTTGTGCAATTATCCCTAAAATCAATGAAATGTTGGGCCATATGAGAATGGGCTAATGAAGACTTAATGGGCTGGGAAGAATTAAAATCAGGTGGGCCAGTAGGTAAGCTGTGAACCTAAAGCCTGAACATGATTAGCAGTAGCTTGGGCCTCTAAAGAACACATTATTTGTGGGTGGTGGGTGAAAGGGACTTGGCCCATGTAAAGCAGTCTTTTGGTTACTGGTGTGTTTGTGTCTAGTTGAGTAGGGCTTCAATGGGCCCAATAGGGGGGATTCAAGTTTGGGCTTGAAAGATTTGGGGAGGTAGAGACGGGGAAAGATTTTTGAGTGTGACAAATCTGTTGATTGAGAGAAATAAATTCATCCTTGTTACGTTGTATCTTGATGTAATTATTTTGTCCTTAGTATTGTTATCATCTTTTACTTGGTGATTTTTGAGTTTCATCACTGATTGTTGCATCTAAGAGGTTAGAGTAAGCTTTCAACTTGTCCGCAATATGTCAGTGAAAGTAAAAAACCGAGGTAAGCTAGTCCGCTCCCACCAAGGCTCCGATTTATATGCTAAATAAAGGTAGGGCATTCAAAGAAATTCATGTTTCGTAATGGTGCATGTATCTAGAAATTAGAGAAGAAATGTGCCAAATGCCAATCGTATTAAGGGATATCAACTTCCTCCGGAGACTGCATTGCAATCACAAATGTCTGAAAACTTGATTAAAAATGCTTGAGGGAAGCAATTGAACCAAACTATGGAGCCCATATGACATGTCATTCTTAAACCATCTTAAAAAAATTCCTAACCCAGGGACTGGTGATCCTGCTTCTAGATCAGTTTCTTTCGAGATTGGATTTCTCGAGATCATGAAAATAAGGATGTTCCATAGCTTTCTTTGCTATTAGGCAAAGTTATGATTGTAATATGGACTATTTAGTCTATTTAGTCAACATCCAACTCTTTTGCATTGTTTGAAGAAAGCTTACTTTTTAGGATAGATTCAAATTAATTAGTTGTTTTTCAATTCAATCCAGCCTTTTGTCTTTGCTTGGCAATTCATTCTTACAGATTGTGTTGGCCTTATTTGGGTGATTTTTCATATATAATGAGTTGTGGCTATGATCAACTTGCATTAAATTGTTTGTATTTGTGTTTGTAGAATTAAAAATAGATCACCATCAACCTTGTGCAAAGAAGAGAAAATATTGTTCTCATTCTTTAAAAAGATAGATGAATCTACTACAAGTACACATTCTGTTGGAGTTGGCGAGAATACTTCAATCTCTACCGTTCAACTTCTTTCAAATACATCTCTTGAAACTGAACATCCTTCATCTTCACAACCTGGCATGCAACCATCTACTTGGATAGAAAGGGATCTGGAGAAAAAGAAACATATTAGTAAACATCCGATTAATTTACAAGATGAAATTAGACGGGAATATCTACAAGCTGGGCCTTATCAACCAATACTTTTGGATTATTCGAAGTCAATATTTAGAAATCAGAATCGTCAATTTAAAAAAAATGGTTCGATCGGTTTAGGTTATTGAGTATTCGCTTTCAACAGATAAGGCATAATTGCTTTTTCTTGTTTTTATTTACGAATGATGGTAATCCGTCCAATAGTTCGGCATTGGTGATGAGATGAATTTAACATTGGAAGAGGGTAAACCAATGAGACAAATGCGCATTTCTCACTCACATTGGTTGAGTCCTTCATCATTCTATCATGTGTGTGAGAAACGAGCTGAAGATTTAATGAGACTGTTTGGATGTATTGATAAAGTGATGCATGTCATAATGAGAGAGAAAGTTCTTAAAAATCATTTGTGTTTAAAGACTACAATTCTAAGTGTTCAGTAGCTAGTATTTCAAGGTTGTGCTTTCAGAGGTCATGATGAATCTTCATATTCATTGAACCGTGGGAATTTTATTGAAATGGTGAAGGCTTTTGCAAAAATGAATACAGAAATTGGAGAAGTTGTATTGGATAAAGCTCCTCAAAATGCCAAATACACTAGTCCAAATGTTTAGAAAGAAAATTTATACATCATGGCCAATAGAGTTCGACAAATGATTCGTGGGGAGCTTGGAGAAAGTTTCTTTTGTATTCTTGTCGATGAAGTGCAAAACGAATCTAGTGGCCATTATCTTGCAGTTTGTGAACGCCGATGGTATTTTAATAGAATGTTTTTTTTTGCAATCAAAAGTGTCAGTGATACTACAACCTTGAATCTAAAAAACGAGATATGCGATATTCTAGTTCGTTACAACCTTCAAGCTCAAAAAATGAGAGAGCAAGTATATGATGGTGCTAGTAATATGCGTGGTACGTGTAACAGACTTCAAGCATTATTTTTTGAAGAATGTCCATATGCGTACTATATTCACTGTTTTACACACCAGCTACAATTGACATTGGTTCTGCAGCCAATGATGTGATTTGTATTTGAAAATTCTTTTTTTTTTCCATTTGGACAGTGTTGTTAATATTATTATTTCTTCTCCTAAAAGCATTAAAGTGTTGCAAACTGCTCAAAGAAGTGAGCTTGAGGATATGTTAGCTAGTGGAGAACGAAAATCTGGAAGTGGGGCCTATCAGATTGGTAATTTGCAAAATTCAGTGCTCTACTTGTTAGAGTTCACACAATGAATCGGTAAAGAGTTTGATAGAGATGAACGTTGCAACTTGCAAGGTGCTTGAGTATCTTAGTGTACATTCCCAAATGGAAGATCTCAGTGAAGTTCATGGTGTTCTTGAAGCCCATTATAAGCTTTGAATTTGTGTTTTCCTTGCATTTAATGCATACAATTTTGGCACTCAGCGACGTTCTTTGTCAAGTTCTTCAAAAAAGATCTCAAGACGGCTGCTATCAGGTTTGTCTCTACTGCAAAAGCTATCCTTCAAAAATTAAAAAAAGATGGTTGGAAATAATTTCTTCATGAAGTGATAATATTTTGCTCAAGAGAGGAGAAGACAGCAATTCGTAACAGAATGGAGGATGAGTTTCTTGTTGATTGTATGACACTCTACGTTGAACGAGAATTTACTGTGAAAATATATGTAGATTCTATTATAGATGAGTTTTATCTTTGTTAAAGCTCGTGGATACAACTTCGATGAGGTAATGTAGTAATTGAATTTTTTTTGTTATATGTAAAAAAAAAAATTGTACTTGACTTATTTTTAATTTCATTTCGGTCCAACATGATTTTCCGGATCCTACCGGTCGAGATTGGTATGGTCCTGGTTTGTTGGTGGCAATGATGTGTGGTGGTGAGATTAGCGACAACGAGGCGTATTTGGATGGTAGTGAGTGAGTAGAGCCGACCGACGTCGCCTTCACCGGTGTTCGTGATCGGTGGGTTTCGGGGTAGGGTGGCGTATGGTGGGGACCATGATCACGAATTATCAAGTTTTTTTTTTAGTTTTTTGTCTTCATGTTCTTCCGTTGAATTATGCCCGGTGATCGATGTGTCGACCGATGTGTGTGATTCATGAAAAGCCTTGCCCATTGTACTATAATCAATCATGGATGGATGAAGAATAATTATGTGGGAAAAAGTTTTGATTATACACACTAGGAGGGAAAATGATGAACACGCTTGAGAACCATTGTTAGAGAATCGGGTAATTGATTTTTAAGACGCTTACTCGTCCTCGGTTGCACTCGTTGCCGATCATCACTCACTAGCGATGAAGTTTTAACAAAATTCTGAAAAATTCACTTAAAGTTCGTTGTCTTATTTTATGAGATAGAGTTTTTCCTCATTAAAAGCAATTCAATGTCCCTCGAAAACTTGATTTCCGGTCATTACAATCGATGAAAATGGGTTCGAATGACAATTGTGGAGATGATTGCTCAGGTTGTGGACAAGACCTAATATGCTATTTTTTCTTATAGAAATGTAAGACATAAAGTTGTAGAAACATTAAGGGTATATTCGGTTCCAATTTTTTCCTTAAAAAACCCATTTTTCCCTTTTTTTTTTAAATTTTCAAACTTTTTATACAATAAAAAATTTGAAAAGTAAAAAGGATGGGAAAAAAACATTTTTTGAAAAAAATCTACACCAAACAAGCCATATATAAATTTTATATGTAAATTCAATATTTAGTTTTTTCTTAGAAACTTTAAAATTCTAACCATTTGTTAAGCTCCCAATATTTAGTTTTTTCTTAGAAACTTTAAAATTCTAACCATTTGTTAAGCTCCCGTTTGACAGAGATTATAAATCAAAATTGATTTATTTCAGCCGAAATTTTTGATTTTAAAAACTTTAAAATTCTAACCATTTGTTAAGCTCATGTTTGACAGAAATTATAAACCAAAATGATTTATTTCTGCCGAAATTTTTGACTTTTCAAGCTACTTTTAACATTAAATGACCATATTATCCTTAATCAACAAAATGTCATTTCAAAATAGAAAAGACAATTTTATTATTTTACGTTATAGTAGTTTAAAAAGTCAACAATTTCGTTGGTTTATAATCTCTATCAAACAGAACCTAATTTTTTGTAGCACAAGGGTTGTAGCATGTAATTAAGTTTATTTTTAATTGAAGGTTGTAGTTAATTAAGCCAATTATTAATCGAGCTTTGCTACAACGCTATTAACTATGTGCTGAAGTTTTCCAATATTTTGATGAAAATCTCATAAATATTTTTGTAAACGGTTACCAAATTTTTTTAAAAAAATTAAAAGTGAAAATAGAAAACCTTTTTTTCAAGTTTCCAAAATATTTTCTAGAGTTCCAAATTGTGTATAAACCAAAACCGTCACCTAGATTATAAATAGATTGATGACATGAAGTTTTGTTTGATCTAGATAAAAATTAGATTTTTAGGAGATATTGATAAACGTTGTGGTTGAAAATGAATTTGAAGAAAAATGAATTTTAAAAATTAGGGCCAAATAGAAGCGTAATCAGAATCAGAGAATCATAAAAATAGAAAAAATAAAAATAAACAGAGTAGATCATAATCAAATTCATTCATCAAAGGAAACAATATATTTATTTCTATTTTGATAGGCATGGTAATAACTAATAAAGGAGACAACTCCATTTACACGTAAATAAAACATTACACACATTCAACATCAACACATTTTAGTTTCTTAATTTTAACAAATTGCAAGATGAGATGACGAAATTATAGATGTCTCTTTCGTAGAAATTAAGATAAGATTGTTTAATCAAGCACAAGTGAAGCCAGTAGGAGGAGTCCTTCCACACAGATTGAGAAGCAGACTGAGTGAAATTGGGATATTCAGATTGATGCCCAGCACGTTGGCTCTAATGGCGATGCAAAGGCAAACCGCAGCCTCGAGGTCGGCCAACCCGGCCAGCAAGGTGCAGCAAGGGGTGGTGGGAGGGTTGCCAACCACCACCCCACTAAACCACCTAGTAGATTGGCACAGACGCCTAGTTTTAAGGCATCCCTCGGACAAGTTACGGACTGACCACCAGGTCCACCACCCGTCGGCGGTGACAGAGTTGGTGGTGAAGGGTTGACGCAGGTTCCTCTTCCTCCACATGCGGTGGTTAAAACAAAGCAGAGAAGGTTCATTGCATGAAAAGAGTGGCTTTGGCTGGAGTTTTGGAACCCATTTCTCAGTTCTCAAAGCTTTTTTGTATAAAATATTTTTGTTAACAAGATGGTTTGAAGATTAACGAGTAAAGGAGGCCTTTTTATAGTAGAATTAGAACAGATAAACAGTTGTAAAATTATTATCTTTTTCAACCGAAGCCTAGAGGCTAGACCTATAATATATAGAATTCAATGCATTAGATGCGTGTTGTGTGAAATTTCAATGATTTGGCATTTGATTTGCATATATAATTTGCTATGCCAATATGTTGTTAAGTTAGAAATTTCATACTTGTAATTTCGACTGTGCTAATTTTTTTTATAAATAAGAAGTTGTCGTTAGAATTTTATGATCATCAAGCAGAAGGAGAGAAAGAAGTTGAGGGTTTTGATTTATTTTATAAACAATTCTTTTAATAGTGAATTACTGCATCGGAGAAGAGAGAACATAGTTTCACATTGAGACAAACTTCTATAACCTTTATGTATTCGTGTGTATCTATTTCTTTTTTACGATATTTTACTTTCGGTCATATAGAATTAGAGTATTTAATTCTTAGTATATGTATCGTAGCAACATAATAAAGTAAGAACATCTCCAATGCTAGACACCTTCTAAAAAATTTATATGGCAAGAGAGAGAAAAGAAATGAGGAGAGAGATAGTGGAAGAAAGAAAGATAAAGAGAAAATAAATGAGAGAGATAAACAGAATTTAATGAAAAAATAAGTGGAAAACCGAATAATCGAATGTCTAAAACTGGATAGCCTTCTACAATAAATGTTGCCACATGAGTTTTGTCCCCTCCACCTCATCGCAGCATTGAAGATTTTCTAAGAGCATCTCCAGAATCTCCAATACTAGACACCTTCTAAAAAATCTATGTGGCAAGAGATATAAAAGAAATGAAGAGAGAAATAGTGGAAAGAAGAAAGAGAGAGAGAAAATAGATGAGAGAGATGGACAAAATTTAATAATAAAATAGGTGGAAGACCATCTAACACGATGTTTAAAATTGGACGGTCTTCTACATTAATAAATGTTACTACATGAGTTTTGTTCCTTCCACCTTAGTACCACAACAACTCAACATTCAAAATAAAAGTAGTATGTAGTATGGGGGATATCAAAATGTTTGTGACTTTTCATTTAACATTATACACTGACAAGATCTTCAATGTTCTTGTCTTGAACTTTAAACCACGAATTAATGTTATTGTGGAGCATGTCTATCTCTGTGATGTTAGATCTCATCATATCCCACGTACTATTATGATGGACTACTTGTACAACTCGCCAGATTCGAGACTACGAGAAGGATCTTCAATGTAGAACACTTGTTGTGCTTGCTAGCAAGTATGGGCGATCATCATTGAAACGATCGTCGTATTGATGTCAATCTCGGTAACGTTATTTTCGATTACCCTCGGTCTCCCATAACACATAAATCATTTGCATCGAACATAAAAGCGAAAGTTCGAGTGCGAATCGTAGCTCGAGATCTCTTGCGGTGCCCGTAGTAAACCTCACCCCGGTCCCACGGGACGAACACACCATTGTTCTACGCTTTTTTCTTGAATATCACAATCATATGTAAGGAAGCGAAATCCTTTACAACATGCACCGTGTAAAACATAACCTGCTGGTGACATTCACTGGCCAACGAAAACAACTCATGAAAAACTTGATGGGTGTGATTTTAGTGCATTGCATATACATGGATGAAGTGGAAGTTGGTTTTAGTCAATGTTACAGAAATAAAGAATGTGGACATATTTGAAATGTATTTGGTCGTTGTTCATTTACCTTCCTGTAAAACCAATCGTGAAAGTCTCTTCTATGCACCTGGTCGATTGGGTAGCCATTGTTCAATAGCTCTGGCCTATGTTTCGTGTACAAGGTATATAAGATCAACTAATTAGTTCGTTTAAAATGACAAAGTTTATTCAAGATACTTGAATAATATTTAAGAACAAAGTCTTACTGCAAGAATGTCTCAGTTTCCGTACAGTTTTTGAGGACGTAAAACATCGCTTGACTTTGAACATGAGTAGGAAGCGTTTTTAGTGTCTTCTTTCCAATTGGGCGACACCGCAACTGAAAAATAGAAAGTTGTCTTCGTCGAACACTTAAATCCTCGTTTCTATCCGGTCGGTTGAACCTTATTTCTATGTCCTCGAAATACCTCGAACAAAAATTCAATGCCTCGTTAACAACATACCCTTCATCTATTAAACCCTTGGGCAAAGCCCGATTTGACGTAGTCCTTCGGTTTCTTCAGGTATCGCTTGAACATATAGATCCATCTCATGTGCACCGGGCCTCCAAAGATTACCTCTTTTGGCAAATGCATTACGAGGTGAATCATGATGTCGAAGAAGGCTGGTAGAAAAAATCTCACTTACGAACAGTAGATGTTTCTGTCAAAATGCCACCATGCCTTCACCTCGTCACCGGATGTTTGCATTTCATTTTATCCCTAGACTTTTCTATAATGTGCCACCGCATGAGTTTTCCAATATCATTCGTCGTCAACATACGTTTTAGTCCGGGGCCAAGAGAAAATAGCGCAACACCTTATGCGGAACATTCTTCCCGTTCACTCTTCTAGAAGTGTGCGCCCAACAAATTTCTTGACAGATCGGACAAGTTTGTCTATCAACATGCTCACCCCAAAACGATTGTACGATCGTTCTTGCAGGTGTGAATGGATTTGTAACACAAACCAAGCTTCGTCATCATCTTTTTAGCTTCGTAGTGGGAGTCTACCAGGTTCATGTTTGGGAAAGCTAATTTCAACAACTTCAAAAGATCATCGACAGACTTGTTTGTCTATTTGTTCACAACCTTAATACGCACCAATTTCACTAAAAAATTTATGGACGAAAATGATGAAACTCCCGAGTATAGTTTTGAATGCAGAGCCTCAAACAATTTGTCATAGCAACCATCGGTGCTCGTACCAACATGCTCATCACCGACTACGTCGTCCCATGACATCCATCATCTCATCCTCTACACCTGCTGTCTCATTCTATCTATACACATTCGCAGTCTGAACCTCGGTCTCACCATGGTATATCCAGGTTACATAAATCTCTGCAAAACCATGACGAAATATGTGAGCCTTGACAATTTTCAATAGATGTGTAAGACTGTTTAAACATCTCTTGTGCACGGACATTTAATCATTCTCCTGTCATTTAATATGGCCTAGCCATGTTTATAAATACTTTCAAACTGTTTCGAAAATCTGACGATTTTGTACGATTTCTAATTTTTGTCTAACTTTTATCAATATCCATACCTGAAAAATACTATATTTTCACAAATACAGTAAGGATAATAGATGGAGATGGAGATGGAGAAATGAAATTGAAAGAAGGTGATTATGGAGAAATGAAATGGAAATAGATGATTATGAAAAAAAAAAAGAGTTGGAGAACAATGATGGAGATGGAGATGGAAAAATTGCAAAAATATAGTACAAAAATGCAGTAATGGAGAGCTGAAAAATGAGATTCTATAGCGGCGATAATTGTCGTCTCTATAGATTAAAAATGTCGTCGATATAGATAAGAAATGAGCGCCAATTTTTCCGCCAATTTTGAGAACTCTATAGCGATGTCAATTGTCGTCCCAATAGCCTTCATTACAAATTACGAGGAGAATCATGATTCACGTGACGAACAACAACATCTATGTATCTATTGAGACGACACATGTCGTCGCTATATGTACAAAAAAATGGTGTTAATTATTCTCGCAATTTAGAAAGTATTTAGCGACGACTTCCTATGTCGTCGCTATAAATTAAAAATACTAGCGACGACGTATTGAATGTAAAGACGACTTTTGTCGTCGCTATAGATTTTTAACTTATAGCAACAACATTTCTTTGTCGTCTCTACTGTACTGTACAAATAGAGGCGACATTGTGTCGTTGCTATTGGTGTCGCCGCTATAGCTACTTTTTTTTGTAGTGAATGTTATTGTGACTAAAAAGTACCATTTTGTCAAATCACATACAATGGATGATTTAATGATAAAAATATTTTTATATAGGATGTGGAATTTGTAAATTATGTACACTACTATTTGAACTTCACAATTTGATTGACATGAAAATGTTTCAATTTATTTAAACATTATTTATTAAATTGAGAATAGTAACGAATCTTTAGATCATTTTCACATGATATACGGTGCATTCCATATTTTAATTTTTCATGAATGTCTATTTTATACTTTTAACGAGTGCTACTTTGATATTTCAATTATGTAGAAACTTCAGTTTTTGAATTTTAAATTTGAGATTATATTATATGATGAGATACTTTAATTGAAATTGATTAAAAGATATCTTGAATGATAATAATTAGGTGTGAATACGGTTTGATTTGGACAGTTTTTAACTTATTTAACTTGAGAATAGTAAAAAATATTTAGATCATTTTCACTCGATAATACAGTGCATTCCATATTTTATTTTTTTCAGGAATGTCTATTTTACATCTAACGAGTGCTATTTTGATATGTCAATGATATAGAAACTTCAGTTTTTGAATTTTAAATTTGAGATCATATTATAGGATAAGATACTTTAATTGAAATTGATTAAAAGATATCTTGAATGGTAATAGTTAGGTGTGAATACGGTTTGATTTGGACAGTTTTGACTTATTTTCAAACCAAACCATTTAAAACAGTTTGGCAAATTCTAAACCAAACCAAACCATTTCATTTTCCAAACTAACCCAAACTATTTTTTGTGGTTCGGTTCAGTTTTAAACATGGTTTTCTATCGACATAATAATTACACATTTCAAACAAGTTAAAATCTAAGTAAATTGGTCTAAAATAATCAATACAAACTTAAACGTGAATTGTTTAAACATAAATTTTACTTGTATTAATATTTGTTTCAATTGTTAGATTACATTAATATTTATCTTAGAAAGAAATGAGAATGTGGAGAAAATTGACATAAATTAGTAAATAATTAGGCATAATAATGAACTTGTGGGTTATGGGCTAATGAATCAATAGTTTGGCAAAAATTAAATAACTCAACCAAATAAATTTAGTATTGCATATTTGTCCTTTGCTCATTGTGTAAATGTTTAAGTAGGTATAATTAATTTATTTTTAATTATAAAAATTAAAAACAGTTAGGTTCCCTTTAAGCGCTTTTTAAACATTGAAACCTAAACCAAATCATTTTCAAACGGGTCGGTTTGGTTTAAAATTGAAACGTTGATGGGTGTAATTCCTAAGTGTTTAGTGGCTAGCACTTCAAGGTTGTGCTTTTAGAGGTCATAATGAATCTTCATATTCATTGAAGCTGTGGGAATTTTATTGAAATGGTAAAGGCTTTGCAAAATGAATACAGAAATTGGAGAAGTTGTATTGGATAAAACTCTTCAAAATGCCAAATACACTAGTCAAATGTTTAGAAAGAAAATTTACACATCATGGCCAATAGAGTTAGACAAATGATTCGTGAGGAGCTTGGAGAAAGTTTCTTTTGTATTCTTGTCGATGAAGTGCAAATAAATCTTTGGCCATTATCTTGCGGTTTGTGAACGCCGATGGTATTTTAATAGAACGCTTCTTTTTTTTTCTTTTGCAATCAAAGTGTCGATACTACATTCTTGAATCTAAAAATGAGATA
This sequence comes from Forsythia suspensa, assembly GCA_023638005.1. Lineage (NCBI taxonomy): Eukaryota > Viridiplantae > Streptophyta > Magnoliopsida > Lamiales > Oleaceae > Forsythia > Forsythia suspensa. The sequence continues at coordinate 56,262,433 of CM042674.1, read as the reverse complement.
TGTGATATTTTAGTTCGTTACAATCTTCAAGTTCAAAAAATGAGAGAGCAAGTATATGATGGTGCTAGTAATATATGTGGTACATGGAATGGACTTCAAGTGTTATTTCTTGAAGAATGTCCATATCATTATATATTCATTGTTTGCCCACCAACCACAATTGTTACTGGTTCCGTAGCCAAGGATGTGGATTTGTGTTTGGAAATTCTTTTTCATTTGGACAATGTTGTTATTATTATTATTTCTTCTCCTAAACGCATTAATGTGTTGCAAGCCGCTTTCAAGTGAGCTTGAGAATATGTTAGCTAGTGGAGAACGAAAATCTAGAAGTGGGCTAATCAGTTGGTAATTTACAAAATTCGAGGCTCTACTTGTTGGAGTTCATACTATGAATAGGAAAAGAGCTTGATAGAGATGAACGCTGCAACTTGCAATGTGCTTGAGTGTTTCTCTGTACATTATCCAAATGGAAGATCTCATTTGAAGTTCATGGTTTTCTTGAAGCCCATTATAAGTTTTGAAATTGTGTTTTCCTTGCATTTAATGCATAAAAGTTGGCACTCAATGACGTTCTCTCGTCAAGTTCTTCAAAAAAAGATCTCAAAGGCAGGCTGCCATTAGGTTTGTCTCATCTGCAAAAGTTATCCTTCAAAAAATGAAAAGAAGAGGGTTGGGAAGAATTTCTTCATTAAGTGATAATATTTTTGTCAAGAGGGGAAAAGACAAAGAATTTAATAGAACGAGGATCGGTTTCTGTCTTCGATCGTGTGACACTCTGTGTTGAACGAGAATTTCTGAGAAAATATATGTAGATTCTATTATAGATGAGTTTATCTTTGTCAAAGCTACACTGGATACAACTTCGTGAGGTAATGTAGTAATTGAATTTGTTTTGTTATATGTAAAAAAATTGATTTTAATTTCACTCGATCAACATGATTTTCCAGATTACGCCCGGTCGAGATTAGTATGGTCTGGTTTGTTGGTGGCAATGATGTGTGGTGGTGGGATTAGTGACAATGAAGGCGTATTTGGATGGTAGTTGGTAGAGCCAACGGTCTCTTTGCCTTGACGGTGTTCATATCGGCGGGTTTCGGGGAGTGGGGTGGGGACCAGAATAGTATCGAGTTTATTTTTAGTTTTTGTGCCTTCATGTTCTTCCGCTGAATTATACGGTGATCGATGTGTGGATTGATGTGTGATCCATGAAAAGCCTTGCCCATTGTACTATAATCAATCACAAATGGATGAAGAATAATTATGTGGAAAAAGTTTTGATTATACACACTAGGAGGGGAAAATGATGAACACGCAGAACCATTGTTAGAAAATCGGTAATTGATTTTGGGCGCCTTGTCTCGTCCTCGGTTGCACTCGTCGCGATCATCACTCACTAGAGATGAAGTTCTAACAAAATTCCTAAAAATTCACTTAAAGTTCGATTTGTCTTATTTTATGAGATAGAGTTTTTCCTCGTTAAAAAGCAATTCAATGTCCTCCTAAAACTTGATTTCCGGTCGCTCACAATCGGTGAAAATGGGTTCGAGAATGACAATTGTGGAGATGATTGCTCGGGTTGTGGACAAGACCAAATATATTATTTTCCTTATACAAATATAAGACATAAAGTTGTAGAAAATATTAAGGGCATATTCGGTTCTAATTTTTTTTTAAAACCCATTTTTTGCCTTTTTATTTTTCAAACTTTTTACATAATAAAAAGTTTGAAAAGTAAAGATGGGAAAAAGTCATTTTTGAAAAAATCTACACCAAACAAGCCATATAGAATTTGTTTATGTAAATTCAATATTTAGGGTGTGTTTGATTGGAGGAAGATAGAAAAGAAAATAATTTTATGTAAGTTAGAAAATAAAATCTCCCACCTTCCCCTCCCTAAGAAAATATTTTCATGGAATTGGCAAAAAACAAGTTTAAAATGGTTGTACCCTAGAATTCATTTTCTTTTCCACATTGTATCAAATGTCACCCAAAGAAAAATATTTTTCTCGGATCTTGACATTTTTCATGGAAAATGTGCAATCAAACACACCCCTAAGGGTCCGTTGATTTGCACCATTTTCCATGGGAAAATGTAAATCCATGGAAAATATTGTCAAATCTGCAATTTTCTTTTCCACCTTTCATGTTTGATTGCACATGGAAAATAATTTTGATTTTAAAGGCACAAGCGATTTGAAGCAGACAATTTTCCAACTTTCTTGGAAAACAATTTCTCACCTATTTGGTGGATTGTATTTTCCACCTTAGATGGAAAAAAGATTTTCATTTTTCCACCATTTTCCATGTTAACCAATCAAACAGCTTTTTTTTTTTTAGAAACATTAAAATTTAACCATTTGTTAAGCTCCAGTTTGATAGAGATTATAAATCAAAATTGATTTATTTCATCGAAATTTTTGACTTTTCAAACTACTTTCTTTTAAACTTAAAATTCTAACCATTTGTTAAGCTCTCTGTTTGACAAATTATAAACCAAAATTGATTTATTTCACCCAAATGTTTTGACTTTTTAAACTACTTTTAACATGAAACGACTATATTATCCTTAATCAATAAATGTTATTTCAAAATATAAAAGACAATTTATTATTTTACATTAAATAGTTTGAAAAATCAACAATTTCGCTAGTTTATAATCTCTCAAACATGACCTAATTTTTGTAGCACAAGGGTTATAGCATGTAATTAAGTTTATTTTTAATTGAAGGTTGTACTTAATTAAGCCACTTCTTAATCGAGCTTTTCTACAACGCTATTAACTATGTGCTGAAGTTTTCCAATATTTTGATGAAAATTTCATAAATATTTTGTTACTGGGTTACCAAAATGTTTAAAAAATTAAAAGTGAAAATAGAAAACATTTTTCTTGAGTTTCAGAAATATTTTTAGAGTTCAAATTGTGTATAAACCAAAACCGTCAACATTTAGAGATTTTCTTGCACCTGGATTATAAACTGATTGATGACATGAAGGCTTTCATTTATTGTGGATGATGTTCTGCTTATTTACCAAACGGTTTATTTGACCAATTTTGATAAAAATGTCATATTACAAGGCAAAAATTTTGGTCGAACAAACTTGTTTTGAATAAACTAGCTTTATAATCCACAATCAAACTATTTCAAAGTTTTGTTTGATCTAGATAAGAATTAGATTTTAGGAGATCTTGATAAGCGTTGTGATTGAAAATGAATTTGGAGAAAAATGAATTTTAGAAAATAGAGCCAAATGGACTGCTTAATCAGAATCATAGAATCATAAAATAGAAAAATAAAAATAAACGGAGTAGATATTCATAATCAAATTCATTCATCAAAGGAAACAAATATTTATTTCTATTTTGATAGGCATGGTAATAACTAATAAAGGAGACAACTCCATTTACACGTAAATAAAACAATACACACATTCAATAACATCAACACATTTTAGTTTCTTAATTTTAACAAATTTGCAAGATGAGATGACGAAATTATAGATGTCTCTTTCTGTAGAAATTAAGATAAGATTGTTTAATCAAGCACAAGTGAAGCCAGTAGGAGGAGTCCTTCCACACAGATTGAGAAGCAGACTGAGTGAAATTGGGATATTCAGATTGATGCCTAGCACGTTGGCTCTAATGGCGATGCAAAGGCAAACCGCAGCCTCGAGGTCGGCCAACCCGGCCAGCAAGGTGCAGCAAGGGTGGTGGGAGGTTGCCAACCACCACTCCCACTAAACCACCTAGTAGATTGGCACAGACGCCTGGGTTTTAAGGCATCCCTCGGACAAGTTGCGGGACTGACCATCAGCCCACACCCGTCAGCGGTGACAGAGTTGGTGGTGAAGGGTTGACGCAGGTTCCTCTTCCTCCACATGCGGTGGTTAAAACAAAGCAGAGAAGGTTCATTGCATGAAAAGGGTGGCTTTGGTTGGAGTTTTGGAACCCATTTTCAGTTCTCAAAAGCTTTTTTGTATAAAATATTTTTGTTAACAAGATGGTTTGAAAGATTAACGAGTAAAGGAGGCCTTTATAGTAGAATTAGAACAGATAAACAGTTCTAAAATTATTATCTTTTTTTCAACCGAAGCCTAGAGGCTAGACCTAGGATATATAGAATTCAATGCATTAGATGCGTGTTGTGTGAAATTTCAATGATTTGGTATTTTTATTTGCATATATAATTTTTTTTTTTTTTTTTGATCGAGATTTGTATATATAATTTGCTATGCCAATATGTTGTTGAGTTTGGAATTTCATAATTGTAATTTTGGTTCTCCTAATTTTTCTAATAAATGGGAGGGCTTGTCATTAGAGTTTTATCATCGTCAAAGCAAAGAGAGAAGTCGAAGGTTCGATTTGTTTTATAAACAATTCTTTATTATAGTAAATTCTGCAGCGTGAAGGAAAGGGCGTAGTTTCACATTCAAACAAAACGATACATAAACTTTATATGTTCGTGTGTATCTATTTCTTTTTACGATATTTTACTCGGTCATATAGAATTAGAGTATCTAATTCTTAGTATATCTTATAGTAGCAACATGATAAAACAAGAGTATCTCCAATGTTAGACACAATTTAATGATAAAATAGGTTGAGAGTCGGTTATGATGCCAAACGTGAGATGAGTTATGTTGGACGGCCTACCGATAAATCTTGTCTTATAAGTTTTATGTACAACCCATCGTCACGCCTCTTTGTCTAATTCAAAGTGTTTGGGACTTTCATTTAATATAAAATCGTAGCCAGTGTATAAAATATTTGACTCGCATTCACGCTTGTATCCGCGGTTAGTAAATCTTGCGTAGTAAGCACATGAACGTTTTATCACGATTAATGTGTGCCCTCCTGGACAAAAGGTTGATGTTATGATGCTCGAAATTAAATCTTGAGGAATGCTAAATGCAATGTAGCCGAAGCATTAGAGACTACAGGCTGCAATTTCTTTCACAACTATAAACACATTGACAAGATCTTCAATGTTCTTGTCTTGAACTTTCAAGCCACGAATTAATGCTGGCTATAGCTTTGATTTGGCTGAAAGCGCGTGAATTTTAAGCACCGATTATCCACGCACTAAAAAAATGCCTCATAATATCGTCACTACCTGGTATAGTTTTGTTATTTACACTAAAATCTTATCGCTTTTTTCTAAATCTAGAAAGATGAGATTTCATGGATCTTTATTGGTTTGGGACTACTTTGGATATTTCTACTATGATTTACCCTTACAAGGGCTCCTAAGCGCTTATTTAGTAATATTAAAATTTATTTTAAGTGTTGAAATTATAAGTTCCATTAGTGAATATCGCCAAATAAAAAGTGAGTAAATGAGGTGTGGAATTCCAAAAATATATAAATAAAAATATGTTTGATCGATTTGATCAAATTGAAATTATAATTTAAACAAATTCAAATATATTACTAAGCCCAATTAAATTTTTATATGTCAAAAAAAAAATAGGGAAAATTGTAAATAAGTCGTCTCCACATGACTTGTTTCAAATTAGGTACTAAAACTTTTTTAAATTGTGATTCAGTCATACTTCACATCAATATTTTATATTAATTCCAAAATCACCCTTTAACCATATTTTTCATTGACACAATCTTTCAACTCCACAAACCTCCTCCACCTCCGGCGACAACCTCAGAAGCCACCTCCGGGACAACCTCAAGCCCACCTAGCACGCCTCCACCTCCGCCACCTCCGGCCATCCTCATCACTCTCCCAAGCGACCAGCCGCCTCCACCTCGGCGACCTCCAACGCTCACCACTTCCACCTCCCGGACCTAAGGTACGGTGTCACTTTTGGGCACTTTTTCTTGGTGAAGATTTTGGATCACTTTTGGGTGCTTTTTTGTGAAGATTATGTTAGGCCTAAACTAAAAATAACGCTTTATGCCAGACTTTGGTCATAGTGTTTGAATCCTTATCTTTGGTTTGTATGCTTTTTTATTTCTTCATCTTACAGTGGTTGTACTCTATTCTTAATGTCTTAATAGGTTAGCATTGATCTATCCAGAATGCTTGCAAGAGGTACCGACCCAATATGATTAACACAGGTTGAGTATTTAGGTTGAGTATTTTAGCATTTATGTAAACAATGACATTTTCCGGGGTTATATAAACAATGAGGTAATGCATATGTTGTTGATCTTGTGTTATAGAATAACAATTTGATATTGTATTAAACAAAGCAAAGATCTAGCCAGTGAAACATAGAATGTTGTATATATGAGCTTGAATCTTGTAAATATGAGCTTGAATCGGTAAATATGGGCTGAATGCTCTCTACTATCTTATGTAAATAGGAGCTTAGATGCTCCACCATCTAAGTCTTTGTAAATAGGGAGATTGAATGTTCCATCATCTAATGTTTAGTCATGGTATTTTATTTGATACTATATTATACAAAGCAGCATCACGAAAGCGATATCACAATATAAATGGACATTAGAATTGTTGTAAATGGGCTTGAATGTTCCATCATCTAATATTTGAATGTCTTAGTTTTAATCCATGATCTTTGTTTAATGCCTTAGTTTTAATCTATGATCTTTGTTTAATTGTAAGCAAGGGTTAATAGATTGAAACTTTGTCATCAATATTTCACTATCATTTGAAACATGTTTAATCCGTAATCTGTTTTAGTGCAGCAATCTTGTTTGAATATATATATATATATATATATATATGATCTTTGATCTTGTTTAATTATGGCAATGTTTGAACATATGATATTGTTTGAATGTCTTAGTTTTAATCTATAATCTTTGTTTTAATCCATAATCTTGTTTTGTTTTGTAATTAGTATATTTTGATATCGTTTTAATCCATGATAATGTTTTAATCTTAGTGATCTTGCTTGATTATAGTAATGTTTGAACCGTGTGATATTGTTTACAGATATCTTAGCTTTAATCTATGATATTGTTTTAATCCATGATATTGTTTTGTTTAGGTAATTAGTATATTTTGATACCCGTTTTAATCATGTTCTTTGTTTTATCTGTGATACTTCTATGTGATCTTTGATATTGTTTAATTATAGCAAGGTTTGAATAAGTGATCTTGTTTGAATATCTTAGGTTTAATCCATGATAATGTTTTGTTTTAAATAATATGCATTTCATATAAATTGATATTTGTTTTAATCCATATTTAATCCATGATCTTGCTTTACATAATAAAGTATCAAACAAAACATATGACTAATTAAACATTATCAAAGATAAAAACATGATATCATAGTCATGTGTATTTGTTTGATCTTTGTATTATGTAAATGAGTATGTCAAAAACATATCACAATAGAAATGATCATAGAATTTACACGTGCTTTCGAATTTTTATTATAATATGTTTTCAGAATGGTCTCGGCAGGACATGGTCAAGACCGAATGTCACTTACTTGTTACTTATGATGGATTTTACCCGTTTGAAGTAGTTTCTTTAGCTTAAAATGTCAATCTTTAATTTTTTTTTTTTAAGATCTCAAATTCTTTAAAAGCGATTATCTTAGGATAAATGTATCATTTTGCTTCAAATTAAAGCTCTTCCAAAGGTATCGAGTCCTTTAAAAGCAAACACATACTTGAGGCAATGCTAAAATGAAGAAAGAAGAACTGCCAATCATTCTCAAGTTAAACAAAGTCATCTAAAACTATGTAGGCATACGTATTAATCCTGTGATCTTCATTTGAATGTCTTGGTTTCCCCAATCTATAATCTATTTTATTTAGGTAATGTGCATTGGTATATTTTGATACTATTTTAATCCATGATCTTGTTTTATTCTATATGGAATGAGTTTTATTTATGATGCTTAGTGCTTTTTATTCTTAATACGTCTAAGTATGCCAAGGTTTGAACATGTGATCTTGTTTGAATGTCTTAGTTTTATACGATACTATTTTAATCTGTAATCTTTATTTTGTTTAGGTAATGTGCATTAGTAATTTTATATTGTTTTAATTTATGTTTCTAATCCATTATATTGTTTTTGCATAATACGATATCAAAGATAAAAGCTAATGGTATCATAGTCATGTGTGTGTGTTTGATCTGTATTATGCAAAAGCAATGTCACAAAAATAATATCACATTGAAATGAATATAGAATTTTGCATCGATGCTCAAATTTTTATTATAATATGTTTTGGAATGGTCTCAAGCCGAGACAGTCAAGACCAGATTGCTTTGCCACCGCCTATGATAGATTTTACCGTTTGAAATACGTCTATTTAGCTTAAAATGACAATCTTTAATTTTTTTTTTCAAAAAGCGATATCACAAATCCTCTAAAGCAATTATCGCGGATAAATATATCTTTATTGAAGCCACCATTCATCTTTCTCTTGTTGAACATCCTTTGAACTTGATCCTTTTTCATTAACACTCCCAATTCTTGATTGATCAGATCCTAGTTCTTCATTATCACTACAAGAATCATAAAGGTTCACTACAAGAATCATGGTTTAATGAATCTTTAATTTTTTTTTCAAACGATGTCACAAATCCTCTAAAAGCGATTATCACTTGATTAATGTACATCCTTTTAACATTAAATTAAAGCTCTTCCGAAAAAAAATATTTATATGATTTTATTTATATAAATATTAATCCAGTCAAAAAAAAAAAATTTTAGTCCATCCCTGATTTTGTCTATGCGGTTAGAGTACGTTTACCTACGTTAAAAAGAAATAACCTTTTTGCCGACTTTAGTTTTAAAAGTTACTTTGTCACTAAAAAAAGTAACACTTTTGTTTGTCGTTAAATCTTTTCTTATAGAAGACTTTTTTAAACAGTTGAAAATTATAATTAGTTAAGACCTAGCTTGTCCATTATTTAGTACTCATATGTTCACGTGTGCATGAAGAACTTTGGGAGCTCCAAACAAAATCTACTCACGGGTCATGAACATTACAGAACAAAAAAGGTTGCCTCGCATCTAAGCAAAAATAATTATCATTACCTGTTTCACATCAGATCTCACTTAATCCCAATATATGGACAAGACAAAAAGTTCCGTTGTCTAATTGTCTGGTTAATTTCACTCATGGTTACTAAAATTTGTGTAGAATTTTAAATTGGTCATTAAATTATTATTTTTTATTTTATTATTCGATGAAATTATTCATACTTACATAAATGGTCACTTAGGCTCTATGTTAGATTTATAAAAAAAAATTCTATGTTCGATGAAATTCTTAATTAGAGTTTGGTGGTAACATAAACTGGTAGGTGCCATGGCATATAAGAGCAATGGTAGGTGTTTGGTATAGTGCGTGGGAGTTGTGACGGTGCATGAAGATGATATGATTGCTAACATGGGGCTGTGGTAATTTATTCTTTGGTGAGGATATGTGAATTTAGATGAGAAAGAAGGGTGTATTTTCCGTTTTTTTTTTCATCTTTTTAAAATTTTATTCATTTTACTTATATATATATAGTTTTTATTTTATTTGAACTTATTGGGGCAAATTCATCTTTTAAACTCCGAAACAATTATTAGAGGTTAATGATGTAAAAAAAAAAAAATGAAAGATTGACAATAAGATTGCCAAGAAATACAGGTATGGTTAAAAGTGCAAAAGATGGTAAATTTTGGGGACAAAAAGTACAATTTTCACGTAGGGGCCGTTTGGTTTGTAGATAAAATTATTTTATTTGGATAAAAGTTATCTTGGATAATAGTTATCCGAATAATAGGTTTATTACTATTCTGTTTGGTTCAATTAGGTATTCGAAGGGAAAAAGTCACTATTAAAAAGTTAGTTTTTCTGTAAAATGTCATTTCTACCCTTATTCCTAATTAAGCGAAAAAAAGTAAATAAAAAAAAAACTAAAAGAAAACAAAATGGTTGGAGTGGCGGTGTACAGTTGGCGATTATTATAAGATATGATTGTTTAAAAATAAATTTGTTCTATATTATAAATAGTACATTCGTCTTTTTTTAAAAAAAAAAAAAAATTTAAGTGAATCCGTATCCAAATAAAAACATTTTTCCTCCTTTTTCCGAAGATAAATTTTATTCTCATTTTTTGTTTAAATTGTTATTCAGACATCAATTATGTCCAAATATGACAAGACAAATTTTATCCATTATCTTTCCCATTAATCATATATCAAACGGGTATTTAGATTTACTAGCTAAGTGATCATTTGTGAAATCATTAATAACTATAATTGCTAATAAGATAAGAAAAATACTTAGCGAGAATTTTGTGAAATTAACCATTTAATTGTATTAGTTTGTTTCAATCGTGGAATAATTGACTAAAAGGATGTTTCCTAGACTATGCTAGATAAATTTTTTTTTTTTTTTTAATAACTTTATACATTACTATCTAATCGACTATCCTAATTATTATGTCATGAGGGTATAGAAACAAGGTTCCATAATTTATGTTATGGAATAATTTAAAACAGAATCATTTCTATTAGAGTTGTGTAAATATTTTTTTCATAATCATATTTGATTAAGTTTAAGTTATTAAATTAGTTAAATTAGTTAAATTAGTCAAATATACTTTTATCTACATATTTAGTAGGAACCATAATTTACTACCTATTTATTATCCGAATATTTCATATGATCCACAACTAATAAATACTTAAAACATAATTTTAACATTATTTATAATTACTATTTTTATTGAACTTTAAAGACTTTTTATTATGATAAATAAATTCATTCACGGCTGTCAAAATACGACTATTATTATGTAAAGTATATATCCATCCATAAACCATAGAGAAGGCGAAGATCATTAAAGGATTTTTAGGGCTTAATTGCACTATCGATCTCTCGAAGCGTGAATCCCGACAACGACGTGTTTGTTATGGAGTATTGACAAGACTAAAAGTCCATTTTGTACAACTATTGTGAGTAGAGTTTTTAATAATAGAACTTTTGGTAGTAGAGCTTTTGTTAAAAAAATGTTGACTGTTTGATTGTGAATCTAAAAGTGTTATAAATATTAAATTGAGTGTTTGAATGCATATCTATAAAAGTACTTTTGTATAAATTTTATATTTATTTGACTAAACAACAATTAATTATTATATATCTCATATTATTTTCTTTTACAAATATTTTTTTTTTCATATCTTATAATAACTATTAAAATTAATATCTTAATTAAGTTATGATAACACAAATATTTTAGTATATATCATATTACTTAAAATTAATTTATTTAAATCAAACATATTATGTGTAATTTGTATTATATTATTTAACACGTAATATATATTTTACACATTATATTAATATATGAAATGACAATTTGATATAAGTATGATAATTTTATTGAATATTAATTGCTTTTCATAAAAGTTGAATTAAAATTTTTTTAGAAAAGCTCAAAATTTGTGCTTTCTAAAACAAAATTATTAAGCTGTTTTTAAGTCAAAAAATGTTTATTAATTTTAGCCAAATAACTATAAATATAACTAAAAATACTTTTACTCTTTAAAAGTTTTTTAAACTTCAAAAAAGCTCTTCCAAACTCACACTAACAACTGTAATGGATACAATTTTATTTTATTTTTTGTTATTTAATACCATTTAAAGTTATACAGTTATTGAACAAGTTTTAGGATAATGGGTGAAGCAATCATAACACCTAATAAATTACCTTAGTCTCAAAAGTTTTAATTTGCTCACTCTGGTCCTTAATGATAATCATAGTTGCGTTAATTTGGCCTTCTAATTAATGTAACATCCAATATTATAGGTCGGCCCTAGTTGTCTTATATGGAATATTAACTTCATGTTCACCTAATCTTAGAAACTTTAAAATTGGACTTAGATGCAATAAATTAGAAATAAGTGTACTAAAATAAATAAATTTAAAATTCAAGGATGAAATTGGATATTTTCCAAATTTTGAATGACATTTAACTAACACGCTTTCGTATTCTGATAATCAACGATGAAGAAAAGGGGGAAAAAGGGGTGTAGTGAGAGGTTTTCTTCTAATGTGAAAACCCAAATACTGTCCCACAATGTCTTGGGAAATTGTTTTTAATTCGCAAGAGTAGCTTTTGGTCCATGGTTCTTGGTAGTGAATCCTTTTGAGGCACGGATTCATATTTATGCCGTTGGTATTAGGAAGTTTCAGAAATAATTATATGGGGAATTTTGAAATGTTGACTAAAAGTAAGTGGATTAGAAGAATGATAATTTTTTATAATATTTGTCGATGTGTCATTTTTTAGATACAAAATTTTAAATTTATTTTTTGTAAAATGACTACTTTTTTGTGTAATGGTTAAGATTTAACGATAGTTGACAGTCTTCTGATAATTTATAGAGAAACTATCAATTCAAAAAAATCGACGGATCGATAAAAAAAAAATTAGTGATTTTGATATTTTTGCTAAAAAAATTGAGAGATGAGTCCGAAAAATTGACATTTGAAATTTTTTTAGTAGGATGATATACACAAGTTCATATCACTTAGTATAGATACTTATTTAATTTCAACTTTTAATTAGTGAATGCCAATTTGAAATGAATATTTAAAAAAACTTTTATCCCAGAGCAAATATTGTGGACATCGACAAAATAATGTCGATGTTGACAAACTTTTTGATGTCCACCAATTTTGTCTATTTTTATCGATGATATCGACAAAATAGATACAAACAAAATAAATACAAATTAGTGGCCTACTTTGTCGTAAACAAGGGCGGATTTAGGGGGTGGGGTCGGATTATAATCCAGTCCTGTCTCAGAAAAAATTGTTTTTTATAATGTAATTTTTTTTATTGACAGTCTGGTTTTCAAGTGTGATTTTTTTTTTCAGTAGCACTCCAAACTCCAAAAATTCTTGAATCCAACCCTGATTGTAAATATACTATTATTTTATCGATACAAAAATAACACTATTTATCGATAACTGGGGCACCAATTTTGGTGCCCATTTCCATGTGTCAATGGCTGGACACCAATTTGGTGCCCATTTAAATTGGACACCAAATGAGCATCAATTTGGTGCCCATTTAATGGGCATCAATTTGGCGCTCATTTGTCAATGATAAAATGGCACCAATTTGGTGTCAATTTAAAAATGGATACAAATTAGTTTCATTTTTATTGATAGATAAAATGGTTGTTTATTTTTGTCGACAAAGAGACGAGTTTTATTTCAATTATTTTGTGCTTATTTTTCTACCCGTTTTCGACCAGATGTAATCAATTTCATTCTCTGTACATTGATAATAAATATACCAATAAATTAGATCGACAAAATTTGTAAATTAAACTCAATATCTAATATAATCCACTAATATACAAACTAAATCAACAAAAGATTACCCAACAAAAAATATCCTACTTATATTAAAAGTGTAGATATTTGGTTTACTATTCAAAATGGTCAACCAAACCCTACCTATATTAAAAGTGTGGATATTTGGTTTAAAAAATTTGCAAAATAATTATAAGAATCCAAGATGAATTCATCCTTATTAAATATGATATTTGTTTACGTTTTTTTTGAAATAATAGTATGTAAATTGTAATTTTAAAAATTAGGATTATGTGAAATGCAATTACATTCTATAAACTCAGTATTTTAATATTTCATATTATTTTTATGGAGACTTAATGGAACGTGAAATACATATGTAATTCTTAAAAATATGGCATGTGAAGTGTTGCAACTGCTGGCCACAAATAGGCAGATGGTATATTTAGCATAATTTTGGTTACTTTTATATCAGTTTTGAATAAACTAAGTTATGATTATTCTAAATTTTCAAGGTATTGTCTAACTAAATAGTTATGATGATGTCTAACATTAGAATTAGAAATTGTGTCATTTATTTGGATTCATTTTTCGTAAAATTTAGTTTAAAGGAAAACAAAACATAAGATGTTTTCTAATCTTATAGTGAAACAACAATAAGATGAATGAAGATAATTGGCAAATTCAAAGCTGTTGTGAATGCTTTGAACAACTTTTTGGTTAAATTTGACGACATGTGAGTTCTGATTTTAGTTATTAGTTGTTTTGAAGTTTGAATTTCAAAAGAATTGTAGTTTTACTATTTATTAGATTATTAAATTTGCAATTTCTTTTAACTATTTCAGAAAGTTATACTTTTTATTGTTTTTTACTTTTATAGACTTGTTTATTTTGAATTTTTGTCGTGTTTTTTATCCGTAGTTACTTTTTCTTACTCAAATTAAAAGACATATGAGTTGTTACTTTATTTTTGTTTAAGAGTTTGAATTTTGGAAGAATTGTACTTTTATAGTTTATTAGACTGTTAAATTTACAATTTGATTATTTTGGAAAACATTTAAAATTTTGTTTTATTAGTTTCTTTTTCTGCAAAATTTGAGATTTGTGTTCATTGATTTGAGATTTGTATTCATTGAAGACACTTTATAGTTTTATTTAATAATTTTAAATTTAGAAATTTTAGTTTAGTTTGGTTGTAATTTGATGATCTTGTCACTTTGAGGCGTTGTTTAATTTGAATTTTCTTTTGATTACTTGTCGTTGAAAATGTATTATCATTTGTGACATTATTTAATTTAGAATTTGGTTTGCTTAGTTATAATTGAATAATATTATCATTTCTTGAACTACATGAGCTTGGAATGAAAATTACTTGGAATACTATATAGAGTTTGAAATTCAACATTTTAGTAATGTCTCAACTTATTGTCATTTTCCTTTTGAATATTAATGCAACTCTAGGGTATTATTTTTGAAAATGACTTGTTTGCACATTAGCAATGCAAACTCTATTTAGTGCTTTAGAAAATTGTATTTAAGATGCTACTTTTTACACACGGGTAGCTGTAGAACAATTTTAATTGTAATTAATATGTTTATTGACTTCTTTACTTTTTATATTTTTGTAGCCCATTTTTGCCACAATCTCCGACTTGCATCAAATACATACAATTTCACTAGCATGCTTATTAATTAACAACTACAAATTGATTTATTTACTTTTAGAAATTATGTTGTTTTAAGAGTTTTAATTCGACCATGAAATGACTTGATCAATTAACTTATTGATTATCTCCAAAGCTTCATCTAAAGTAAGCAAAAAGATTTTTATGAACTTTTTATTCTGTCACTAAACATCGTGATGATCGAATTGGTACACTTACCGAAGAAGCCTAATTTTTCGTTCTTGAAAACTCAAATCTTTGATGATATAAGCTCAATTCAACCATCTCTTTACCTTTTATTTAAGTTATTTCAAAAAATATTGAAATTAATGTGCACATGTTGTTGTAGATACTTATGCCCAAAGTCATATTCTAGAGCAAATGTGAAGTTTTTTAATGTAAAGGCATTCAATTTTCTTTACGTGATTAAAATATTATAAAGGAATAAACTCAGGCTTCGAGGAGGAATGCAAATTCGGGAGAAATAGTATTTAAGAATAGTGACTTTAGTGACTTTTATGAAGTAAATTAAATTAAATTTTATCATATGTTTGAGTTATCTACTGTAATAAATTTTAATAAACTAGGTTTTATGTTACAAGCATGTTATTTAGGTTTCAATGACCTGATTTTTTAATATTTAATTTTTTTGGAATTTGATTAACTTAAAATGTCATTATCCTATATGAGTAAGTCTTTGGTTCTTACAATGTGAGTTGAGTTTATTAAGCTCTTGGGAAGGGAAGTTCAATACAAGATGCTAAAACTTTATATATGTGAACTTGAGGTAGTGCCACCTCAAGAAAGGTTAAAGTTTATTGAAAATAAGGATGGCAATACTGGGACGGGTCGGCCCTTCATGAAAATTTTTCCCCTTGACCCAGGTTAAATATCTTTTTTTAAAAAAAAACTGAAAATAATTAAAAGAAAAATAATTTTTTATATATATTTAAATGCAGTCACCTCTTTTTTCAATAGAGCCGGTAACTATATTATTATTGTGGGCATTGGATTGGGCCAAGTTCCACCAATACCACAGAAAGCCTAATTTTTTCTCAAATTTTGGGCTCAAGTGATCACCAAGAGATGGTTCGTGTTTATCCAATATGCTTACAAATCCAACTTTAGCCGAAAGCGAAAATCTCCACATGCTTTTTGTGTTTGAGCTTGAAGAAATCTTTTCCATCTAAGGTGGAAAATACAATACCAAATAGTATTTGAGCCGAAATTATTTTAAACCCACAGCCTAAGATCACGCACGCGCACTTACCTATATTTAGAAGAAGAAACTCATTGGTATATTAAGGATTCCTACAAGTTAAAGTGACTCAAAGAGTCCACGAACTTTATTCAATAGAATTAAGTTTGTACCATCAGCTTGATGGCATAGTTGGAATTTTAATCAAGTTAACTATACTTTTTTCAATCCATGTCCCTTGTGCTTAGTAGGAATTTAACATGTGTATGTTTTGTCCTATCTGTGAAGGTTTTTGCTCAAAGGATATAGCACTTTGATACACGTACGTAGCTCCACCTCATTTCTACGAAACCAAGTTTTCTCATTAAGCTTTTAAGCCATATTCTTCCTTAAGCGCTATGTAGCATCAATGTATTACGATTAGGTTGAGGGATGTCAACTTTTATAATTGGGATTTCCAACTAATGCATGTTCTATTTATGACAAACATATATGCAATGATTGATTTTCTATTATCTGAGTTACTAGCAAAAAGCAAGAAATCGAGTCCACGTAGCCTCACAGAATTAATCCCATTTTTGTTCATTTGAGACTTATTATCTTTTGAAACTTTTATACTGAGTTCTTTTAGGTATCTAATTAATCACTTTAGAGCATTCAAAAGTAGGATTACTCATAATCTACTTAGCACATTAACAACGATAGCATAAAGAAGACATTCACCATTCTGCATTTTCTTTATTTTTAGATTATTGCTTTCTGAAGGCAGGTTTATAATAGATTAGTGCAGATGTGAACTATGATTTTGCATTATTCAAAGAACTATTAATTAGGGTTTAGCAATATAAGATTCTTGACACAAAAACAATGATTTCCTCATACCTATTTGTTACCACCAGTTTTGAAGGT
The DNA here is from genome assembly GCA_023638005.1 of Forsythia suspensa. NCBI lineage: Eukaryota > Viridiplantae > Streptophyta > Magnoliopsida > Lamiales > Oleaceae > Forsythia > Forsythia suspensa. The sequence goes on along the minus strand of CM042674.1, from coordinate 56,245,394 downwards.
GAAGAACCTCCAGTAAAACAAATACCTCCTATGGCCCAGATGAAAGACGCCGAGAACCTACATTGCGTGAATCTCGCGTTCCCAGCGAGGAGCCTCGTGAATTCGTAGAAGGACTGGGAGGCCCGACAGCATCTCGGCACTCCCAGAATGAGAAGTGTGTGAAGCCAGCAGAAGGGCTTTCGACATTCATGGCCGACCTGAAAGCTTGGCAGAGTCTTTGAATCCATTAAGTAATTCCACAGTGACATGATATTTTAGAATATTGACGGATATATTTAAAGAAATATTGCATTGATTGCTACGCAGTTCTCCCAAAATCAAATATCAATCTCCTAAAGATTAAGCAACATATGGTAATGGGACTGACTCGAATAAGGGGCTAAAATCTAGGAGATTGCATTGCTCGACCAATCACCCTTATCCCAGTGGGAAGGAAGGTCACGATCGGATATCTAATTAATTTTTTACCTAAATCAAGTCAGAACTCTGAAGCTATAAATACAACATCTCTAGTTGTTCTAAGATCGCACATTATTCTCACCCTTAAACTCGGCTCGATTTCACCTTTTGTCTTATAGCACCCGCGAATACTCCGGCCCCAGCGTGTCAGTACATATTACTTTATACTCTGGGTGTAGTTGACTTGATAGAGTCAGTACCAGCGATCGTCGAGACCTTTTTTCGATCTTGGTTGCCCTAACGATTGTCTTTGAGTGTAATGTAACATATCATGCGTGGAGGATACAATTGGAGATGCATTTGACAAGTGGATAGTGCAAATTCGATTGTCGACACTATTTCTCCATTGTTCCATCTTTAAAATTTTCTATGAGGGCAGAGCTCTTTTATTTCTGAACTCGTATTTCCGAAATTTTTCTTTAACCTAATTTGAATTTTCTTAACAATATGGCCGACTAGAAGCATATGGTCTACCATATGACAAAGATAAAGAGCGAAAAAAGAATTTTCTTGATTCTTGCCGGTGAAACATTCTAGCCATTGCTAAAGATTTTTTCAATAAACTTTACTAAGTCCGCTTCTTACTAACATTCAAAACATTTAAGTGGCCAGTCATTTAAATTATTTCATCCAAAGTTGCATACAAAAATACGGTTTCTGACCCGTGGTGTTCTAGTTCCAGTCAAAACTATGCTACTAAAGGCGATAAGATCTTAATTGAAGTGTGTTGCCCACAATGATGAAAATATTTCATTATAATCTATGTATTCTCTTTATTGTAAAACTTTTGGATACTAGTCTAGCTTTTCTATATCTAATGTCTCCTTTTTATCTTCTACCTTCCTTTATCTTATAAACCGTTTGTCGTCTACAGGACATGTTATTCTAATATTGCACTGTAGTCATATTGAATTTTTCAATTGGTTCATTTCTTCTTGCATTGTTACCGACCATTCGTCTAGCATCTTTGCTTGACATAAGCTTCTTCTATATATATTGTAGTTATATGAACTAGGGAGATTGACGGCTGGACTCCTTGAATTTTGCATTTTAAGTTCATGTAAATAAAGATTTACTTTCGTTGCTACGAAACTCCTAATAAGTTAAAAAATTCCGGCCATTTATTTTGATTTCTTAATAAATCGATTTATTTTTGAATCCAAAATTTAACCTGGCAAATCCTGACCCATACAACACCCTAAAACCCACCAAAATACTAAGCAAACAAACCTTAACCTCTACTGTTTTGTATCAGCTTAGCCCCATGCACAACAAGAAACCACCCCATGATCTAACAAAAAATCATCGTAACTAAAATAAGCGTCCCGACAGTCTGGTTTACGCCACCAAACAGCCCCATGACCAATGAACAAAGCGCCACATGATCCTCCACAACACTTTCTTCACTTTTCCCTCACTTTTCGTGCCCTCAACCCCAGCCAGTTTATTCATCAACCACCCCAAATCATATCCCTCGGCAGCCTAGAATGCCTACCTGCTTAAGCTTAAAAAATCCCACTTTTCCTTTAAAAATTCACCCATAAGCTTCGACTGTTGAGTGTTTAGTTCTTCTTATTTTCCAGCAACTTTCCTTCATTTATCTCCCAAATTTAGTACCAAAAGCTCCCTACTTCTTCCTTCTAATTTTTGGCGAATAGGGTCCTTCAATTTCACGCAACTCCTCACACAAAATTCGGCACTTCTCTATAGATTTTCAACCTCAAAAAAGTGATAAGTTCCATCTTCTTTCTTCTTTTCGACCATCATACTCTCTCCATCTCTGCAAGTTTAGTCACAAAAGTTCCAACACTTGTCGTCAGTTTGGCGGCATAAACACTCTCAAATTTTCGCGAATTTCAATCTCAAATTTCGACATTTTTCCATCACTTTCGTCAAGATTTTGGCTAGCTTGGTGAAAAGAATTAACCTTGCTTTTTTACTTTGCAAAGATCTATATATACATTTAAATATAGCGTGCGGGTTTTGATTTCTGGAGATGAAGTTGAAAAAATTTTTCATCAAAACATCAACCGAACACTTTCGTTTAAAGAAGTTTTTACACCACAAATTCTCTACGATTTTTAAATGACATTTAGAAAATTATGATCGATATAAATTCCATGCAAGCTAATTCGTGAGTAACTTTATGATAGTGATTGAAGGTAATCACTTTAACATGTTAGTGATTGAAGGTAATCCATTATGGCGTTATGTGAATCTTGGTTACCAATCTTTATGTTCCTATGTATACGTTTAAAATTATGGCATGTATTATTTATATTTACGTATAATTTTCCCACCGTTGTATATATTGCTACTGAGTGTTTCTTTATGAAAGACTCACCCCAAAATGAACAAATTTTCGGATTGATTTGATTGGTGTGAACACAAAGTCAACATTTGATATCTAGAATGAGGCCTTATTTGTCTCATTTTCATATCTCTAACTAGCTAGTATTTCTTAATTCATTTTCCATATCTATTTCTTGTTTGTCTGTTGAGTTTCTTGATCTTCTATGATAGTCGGTCTTGGGTTTAGTAACAACTTATTCTTGAGACCGCTCTACCCAATTAGGTGATCATTACTAGTTTGTTCATTTCTAGTTATTTATGTAACCACAAAGTCTTTTGTACCTAAGTTATCTCATATTTTATCACTTAGACAACAAAATATTTCTTCACTTTGAACCCTCTTGATTCCTTTACCCACAACCAATAACCCTTTAGTCCTTTTTCATATCCTAGAAAGACACACTTTATTGATATAGGGTCTAACTATCTTGATGTGCATAAGCTGCACACCCAGAGATTTTAAGGTGTGAATAATCGGTATTGTGTCTATCACATTTGTTCAAGGACTTTATAATTCAGGCATTGGATGGACTTCTATTTATTAGATAACGGGTTGTTTTTACTACCTCACACAAAATAGCCCTTCTAAGCTTGAGCTTATTAACATGCGCATTGTTTTTTCAAGTATAGTCATATTCATTCTTTCTGTAATACCATTTTGTTGGGTGTGTGTATGTTATTGTTTTGTGTCTAGGCTACCTGATTGTTTGCATTATCAATTAATCAAATTTAGTATTGCAAAACTTAAGCCTAATGATGTAAAATCGAGCGGCAATGGTTGGCCCATTCGGGCCCACTCGCAAAAAAAAAATCGAATAAAAAATTGGCCCGTAAACTCGTCATGGGCCAGTCTAGTTAATGTGATATTGTCGGTCATGGGTTGGGCCTGTTAAAGTGTCTGGGCCCTACGGTTAACTGCCCAACCCGTGAGAAAAAAAATCTATAATTTAATAGGCTATAATGAGTTGTAGCCTATGAATGGAAATTAGAATAAGGCTTCAAAAAGGTGCATGATGTGTATAGCGAGCAACTCGAACTTTTGAATTTTTTATAGTTGAGTTTCTTGATCTTCTACGATAGTCCGGGGTTCGATGAATAGCTTATTTTAGAGGCTGTTTGCCTCAATTAGGTGATCATTACTAGTTTCTTCATTTCTAGCTATTTTTGTAACCACAAAGTCTTTATCACCTAAGTTTTCTCCTATTTTATCACTTAGAAAATAAAATATTTATTTATTCAAGATTACTAATCTTCATATGATCACTTTGAACTCTCTTGATTCTTTTACCCCAACCTATAACCCTTTAGTTCTTCATCATATCCTAAAAAGACACACTTCATTGATCTAGGGTCTAACTATCTCGATGTGCATAAAGTCGCACACTCTCATTTTAAAGGTGTGAATAATTAGGTGTTGTGTCCGACCACATTTGTTCAAGGAATTTAAAATTTAATGCATTGGATGGACTTCTATTTATCAGCTTTGGTAAGCCTGAGCTTATTAACATGCACCTTGTTCTGCTATCAAGTATAGTCATATTCATTCTTTGTGCTGTACCATTTTGTTGGGGTGTGTATGTTACTATTCTATACCTATGGCTACACGGTTGTTTGCAATATTGATCCCGTCCATTTAACGTAATTCTTGGTCATAGGCTAGGTTGGTTAATGTGTCTAGCCCTGGCTTTGTTATTCTTCGACCTTTCGACCTATGAGAAAAAAAAATCTATAATTTAGTAAGTTGTAATAAGCTGTAGCCTATGTGTGGAAATTAGAAAATTGCTTCAAAGGGGTGCATGCTGTGTATATTGTGCAACTTTTCAAACTTTTTATTTTTTTTACAGTTGAGTTTCTTGATCTTCTATGATAGTCTGGGTTGAGTAACTTATTCTTGAGACTACTCTTCCTCAATTAGGTGATCATTACTAGTTTGTTCATTTCTAGTTATTTCTGTAACTACAAATTCTTTTCACCTCAGTTATCTCCTATTTTATCACTTAGATAAGAAAATATTTCTTCATTCAAGATTACTGATATGCTCATGATCACTTTGAACCATCTTGATTACTTTACCCACAACCTATAATCCTTCACTACTTCTTCGTCTCATCGGAAAGACACACTTTATTGATCTAGGGTCTAAGCTGTCTTACGTGCATAAGTCGCACACCAAGAGGTTTTAAGGTGTGAATAATTAGACCACATTTGTAATCAGACCACATTTGTTCACGGACTTTATAATTCAGTGCATTGGATGGACTTCTATTTATTAGATAACGAGTTGCTTTTACTGCCTCACCCTAAAACATCTTTGGTAAGCCTTAGCTTATTAACATGCACATTGTCCTTTCAAGTATAATCATATTCATTCTTTATGCTATACCATTTTTTGGGTGTGTATGTTACTATTTTGTGCCTAAGGCTACTTGATTGTTTGCAATATTGATCAAATTCGGTATTGCAAAACCTAAGCCTAATGGTGTCAAACGCAATGAGAAATGGTCGGCCCAATTGGGCTTACTCTAAAAAAGTTGAATCGAAACCGGCCCGTAACTTCGTCATGTGCACATCTAGTTAACGTGATTGTCGGGTTATGGGCTAGGCTGATTAATGTGTCCGGCCCGGTGGTTAAGCGGCCAACCCATGAGGGAAAAATTAATAATTTAATAAGTTGTAATAAGTTTGTAGCCTATGTATGGAAATTAGAAAATGCTTCATAGTAGTGCATGATATGTGTATATTGTGCAACTTTTTCAAAAATTTTGAATTTTTATAGTTTTAGTTTTTAAAATAACTTATTTTTAAATAGAAAAATGCAGCCTTTTGCATTTTTTGTTATTTTTTTCCGCCCGACACAAGCACAAGTGCATTGTGCACATCTTTTGATTTTTCAAAATGTTTCCGTTTTAATGGGTTAATACTAATTCTTATTGAAATGTTTGCTAAATTTCAAATTGATCATTAAAGTATTTTTCTTACTCTATTAGATATTAAAGTTATTAATAGTTTCACTAATAGTTACTCTACTAGTAAATCTAAGGAAAAATTGTAGTTTTTATCCCCAACATTTACCATCTTTCGTACTTATGTCTCGACCCTTTGTTTTTTTTCAATCTTATTCCCAACTTTTCCTTAGATTTACCATTTACCATTTCAATCTTATCCCCAACATTTACCATCTTTTTTTGACATCCTTAGCCCTAATAATAGTTTCAGGAGTGTTAAAAGACGAATTTGCTCATAAGTTCAAATAAAAAGGAAAAAAAATGTTAAAAGAAAAAAGAAAAAAAGAAGGAAATATGACACTTCTTCCTCATCCAAACCCTCATCATCACCCAAGAATAAACCACCACAACTAGCATACAACATCAACTAACTACCAGGACAGATCCATGCTAGCAACCACCTATCATGTTTGTGCACCACCACAACTCCCACATACTACAACAAAGTACCATCATAATTCTTATATACCAGTGTAGCGACCACCACTTTATGTTAGCATCAAACTCCAATTAAGAATCAGTAGAGGAAAATACTAGGCAAAATAAGAATTAGATACAAAACTAGTTTTAAGAAGAAAATATGAATCTGATAAGTGATAGTCAAAATAATATTAAGAATAAAATATCGTAGCCTCTACCCCGACAGCGGCACCACCAATTTATGGTGGCCGACAAGTGTGGACCCCCACAAATTCTTCATCTATTAGGTTAAATTTTGATAGCATTTTCTCTAATTTCCTTGTCTCTCTTTTAAAACCTTCACCCTCATTATATTTATCATCCATATAAGAGAAACAAGAGAAAAATAAGAGAGGTGGTTAGTAGCTTCGCGATGGAAGGTATGGCTTGGAATTGAGGGCCACAGTGTAAGGGTAGTAGAGGAAGGGTGTGTATTGGCTATTCGTAGGTATGAGAACTTGCACTTGATTTAAAAGGCCATCCATTCATTGGTAGGAACTTGCGGTCGTAAGAATTTTCGATAATGGGGATGTGATGGTGGAGAGCTTGATGAGTGGGTAGGAGTGTAGTTGTATGTGTGTGTGTCATTATGTGTTGGGAAGTGAGGGGCTTAGACATGTTTGTCGAAGAAAACAACGGGGTTTTGTGGGTTTCGAGGATAAAGGTGTATTAACTTCATTTTCTTTATATTTTATATTTGTTCTTCTTTTATTAATATATTTCTTTTTATATGAGCTTAATAGTAGATTCATCTTCTAAATACTTACTTAATAGAATTTTTGAACATAAATGTTAGTAAGGACCGATGGTGCTAACAAATTAAAGATTGGACATAAGGCTGTCAAGAAATAAAGGTTTAGGATAATGGTGCAAAAGTGGGTAAATATTAGAATGTTGGGTACAATTTTTAAAATCTAACGTATAACATGAGTGACCATTTTTGAAGCCTAGTGTCCATTTATGAAATTATAAATGAGTTTAGTGACTGATAAAGTAAGAAAGATACTTTAATAACCAATTTAAAATTTTGCACAAACTTCGGTGACAATTAGTGAAATTAACCCCGTTTTAATTGTAATGTTGAGTATTTTACCATTTTTTACGATCATTTTTTTGTATTATAAATAAGTGAATCTTGTACACATTTTAATTCATTGTAGTTTCACTTCGTTCTCCAATTTTTCGAAGCTTTCATTATTTCATTGTCTCTACTCTCGTGTATTTTTGTTATTTCCCAAACAAAATCTCAACAACTTGCTACTTGTTGTCTTATGGTTAATTTACATAGTATTTGTTCTCTAATAAATTTAGAAGAAGATGATGCTCTGGATTTTGAATCATCTAGAAAGTCGAAATCAAAAAACATCGAAGGTGTGTAAAATTTTTAGAGTTGATGAAGATAGGGAAAAGCAGTGTGTACTATTTGTGTAAAGTCTTGCACATGGATTAAAGGTCAAGGAACCGGCATGTTACCACGACACAAAACTTATCTCGACGAAATAGGATATTTAGATCCTAGCCAAGTTCAAATTATTTCTTTTAAAAGCCCTAGTGAATCAATTATGTTTATTAACTTTGTTCATTCATAAGACAAAAAAAATTGGAATGTCATAATTTTAAGCAACAAGCGAGATACCTTTCACTTTTGCACAAGATCAACAAATTGAGGAGTTTATGTAAAAGTATGTCCAGCCCTCATATCAAGCGATGAAGTAGAAACACCGCTCATTGTGATTGCATGAAATTATATCATACAATGGTAGAAAATTTAAAACATGAATTTAAAAATTTCAAGGGAATTATGTGTTTCACGTATAGTTGTTGGTCAGAGTGTAACCATAATGGTTATTCATGTGTCACAGCATATTTTATCGATAATAATTGGTTATTACATAAGAGAATTGTTGCTTTTCGTTTACTGGAATATCCACATAATGGTGCAAATTTAGCTTATAATTTAATACAAGTTTTTAATGTGTTTGGTGTTGCAAATAAATTGTTTAGCATTAATTTTGATAACACGAAATTAAATACTCCATGCATTGATATCTTTTTTTTTTTAGTTAACACACCATCACATCTCTCTTGTGTGGTTGTCAAGCTTCTACCGAGAAAGGATGGGGTTAGGATACCCCAACTATACATAAATAACTCATAAAAATACATGGGATGGGGGCATAAAACTTGACCTCCAATCATAAGAGCTAAAGTAAAAAAAAAAATGAATAAATAATAAAGCAATAAATAAGGAGGTACTACCTCCTAAACAAAAAGTTCTAAAAAATTCTATAGACCCCTAAGCTGTAGGAAGCTCATGTCTATCAATCTGAACTAAGATGCAGTAGTGTCGCGGTAAATCCTGAGCACTGTACTCGAAATTCGGTGCCACACAACCCACCGGCCCCACGCCAACCATAGAGGACCCAATTGACCCCCAAACCATCAAACCTATGGCTGCCCTAGTTAGGTCCGCTAGCGCCACCGCCTTCTTTGGGCATTTTCTCGCTGATAGCCAACCACCATTGCCTTCACTGAGCCTTGGGCGACCCCAACCTTGCCTTGGAGCGCCATAGACAACACACATCAGCCTCGGGACCGTACACACAAGGCACGCATCCCGAGGGGCCCAAATTGGTGGCCCCTACAGCACCGTAATGAGAAAATACCACATGGCCTGCCATTAAGCATGACCGAGAATCGACACTCTGAAATACACCTCCGTATCCGATCAATCCAAAGAGTATCGAACCCAAAACCTTCCATAATAGATATCAAGAAGTCCCAATCCATGCGGTTATATGCCTTAGCCATATCAAACTTGAGAATAACATTATCTCATCGCACTCTCTTATCAAGTGTATGTAGTAAATTCTGTGCAAGGAGACATTATCCCCAATGAGCTGTCCCAATATGAATATGCTCACGAGGAGCTGAGATGATTTGATTGTCACACAGTAAGAACGAGAAGCACGAGATACCAATTTATTTCTTAACAAGAAGTAGTTAATACACAAATATAATTTTTGTTTACACTCAATAAACAAATTATTTACAAATATTCAGATCAACTTATTCACATACATTTCTAGTAACTTCTAATAGTACTACAATAAGTAGCATGTTAATACACAATTATTATTAATGTACTCAACATATATCACAAATTTCTCGATCCGAATAATTTATAATTAGAAAATTTTAACTCTTCCTTCAATCGAACCCCAATTTCCACAGATTTTAGGCTTCTATTAAGGAATCCTAAACAAAGGTATATTTAGGGTAGTTTTAAGGGGAGTGTTAAAAGAAACATATTTAATACTAACTATTAAAGGGTAGAGAGAGAGAAATTGTTACCAAATTTGTATTACAAAAGAGAAATGTACAAGAATAGCAATTTCAAAAAAAAAATCCTTTCAAATCTAGAACTTCACCCAAAGCTATGATAGTCTTTGTAAGGATTAGATCGACAAGATTTAGCCTAGATGTTTTTCTTCACCGACACGAGAATAGTTGATTCAAAATATAAAATACTCAAGAACACAAAGAATTTTTCAACCTAAACATTGGAAGTTCGGTGACCACTTTTAATACCTAATCCTCCGCTGATCATCTGTTAAGGATTACGCTCAAATCTACTAGCACAATCTCAAAACAGGTAAAAGTATAGATTAAACCAATAGTTCTCACATAGGGAACCAAGAATTAGAAAAACTTGTCTCGAAATATAGTTCTAAAGAGCCTCTCACCAAGAGAAGGTTATTATTCATCAATGTACTCACAACCTTCATCTTTTACAATATTCACTTAGAAAAATAAAGAGAATAAGAAGTAGATAAAGAAGAACAACATAGAGAAAGAAATGAAAAGTTTTATTTTGCCCTAATTGTAAAAAGATCAGAGAAGAGAAAACACCTCTTTAACTATAGAACAATCTGGAATCTAATCATATGGCTCACAATCAGTGGCAGAGCCAAACATTTTGACTTGGTGTCCCCAAATTAACATGCAAAAAATATGATTTCATCACTTTCATTCTTAGTATCAATTTCATCTCTAACACCCCGAACTTCATTCCGGACATTCCTTTCATCAATATTTTGCTGACTTGAAGAATGATGAGATTTACATAATCTTTTGAAATACTTCTCCATTAGTGTCTAATATTTAATCCAACCATCAACATACAAAAGTAAAACCAAGCAAGCCCGACAATACCACAATTCTTTCTAATAATTTAATAAATGAGCAAGGGTAAACCATTGTTTACCTGGATGCGGGACACTAGGACTTGAGTAAAATTCGGAAGAGAGTGTAGTCTACATGGGTAGAACAACAACATCATCAAATCTTGAAGTAAAAATTTTAATTTGCTGAGAAACAAGACCATGGTCAATAAAAAAAGTATAACTGTATAATCGACACAAAAATTGAAAATAGAAATTATTTTATTTTTACACTATACACAAATAGATAAACAAACTCACTCGCTACTAGTAATCCAGTAGTCTAGCGATCGACAAGATTGTAGTGACCCATAGGTCGTGGTGGTCTAGTGAAGTTGAAAAATCTAGTACAAGGATTTTTGCAAATAGCAATTGTAGATTTTATGGTAAAATTTAGGAATTGTGTTTAAAAATTTAGGGAAAAAATTAATATAGGTTTATTTGTTGAGTGATTTGGGAGAGATTTGTAGGTATTGAAATGTCGTAACTTAAGTGTTGCTTTGTTCAGTGTAGAAAATGATAAGTATAAATATGAGATTCAGATTTCAAATGGGTGAACTGAATTGAGAAATGAGTCAATCATTTGTAATTTTGTATTATTAATTTTATTAGGTCAATTGGTCCAATTGTCTTCCATTAAATTGATATTGAGTCGAAGTTGTCTGTTATTAAATTGCATGTTAATAAATAAATAAATAATTCCCATTAAGTTGGGGGGTCCAATCCTCCTCAAGACCCCCACCTCCGCCCCTGCTCACAATTACCTATGTATCTTCATCACAACTCAACTCAAGAATTGGTGTATAAATCATGAGTACGGAATACGCTGACCACCAAATGCAACAATATAGGTAGGCCTTGGATTAGGGTATTCCACCAATACCACTGTGCCTAATTATTATTATTATTATTATTATTATTTTGGTGGGGAGGGGCTCAAGTGATAAGCAATTCAACTTTACAAGAACATTATAGGAAAATTTTCATAAATAGACTAAAAAAACCTAATTTTTAAAATACTTTCAAGTAGTATTTTTTTTTCCCCAAAATACTGTTTCATTTATTTTTTTTTTACACCAAATTATTTCGTAACAAAATTATATTTTTTTGTTACACTAAGTAACACACGTAACAAACTGTGATATGCTGCCACTACTATCGCCGCCGCCGTCCGCCATCAAGATCGCTATTACACAAAGTATAACATATGTAACAAACTATTATGCAGCCATGGCCACAAGTCGACCCCATGTTACAAAGTGCAACACTTGTAACAATTGTGTTCCACTGCCACCGCTATCACCACTGCAACTATCACTACCGTCAACACCACCATTACACAAAGTGTAATTTTTGTAACAAACTGTGTTACATTTGTGTCCACTAGTCGACGCCATATTACAAAGTGTAATACTTGTAACAACCATGTTACACCGCTGCCACCACTGCCACCACCGTCGACACCACCATTATACAAAATGTAATACTTGTAACAAAAACTTTGTTACTCGGGTTTTGCACCGCCTACGACCACCGCCACCCTCATCTCTGCTACCACCAACACAAACAACATTTTCACACTATCCATCATCATAAAAAATACTACAAAAAAATAGGTATAAACCTTGTCGTTGGTGAAAAAGACTCGATTGATGTTTTAAATCTAAAAATTTCAGGTGGGTCGTGATGGATAGAGGTGACAGTCGATGAAAGAAAATTTGGGCGTGGTGGTCTTTGGAGGTGGATAGAGACGACGGTAGATGAAGGAGGATGTTGGGTGGGGATTTAATTTTTCTTCATTGTTCTACCATTTGATTTCGTAAATATAGATGGTGATAGGGTGGGGTGGAGATTGTGTAAGATTTTGAGTTTGTTTAATATAAATAAATAAAAATATTAAATAATTATACAATATTTTTATAATAAATACATACATATTGTATATTTTAAATTATTTTTAAAGTGTAAGTAGTGAGTGTAATTTCTTCAACATTATAATCCTCCCATCTCTCTCTCATGATTCGATTTTCGTTCTTCAACTTGGTCACCACCTTAATTATTGTTGTTGGAAAATTGGTTTTAATAAATTAGTTTGACCAACTTCTAACCAATTATTTAAGTAGGACCCATTAGTCGGATTCAAGATTTCGTTGGCCAAGTGTGTTCTACTACGCGAGTAGATTAACGTAATATATTTACGTTCTCAAAATCAATTTTGGGTGAATGAGAAATTAAGGTCAAATTAAGCTAGTTAAACTTGGATAAAGTTAGAATTACAAATAGTGGAAAAATAGAAAGTGTCCATCCCACGTTGTAAAACTAGAAGATAGTAGTTCAATTCAAATAGAAATGACAGCCACTACTTACACTTTTTAAAATAATTTTATTGTTACAAATTTAATCTTTTTATTTTAAAAATATTGTCATAATTTATTTTTTAAATAAATAAAATAAAAACAAAATACACGTTTTACACAACCGTTTTATATAATTATAAAAATTGCACACAATAGGAAAAGAACCTTCATCGAAATATTTTTTCCAAGGTACTCAAGATCTTATATTTTCAAATTCTTTCCCAACAATCTCAATCATTTTACGACATCGAAAAGCTAATCACTTAAACCAATCATCCTACTTGATTGTAACCTTCATCATTTTAGAGTAGGTTGAAGAATTTAACAATTCAATCCAAACCGAACCCCACGTAATTCGAGCCATTCAAAATATGTGACTTTTACAATTAATTTTTCATTTATATAATTCAAACAAATGAAGACTATGTGTCATATTTCCCATATATTTAGTTTTAGAATTCAATTGAATAAAAAATTATTCATCATTCCAATTTTACATGGTATCGAGTATTAGGTTAACCTATTTTTCGGTCTTTTCTCGGGTTTCAAGCATTTTCTAGTTTTTCGAAATAATACTTGCAGATCCGCTTTTTGGAGGTTTTATAGTGTGTTTTGGGTAGAAACGGCCGTCTCGGTAATACTCACTACTGCGATGAAATTCAACATTTTTGGCCAAATTCCATCGTTTAAGCCTCCAAAATTGGATTTTCAATCATTTTGACTAATTTTTCCTATTTTTCGGTCATGGGAAAAATTCTAAACAAAGTCTAGCTAATAACTCTGTTAATACTTTCTTCATCTATCATTCGATCACCCAGGATGATGTTTGTTTCTACTAAACTTATAGGTGAAAATTATGGCACTTTGTGTCGTTCCATATCAATTGTACTCGGTCGCGAAGAACAAGCTTGGGTTTGTTGATTGGATCATTGAATGACCATATATAGATAAGCCCACAAAGTCTCGCTCTTTGGAAATGGTGCAATGACATGATTCTTATGTAGATTTTCAATACGGTGTCTGGCGATCTCTCCACCAAAGTGTGGTATATATGAAGACGGCCAAAGAAGTTTGGGATGATCTCCGAGAACATTTTTCCCAACAAAACTTGTCTCGTCTCTTTGAAATTCAACGTGATCTTGCATGCCTTGCACAAAATCAATGACCCAACCAATGTGTGTTTTACCAAACTTAAGAGTTTGTGGGATAAGATTGGTTCTTACCAAACAGTCACACCGTGTTCTTGCAGTGCTATGAAGTCCAATCATGAACAAGTGGATAGAAACAAAGTGCTGCTCTGATTCTAATGGGATTAAATAATTCTTATTCTACTATTTGTGGACAAATATTATTGATTCAGCCGCTACCTTCTATTCGGTCCATGTATTCTATATTAACATAAGAATAGAAAGCAGAGAGGCATGGCTACTGGGGCTAGCATCATTGAACCCGTAGCCATGGTTGTTCTAACACAGCCGTAAGAAAGCGGCAACAACGAGAAGAAAAGGTCGGTCGATTGAGAAGAAACCACCACATTGTTCACGCTGTGATAATGACTATCACACTATTCATACATGCTAGAAGCTTAATGGCTAACCTCTGAAACACCGCCTTCATGGAAAGATCTATACCGCCTGGAGGTTTTAGTAAACATGAAAAGAAGGAGAGCGGAATATGGACAGCAACAAAAGACTCTTCTTCGCCCAACCTTACTGTGGACCCGGTTTGAAAGAACTTTTGTCCATGATGATCCAAAAATTGAACCTTGAATCTAAGGCCAGCATTGCAGGTGGAGTTCCCTCTCTTCAATGGGTAATAGATAGTGGCGCCACTAACCACGTATCTAGTCTCCCATTAACTAATGCTACTACAAATCCGTCTCTACCTCCAGTTGCATTACCTAATGAGACTTAAGTTTCTATCAATTATGTTGGGACTTATCATTTTGACTCCAAAATTTATCTTTACAATGTTCTTGGGATAGCTTCTTTTTAACAAATTTGAATCGAATTAATCGATCATTGGGATGTTCAGTAACATTTTATTTTGATTTTTGTATTTTACAGGACCTGTAGATGGGGACGATGATTGTTTGGGGCGACAACATAATGGACTCTATTATTTGATAGACTCCAAGCAAGAAATGTCACCTACAACTACTTCATCTCCAAAGGCCTTATCCATTACATGGCACCGCCGTCTTGGTCACCCTTCACCTTTGCACTTGCAAGCTGTTAGCTAAGAATTTTCTTATTCTTTAAATAAACCTTGTGACATTTGTCCTTTGGCAAAACAAACTCGTTTCTCTTTTGGATTAAGTCGTATTGATATAAAGTATGCTTTTGAACTTATACATTATGATATTTAGGAACTCCATTGAATACCATCCCGTTGTGGTGTTCGTTACTTCTTTACTATTGTTGATGATTTTACATGTTGCACTTGGGTCTATCTCATTCGTCATAAATCTGACATATAAACATTGTTTAAGTCATTTATTATCTATGCTGAAACACAATTTTATTAGAAAGTTAAAACAATTAGAATTGATAGTAGGACTGAATTTGTTTTTATGCATACTTTTTTTAGTGACCGATGAATTATTTTTCAACATTCCTGGATTTCCATCACCCCAACAAAATGGGGTAGTAGAACGTAAACATAGATATATCCTTCAAATTGCGCGAGCTTTACACTTTCAATCTCATATGCCATTTAATTTTTGGGATGAATGTGTTTTATCTCATTAACCGCATTCTCACTCCACTCTTATCAAGCTTCACGCCTTATGAGAAATTATTTGGTCACAGTCCTTCATATACACATCTACATACTTTTGGAGGTTAAGCCTACATAACTAATCTTCATCTATGACACAAATTTGATGTTCGGGCCAAAAAGCGTATTTTTATTCGTTACCCTTTTGGGCAAAAGCATACAAGTTGTACGATCTTAATTCAAAAAAAAAAAAATTACGAGTCGGGATATCACATTTCATGAAAACATTTTTCCTTACTAAAAGGAGCAGCAGCAGCCTAGCCTTGATCCAACATCCGTCACTCAAACTGATCACCCAGGCCATGAAATTGGGCCAGGGCCAATACAAAGAGAACCCAATCCTCACAAAGTGACAAATGAACCTGAGCCAGACATTCCAGATAGCACTGGGCCAAAACCATCTATTCCAGATAGTGCTGTCAATCTAGAACAACACACCAAAACTATCCGACCAGATGAACTTGTTACTTCTTCAGCACCTTTACGACGTTCCAATCGCACTCAAGTCCCACTGACTAAGCTCTATGATTACGTTTGCCCCACCGTTACATCGCCCTCCACGCATTCCTCGATCTCTAATCCTAATACAAGGTATCCTCTTTCCAATTACTTATCATATTAGAGACTATCTCACCCATATCAATCCTTTATTGCACAATTGTCTACTACTTTGGAACCTAACAGTTATGCAAAGACCTTGAAAAGTCCTACATGGCCCAGGCCATAGATGAGGAAATTCAGGCTCTTGAAGCCAATAACATGTTGACAGTTTCTCATTTACCAATTGGTAAGGTACTCATTGGATGTCGGTGGGTTTACAAAATTAAACAAAAATATGATGGAAGTATCGAGCGTTACAAAGCTCGTTTGGGTGATAAGGGCTATATTCAACTGGAAGGTATTGGCTACCATGACACCTTTTATCCAACCACTAAACTTGTTACTTTCTCTTTGTTTACTTCTCACTGCCGCTCACTCATTGTTCCTTTATCAACTCAATGTTTATAACACCTTCCTTCATGGTGATCTCATGGAGAAAAATTTAGTGTGTCCCTCAACAAATCACTTTATGGGTTGAAACAAGCCTCTTGTCAATAGTTCTTCAAATTCTCACAAGACATCCAATCTTCTGGTTATGTTCAATCCAAAGCAGACTACTCGCTTTTTACTAAGAGAAATGGAGAATGAGTAACTATGCTACTCATCTTTGTTGACGACATACTAATGACAAGGAATGATTTGATGGCAATCATTGAACTCAAAAAGTTTTTAAATACCAAGTTTCATATCAAAGACCTTGGTGATTTAAAATATTTTTTTGGAAATCGAGGTAGCACGCTCGAAACAAGGTGTTTTTATTTTACAAAGAAAATATCTGTTGGATATTCTGAATGATGTTGGGTTTCTAGGATTGCGACCTACAAACTTTCCTATATAACAAAATCTTAAATTGCTTCCGGATGATGATGATCCATTGGATGATCCGGCCAAGTATAGAAGATTGGTTAGTCGATTGATATATCTCACTGTTACACGGCCAAACATTACACATTCTGTTCATTTATTGAGCAGATTGATGCAGTCACCTCGAAAGCCTCATTATGAAGCTCCACTACGAATCTTGAAATATCTAAAAGGCACACCGAGACAATGCATGATTTCTCTTCACAAAATACATTGAAGTTGAAAGCATGTTGTGACTCTGACTGAACAGGATGTCCAACTACTCGGCGTTCAACAACTGATTACTTTGTTTTCCTTGGAAGTTGTCTTATTTCATGGAAAAGCAAACTTCAGAAAACTGTATCCTTATCTTCTTCCGAAGCCGAGTACAGATCCATGGCATCAACATGTTGTGAGCTTTCATGGCTGCAAAACCTTTTTCGAAACCTTCGAGTTAGAGTTCAAGGGCCAACTACTTTGTTCTACAACAATCAAGTTGTTCTTCAGATATTAAAGACAAATCCAAGATTTCGCGAACAAACAAGACACATAGAAGGAAAAATCATGATGAAGTTTATTCCATCCATATCACAACTTGGTGACATATTCACTAAAGCTCTCAAAAATGAAAGATTTCATTCTTTGTTGGTCAAGTTGGGAGTTCAAAACAGTTACTCACCAACTCGAGGGAGAGTTTTGAAAATATATTATAATATCAAAGATTGATATTATAATATATTCAAATCTATTCAAATATATTGTAATATATTATTTTACTTCTTTGTAATATACCGTCAAATCAGTAATAGATTTGTAGAAGTTAATTGAGAAAATGTTAACTATATATACTTGTATATTGTATATAAAATTCAGTTGAATAAAAAGATTATTCATTCTTTCAATTTTACCCCTTCCGTGGATGAACCTTGTAGCAGTCCGTTTCATTAAACGCGTTTGAGACATTGAATTGGATTGTCTTCAATATCTCTATAGCGAAATGGCATGAATTGAGTCTCTTTTGACTCATCCACTTGAAAGCATGATACCCAAATTCTACTTGTGGGGTGACTCAAATCCATCATATATATCAAAGTTGACACCTAAACATGTTCAATAATTGCCCATACAATAATGATTTGATTAATATACGATGTGTTAAGAAAATTTTCCATTTAGAACATGTTTGGCATAATTTTTTTTAAAATTTTTTTGTCTCAAACTCATTTTCAACTATATATTTCATGGAACTCACAATTTTATCAATTTTTCAATCACACATTTCACCAAATTTTTCAAAATCTTCTAAAAACTACTTTTAAACTCTACTAAATATAAGCTTAATGTCGATAATAAAAGAAGAAAATTGTTTTGACTTGTACTAATGTACATGAGTGGACACTATGACTCTATTCATTTTATAGATTAAAGTACATTATCAATGCCCTTGTTTCTATCAAATCATTTTGGATAATTTGCACTTTTGGCCACCAACCTTTCAAATTTGTAACAAATCTACTTCCAACTAATTTTTTAGCATCAAACATCTTCAACATTTGCATTTTGTTGCAAATCATGTCCTTTGACATATTTTGACGATTTTACCCACCTCTTTAAATAAAAAAAAATACAAAAAGCTAAAAACAACAAAACATAAAAAAAATAATCGCAAATGAAATCCCATAACTTTTAAAAAATACAAAATAAGTTCATCTTCCCCAAAACGCCACCCCACACATCCAAGGGTTGTCAAGAATCCACCAACGTTCCAAAGAATGTGAAGGTAAGCTCAAAGCACTAATGATAGTAATGCACAGCATAGCAGATAAACCTACAATCCAATACATCACCGCCCCTTTGAATTGTAAACCAAAATTTTCACTAATCACAGGTACTAATAATAATTTTGAAATTACCAAACATCAGGTATCACAAAAGAAATATAGTAACTGCGAAGAAGGGAAATAAGATAAAATAAACCAAATTAAGGAAATCAATTCAATAAAAAAAAACAAGGACACCATAATATTCCAATAATTTACGTTGAAAAGGGGTGAAAAACGAAGGGTAAAAACTATTCAATTCTTGACATCAAACCATCGATTTTTTCCATGAATCGAGAAGAACAGTTCGAGCGAAAAAAGCAAACTCGCTTGAGATGGGTATATGCACAGGGGAAATCGACGAAAATTCTTGAGAGATTCGTAACTCCAACTATTACGAGAAGCCGATTGCGAATCAAAGAACGGTGTGAATGATTCCATTATTAGTAATCTCACGCAAAATGAAATTTCAGCATGGAAGCAGCAAAAGAAAAAGAAGAAAATAATTGATAAGTAAAAAAAAAGGAAAAATTACACATAGGCATCATGGATGAAGGTATGGATTTGTAATCCTATCTTTTCGTTTCCGATCATGTTTGACTTGTGATGATCTGTTCATTTTCAGGATTTGATACTATTTGGAATTCGGATTTAAGGTTACTTGTTTCTTGGGGTTGTTTTTGACCATTTTTTATGGGCACTCTGTTAATCAATTGGTGGGGTGGGGTTTTGGAAAAGATAAACTTATTTTATATTTTTTAAAAGCTATAGGACTTTACTTGCAATTTTTTTATGTTTTGTTGTTTTTAGCTTTTTTGTATTTTTGTTTATTTAAAGGGGGGGCAAAACCGTCAAAATATGTCAAAATGACGTGATTTGCAACAAAATACAAAGGTTGGGGATGTCTGGCACTAAAAAAATTGGTTATAGTAGATTTGTTACAGATTTGAAAGGTTGGGGACCAAAAGTACAAATTACCCAATCATTTTATGCATGGCAAATGGATGAACTTTCAATATTTTATAAAGAGGAACATAGAATACTTGACACAAATGGTTGAATCAAAGAAATAACTCTCCAAATTATGAGATTTGTTTGAGCCGAGTTCATGTCTTCATGGAACGACACGGTAGTAACCGTAGCAGGGGCTCGGCTTTTGTGATCAAGATCAAGACCAAAACAATATGGTACAGGGTTGTCCCAAATTTTTGTTGTAGTAAGAGATAAATAAAGACAGAGTTAAATATTATTTTTATCTAGGTATTCTCTATGTTAATAATCTAAAGAAAAATTACCAAACAATATGTGAATCCCACAATGCTTGCTTCTACCTCCTCAATCTCAAGGCGTCATCATATCCCTAGATAGGTAAAAGAATTAATTATTTATTTATTAAGGTGCAATAAAATTGTCATAAAAACTTAATATAATTGACAAGTTTTATAATTTTCATGCTGACTTGTTAGTGTGTTTGTAGCACTATATTAAAGATAAACCGAAGATAGTAATGGGCTCGAATTTTATATGAGGCTTAAGAGACGATTGTCTCGAATCCAAAATATTTGGAGGTCTATAAATCTAAAAATTTGTGTTATGTTTTTATTTATTTATTTATTTATTTAAAAAGATTGGCCCAGGGCAGCCCAAGGTTCCAAAGTCACCTCCAATTAAAAAGGCCTGCCAATTAAAATCTTGTCTTCTACTAATTTGAAAGTTGAAACGTTAAATGCAGCAAAAACCCAACCCCATACACCAAGTTAAGTCGCCATATTTGTTTTAAGGAAAATTGCCAATAAGTCATCTCCACATGACTTGTTTCAAATTAAGTCAAAAAAAAAATTTTAAATTGTGATTAAGTCATACTTCACATCAATATTTTATATTAATTTCAAAATCACCCCTTTAACCATATTTTTCATTGACACAATCTTCCAACTTCACAAACCTCCTCCACCTCCGCCGAAAACCTCCGGCGACAACCACCTCTGGCGACCTCCAGCACGCCTCCACCTCCGACGACCTCCGGCGACAACCTCCTCCACCTCCGGCGACCTCCGGCGAGTGCTTCTAAGGCACCGTGTCACTTTTTAGGCATTTTTTTGGGTGAAGATTTTGGATCACTTTTTAGGCAATTTTTTGATGAAGATTTTGTTAGTTGTGAAACTAAAAAAATAACGTTTTATGGACTTTGGTCACAGTGTTTGAATCCTTATCTTTGGTTTGTATGCTTTTTTATTTCTTCATCTTCTGTGGTTGTACTCTATTCTTAATGTCTTAACAGTTAGCATTGATCTATCCGTCTTTGCAAGAGAGGCTGACCAATATGAGTATTTGGGTTGAGTATTTTAGCATTTATGTAAACAATGAGCATTTTCTAGTTATATAAACAATGAGGTAACATATGTTGTTGATACTGTATTATAGAATAACAACTTGATATTGTATTATACAAAATAGTATCACAACAGAAATTGGCATAGAATGTTGTATATATGAGCTTGAATGCTGTAAATATGAGTTTGAATACTCTATTATTTTATGTAAATAGGAGCTTGAATGTTCCACCATCTAATTGCGTTGTAAATAGGAGATTGAATGTTCCATCATCTAATGTTTAGTCATGGTATGTTATTTGATACTATATTATACAAAACAGTATCACAGAAAACAGTATCACAATATAAATGGATATAGAATTGTTGTAAATAGGAGCTTGAATGTTCCATCATCTAATGTTTGAATGTCTTAGTTTTAATCCATGATACTGTTTTAATGTATTAGTTTTAATCTATGATACTGTTTAATTATGGCAAGGTTTAATAGATTGAAACTTTGTCATGATATTTCACTATCATTTGAAACATGTTTTAATCCATGATCTTGCTTTTTAATCTGATAATCTTGTTTGAATATATATATATATATGTGATCTTTGATCTTTGTTTAATTATGGCAATGTTTGAACCTGTGATATTGTTTAAATGTCTTAGTTTTAATCTATGATACTGTTTTAATCCATGATACTGTTTTGTTTAGGTAATTAGTATATTTTGATGCTGTTTTAATCCATGATAATCTTTTTAATCTTCGTGATCTTGTTTGAATATATATATGTGGTCTTTGATCTTGTTTAATTATGGCAATGTTTGAACTCGTGATATTGTTTGAATGTCTTAGTTTTAATCTATGATCTTGTTTTAATCCATGATCTTGTTTTGTTTAGGTAATTAGTAAATTTTGATACCGTTTTAATCCATGATATTGTTTTTTATTCTATGATCTTGTTTGAATCTATGTGATCTTTGATATTGTTTAATTATGGCAAGGTTTAAATATATATCAAATTCTTTAAAACGATTATCACGGATAAATGTACATCCTTTTCTTTGCCAAATTAAAAGCTCTTCCAAGGTATCCGAGTCCTTTAAAAGCAAACACATACTTGAGCAATGCTAAAATGAAGAAGAAGAATCGTCAATCATTCTCAAGTTAAAGGGAAGTCATCTAAAACTATGTAGGCATATGTATTAATCCTGTGATCTTGTTTGAATGTCTTAGTTTTAATCTATGATCTACTGTTTTATTTAGGTAATGTGCATTAGTATATTTTGATACTATTTTTAATCCATGATCTTGTTTTATTCTATGTGGAATGAGTTTTATTTATGATACCGTACTTTTATTCTTTGATCTTTGTAATTATGCAAAGTTTGAACCGGTGATATCTTTGTTTGAATGTCTTAGTTTTGTCTATGATACTATTTTAATCTATGATATCTGCTTTTGTTTAGGTAATGTGCATAAGTAATTTTTATCTTGTTTTAATTCATGTTCTAATCCATTATATTGTTTTGCATAATACAAGTATCAAAGATAAAGCATGGTATCATAGTTATGTGTGTTGTTTGATCTTGTATTATGCAAAAGTATGTCACAAAAATAATATCACGATGAGAAATGAACATAGAATTTTGCACACGTGCTCAAAATTTTTATTATAATATGTTTTCGGAATGGTCTCGACGAGACGGTCAAGACCAGGTTGCTTTGCTTGCGCCTATGATGGATTTAACCGTTTGAAATCGTCTCTTTAGCTTAAAATGACAATCTTTAATTTTTTTTTCAAAACGGTATCACAAATCTTCTAAAAGCGTTATCAGGATAAATATATCTTTATTGAAGCCACCATTCATCTTTCTCTTGTTGAACATCCTTTGAACTTGATCATTTTCATTAACACTCCCAGTTTTTGATTGATCGGATCCTAGTTCTTCATTATCACTACAAGAATCATAAAGGTTCACTACAAGAATTATAGGTTTAACAATCTTTAATTTTTTTTTCAAAACAAAGATCACAAATCCTCTAAAGCGGTATCACCGGATTAATGTACATCCTTTTGCTTTGCAAATTAAAGCTCTTCCAAGATATCTGAGTCCCTTAAAAGCAAGCAAACACATACTTGAGGTAATGCCAAGATGAAGAAAGAATAAGCGCTCACTATCATTAAAAACAGAGAAAAAAAAATCAGCAAATTTTACTATCATTGAAATAAGTATCATATATTGAAACACATCTATTCAAACGATTATCAAGCATTTTACATGTTCAACATAAAATCTAACTCACAACAACTACATTATCAAAAACTAGTTGAATCGGTTTATCCAAACTCCATTTATTAAGCATCGCATTGCATATGTTTCAATTGGAACAATATCTCAATATTTTCATGATTATTTTTAACAAGAAAATGGTTACTTTATACAAAAATAAAAAATAAAAATATGTTCGCCATTGAAATATCGACTTTCGAATTGTTTGTATGCGGTTCCCTGAGTTACGGTGAGAAGAATCAAACACGTAGAAGAAGATGAAAATTGTTAAAAGTAAATGAAGGAATTTCTAAACACTATTGAAATGATTTTGTTGGTTTTACGTGTTTAAATGACAGTTTTACAATTGGAGGGTATATTGGTCTTTAGTAATAAAGTATGACTTTAGTTGAATTAAGATTATATCATATGACTTTTCAACCACTATGGCGTTATGATGACCGCCCAAAATTTTCCCATGTTTTTTATTTATTTATTTATTTAAAAGATTGGCCCCGAGCGTGAGAGATTAAACTCACCTCAATTAAAAACATGCCAATTAAAATCTTGTCTTCTACTAATTTGAAAGTTGAAGCGTTAAATGCGGCAAAAACCGAGGGTTATTAACATATATACCCATATATATTAATCAACTTATAATTTTCTTGGATTTTTAAAGAAATAATAAAATAATACTAATTATATCACTTAAAACTAATATAAATACCATGAATTATTTTCGACATTTTAATGTATGTTTGGTAAAGTTTTTTTGTAGATTATAAGCAATAAGTTATATAGAATGTGAGGATAAAAATTAGATAAAAGTTGTAGGTCCTATGAAATGTGTATATGAAAATAATATTTGACCAATTTATAAGTGCTTCTAAACACTAACAAACATGTTGTTAGTGTATTTTCTCTGAGAGTTCGAGCGATATTTCTCTTTTAACCATTTTATTTCATTTTAGATAATTTATATATTTCACGAGTTAACCTATTACATTTTTTGTGTAATGATTGAACCAATTGAATTGATTATGTTTGGTAGTGTTGAAATTATTTTTAAGTCTTGATTAGTTGTGGGTCCCACCGAATGTGTGGTTAATAAGTAGGTAATAAGTTGTGAGTCTTACAAAATGTATGGATAAAAATTACGTTTGACCATTTTAACCAAACTTAAATTGTCATTTTTGTCGACATCAGATTTTGCGTCATTGAAATTTTTACCACTTGTATTTTTAGAAATAATTTAATATTAATAGATTGAAAAACATGGAAAATAATTTTATCACGTTCATATATTGTCGCACACAAAATTCAAGATGAATCCTTAGATTGCGGTCATTTTCATTTAGTAGAATCGCTAAACCGCATGTGTCTTTAATTTTGAAGTAGTATACCCAAATTTCTCCTCTATTTTTTAATTGTGAAAATCTTAAAATATCTTGAAATCCATTATCATCTTCTTCAGAAGTTTGAAGCTCATAATCTAGGGAACAAAAATTGCAGTAATGAATACCTCAAATCGCAGAGAGTTACTCGATCCATAACCAAAGTTGGGTCCCCGATTCTAACGAAGAAGAATGTTATTTGTTTGGATATCCTAAGTGGTGCTCACGTATCTCGGTCGAAGTAAAAAAATGAGTCGTCGGCTGAACAAAATCGGCCTGATTGTAAAGTTTCAATCGCCGACACATGAACTATTCAACCTCAAAAGAGTTACCAAAAAACCAAAGATCTGGTAACAAGGACGAACAAATGACGATATCGAAGAAGACTCAAGAGCGACAAAAATTTGAACCCTGGGTACCTCGAACTATTCATATTACGTATAGTAGATGTGATTTATGTAACAGTTCTGTAATTTGAAGTGTCACAATTATCGTTTTATCTATTGCCTGTTACAATTGATAGTATAATATGTATCTCAAATTCTAACAAATATGTTAATGTGTGATTTTTGTTATTTTATGTCAATTGATTATGTAGGTTTGTTGACATTTTGTCACAAATGTTATATAACATGAATTGCTACAATTGTTATTATCATGAGCTCTACTATATGTATCACTTAATTGTTACAAATGTGTTTTTGTTGTAATTCGGAGTAGAGAAATTTTTTTCTTCTATCAATTAAATTCACCAATATTCATTTCATGAAGAGAGAATTTTTTTTTTTTCCGAATAGATATATCAAAGTTATATTTGGATGATTGATAAAGTAATCTTATAATTAAAGATTACGCAATCTTGGTTTACAATTACTATTGTATATTTAACTTTCGACTATGGTATTAAATGTAATTAAAAATAACATTATTAATTACAAACAAAATGATAGCACTATAATTTTTGTAATATACGATATATATATGTTTTTCTGTAATTGTTTTTAAATAGTAGCTTATTTGTGTACAAATCTCAAATTTTTCCTAATATATGAACTTCTTGCAAAATGGGTTGTGATAGAAAAAAAATTAGGGTTTTCTTTATTTTTGGATATTACAATTTGTTTGTTATTTTATTGTTGAATTTTGACTTTATAGATTTAATTTTGAAATAATCTAATGAAAAAAAAGAAAAACAAATTGAATGCTTACTACGATTTGAAGGTTCTATTTGTAAAATTCAACTCAAACCCGAAAAACATAAAATACAATCATGCAAAGTAGTTGACAAATATAGTAGATTTTTCTCTTATCTTATCACATTCATTTAGCACATGTTTGGGGTTCGTTAAATTATAATTTCATTTTGTCAAAATTCATTTTTATCCAAACATTCACCAACTTATAATTTCATCATTTAAAAATAATTTCAAAGACTATCAAACGTGTGCTTATTTATGTTTCATTCACCGTACCAAATATACATGTTTACATGAGAATAGAAAAAAAAAAAACCTAAGCCAATCCTTTGCATTTAATGAGCTCTTTTGATTCATCTTTTTAATGTATATTAGAAGCTTCAGTTTAAAAGTACATAAAAATTAGGAGAATAAATATTTAACTCCGATGGAAAAAGAACAAATTATCAAAATCTTTTGACGAGTCACAAAAGGACAAGTATACGTCAAAAACTAGTAATTCCAAAACGTCCTAGATTAAAGGACATGCCACAAACATTTAGTAAAAGTGATTTGCTAATGAAAATTTGTGTCCCTCCCCTCTGAACAAAACAAGATATCTTTAATTTTGAGTTTCTGTCTAATCGTAACAGAACATCATTAGTCCATGGGAGCCAACCCAACGTATACTGAGCAACTTGACCATATTGAGCTATGAATTTTTTTTTTATGTAGCCAACCTCGCCAGCAACTCATTAAACTTGGGTCATACGAGGCACACGACGTCACCAAGCCTATCATAAAACATGCCAACACCACCATTTGTTTAAGCAACGACAAACCAAAGACGATCTCAAATCCTAGCTTACAAAACCGCTACTGCAATAAAATCTTAACTCACAAGTATTCATGAAAACGGATTGTTTTATTTCCTTACAAGAGTGGTATTTGCACATTTGGTTTTACTAAGCCCCTTGTATATAAAGAAAAGAAAGCTTATAATATTAGACACAACAAGGTGCAAATCAGCTGATTTCATGCGTCACGAGCCTGCACCAGTTTCAGCCTTCCACTATCAAGAACTTGAAGAGAAAAAAAAGAAAGAAAAAAAAAATGTAACTAAAATCACATTTGCAAAAGATTATTCACAGTGACCATCACAGAATTTGTCCGCTGTAAATCCTGCAAATTCCAAATATCAGACGATTTGACAAAAGCACAAATTCAACTTTTCGTGATACAAAAAACTTTTATCACAGAAATTTTCGCATAGGAAGAAAAGCTTCCTTCACTCTGAATGAATTAAAATTGTACCTGGAAGATTATATCATCAGGGATGTGGGGCAGCACTTCCCGAACTGTTTCAGCCATAGCGCGTATATTTGCTATATCATCATTCAGCGCACGTGATGTTGACCTCATACTTAAACCAACAGAACCTCCGGGATACCGCAGAGGACCAGGAGGAGGGGCGCCTGTCCTGGATGTACCAGCCTGAGAGGGATTTGGAGGAAACAATCCCCATGCAGCATCTTCCAGGGCAGTTTCTCCTACTGCTGCAAGTTGCCTCATTACCATCTGAACTCGACCAAATCCAGATGGGCCTGCTCCATCTAAACCCAACCAACTTGATTCAATTCCAGCCTCCTATAATGAAAAAGTAAAAAGGAAAAGAACAAAGAACAGTAATGAGTTGAGTCTTAGGTTGAAAAGAAGTGGGTCGAAAGAGTTTGTAGCAGAACAAAAAAGAGATGCACAAGCAATGGTAGGAAATAATAGGGCTGATCTCCCCTCGGGGGGGCAGGATAAGCTGCCCACTTGCTGACACCTCAGCAGGTGGGCAGCTTATCCTGTCCCGAGGGGCAGGAGATCAGTGGTAAGGAAATAATTAACTACATCACTGTTTCAGCATGGAAGAGTGGACAAGATAGCTATCAAGTGCATAGAACTACTTGAGACACACTTGACATTTCCTTCAAGTAATGGAAGCTTTTAAGAGGGCAACTGAAGTTTTGCTATATTATACCAAATTAGCTTATTATACAACCAACAATAAGTTATTGCCCAAAGCTAGGCCCAGCATTCAACCTTTCAGCGACTCATTTTACCATTTAAGTTCAATTTAAATATAAGATATAGTGGATGAAAATAAGAAGAGAAGCCCTCATAGTCACAGCAAATCATTCCAGAGAAGATATCTTCTTACTACTTGCTTCCAGCTACATCAGCTAAAATTATATTAGGAAAGCCATATATAATGCCAAAATTGTCACGCAAGCATGAAGAGAAAAAACAGACCTCCGATCAACATTTTCTAAATTCTGTGCCTGGTTAGGGAAGACTCCAGAGGGCAGGTTACCAGGAAGATTTGGCCGCTCAAGTACAGCACTCATTTCACGAGCAAGTTGCTCATCTCTTGAAATGTCTGCAGCACGGGGGCTTATCCGATTTTCATGTTGGCTCATAAAAAGTGGCTTCCGACAAGTGGGGCAAGAGTAATTCTCACTTAAACCTTGATCTAACCTGTCAATGATACATCATGCAGAATTAGATTCTACTACCCCTCAACTGCACGTGGCAATAAACAAGCATTTTGGGAAATTACGATAGATTATGGATCATACCAAGATCTCAAGCACATAAGATGAAAAAAGATGACTACAAGACAGCTTCTTAGCTTTCGCCATTGGTTCCTGTCATTTCCATATATATAACATGCTTGGAGAGTGGAAAAATTCAATGAGATAGGGAAGCAAAGTCGAGTCAAATTTACCCTACAAATAGCACACTCGTCATCATATGCTCGGAGCTCCTCAGGTGTAGCATCAGGAAGTGCCCCATGAAGGGTTCCTAAAGCCATCCGCAATTTGATGAAACCTTTGGCACGCTTTTACGCATGCACTTAAAAGGGCCTAAGCACAAAAAGTGTGAATATAAGTAACATAACAAACCAACAGCACAGGAAAGCAGCACCAGCAACAATAACTGCTGAAAAAAAAAGATCAAGCAGGATATATAAAATTATAATTGCAATAGCAAGTAGAGAGAAATATTTACCCGAATATTCAGGAATAGGACAGCATCCACAAGATGAAATGCCATGCCATGAAGCAACCAAATATGCAGATAATGAGCAATGGCCATTAACAGTGTCATCATGTCCAGGAAAAACCCCAAATTTCGAATAAGGATGCCTTTCCATTCCCACAATGAACCTAAAGTGAATAGTACTACCTTAGAATATAAACATTGAACAATACAAGCTCTCGTATACCTATAAATTTCAATTCATAATTAGGGGCCCAAAACAATTCATAGAAGACTTGCGAACAAGCATTTTTTCCACAAGGAAAAGAAAATATGAACGAGTAAATGTAGAACAGTCACAACATCAGCATTGTCACTGTCACACACCATATGTAGTCGTGTAGAAGTTGTGGTTTGAGTTATAATTTGAATTAACCATTTTTGGGCCAAATGGAAAAATATGACCATGTAATTACTCCCTAAGCCTACAACTCAAATCACCTGCCAATAATGACTGCACATTAACCAGGTAAATAAAAGCATACTCTGAAGTAAAACTTGTCAAATTTACAAATAATTTAAAGCCTTAAAGTCTTAAAAAAGAATAAGATATATATTAGGACTATGGTTTTTCCCTAATTTGGCATCATTTGAAGAAAGCTAAAACATCAGAGAATTTGTGTTGGCATTTTTTAAATAAATCTTACATTTTGATTAGCAACGTACTTCCACTATTAGATCGACCAAGATTCCTGCTAAAAATGTGAGAGACGTTGCCTATACAATTAAAACATAGCATGCTTTACTGAGACAAATTTGTTGCGAAGAAACAACACTCTTAAACTGGAGAAAAAATATCAACACCAAAGTTGTTATGAAGTCTTAGATGACAACAGAACAATAAATTGTGAAATCTGCAATCAAAAACACAAGCACAACGATAACAGACAGGTATGTAAAAACGAAGATTTAGACCCACCTGCAGGGGATATATCGAAGATTTTAGATAATCGGCAATTTGCAATATCTCCTGCAGAGTGATGCAGCCATATCTCAAGCAACTGAAATCCGTGAACCACCAAGGCCTACAGATAGAAGTTAGAAAACAGTCAACCAATTGGTGATTTCCATTCAATAATGGCATAAATTCTATTAATCGACCGGAATGCTACCTGTAGTGTCTCAAAAGCAATGCTAGAAGGCTCAAAAAATAACAACAAAGACACTGATGAACTTGTTGCACTGTACATGGTAAAACATAGCCACATCCTACAATAACACACCAAATATTGTGTAAAGACACTTCAGACAATAATAGCATCAATCAAAAATAGTGTCGTGTGAACGTTAACTTGAAAAAGTTGAATGGTAATATAATATCGTATGTGAATAACTTCGCCCCACTGTATAACATTAACTGCCAGAAATTAGGGAAATCAGTATGTGATATACTAAACAAGTACGCTGGAGATTCATAATTAACGTACCTAATCTTTGAACCAATCATTATTCCACATGCCTAAAAGCTAAAACTGGTACTGTCTCATTCTAATAAATGTCTGTATGGAAGCGTTACACTGATTGTTCTATCATTTAACTCGTCATCACAAAGCAACTAGCAATATGAAAACATAAATATAGCTTCTCAGTAGGATTTAGGTGTAAAACAGGGTCACAATTCACCGTAAATCTGGAGCAGTGCACAGTCAAGCTTATAACACGAGGAGTGCAAATACAATGTCGGGCAATGAAATAAGGGATCTTGAAGGCAAGTCTAAGGCAAACCAAGGGAAAATAGCTAGATGGAAATGTAGGAAGTACTCCATCCAGGAAAGAACAAAAGAAAGAAAGAGAACATGCAGGCAGGTTTGGCTTTCAATGACCTTCGTATAAGCGTTATTGACATTTATTCGAGGCATTACTGGGTCTCACGGCGTCAAACAGGTCCATAGAAGGCTTAAAATGTCTCCCAGTGAGGCGAGCCTTCATTCTCCCCTTAAAACCATGGTACAACAACACCAGGGATACCAGACCACTGACCCATAGCCACCAGGGTATTAACATACAATATAATTCTTTGTGCATTAAATAATTACCAATGTTTCCAATAAGATAAACATACGTGAAGAAGACATCAAGGGGTGCAATCCATTCCAACATGAAATAATTTTGTTTGATTGTTTGGACTAACTTATAATCCTCTTCCGTTACTTGAGAAGCGGATAAAATCATAAATATTAATACTCAACACACATTCATATTCTTCAGTTTAGGATCAATATTAAAAAAAAAAAAATTCATCCTCAAAATTCTGAAGGCAATAAGTGGATTTCAAGCCATACATGAAATAGAAAAGGTATTGTAAAATACCAGAGTAAGTCAACAGTGAAAACCAGCAACAGTGCAGAATATATGCACGGAAGTATGTCCATGGAGTTGCAGAAGGAGAAGCGTTCAAACGTTCAAGGCGATCCCTAGCTAAAGCTTGAAACATCTGCACAATAAGTAGATGTTAATTTCACAATAAGCTATCCCATGCATCCAAACAATATCAACTGCTTGTATATTTTTAATGAATAGTTGGATACCTTTAAAAACAAACCACACCCAACCAAGTTGACCACAAGCCTGCTTGAAATATTGTTTTTTGGGACCACTAACGGAAGAAATGTTCCTGTGTCCACTCATTAATTAGTCGCCAACACAGAGAGAGAGAGACGTGTATAATTTGCTGCTTCTTTTTCTTCACACATTTCATTTAATTTAGCATGGCATTGAATGTACTTGATTTTACTTATCACTAAAAGGAATACATACATACATGCATAAACACACATGTAGACACTCATATTGGCCATGCTTGCTGTATTATCAAGGGACCAACAAATGCCAAGCTCTCCCCCAACCAAACCCGCCAAAACACATATGTAGATGCTCCTATATTTGCCATGGGAATTGCTCCCACACCAACACCAAAAATAAAAATAAAAGAAAAACAAATTGGTAATTTTGGTAAAAAGTAGTTAAAGAAATTTCACAGCTGGCTACTGTTTACAAACCTCAAATGAATTCCAGAATTTATAATTCATGTCCGACAGAGAATTGAAAATGCTGTTTATATTATTGTTCCTCGGGTGACCAAGTAACATTCTATTTGAATTCTAATGAATGTGTAACAAACATCATGTCACTCATAGCCATTAGCAACATGATTGCTCAGTGCTTTCCCAAGGAAATAAGAGAAATAATCGAAGACATGTTTGACAACAAAATCTTACAATCATAGCCAAATAATTGTCAGCTCAAACAAAATAAAAACAAGTGCATAAAGTAGTAAACTTAAATGAGGTCTCAATTACCATCATTAGTACAAGAAAAAATATAAGTAAATAAAACTAGAAGAAACTAGAATGCAACAAAAAAGGAACAGAAATTAGAATACAGTGATGTCTTACCTTGTAGATGATGTAATTAATAAGGCGTTCTAATAATTTTCGAATTTCAGAAGAGTACAACTCTGAAAAGAATACCGTCTGCATAAAAAAACCACAAAGGCCATGGAAACATCACTGTACACGCATTGTATGTATCAGTAAAATTTAAAGTTGTACGAAATGAATTCAATATGAACTTGTATACTAAACTGCAGTCACTCTTCTCATGCCAGTTGCTACTCTTTTATTCTTAAAAGTCCCAATAATTCAGATTTCAAATCATGACTGATTAAAACCTATAAATTATGCCTTCAATAAGCCTTAACGTGCTTGAGTGCAACATCCGGCATATTTTCCTGAGAAAAAGGAAGCACTACAAACTATTTTCTCTTGTAAACCCCAATATTAGATGAGCATTCATGATCCCCATTTGACATGCCAATCCAAGTAGATGGTTATATTTTGATGTGAAATAAACAGTATAGCATTACAGAGAATAAGAAATTGTAAGGCAGGAAAAAGTATGCAAAAAGCACACAGAAACTCATGTCAGATTGCCAGTTACTGTAAAGTAAAAGAAGGGAGCTGAATTTTCTTTTCATTGTCTGAGTTCATTTATTTAGACTACTTATCAGATTTTCTCATAGTAATCTTAATTCATGCAAATCCCAAAACATATAGTTTCTCCTCCAAAAATGAATTCTCTGGTCGGGGAACATTCTTTTCCTTAATAATACTGTAAGTTTTCTTCATCTACATTTTTTCCTTTGGTGGCGAGTGTTGTGTAGGAAGGTGTACATGCAGAGGGGAGAAATAATATAGGTGTCTAGTGTACCATTCAAATGCTAGGCAATCTTAACATTGACACGATTCATTAATGTACAATATGAATTATAAATCTAAATGTATCAATATCACCAAGAAATACTAGTAAGATAATGCAGATATTCAGATAATCCAGTATAGTTTAGACCAGTTTCAGAATGATAATGCATTTGATTTCCAGAAAACTAAGTGAAAATAATGATAATGAAATTAGAAGATCAATCCAAATATGTTGGAGAAACTTACCTTGAGACATAAAATTAGCAAGATAAATACATTAAGTGCAAAACCGGCCACCAATGCAAGAGTGGTGAATGAACCCAAAAGCAGCTCAAGGCATGGTTTGCATTCTCTCGGAATTAATAAAATCCTCGACAATCAAACCATCTGATTTATAATTCTCAAGTGACATTTGCATCCAGTATTGGAGGCCTACAAGGCTTAAAATGGTACATCCCTCCGCGAAATTGACAATAACTTCAGTCCCATGGAAAATAAATACGATTCTTCCACTAAAACCAATTTTCAAGATTTTCATGAGAAGAAAGTTAGCATGACAATTTTCGCAAGCAAGCAATCATGAAATATTATCATTGGGATAGAACATGGACTATTATCCAGCTTCAAAACATTCCCGTCAAATTATCAAAGGAATATCACGGCTGCAACAAAAGAGCCTGCACAATAAGCAATATAATTCATTATTGGAACCTGGCCAAAAGCATTAACAGGCCCAATATCTGTACAAATTGCAGAAACAAATTATTGCTTCTTTTAAAGTTTTTTATTTAATATTTTTTATTTTTTTGAAGTGAAAGAATATATTGGGTTAGAAAAGGGATAGAAAATTGACCTACGTTGGAATCCTATAACCCAGTAGCACCAGAGATAGCATCAATTTGGGAAAGCAAAACTCTCAAATTTTCATTTTTGGAGATAGTTTCAGAAAATTATGCACCTTTCGCATCCTACATCTACTGTCAACCAGTCTTTCAATCTCTCTTACAACCATATAGATTCAATAAGCACACAGAGATCAAAGCAACCCATTCCCAACTCTACACATCTGTTGTATAAAAATACACTGTAATCTATGGGGGAGCACCCACTGGAAACCAGACTAGAACTGAGCCCCACACTTTAAAACACGCAAATACATGTGATATTCAACTCTAACTCTCTGAATTTAAAAATAAAAATAAAATAAAAGAAGACTCCGACTATCTGATGCAACCCTTGAACTATACATATAATCTATAATTGATATCCTGGTCAACATCTTTCATATATCTTATAGCCTAAAAACAACCTCGATGCTAAAAAATGAACTGCCATGAGTATCAAAATACTCATTCTGAGAATTTGAGAGATAAATGCCACCAAGAAGTAGATAACAAAAAGGCTTATCGTACAGTAAAGTCAGTATTCAACTGAAAACAGAAATGTGATTTCACTGATATCTTATTCATATCCAAAAATACTACTCTGGTACAAAAATTAAGTATCTAATTAACCATGAGAATTATATACATATTAAAGACAAATTAAACACATCTAAATGGAAAGATAAAACTTTTATCTGACGTATATTATTTGACGAAAGTCAAAGCCCTAAAGTAACCAAAGGGGAATAACCCTCATAACATAACGAATTAAACAACCAGAAAAACAAAAACAAAAAACGGACGAAGAACCAGAACTTGAAGAAAAAACAGGCGATCGAATTGAATACACAACGTGATCAACTCAAATTCGATCAAGCATATATCTATACCCATACATGTACATACATGCGAATTGAACGGGATACGTAGAATTAATGATGATCTTACAAATTATTGAGGCGGATTTGAATACGATCGAATTGAATAATCTGTAATCTTTCTCTTTTACGAGAGGAATGATAATTTTTGCGGGAATGGCAGTAATGAGTAAAATCCGGGTACATATATTGGGTGAATAAAAATCAAAGATTTATCTTCCTGGCAATAGAAATATGCCTTTATTTTGTCATTTTCTTAAAGTCTTGTTTGGAATCAATATTTACTTATTATTATTAGGGTTAATTACACTAATGGTCCCCATTCTTTCAGGTTTGTAACGATTTCATCCCCATTCTTTTTTTTTAGCAGATATCATCCCCATTCTTCTATTTATTCTCACATAGGGTCCCCAAATCACTATTTTTCACTATTCTAACAATTTTATGACAATTTTACCCTTGACTTAAATAAATTAAAATAATAGAAATAAAAATACAATGAAAACATTGCAATTAGGCCCTTAATTTTTTTCAAAAGTACAAATAAAGCCTAAACTATTTTATTTTATACAAATAGGTGTTCTTCTCCAACAAAAAAAAATAATCTATATTTTTCCCCACCCCACCCCCCCACCCCCACCCCCACCCGCTTCCTTGCACACACCATATCACCCATATGTATCTATCTATCTCGGATTATTTGAGCGTGAATCATCCTCCGTGTTGTTGGATTGAATTTTAGATATAAAGAATCCTCTTTTATGTTGTTAGATTTAGATTTTTCTTAATGAATGTTCTTCAATCGTTGAGCATGAATCATCCATTTGGTTGTTGGATTGGATTTGAAACAAAAAAAATTCGGAAAGAAGCTACATTTGGCGCTTTGGTTGGTTGGTGTGGCCGCTGCTGTTTTTCGCAGCAGCAGTGTACACGCCATCGGGGTTTCTTGTTATTTCTGCTTGCTTTTGCACCACCGTGGGAGGCTCTTTCATTGTTGCACCTGCTTGGCGTTCTGCGTTCGCTACTGGATGAGGATGGTGTGCCGCATGCGCCGCCTTCTCAGCAGCCGTGGCGGCTTCTTGGTTTCTTGCGTCGCTTTGAGGTTTGCAAGAGACCGGGTTGGTCCAGCCTCTGGTGATCGGATCCGTGGTGGTGGCTCTTGAGGCGACTAGTGGGTTTTTAAACCCTAGTCTGCATAATGTTTAAAACGGGACCTTATATGTAAATTAGATAAATTCAAGGATTGGGGTGCAATTTTGGAGATTTAGGTTATATTGTACATTAAGTCCCTATAGATTTTTTTTTTGGTTGGGGAAGAACACATATTTGTATAAAATAAAATAGTTTAGGATTTATTTGTACTTTTGAAAAAAAATTAAGGGCCTAATTGTAATTTTTCATTGTATTTTTATTTCCATTATTTTAATTTATTTAAGTCGAGGGGTAAAATTGTCATAAAATTGTTAGAATAGTGAAAAATAGTGATTTGAGGACCCTATGTGAGAATAAATGGAAGAATATGGATGATATCTGCTAAAAAAAAGAATGGGGATGAAATCGTTACAAACCTGAAAGAATGGGGACCATTAGTGTAATTAACCCTTATTATTATTAGGTTAATTACACTAATGATCTCCATTCTTTTCGTTTTGTAACAATTTCATCCACGATTCAATTTTTGTAATGATTTCATCCCCATTCTTTCATTTATTCAAGAGATAGTCCCAAATTCTTTGTTTTCATCGATTTGACAATTCTTTGATAATTTTACCCATTTACTTAAATAAATTAAAATGATATAAAAAATAAAAAATGACAATTGAGATCCTAACCTTTTGTAAAAGTACAAATAAATCTTAAATTTTTTTTGTTTTACAAATTAAAAGGAAAAAGTTACCAAAAAAAAAACCAAAAATAAATCTTCACCCTCACCCCCTACTGTAACAAACCCGCAACCAAACTCATCCTAAGAAACAAACATGCACTTAATTACTCAAACCAATAAAAATATGCATCAAATCACTGAAACATCTCGAACTTGTTGATAATCGGATCGAGGCCCATTTCCTCTAAAATTGATTAAATCTCGACAGTTAATTAAAACCCTCAAATACAATTAAATTGCTTTTTTTGAGATGGCTACTTTTAATTGATTGGCTTCAATTGAAATGAATAGAGGCAGTGAAGACTATCACTAGCGGGGTTTGGAGGTAGAGAGAGGGAAAGATGGCGGGTACTTTTCCTGTTTCATCCTCACTTCCCCCTTTTTTCTTCTGCCGATAAGATAATGTTTAAGGAAGGTGGTTTCCAATAATGCTTTTTCATGTCGCCATTGTTCTTATCAACTCATGCAGTATTGAGCAGATGCATAAAATGGTGCTAGTCAATAGCATTGGGATGATGATTTGAGGATAAGAGGGATGTCGACTGGAGGTAGATAAATGGTGGTAGTCATTGGGGGGAGCAAACAGAGGCTTCATGGATTCGAATGGGTAGTGTCGCCTGATAGCCCACGACGGCGTCTGTTGCTGGTAGATGATCTGACCCTTCCCGCCTTGTGACTAGATGCGTCAATCGGAGGTAGATAAATGGTGGTAGTAGATGTAGAAGACTTGTTTTTGGTTTTTTTTTTTTAATTTATAAAAAATAAATAGTCTAGGATTTATTTGTTCTTTTGAAAATGTTAGGGTCTCAATTATAATTTTTTTTATTGTTTTTTTTTCTATCATTTTAATTTATTTAAGTCAAATGGCAGAATTATCAAAGAATTATCAAAATAGTGAAAATAGTGATTTGGGGACCCTATGTGCGAATAAATGAAATGATGGAGATGAAATCGTTACAAAAAATTGAATGGAGATGAAATCGTTACAAACCTGAAAGAATGGGAACCATTAGTGTAATTAACCATTATTATTATTATTGTTATTGTTATTGTTAGATTTTATGCTTATTTTGCTCATATTGTAAAATAATAAATAATTATTAATTATTATTTAATCTTATCATTATACCTATTAAATAGTTCTAGTTATAGTTATTCTAAAAGTTTGTATCTGAATCAGATTGTAATTCTCATTGAATCATTCATATGTAGAGGAATAATCTTCTAAGCACCAGTGTGGTATATTAATTACCATGTTGATTACATTTGTTGGTAATTAATATGCAATGTAATCAACATGGTAATTAATATGCCACATCATCGGTGCTTAGCTTGCTTAGGAGATTATTCATGTTAATATGAGTCCATCATTACATAATAAAATACACTTGAATTTTGATTCTTCTTATTTTTTTTTATTATTCTCTCTAATTTCCTAATAATTTTTTATTTATTTTTATAGTTTTAATTTTAAAATTACTTTTTTCATAAATTTTAAGA
This sequence comes from Forsythia suspensa, assembly GCA_023638005.1. Classification (NCBI taxonomy): domain Eukaryota; kingdom Viridiplantae; phylum Streptophyta; class Magnoliopsida; order Lamiales; family Oleaceae; genus Forsythia; species Forsythia suspensa. The sequence continues at coordinate 56,206,901 of CM042674.1, read as the reverse complement.
CGTTAAATTTAGTGATTTTCATTAATGAACATAGAGAAGTTAAGAAAGCATTTAAATCCATAACACTAAGGAAACACAAGTTTTGAAAATTTACATTTTATATACTATCCTACTTATATTAGTGTGAATGTTTACTATTCAAAATTGTCAACCAAAAAGAAAATTAGCGCAAATGATCCCTCACCTTTGTTCTTAGTGCAGAAATCATCCCCAACATTTGTTTTTTACATTATACACTTCTAATCTATGTGTTTTGTTGCACAATTGATTCTTATTTAATGAAAAAGACAAATATTTTCTTAGTTTTAATCAGAAAAAATTATAATTGAATTTATAATCTTTGCAAAATGTGCAAATGAGTCTGATAATTTTATTTTTTATAAAAAAAAATTAAAAAAAATTGATGATTTTTTTTTAATTGACATTTTATTGACTAAATTGATATTGTACTAAATTGTTTTGTATGTTTTACGAACTATTATAAAATAACTAAAATTTAAGATTATAATTATTAATAAATATGTTAAATAAAATTATTTTATTGTTATTAAGTAATTATATTATTTAAATTTTATATTTTTATTTTATTGTTACAATATATAAAGAAAAATAATTTTGTCACTAACTTGATTTTCAAATACTTTTATTTGATCGAGCTATTTGTTTATTAACTACAAATATTAGAGTTTTAATTGTATTCTTCATATTTTAACTTAATTTTAGAAAAATTGGAGCAAATGGTCCCTAAATAAATAACAAAATGGCGTATATAATTTTACTGTCATTTTCATTTTGAATATTAATGCAACTCTAGAGTATTATTTCTGAAAATGATTTGTTTGCACATTAGCAATGCAAACTCTATTTAGTGCTTTAGAAACTTGTATTTAAAATGCTATTTTTTATACGCGGGTAGTTGTGGAACAATTTTAATTATAATCAATATGTTTATTGACTTGTTTACTTTTTTACACTTTTATGGCCCATTTTTGCCACAATATATAACTTGCATAAAATATATACAACTTCCACTAGCATGCTTAATTAACAACTATAACGTGATTTATTTACTTTTAAAAATTATGTTGTTTTAAGAGCTTTAATTCGAACATGAAACGACTTGATCAATTAACTTATTGATTATCTCTATAATCTAAAGCAACAAAAAAAAATTTTATGAACTTTTTATTCTGCCACTAAACACCGTGATGATTGAATTGGTACACTTACAGAAGAAGCCTAATTTGTCGTTCTTGAAAACTAAAATCTTTGATGAAGTAAGCTCAATTCAACCATCCCTTTATCTTTTATTTAAGTTATTTGAAAAAAAAATTGAAATTAGTGTGTTGTAGATACTTTTGCTCAGAGTTTTATTATGGAGCAAGCTGCGAAATTTCTTAATGCAAAAGTATTCGTCTTTCTTTACGTGATTAAAATATTATAAAGGAATGAACTCGGGCTTTGAGGAGGAATGCAAATTTAGAGAAAATTGTACTTAAGAATAACGGTTTTTATGAAGTAAATTGAATTCTATTTTATCATATGTTTGAGTAATGAATTTTAATAAAGTAGGTTTTAAGTTATAGGCATGCTTATATTTAGGTTTCAATCACCTTTTTTTAATATTTAATATTTTTTTTTATTTAGATTATCAATATCAAGTCAATTCGTAAAATAAAAATATAATAAACACTGTTACGTGAATCGCACGTGCTCACACTAGTATTTTACTAAATGGTAATTAAACATACATTTATTGAAAAAATTGAAATATTTACATATATTCTTACAATAATATAAGAGTCCTAATTTTTTACTGTAGTTTTTTTCGTCCAACACGACGTAGTTTTGGTATTTTTCTATTCTTAGTTTTGTCCAAATCTCACCATTTTTGTAATAGCCGCAATTCTTGACTTTTGTGTGTTTGGTGGAATCCCATGTTTTGTTTACACGTTAATGATGTGAACTTTAAAGGTTTTGCTAAACTTCATTTTTTCTAAACTACAGTTTTTGTTGTCCAACTCAAAAATTTGTTGCACCTTATACATTAAGTATTTTTATATAATTCCAGTTGGAGAAGATATCCCTATGGGTTACCTAACCATTGGCTTTGGTTTCACATAATTTCATGTTATATAACTCAAGTTCTGGACAATTTTGTAAATTGCGACAACATGAATCCGAAACCGCCTATGATGTTTCGGTGAGTATTTTAGTATGTCGAAACATGTCGTCGGACTACCAATTTTTAATATGTGGTAGCTACCTGAGTATTATATGTTCCCTGAAAATTTCGTATTGTTCGGTGATCGTTTTCTATGTCAAAGAAATTTTTGTTACTCCATGCCGGGTGAATTGTTTCTCTAAACTGCAGCTTCTGTTGTCCAACTAAAAAATCTGCTGCACCTTATATATTAAGTATTTTTACATAATTCCAGTTGGAGACGATAGCCCTATGGGTTACCTAACCATTGGATTTGGTTTCACATAATTTCATATTATATAACTCAAGTTATGGACAATTTTGTAAACTGCAACCGCATGAATTCGAGAAGCTGCCTAGGATGTTTCGGTGAGAATTTTCGTAAGCCGAAACATGCCGTCGGACTATCAAATTTTGATATGTGGTAGCTAAATGAGTATTCTATGTTCTCTGAAAATTTCATATTTTTCGGTGATCGTTTTATATGTCAAAAAAATGTTTGTTGCTCCATGACCGGGTGAAGAAATTTTAGTAACGCTGCCCTTATTTTGAAATTTTTTTTTCACTTGGTCATAGAGTAACAAAAAATTATTTGACATAGAAAACGATCATCTAACAATACAAAATTTTCGGGGACATATAATACTCAGGTAGCTACCACATATTAAAATTGGTAGTCCGACGGCATGTTTAGGCATACTAAAATACTCACCGAAACTTACTAAGCGATTTTTTTAATTCATGCCGTCGACGATGCGGAATCGCTATTATAAACCAATCAAAAAACTTGTATAAATATCTTCTTAAACTTTTGTGGACCTTGGTTTTGTGGTAGTTTTAGTGGATTCCCATAATCCCATGATTTGATTACACGTTAATGATGTGAACTTGAAAGGTTTTGCTAAACTTCATGTTTATCTAAGTTGCTGCGAGTTTTTGTTGTCCAACTCAAAAATCTACTGCACCTTATATATTAAGTATTTTTACATAATTCCAGTTGGTGACGATAGCCCTATGGGTTACCTAACCATTGGCTTTGGTTTCAGATAATTTCATGTTATATAACTCAAGTTATGGATAATTTTGTAAACTTCGACCATATGAATTCGAGAAACTGCCTAGGATGTTTTGGTGAACATTTTAGTAAGTCGAAACATGCCGTCGGACTATCAAATTTTGATATGTGGTAGCTAAATGAGTATTCCATATTCCCTGAAAATTTCATATTTTTCGGTGATCGTTTTCTATGTCAAAGAAATTTTTGTTACATGACTTAATTATGCAAGCCTAAAAATACATAAGTCGCATTTCTAAATGCAACTCTGGAGGTCCTTCTATTTGTTCTTTAGCCACAGTTTTAACACAAGTGTTGTGGGTTTTAAAAAAAAAAAAAAAATTGAACAGTAATTTGTACTGTTGCTCGGCAATGAAAATTCATTGTCGAGCAACTCGGCAATGAACAGTAACCAAAGATTTTTTTTTTTTTTGTAATAAATATGTGTGGGTTTTTTTTTTTTAAAAAAAAAAAAAAAAACTTCGTGAACAGTATTTTGTACTATTCACATTAACCATTATTATTATTATTATTATTTTGTAATACATATGTGTGGGTTTTTCAAAAAAAAAATTATTGAACAAGTAATTTGTATTGTTCATTGCCGAGTTGCTCGGCAATTAATAATAACCAAAATTTTTTTTTTTTTTTTTTGTAATACATATGTGTGGGCTTTAAAAAAAAAAAAAAAAATTCGTGAACAATAATTTGTAATCTTCATAGTAACCACAAATCATTTTTTTTTTTTTTTTTTTTTTGTAATATATATGTATGGTTTTTTTTTTTAAAAAAAAAAAATTTGAGTAATTTGTACCGTTCATTATCGAGCATTCACGAGCAACCTCGGCAATGAACGATAACTCAAAGAATTTTTTTTTTTTTTTTATAATACACGTTTTTTTTTTTTAAAAAAAATAAATTTCGTGAAACGATAATTTGTAATTGTTCACGAGAACCATTTTTTTTTGTAATACATATATGTGGTTTTTTTTTTAAAAAAATATTGAGCGATAATTTGTACTATTCATTGCCGAGTTGCTCAAACAATGAACAATAAAAAAATAAATTTCGTGAATGATAATTTATAATGTTCACGATGAGTCAATTTTTTTTTTTTTTTTTATTTTTTATTTTTTTGTAATACATATGTGTGGGGTAAAAAAAAAAGTTGAGCGATAATTTGTCTTTGTTCATTGCCGAGTTGCTAGGCAATGAATGCAATGAACGATAACCAAAGAATTTTTTTTTTTTTTTATATATATGTGTGGGTTTAAAAAAAAAATCATGAACGATAATTTATACTATTCACAAGAATATAAAAAGAATTTTTTTGTAATACATATGTGTGAGTTTAAAAAAAAAAAATTGAACACTAATTTGTCTTGTTCATTGAAGCAATAACCAAAAATTTTTTTTTTTTTGTGTAATACATTTGTGTGGGTTTAAAAAAAAAAAAATAAAATGATAATTTGTTTGTATTGTTCACGAGAACCAATTTTTTTTTTTTTTTTTTTGTAATACATATGTGTGGGTTTTTTTTTAAAAAAAATATATTGAATAGTAATTTGTATCTTGTTCATTGCTCGGCAATGAACAATAACAAAGAATTTTTTTTTTGTTTGTTTGTAATACATATGTGGGTTTTAAAAAAAAAAAAAATTAAGCGATAATTTATATTGTTCATTGCCGAGTTGCTTTCAAGAATGAACGATAACTAAAGTTTTTTTTTTTTTTTGTATTACATATTGTAATACATATGTGTGGTTTTAAAAAAAAAAATCGTGAACAGTAATTTGTATTGTTCATAGTAACCAATTTTATTATTATTTTTTTTTTTGTAATACATATGTATGAGTTAAAAAAAAAAAAATTGAACAATAATTTGTACTGTTCATTGCCGAGTTGCTCGGCAATGAAAGTTCAGTAACCAAAGAATTTTTATTTTTTTTTTATTTTTTTGTAATACATATGTGTGGTTTTTTTTTTTTTTTTAAAATATTTCGTGAGCGAGTAATTTGTTACATTCACGAACTAAAAAAATTTTTTTTTTTTTTTGTGGTAATACATATGTGTGAGTTTAAAAAAAAAATTGGTGAACAGTAATTTGTACTTTTCATTGCCGAGTTGCTCGACAATGAAATTTCATTGTCGAGCAACTCGACAATTAACAATAACCAATTTTTTTTTTTTTTTTTTTTTTGTAATACATATGTGTAGGTTTAAAAAAGAAAAATTATTTCGTCAACAATAATTTGTACTCTTCATTGCCGACTCGGCAATGAACAGTAACAATTTTTTATTTTTTATTTTTGGTAATACATATGTGTGGGTTTTTCATTTCCTTTGTCTTGTTCTAATTTTTTTTCACTAAACAATATCTTTATCTTATCGAAACTTCAGAAAAAGTGTTTAGTTCCAAGCATTTTTTGCCGGCCAAGTAGTTCTTATCTAATTGAATTTTTTCACGATAATCACGGACCCAATTCAATTGCATTGTTAAAAGGTAAAACTATTTTCCTTTTTGCATATTATTTTGTTTAATTGCACATTTTATTTTGAGGTTGATTTTATTTACGAAATAAGAAATGTGTATTTTTGCTGTGATTCGTTAGTAATCAAATATAGAAGACCACTGAAATCTCAATTTGGCTCAAGATTATTTACAATTAAGAAAAATATAGTAGTAGAGAATTCAGGAGAAATGTAAGATTCAGAAAATATGAAGCAGTAACTTTCGAGTAACTTTTCATCGATTTTTTTTTTGTATTTTTTTAATCTTTTGACAAATTTTTTTCTTTAGCTTATTTTTCCTTAATTGTTTTATTTTACACATTTTCATTCAATTTTTTCATTAATCTTTTTATTTTATCTTATAAGCAAATTTAAATTTTTATTTTTGATAATGTTATCGAGTTACTTGACAACATTAAATTTGAATATATTTTTGTGTTGTTGAGTAACTCGACAACATTGTAATTTGATTTTTTTTATACATGTTGGGCATTGACCCATTTTCATTTTTTTTTAGGAATAATTGTATGAATAATTGTAACGTTACTGTTCACTATTTATTTATTTATTTATTTTTTATGTGGGCTACGAATCATTAAAAATTTTCATTTATGGAAATCGTTTTTCTTATTTGTTTAAAAATTTTAAATTTTTATTTTTTTTATATCTCGTTTCAATTACACCTAAAATTTTTCATTATATTTTTCACATACGTACAACGCACGTGACCAAAACTAGTATTGTTATAAATAGCTAAATAGACAAAAATACATTTAACCGTAAATACCAAAACACACCATATACATTGTAACAATTTACTATATCTTTAATCATTTTAATTCTTCAAAAATTTAATTACTTGAAACCATGATATTTCATTAAATGTTTTTTTCTTATAAAATTTATTGTATTCATTTACATTGAATTCCAACATAAATAAATAAGAAATTAACTTTAATAAGTCAATAATGTATTAAAAACATAGGAAAAAACTTTATTTCATTTTTTTTCCAACATTTTAAAATGGAAAGTGGAAATTCTTACTTGCCATATTCTAACTAAAATAATATGTTTATTAAATAAAATTTACAAAATAATAATTTTTATTCAATTTAAGTTGAATTATTAGCTTTACATCATTCTGCAACCTATATTTTTTAGAAATGCATGCACAATTTTTTTTTTTTTTTTTTTTGTTATGAAAAATTGCATATTTAGTACTCGACTTTTTAAAATTGTAAGAGACCATACCCTAACCTTTAAAATTAATATTGAACATCCCAATGTTTAAAGAAAATAAGTATGATCGTCCTTTATAACGAAATTGTCTCTATATATAAACAAAAAAATTAAAAAAGAAAAAAGAAAAAATGAATAACAAATAACAAAATATACTCCAAAAAATAAAAAATAACAAAGAGGTCCTCTTTTTCCTTCGCCCCCAATCACCACCTACAAAGCGGTCATCTTCCTAAATTCACCGTTGCCACCACTACACTCAAATTGACCATAGAAGAGTAGGAGGAAATAGCAAAACCGGATGGGAGGAGAAATCTCCCATGTTTACAAATAAAAATGATATGAACAAATAAATTTAGGGTCCGTTTAACAGAGATTATGAACTAGTTTATAAACCAATTTTTGGTTTATTTGACCAAAATTGATTTATTTGAGTGGAAATTGTTGACTTTTCATGTTAAAAATTGTTTGAAAAGTCAAAAATGACGATTGAAATAAACCAAAATGATTTATAATCCATGTCAAACAAACTCTTAAAAACAAAAATTTACTGTAAAAATAATTTAATATACATTTTCAGAATCACAACAATCATAGAGTTTAATAGTCTCACTTTAACAATCTTTGTGTGGATTCCATTTAAATATCTCACTGCCTTTGAACTTTCTCGATTTCTTTTTAATTGTTATTAAACTTTTTTAAAAAATTCGAATTGCCACTAGACCTTCTCAATTATTTCTTAATTGCCATTAAAATTTAAAAATAATCTGAGTTGTCACTGAAATTTTTAAAGATATTATTATGTCCGTCACTCAATGTTTTAAAAGTTAACGAATTTGATAAGGTGATATTTATGATAAAATATCGATAGTTCATCAAATTTATTAATTTTAAAATGATGAATGACGTGAAGGATGAAATAACATTTTGACAAGTTGAATAAAAATTCAAAAAATAAAATTTATTGACAATTGAGAAATATTTAGAGTATGTTTGATAGAGTTTATTTTAATTTTTTTTTTCAAACTTATTCTTATTCACATATTTCACGACACATTCAACTTTTATCAATTTTTGAATTATAAATTTTTTCAATTTTTAATAAAATTTCTTAAAAAATTTATTTTAAATTCCATGAACTGACATTTTAGTTTAGAAAAGTTAAATGGGAAGTCGGGAATTATTTAAAGTTCATTGAAAAGCACCTGTGAAAGTTCGGCGTCAGACATTTAACCACATGCACTCCAAAGTAATTTTTCTTTCTTCACAATCGGGCACTTCAGTTCTGCAAGACCGCCGCCGCGTACGGAGGCAATCCGCCGGATCCTACGGAAGCTAAGCCGCCGTGAGCTCTGTAATACTTCAGCAATAACAACTCCTATAAATTCCCAAATAAGAAAAAATCCTAATCTTTTTTTAATTTTGTTCTGCACTAGAAGAACAAGAATATTTTATAGAGTGATGGGTATTATAAGGAGCAGTTTCCCGTTCATATCTGGAACAGTATTTGGAATTTACATAGTCCAGAATTATAATGTTCCCAACATCAAGAAGGTCATAAATGAGGCCATTTTTTCTGCAAAAAAAGTTGAAGAAAAATACCGCAAGCCGAAGAAACCTGGAGACGACGCCGTTTGAGTATTACCCTCAGTATCTCAACAATTACAGGTGTTCCCTCACACAGTTCCTCGTTCATTTTTTTTTTTTTTTTTTTTTTTTTAATTGTGGGTAAACCTTTTGGACTTAATTATAAATCGAGTTGATCTCAACAATTACAGGTGATCACTGGAAGAAATGACTTAGAACTTCTGTATTTGTTGGAATGTTGATTATTCTATTGCTAATTTAATATACGCAATTAATTGAAGGAAAGTTGTTTCAATTACAAATGATTTTGAAGTTCAAAGTGGTTTGCCTGTATATGTTAAGGCTGGTCCTGGCGCATAATATACATATGTGGAACCGAATCTTGTTCCAATGGTTTAAGTTATTAGGTATTAGGATCTATTGATTTATATTTCGCATCCTTGTGTGTGTTATCCAGTGGGAAGCAATTTTTTGCTATTTGTGAATTTCAACAATATCTCTACATATTGGGTACTTGCTTATTTCTAGTAGTTGCTATGCAATTGTACGAAGAATGGGAGTTAAATTGTCACAATATCCAACAAAGGTGAAAAGACGACGAGTAAATATAAAGCACATATATTAATAAATATGAGGCTTAAATTGTATCTAGAAATTATGCATGAAGTAACTACTGGATCATGGTACAAGTGTAAATCAACTTTGCACAATAACAAGATTACAAAATTCTCTGTACCTAGAGGATGCACAACATTCATCAAGAGGACATCTCTTGGATCACCACAATAAGATAATCATCACAGGCAAGTTGGATAAAACAATTAAAATTAAGTATCGACTTAGTCAATGAGTGTAAGTAGAATGAATTATCACTAAAGAGAGCGTAGGGGAAAATCAGCACCATTGGATAATAGAACTTTTGTTGGGACTCATTAGCAGAAAATTTTAGCTAAATTGGACAAGATCAAACACGTAATAGTCTCCAACAAGTATGACCAAAATATTTAATTTTATCCTATTTCTCTTTCATTATTGTTCACCATCTTTCTTGCAAACAAAGTATTCAATACTTTTCCACTAAGCATCAGCCATTGTCTCCTTTGCTAAGTGTAGTACACTTGATCAACCTAACCTTCAGTTCCTTTCAATGTAGATTGTAGGTGAAGCAACAAGGACTTCATGGTTTCAATTGCTTCTTTATTTGTGTCCTCTTCATGTTTTCACGCACAAAGTAATTGATTCTTGATCATTATGGGATGCAAACTAGGTTACTAGTCAATATTTATTCTCATGTGCTGCAGTCAGTGTAGTTCATTGGTGGGTTCTTTTCCTACAGGAGAAGTGATGGGAAAATTTTCAGATGGTTGCACATGCATGTACATTTACCTGGTGCAAAACACAATTAAAAACTACATTTCTATTTGTTCAGAGTAAGGAAGCTCCTTTTAACTTATTTCCTGTGTGAATTCTGCACAGTCTGTACTCATGATGGATTTCTAGTCTGCCTCTGTGAGCTAGAACCAGTTGAGGTTCACATGCCCAAAAGCTTATCCAGCTGCACAAGACCTTAATGCCAAATTATTCCATATTAAGACCATGTTCTTCTCTTATAGGTAGATGCCTTCTTTTAGTGTGAAAGATGAGATCAATGAAGAGACAGAGGAAACTTTATGCTCTGGATTTTGTTTTTAGCTTGTTCCTCTTTATTTTTTGTCAAATCAAAGATTCTGAGTAAGATATCAAACAAACAAGAAAGTTCCATACTAGGTATCAGGATTTTGTACATTATATGCAAAACTAGATCTGGCTGAATCTTCGCTAGGATGAAGAATCTGATCTAATTGGACAATCCCAGAATCAGATCCTCATTATCTAACCGAACCCGGAACATACCATTGGGAAGCGATTCACTAATTAAACCTTCATGAATCCTTTTTTGTTCTTTCATTCCATGTAAAGCCTCCTTGAAGTATCAACTAACGGAGGAGGAACGATATTGAACAACTCATCCCTTTTCTTTTGGTAGCCTTTCATAGTCGTTACCCGAGCCTACCAGCCTCACAAACATAGTCACAAAATTTAAAATGTGATGAAGCTGCTGTAAATGAGCTAGGCTCCGTAGGGTCAAATGTAATTGAACTTCAAAAGTAATTACCTTTTGTAACTTGAAATGTTTCAAATCTATACAGTTATTCATATTTCCCATAAATTAACAGATGATTGGGTGAAGGAACAGAATCATTCCATAGGATTACACTAGCAATCAACTTTACTGTTCTACACTCCTTCACCTCTTTAGTAGTTATCTTCCATCTTGCTGTTTCTTATTGCAACTAAACCTTTAGTAGTATATTACTACGGAAATTCTTAGTTAGATATGTATCTTTCTTTTACCAGTATATTCGTCTACATGCTCTGTCTTCTGCAGAATTTTCTTGGTTGATCAAAATGTTTTAATCTTTTTTTTTATGTTTTTAATTTTTGATTTCTTTACTTCTTAGTTGGTAATCTATTTGTTTATGAAGAAATTGTTGGCAGATTCCTTGTAATTCTCGTCTTTATCTTTGTTCTAGTTCTGCTTTTATCTTCATGTTGTTACAAGGATTTTTCTTTTTGGGATTCAAAAATATATTAGCATTTATTAGTTACATTGTTAAATCTTAATTCGGTATACAGTTGATCCTTATTCTTTAGTATTACTTGTAACTTGTGATTTCTTACACACCTTTCAGGACATGTGGGCATTTTGAGGCCAGAGATGCCATCGCTTTAAAATAGCCAACCACGCACATGACTTAAATCGAGTCCACAAGTAATAGCAACGAATTGATTACAATTTGAACCCCTTCTTTCATGAGCCTCTGGGCACCGATTCCCAGCCTGCGAAGTTCTAGCTTCCCCTTATCTTTTCTCAATATGAAGTCTTGGTCTTCAATAGTCAGACACTGTAAGCTGATAGTAAATTTGGAACTAGTAGCCTTTATCTATTTAGGCTTGCATGGTGCCTGTGATAGAATAATAATACTTTAAATAAATAAACTATAGACAAGATTTTAGATATGAGTATATAGAATTCCAAGCTTGGATCCAAGGTTCTTAATATTTATTGATAGAAATCTAGTACATCAAGTGGAAGGATGTATATACTACTGAAGAAGTTGAAGAGAGTTCTTAGGGGTGGGGCAAGGATACGAAGGATTTCTCTTACACTGACGTTTATACCCTCCTTTTAAGGGATACGGATGCTCAAATTTCTGATCATGAGAATGCTCTTTTCGCCACTCAGCAGGCCATCTTAATATTAGAACCATTTGTATGCGAAGGGAGATAATTGCTTAACATATTGTTTTTTGCATCGATTTCCCTCCGGCTTTCTTCTGTTTGCTGTGTATCATGCCTCCAGGAAAAAAATAAATTTGTGTAAGCAGGTATTCATAAGGTTTATAATATTATACTGTGAAGTAGAATCTCAATAACACACAATGGTTTCTACTTTCTATCATTTTCCCAAGATTCTAATGACGATTAAATTCTGATTTTGTTAGATACACTTTCTAAACATTCACATAGTGGCAATCCTTTTTGCATGGCTATATTTGTGAACTTCACAAATAAGTGCTAGCTTCTTTCGCCTTAAATACCTCTTTAAAGCCTTTTGTAGTGCTGGTGAAAGATGGGGTTTATCACGAAACATCGCTTTCTGAGGAAGAATGTGGTCTAGTTTTTTTCCAGAGAATTTCACCTGTGCCTAGGTAGGGCGGTTTGGCAGATCCCTATCAGTTTATTTACTAATCCATTGAAAAAATTACACAAAGGTGTTGGAAAATCCACGATCGATTTGCTATCAAGCTCAATTCAAATATTAGAAGCAGTACCTTAGACTCTCCAGCAGTGCATCAGCTTAAGAGCGATCTAGTTGAAGAAGTAAATGGTTTTGATTTTTGGATCTTGAATGTACATAATTATTGGAATTGTAGTATGAGCCATATGTCTTGCCATTGGCATTTGACCGTGTGTTTATTTTGTTTTTAGAATTGGCGTGTGGACTGTGGTTTTGACATTCTTGAGCCATTTGAATTTATAAGTTTAATACATCAGCATGATAGGAACTTTTCCACTTCTTTCTTGCTAAAGTTATTGTTTATGCAAATATGCGAGCCTCATTTTAGGATATCCATGTGTTAGGTCGTATTTTGAGTCGACCTAAAGAAGCTCCCTTACATGAGAGAGATGCGATTTGGATAGAGTAATACTTTAGATCTCCTTGTAGATATAGCAAGCGGAATGGAACATAACGATTCCTGATCTAGTGATCTGGATAGAAAATCAGAGGTTGCTTTAAAGCATCGGGATGGGTTCACTGTGAAATTATCCAAATCTTGGTGCTGCATTTGACTCTGCTGATGTTCACTGTGACGAGGAAAAAAATTGTTACCGTGCCTGGATCATCTTAGTCTAGCCGATTTTTCAACTAAACATACATGGATTGTTGGGATTTTTACATAAATAGACTACTATTTGAAAATGTTACATTAAATACATATGTAGTATAAATTTTAAATGTACTCAGTTCGTCATGTTTTTTTTAATTAGTAATGTTATTTTTTATTTACATTATATACCATAACTGAATGTTAATTAATAGAGAGTCGTTGTAATTCAAGATTATAGAAACTTTAATTATTGAATAGCTGTTTCAATCATACAAATATAATTTTAATATATCTGTTTGAAAAAAATTCTCTTTTCACAAAAAGAAGAAGAAATTTTCGGTCATTAACTACTTATAAGCATAAATTTATTGAGTTTATATAATGTGGCAAGAATAAAAAATCTTAACAATATTACATTTGTAATAACTTGTGATACATATAGTAAGGTTCATGATAATAACATTTGCAGCACTTTATGATAAATAATATTTATATCACTTCATCTTACATAATATTTGTCACATATTATCACAACACAATCACTTAACATAACATGACAAAATTCAAAAATATCAATAAGATTACATTTGTAACGGTTCATGTTACGAATAAATTTTTTTATAATAATATAATAACAATTGTAGCACGTTATGAGAAATAATATTTGTGGCAAGATGTCAATAATACTACACAATTAGTTGACATAATATAGCAAGAATTATAAAATTACACATGATCATATTTGTTACAATTTGTGTACGTATGATAATATCAATAGAAACACATAAATCCACAACTATAACACATCATAATAATTACGGTACTACCAGTTATAACAAATAAATAAAAAATTGTTTGATTTCGTTGTAACAGACCTTTGATTTTTTGAAATTTTTTGGATGTTTTTTTTATTTTTGAATATTTGATGCGCGAGCGAAGACAAGAATGGAGAAAATTATGAATCTTTGTTCTTTGAATTCTGATATTCAATCTCATTATAAAGATGACAATTGAGAAAATTTGGTTATATTGAAAGCACCCACAGTTTTTGGGATTTATTCAAAAAAGAAAAATGTGTTGTAAAATTATAGATAATGATGAATGACTATTTAGTTGTATCTAGATGTCTATGTAGTTATCTACTTACTTCAGAAGAATATATTCTAATAAGGTTGTAACTCCCTTTGGAACCCTATAAATAAGGGTCATTGTTATAGTAAATGAACAGACTTGAGTTTTGACTCTCTCTATTCTCTTTTCTTTTTCTCTCTACTTTTATAGTTTCATAACACGTTGTCAGCACGGGATTCTAACCAATAAATTAGCAAATAGATATTATTTTCTATTCAAAAAGAAAAGGGAGGGGAAACAAAACATTACGGCAAAGACGTGATTTCAGACTTTCGGTAACCCAAATTCCATTTTACCAACGTAGCATAACCGGCATCATCACCTAGTTTATGGACCATAATATTTTTGGTGCCAATTACGAGGTTCAATTTCTTCATATCTCTTTATCTCCCTCTTTAACCTATGTGGGTTTTATATTATGTGAGAAGTTAATTCATGTGGTAGTATTCTGATCATATAATTAAAGTTAAAAAAAACAGACGTCGTAATTTTGCTAGTATAAAATTAATTAGCATTGTTATTTTTCTTTTACTAATTATTCTTTTATAAGATTCTTTTTTCTTTTAATTGAATATTTTAATTATGCATAAGTGTTGTTCAGTGCACGCATTAACTTATAGTGAATAATTTACTTGTGATTACAACTGCCTATTACTTTTGACTACAAATATAATTCTTTTAAATGTATATGCACTATTATTTTCATGTTTAGTAATGTATTATCAATTCTTAAACAAGATTAATTGTTAGTTGTGTTTTTTTCAAAAGAAGTTAAATTTCAAAAATTTAGTAATATTCCAGAAGAATATTACACTGTTGCTTTTCTCAAATATATCACAACTTTACATATATATATGTATTCTAGAAGAATATATTGTTGCTCCCGAAGAGCGTAATTTATAAAGTTTACAATTAAGCTATTGTTTCTGAAAAGTAAATACTTACTTCAAAATAATGATTTGTTGTAGCTTCTGAATAAGCACAACTTTATAATATTTTGATAAAATATTAATTGCTCCTGAAGAGCATGACATTACAATAGAAGAATATTGAACTATTACTCCTGAAGTAGCAGTATTTTTTAGTGTTCAATTAACTATTATGTTATTTTTTATCTATTTTTTTCATATGTAGTTATGAATAAAAGTTAGCATGAAATTATCATGGGAAGTCAATAAGATTTGTTTTAATTGTGCTTTTCCTGAAAAAACACAATTTTACAATTCTATCAATATTCCAGAAGAATATTGTATTGTATGTCACAACCTGACTTATAAATATTCTAGAAGAATATTTTATTGTTGCTTCAGAATAAGCAAAGCTTTATATTATATTAATATTTTAATTAGAATATTAATTGCTCATGAATAGTCTAATTTTATAAAATATAATATTCTATAAGAATATTATAATATTGTTCTGAAGAAGCATTAACGTTATATTCATATTCTGGCAGAATATGAGTTGTTCCTGAAGACTATAATTTATGTAATTTAATATTAAACTATTTGTTTCTGAAGAACAAATTTTTATAAAGTTTCATATTTTAATATAATTTGTTGTTTCTCTTGAAGAAGCACAGCATTATATTAATATTTTGACAAAATATTAGTTGCTCCCAAAAAAGTAATATTATAAGATCATTTAATTAAATATTGTTGCGAACTCGAAATTCGTTAATCCAAGAAATTTTATGTTTTGATATGTTTAGATCATTTAAATTTCAGACATTGCGATAATAGTCACGTACATATTGTACATGCATCCTTGAAAGAAAAAGACAAGAATGATGAAACAAATATTATGTTATTCATTTCTTTTAATTTGTACTACACAAATATTAGTACAATTAAATAAGTACTATGTTGAACCAGAAGTTCAATGTCCTAAAATTTTATTGATTGACATTACCGGTTAGACTGTCCTGGATCAATATGATGTGAATTATTAATGAGAATATCTATTGAAAATCAGAAGATTTTTCAATATAATTAATTCTCATGTGATGCTTGTTCTCATGGTATATAAACCAATAGACATTCACTAGCTAAAATCGAGATTGAATTCCTACATTTCTGAAAATTATTTAGGGTGATTTATGGGGCCCCATCACCCTCCATGTTGACCATCTATATATTATTTGTATCTAATAGATACATCTATTAGATGATTGTATGGTGTTATTATTAAGTAACTTGAAGTTTGCGAGATTACTTGCTCAAATTTTAAATTATGAGCATAATTTTTAAATTATACAACTAAAGGCGATTGTGTGTCTTGTCAATGCTAGTGAGTCTAAATCTCAAACTTTTAATAAATGTTAGTTGAAATGATGTTAAATTTTGTTTTTCAAACGCCTCCAATTAAATTCTAAACCATTACTATTGAGAACAAAACGCTTCCTATTTTTGTCTAGGGAATGCTATTTTATATGCAAAAACACTTATACGCATCATGCTAACATCAAAGTTACCCCCGCTATAGTTGGCTTATGGCCAGAGCCTAATATTATCCATCTAATGATTTTTGATAGTGCAATATATGTACAATCGGTCCACCATAGTGCACTGAGATGAGCTTTGAAAAATGTTGAGAATACATGTTTAGTATGGAACATTATAAAATATCTTAAGTCCTAACGGGTGATATTTTATAATACGGTTTTTCGAATGTCATTTTGATAAGACAGTTTTCTCAACATTTGGGGAGAGAAATCAAGTAGCTGGAAAGAATACATGAAAATGTAGTATATTATATTTTTTAGATCATTGCACAAGACAATATGAACCAGAAGTTCAACAAATAACTCATTTGTAAGTTATACAATTGACAGATGCATTTACTGACCAAATAGATTAAATCAAATCTCATATAACAGCTCTAAATGCTCCAATTTATATTAGAGTCCTTGAAGGACAATCCATTAACATTATATCAGGTAAATTAATGACACGCCTGAAGCGTGGTGACATTTGATTCCAAAAAATTCTCAAATAAAAAATAGAGCCAATTATAAAGATGGTCCTATTGAGGAGGTGTATACTCTTGGATAGTATATAGACATAACTAATTATAAAACCCCGGAAGAGGTTTAGCTATTTGAAATAATAAAACGAAAAGATCTCGTTAAATTATATCATTATGAGAAAGAAATGGATTCAAAAATAAATGTTGTTAACAACACTTTTGTATATAAAAAGCGTTCATATTATGAAAGGTAGCAAGGATATTGAAAGAAATCATCAAAGAATAAATTGACCAAATAAAAGATGTAATCCAAGTAAATTGAACTGACTAGAGAAACACAAGTTTTAGAACCTATAGTCGGAGCACCTAAAGGTGTATATTTATGCGAAAAGGAAATGAGAAAATGAAGTCGTAACATGTAATGAACGACTTTTAACATTATGAATTTCGCAAAGGTTTATGTAAAGCAATCATAAGTTGATATCTTGTTAGTCTCGTCAATGCATGACATATATGCATAAAATGAATATTATTATAACCAACTCATCGGCATGACTAATAAAACAATATATATAAATTCTGAAGGATTTAATATGCCAAGCATATAGTTCAACTTTTTGAGAACTCAATTGATAAAAGTACATATCTGAACTAATATTATAATGAGGGGGAGTAAATACGCATTGTACTCTTTTCCTTGACCGAGGTTTTGTCCCATTGAGTTTTCCTGACATGGTTTTTAATGAGGCAATTTGCATGGCGTATTAAAAGAATTATGTACTCTTTTTCCTTCACTATGATTTTTTCCCATATGGTTTTCCTAGTAAGGTTTTAATGAGGCTATTCTTTGTGTAAATGATATCCAATTAGAAGTGTTATAATTCTTATAGTTATGAATGTTTATAACCTACAAAATATTTACATTCATCATAACCCTATGGTTATACTCCTGTATATTATAAATTGTATATGAGACCCATGAAGGGAACAACAACAAGATCTATTTTTAATATAATTGCATCAGACCATCATGCTGATTACTGTTAACCAGAAATAGTGTATGAAGATGATATTGTTGAGGTTATAACATGAAGCACATTTCACCAGAATTGTTTTATACAAATTTTAACAAGATGGCGACATTGAAGACATTGACGCACAATATATAAATAGCTCGATATAAGTTTTTTTTTCATTAATTAAAATCGGTTGGAGTAGCTGTACTCTTTTCCTTCACTCGGTTTTGTCCCATCTGGGTTTCCTCACAAGGTTTTAATGAGGCGAAGATTTGAGTCTCCAATTTTGATAATTTTTCTTTCTATTGGTATTTTTGTCCCATTGGATTTTTGCCAAACAACTAAAGCAGTTATTGTGTAATAAGTCATTCGAGGGAGTGTTGTAAAATTATAGATAATGATGAATACTATTTAGTTGTGTCAGATTCAGACGTCATATAGTTATCTTCTTACTCCGTAAGGAAAGATATTCTAATCAGATTAGAACTCCCTTGAAACCCTATAAATAAAGTCATTGTTATAGTAAATGAACAGACTTTGAGTTTTATTCTCTATTTTTTCTCTCTTTTCTCTCTACTTTTATAGTTTCATAACAAAATAGTTGTAATTTAGAGATTTATCTTGAATTTTGAGAGCTAGATTATAGGATCTTTGATAAAACTAATTTTCATATTTATCAAACAACTTCAATTTAATATATTATAAAATATAAAATGATATGCAATATTTTTAAGATTAAATGACAATATTTGAAATACTATAATTATTTCTAAAAAGTCAAGTATATATTGTAATTTTCTCTAGGATTTTCATGTTGAGAAAATTGAAAATCAAATTAAGAGCATGTTTGGCATAATTTTTTTAAACTATTATTTTTCTCAAATTTATTTTCAAGTACATATTTTATATGATTTACAATTTTTATTAAATTTTTTTATCACATATTTTATTAATTTTTTTCAAAATTTTATAAAAGACTACTTTTAAATTCTATCAAATATAAATTAATTTAGGACGTGTCTGCATTATGCGTGTTCACTTGCAAGCTGCATTATCCGTGTTCTCAAGCTGCATTCAGCGTGTTCACTTGCAAGCTGCATTCTGAGTGTTCACACGCAAGCGTACGCGCATTCACAATCGATAAGTATATGAGTCATATGACTATATAAAATAATTGGAAAATGATTGATTTGAACCTGCTGATGAAATATTGCAGGTTTTAATGCTCTTTTTCAAAGCCTTAGTTGTACCTTCTCCACAATTCTATTCTAGAAAAGGTAAATTATTGTGGTTGCTTGATGCGACCCCCATTGTGACTGTTAGAATGTGAGTTACAGCATGTTTGGTTCAATTTTTTTTTTTTTTTTATAATTTTTTATAATTATATATTTTATGAAATTCATAATTTTTATTAATATATAATTTTTAATTTTAATTTTTTTTTAAGAATTTTTTAAAATTCTACCAAACAAACAATTAATAATTGTATATTTATTAAAACATCCCCTCAATCTCAATTATGGAGCTGCCTATCTCAAATACTGTCCTTATCTTTCTAAATCAGGCCGAAGTCTAATGCAAGCAAATAAATAAGGCCCCCTCTTACATTCAATTGGACTGTTTTGAGAAGAAAAAAGGAAGCCTAAACTTTAGAAAATTGGAAAACATGGACTTTGAGCAGAAATATAAAATCTAGTGGTTAACGTAAATACACGATCTTTAACAGATAAATGCAAGACAGCCAATTTGAAATGTCACAAAATTCTTGTGAAAACTCTTATTCCTTTCCATAGTTGGAGAGTTAACTTTGCATTTTTGTTAATGAATTTTTTAGAGTGGAGCATTTTTGTCTTACGTAACGCGTCTATGTTAGAATTTAACAGTGGCATGTATACTTTTAGGTTAACTTTTTTTAATCGAGTGACTATTAATGTAATTGTTAAGAACTTGAGTGACTGAGAAAGTAAATAAATTACTTCAATAACTATTTTAATTTTTTTTTAACAATTTTTAGTGATCGTTATTGAAATTAAACCATATTTGAACCTTATTTTGTTAGAATTGCTAGTGGAAATCTATTTAAAATGGGTGGATAAACAAACCCTCAAGTAATTAATGGAGTGGTCCTGCCTCCAACTATCACCTAGTTTGAGGGTAAAGCATAGTTTGTGTGTGTTATCCAATTAAACAAAAAATTAATAAACAAATAATTTTTATTGAAATGTTAAAACGACCCTTAAAGTGCATCAAAAGATCCACTACTGGCACTGGGTATTCAAGAATGATATCAAATTAAAATGAAAGAAAATACTGGAAAAGACAGCTTTCTCAAGCTGTGTATGGAACAAATGAAAAGGTTACAATCTCATGATAGCCATTTCCTATGGCCTTTATGTTAATGAATAAATTGAAAATCGACTAAATATTAAAATATTAACCAACATATAAAGTGTTGAATTATTATTCTTAATGCTAAAATATAATATCAGAACTCATTAAACTCTAACGAACAATTCGATTTGATTAAAACTTAAAAACAAGCACATAGATTCCAAGATTGATGTCCACCATTTGCAACGCACATTAAGAGATAAATTCCAAAATATTAATCAATATATAAAAATTGATCTTTTAAGATGGATCATAAGGCTTAATATTTACAGGGTGAATGCATTATCCCATATGCAAACAAGAATGTTCAAAAATGCACATTTATACAAGTAAAATTAAGGGAACTGCCAGTTCTTTCTCTTCGTAATTTCAAATTGCGAAGAAGAATGTAAAGCAACATCTCCTATCTTTATACCAATTCTCTTCTTCCATACTCGGGATATTCACTTGAGGTGGATTATCACACACACACACAAAAAAGAATCTCGAGC
This sequence comes from Forsythia suspensa, assembly GCA_023638005.1. Classification (NCBI taxonomy): domain Eukaryota; kingdom Viridiplantae; phylum Streptophyta; class Magnoliopsida; order Lamiales; family Oleaceae; genus Forsythia; species Forsythia suspensa. The sequence goes on along the minus strand of CM042674.1, from coordinate 56,185,878 downwards.
CATTTTAGAGCAATCATACTTCAAGTGTAGGAGGCCTTGATCTATGCGATTCGTGTGATGACCTTGATCCTTGAATCTTTGCAGCCACCTCGGCCATCACAAGTTTTGTTAGAAGCAAGCCAGCTATTAGAGCTGATACCATCAGCATTGTGAATACTGCACTCCAGCTCTTGGCTGAAATGTATCCCGTTAGCAGTGGACCGATGGCAGCCCCAATGGAACCCGTCCCATCTATAATAGCCGTGACTGTGGCTAGGGCCCTGGAATTTCCTCTTAAAGAGCTATGTGTTCCCAGGTCAGCCGAAACTGCAGTTGTTATAAGAGCATAAGGCCCATTCACAAACATGCCAGTGATCAACATGAGGATGATATTTAAAGTCATGGAAGCGTGCCCGTAGCTTCTGTAAAAATAAAGAGCCGGGATTGCACAGTACATGAAACTTGCGGCTGTTATGGCCCGTGCATCTAACCGATCGGAAATGTGGCCGGCCAGGATCCCTCCAACCACTCCTCCAACATCAAACAATGTAGATAAAGTCCCAGATTCCTCGTTAGACACATACCTTCCCTCAATAGCTGCATCGTGAATACAGAAGACAGTGAATTTTAAGCGGATAAATTTTGAGTGACAACAAAAAGAAACCTATTTTGAGTGACAACAAAAAAAAAGAGTTGAATTGGGGAAATTTGTGTACCTGTGTGGCTAATGTAGAAAGGAAGCCAGTAGAGGAATGTGTACGCCACCAATTTAGCAAAGAAAAGGCAGAGAGCAAAAGGAGCAACCCGGGAATTCTCCACGCTTCTAAAAACCCGACAGCTGACTCGTCTTCCACCTCTGATTTCAACAGAGGTTCTGTAACTCTTTCCCTACTTTTTGGGAGGGAGATCATCGTCGTCTGTATCAACTCCAACAGATTCAGGACTCACTGGCAAAAAAAAGAAATATGACTAGCCCAACAAAAGTTATACCTAGACCGGGAACAACCATGGACCAACCCCATCCATACTTCAACAACATAGAAGCAACCACAGACCCCGTAATGTTCCCAATCGAAGTGTGAGCATTCCAAATACCCATTATAAGTCCTCGCTTCTTCTTCCCGAACCAATTACCTACGACTGCAACCACAGAAGGCCAACCAGTCGATTGGAACAATCCGGCAAGCATTTGGACTATCAAGTAGTAATAAAAGATATGGATGTTCGCCCAATATCCAACTCCAAATAGAGCAGTGAATAAACCAGTTCCCACCATTCCTACAGTCAGAAATCGTCTAAGATCCATCCGATCACCCGCGTGCCCGGAGAAGAACATTCCAATGGCATAAACAAAAAGAAAGCCCACGTCAAGTTCACCAAGCAACGATGTACCATCAGAACCGTTAAATGGTACCCAACCCGCTCCAAGCACCCATGAATTTCTAGGGCTTTCTAGTGGCTTGTGTGCATAAGCCCTTCTCCACGAGAAGGGGATTTCAAGTTCACATCCGGTGATTGGGGATCGAGTGCACTTTCACAATGCTGGTGGTTTTTCGTGTAGCATGGTAGGCAGTGTAAGCGAAAAATGTTACTATTAGGACAATGGCTTGATAGGTTCTATAAGAAATGGCAGATCTTTTTATGTACTCTATGAATCGAATTCCCGGCGGCTTGCTGACTGTTATTTCTTGTACTGGTTCTGCAATTGAACCCATCAAAGGCTTCTTTCTCTGGATAGATTTTCTCGAAAAATAATTTAAAACCACCTATTACTTGAATTCGAAACCTGAAACCCGAAAAAATAACTGAACATGAGATGAAACTTGTACAAAGTTCAGAAACGAGACAGACAAATATTGCAAAATCCATTTTCACCCGGGGGGGCCTCTTCCCCCAACCCCAAACCACCAATATTAAACAAAAGAACACCATTGTTCTCTTGAATATCAAGGGCTAGAAAGTAATAGACAACCGATAAACAAAAATGGATCCAAATACAACAAATCGAGAGCCGGGCATGTGTAATTTAATTTAATTTATTTATTATTGTTATAAAGGGAACCGAGATTGTAATTTACAGTTTCTCGATCTTATTAAATAGATTACCTAAATCATAATCCAGTCATATCTAAGAAAATCCTAAACTAATATCTAACGAAAGAGTCAAATTATACCAAGAAAATCCTGTTCTAATCTTGTCTTCTCTCAAAAACATTAACAACTCATCCACTGTTTCATATGTAATGTAATAAATGCATAAAACTGAAAAAAAATTGAACCCTAAACATTGTTACTTGGGATTGTTCAAAGCTCCATATGTCTTAAGAAACAAAAATCTGTAAATATATTGCAGATTTTCAGAAAAATAATGATATCAACAACAACAAAAACATGCCTGTAATATAAACATAGATTTACTGTAGCATCTTTTCAACGATCATATAATAAATGCTTCAATAGTTAGCAACTGTAATTATAATTCAGAAAAAATGGAAAATTCATTACAGAATTGAGAAATGTAAAACAGATTTGATAATATAAACATAGATTGTGTGTGAAAAAACGTACTTTCAACTTTCAAGGGTAGAGTTCACGAAGTCGTCTGCTTCTCTCTCTAAAGTATTTCTGCTTCTCTCTCTAGGCTACTATAATGTGTATTTTCAGTTGCTCAGAACAACAAAAACAGGCTCTCGTTTTTTCTTGTTCTCAATTGCTGATGAGAGAAGCAAAGCGGTTTCATTTTAAAACGAGAGTAAATTTTGCAAATGCCGGAATTGCCCTCGTTGCCTTTTAGTAACCTTAAATGAACTTTTTGACTTTGTTGCTAGTGGAAAACGGAATGACATATCTACCCCTCGTGGGTTATTTTATTGCTAACACGCTATCCTATAATTGTTGACATTAAGAATTTAATTATATATATATATATATATATATTATTCTTTCCTAAAGAAAGAAACCTTTAGGGTGTGTTTGATTGGAAGATTTTCCATGGAAAATGCCTAATCCATGGAAAATCTTATCACATCGATGAAAATATTTTCCATCTTTGGTTTGTTTGATTCTGCATGGAAAATGAAAATGATTTTTCAGTCAATCGGTTAAAACATGGTTAAGAAGGAAAAGTTGGAAAATATTTTCTTGCCAAAATAGGTTTTTTTCCTACTTACATGAAAAATCTTTTCTTTACCATGGAATCAATCAAACACACCCTTAGTTGTTTTTTCTGCATAATTTCTCTCATTAAGATATTGATTAGTTATTAGTCGAATGTATGTATATTTAGAGCTTGTTTGACAAAGCTTAAAAATCCATTTTGGTTTTTTTCAGTAGTAATTTTTGACTTTTCAATCCACTTTTAACATAAAAAGTCAACAATTTCAACTCAATTAAATCAATATTGGTCAAATAAATCAAAAATTGATTTATAAACTAGTTTATAATCTCTGTCAAACGGACTCAATATCTGATTGAGGCGATCAGTCGTCTCTTTCATTAATAAATTAAAGAGTTAGTCCAACAAATCTGCTTTCAATCATAGTTTTAAAGTTTAGTAATAAATTTACCAAGTTCGTTGTGGATTTATACTCCACGTCCAGTGTCATTTCGAATGTCCAGTCACGTACTTCACAACATCGTAAAAATCGTAAAATTTTGACTAACATAGAAGTTGTACAATTACTTCAAATAGGGTTGCTTGATTTATTAGAGCACGTTTAGTTATACTTGAAAATTACTTTATAAAAGATAAGTTGGAAATTTTACTTTTCAAACTTGCTTTTTAAAAATATTAAGCTTTACGAGTAGAAAAAGTAAATTAGAAAATTATGTTTTAGCAAAATAATTTAGTGTCTATTTGGTTTTCCTAAAAACTAGCTTTAAAAGATTTTGATAAAAAAAAAAATTGATAAAAATTGTGGATCTTATGAAATATGTGATTAAAATTAATTGTTGATTTTGACTCAAAATTTTTTCAATTTTTAATCAAAATCAAATGAATACTTACTTTTAAGAACAACATGCTCGTAAGTGTGAGAATTTATTACCAAAAAATCTTTAGGAAAATAATATTAGGTGAGCACTTGATGTCTCCATTAACAACATTAAAATGCTAAAAATGAGATATATTACCTTTCATCTCTTTTAGTATCTCATACTTTAATACTAATGCTTTCATATTTGGAACAATATTCAACTTACAAAAATTAATATTGTTTTAATGAATTTTAAAAATGCCCTTTGCACAATATGTATTAAAAAAAATAACTTTACTTTCTAACTTTTTGTTTAAGATGTCTTCTTTATATGTAAAATTAAATATCATTTTGTAAAATAATTTTTTTCTTTTTAAACTAGTTATATAAATTGTAATTCAGTCAAGATTGACTCTAAAATTTCTCTATTATCAAATCATTGTTATCTCGCAAAGATAGTTTCTTTTCTTTTATAAAAATATGTTTGTAATTTAGGAGTGAAAAGAGAAAGTAGTGAAATTGTCGCTCACTAGAGAGGAACAAGGAACATAGTGGGAGGAGCCGAGGATATCGGATACACAGAAAGACGCAAGAGATGAGGAGATCCATGAAGATTAGATTGTTTAAAGATCTGATATGGAAAAAAATGACTAGATTTTTAGATAACTTTGTTTATATGTTATTTCATCGCAATTATAATAATTATGTCGAAATGTGTATGATACTATTCAATTTTGTCAAACATTACCTTTTTCAACTTAACACATTTAATAAAATAGTCAAATATTAAAACATACTTATTAAATTACATAAGAGGTGAGAGAACATCTTACAATTAAATATTAATAAAGAAAACCAAAAACCTAAACTACAGATTATTAATTTCAGAAAAAAAAAAAAAAAAAAAAAAAGCAATTGAAAACTCAATGTGGGGAGAATGGTTTTCCTTATTCCTTTAGAAGAAAAACGTTGGCTTTATAGCCTACAAATGATAACAAAATAACACAATGATTTTAACTCTAGAAACATAGGATTCTCATAAGAATAATTCAAATGCGTAATTACAATCAGGGATTATTCAATAACAGTTCAAAACATTAAACACTCTCCTTTAAACTAAATTATCTAGATGCATTTAGTTTACTTCTTACATTAAACAAACACCAAGAAGTCATCTATGTTTCACGAAGGTTTCTAGTTTCAATGGTTTGGTCAAGATATCAGCAACATGATCTTGACTTTTGTAGTGCACAACTTCATCTTTCATTAGAAAATGAAACTTGATATCAATATATTTACTCCTACTATGCTGCACATGATTTTTAGACAGACTTGATAGTAGAAATATTATCACAATACATACCCTTTTGAGCAAGATAAACTTCTTCAACTAACCTCATTAGCTATATTCCTTGACATGCACACGATGCGGATGTAATAAATTGACTTTAGTTGTGGACAAGTGACCTTTGGGTCGTTTTCTTGACGACTGTGAAATTGCTACATCACTTAAGAAAAAGCATGACTTGATGTGCTCTTTTGATCATTCAAATCTCTCTGCAAAATCATTGTCACTAAAGCCAATCAACTCACCATCGTCGACCCTCTTGTAAAAGACCCAATAATCACACGTTCTTTTCAAATATCGAAGGCCCTCTTTTGCAGCTTGCAAATGATGTTTTGTAGGATTTTTCATAAACCTACTAATTAACCTTATAACAAACATCATATACGGTCTCATAGCTGAAAAGTATCAAGCTACCAACCAATTTCTTGTAGAAGGTCTGATCAACTTTTACTCATCTCATCCTTTGAAATCTTGAAACCAATAACAAATGGATTTTGAGAAGGATTGCAATTCTCTATTTGGAATCTCTCTAAAATTTCTTGTGCATACTTCCTATGATTGATGAAGATGCCTATAGCACAATACACAACTTCTATTCCAATGAAATATCTCATCTTCTCCAGATTTATCATTTCAATCTCCTCCTTTATAGAGAGTTTAAACTCTCTAATAATTGATTCATTATTCCATGTGAATATTAAATCATCCACATATGGGTACACAATGAATAATGTGTGCTCATAAGGACATTTCTTGAACCCAGCCTTTGTGAAGTACTTTTCTATCCATTTATACCACGCTTTGGGTGCTTCTTTTAAACCATGCAAGGCCTTTCTCAATTTGTAAATCTTGTGTTCATTCCCTTTGCTCACATATCATTGTGGTTGTTCAATGAAAAATTGCTCTTTCAGCTCTCCATACAAGAAAGTTGATTTAACATCAAACTGATACAAGATCCAATCATTGAGTGCTGCCAAGGAAATCACCAACCGAATTGTATCATGTCTTGTAACATCAAGTCGAGCCTTGAATTTGTCAACCTCTCTTCTCATCGAGCTTGGTTTTATAGATTCATTTTACACCTATTGCCTTTGTTCCTATAGGAAGATCAACTATCTCCCAGGTGTCATTTCTCTTTATGGCTTCAATCTCGACATCTATTGATTGTCTCCACTTCTTGTTCTTGACTGCTTCAGTAAAAAGAATTGGATCATTGCCTACAAAGAGGCAACATAGACTTGAGGATCAAATAACTCTCATCCACTTACATAATCCTCTATCCAGTCAAGTCTTCTTCTTTGACATGGCAGAATGTCAACATGTGTTTCTAGTACTTCAATGATATCACTTGAAGTAGTGCTTGTGATGTCATCAGCTTTTTGCTTTTCCTGTTGTGGCTCTTCATCGCCATTTTCTTCAAGGTCTACAACACTTTCATTGATTCCATTGCCACTCCAAACCCAACAGATTTCCTCATCAAAGACAACATCTCGAGAAGTGACAATCTTCTTTGTCAAAGGATTATAAAGTCTATAGGCTTTGATTCTTCACTTACCCAAGAAGCACAAACTTGACTTCTTTGTCATCAAGTTTTTTCTTCCTTTCATTTGGAACTCGTGCATAGGTTATACTCTTAAATATTTAGAAGTAGCTTACAACAGGCTTATTTGTAGACCAAGCTTCCTGTGGAGTCACTTTTTTACAGCAAACGTGTGACTTCTATTGAGCACATGTGCACTCCAATTGATGACTTTCAGCCAAAACTCTTTGGGAACTTTCTTTTTAGACATCATGCTTAGAACTGTTCATTATGGTTCTATTCTTTCTCTTTGACACACCATTCTGATGTGGTGAGTACAACGAAGTTACTCTTAATTCTCTTCATTTTACACTAGTTTTTGAACTCTTTTGACATGAATTTACCCTCACGGTCGGTCTTGCGATTGCTTTGATAGACTTTCCTTTTTCTTTCTCAACAAAAGCTTGAAATCTCTTAAGTATTATAATGGCTTCAAACTTTTCGGACAAAAATAGACCATATTTTTCTACTAAAATCATCCAAGTAAAAGTAATAAAATACCATTTTTCACTATTTGAGGTAGGGTTTATAGGTCCACAAATGTATACGAATGAATGAGTTGCAACGGTGACTAGCTCTCCAAGTGCTACTCTTTGGAAATGATTCTATCTATTGCTTGCTCAAGATATATTCTTCACAAATACGTAAAGAATATTGGATTTTTAGAAGTCATCTCACCATCTATTTTTTCTCTAGAGTCTTCAATCCATTGAAGTTGAGATAATAGTATATGTAGTGCCAAAGTCATGTAGAATCTTGTACAGTTGATTGAAAACAAGCTTGATCATCACTTGCAGTTTGAGTCTCCAAAGTAAACATGCGATTACTAGCCATCTTGACCATTGCTACCAGCTCATTCATTGGATTATATATTTGACAACTATGTTTCGTATTATAATTGCAAATCCATTTTCTTGCAATTGACCCAAGCTTATCAAAATGCTTTTGAGCTCAGGGACATATAACACTCCATTGATAGTTTGTATGGCTTTGTTCATCAAGATTTTTACATCTTCTTTTCCTGTAACATTAATGCTCGAATTATTGGCTAGCTTTATAGTTTCTCAAAAATGTTTCATAGAGCTTGGAGAACAATCTTTGATTACCACTCATGTGGTTGCTATATCCAGAGTCGAGGTACCATACCTCTTTTGCATAATCTTTCTCTATATAGTTTCCATGACTTCTTTGTTATCCATGCAAGCAATCAAGATCAGTTTTTCTTCGGTTTCAACAAAATTTGCATTTGTATCTTTCCCTATTTCAGGACATTTCCACTGATAATGTCCCAACTTGTGACAATTACAACACTCCAATATTGACTTGTCAAATGAGCATTGACCTTGACCCATTCATCTACTTCAAAAACCTACATGACCTCTACCTATCCATGGAGCCAATTCACCAGCGGTAGCACTTTTAGAAACTTCTATTTCTCCACATGATCGATCATCCATTGTTCATAAACCAAGAGTGAGCTCTATAATTCATCTATTGAAAGACTGTCAATATCTTTTGATTCTTCGATAGAACACACAATATAATCAAACTTCAATGTCATCGAAAAATCTTCTCAATCACTGCGACATCTTCCAGAATTCCTCCATAATCCTCATCCGATTTGTAATGGACAATGTCCTTGCAAAGAACTCATTCACTGTCTCTCCAATTCTCATGTGAAGAATTTCAAACACCTTGCGAAGTGCTTACAATTGAGCACGCTTAACCCTGGTTATGCCGTAGTATTTATTCTTAAGAGAGTATCACATGTCATTTGTTGTATCTTTCTTGAGAATTGTCTCGAGAATTGCATGATCCATAGCTTGAAATAGGTAGCTCTTAGCCTTGAAGTCCTTCAGCTTTTCGACTTCAAGGTTCTTGAGTTGCACCTCAATCAGCACTTCTTTTTCTTTTGGCTCATTTAACCTATTCTCAACTAGCCCCCAGTACTCTTTTGAACGGAGAAAATTATATATTAGTGTACTCCAGTGGTCATAGTGACCATCGAAGCGAGGGATCGTCGGTTGCACAAAGCCACTTCCATTTTCTGATGCCATGGATCTTGCTGCTGCAAGTGAATGTTGCTGCTTCAATTGTTAATTTCAGAAAAGATTACAATTGAAAACTTAATGTGGGGAGAATGGTTTTCCTAATTCTTTTAGAAAAAATAACGTTGGCTTCATAGCCTACAAAGATAACAAAATAACAGAAATATTTTAACTCTAGAAACATGAGATTCTTTTAAGAATAAATCAAAGGAGAAATAGCATATTTCGCCTTCAATTTTCAAAAACGTTGAAATATACTCCTAACCTTTAAAAATAATATAATATATCATCGGCGTTTGAAGAAATAGGATGATAGGTCCCTAATGATGAGAATCCATCCATTTAGCAGTTAAGGTCAAATAAAAAATAAAATTGCCCCCCTTTTAAATAAACAAAAAAAAAGGCAAAAGAAAAAAAATATATCTAACCAAATATACCCAAAAAAATGAAGAATAACAAACAAATCATCTTATTTTTTCTTCTCCAGCCACCACATACCCCACCAATCTTCTTTTTTCATCCCCACCACCCACTCCAATCTTCTTCTTCCACCCTCACCAATCGTTGAAAAATTAGTTTATGCGGTTCCAAGGGAAGGAAAAATCGAAAAAGAAGTTCAATTCTAGTGCAGATATTGGTCTATGAATATTGCTAAAATGAAGGTTCTTTTCAACTGGAGAAGGATTGTTAACTTTAAATAGTCCAATTATATTTCTTATTCTTTGCTTTTATTTGATTGCAGATGCTTTTTTGTTAAGGTATGAGGTGGGGGTGGAAGAAGAAGATTGGTGGTGGTTGGAGAAGAAACAAGAAGATGACTTATTTGTTATTTTTCATTTTTAAGGTATATTTCACTATATTTTTATCTTTTTTATCTTTTTTTTTTTTATCTTTTTTTATCTTTTTTTTCTTTCGCCTTTTTTTCTTTGTTTATTTAAAGGGAGGGCAATTTTGTCTTTTTATTTGATATTAACAGCTAAAATGGGTGGATTATGTTATTAAAGATCTATCATGCATATTTCTTCAAACAATGGAAATGTATGGAGCTATTTTTAAAAATTAGGGGTATATCCCTATCATTTTAAAAGATTATGAACAAAATATACTATTTTCCCTCATTCAAATGTCCCCAATAATCATAGATTATTCAATAATAGTAAAAGCATTCAATACAAATTTCAATCTAGAATTTTGGATCTTCACCAAAACAATATATAATCAATTGAGTTTTTAAATGTAAAGATTACTTATTCATAGATTATTACTAATTCAAGAAAAATAATTGCTATCTGTGTCACTTAGTGGCGCACTTAACTAATTTATCTAGAGTTGTCAATTGGTGACCACGTCTAATGACAAATGAACCAATTATCGGAGTTGCCTAGAAAGAAAGTTTAAGTCGCACGATATTATATATGACGGTTTGTTTATCAACATGAGGACGGGTGTCCCTTTTGTTAGTCAATTCTATTACTCAACTTCACATTTTTCCGCTTATTTACACTATTAAATCATTTTTCTCATCTTCAATCATTTTCGTTCAGAAAATGGAAAACGAATTTCCAGCGGTTTATCTGATTAATTTAGGACTTGTTCGGTAGAGTTTTTTTAAAGAAAAAATGAGTTTTTTTTGTTATTCTTTTGACTTTTAAAATTTTTTTATAGTGTAAAAAAGATTAAAAAATCAAAAATCAGAAAAGAAAAAATGATTTTTGGAAAAAAAAACTCTACCGAACATGACCTTAAATGTAATATTGCTGACCACAAGTTTTTGAAACAACCATTTGTTGATTATAAGTAATGGGTCATACAAAATGTGTAGATAAAAATAAATAAAAATAATGTTTTTACTAAATATATGAATAAAAATAATATTCGTTCAACTTAAAAAAATTAAAAGTATAACCAAACATGCTTTACTATTTCTAACAAGAGTGACTCGGAAAAAAATCAAACATAATAGTTAAAAATTTTAAAAAATAATTTTTTTTTTGACATGATTTAACATAGGCCGTCAAATCATACGCGACATAAATCAAACACAATTTGACAATACATATTTGTGATGACAGTTCTCGTCTCTTGATAATATTTTATTCATGTCATTACTGGTGTTCTATTATCCTACTCGACCAATCACATCGATTTCTTTGAGCCAACTCATGACAATCAACTAAGTATATATGAAACAATATTTAACTTAATAAGGAATTTTTAAAAGTGTGACAAGAAAGGAGAACGTAAAAGGATTCTAAGGTTTAACGCATGGTAACAATTAAACGACAATCCAAATTAATTAACACTAATTGACAGTTTCATCACTGGAGGTCAATCCGGTCAATTCAAAATAAAAGACCCCATGACCCACCAATTACAAGAGGAGCATTATTGTCATTTCACTAGCCGGCTTGTTTGACGTATAAAACTTGAACAAGAGAGGATATTCGCATATAAGAAGAGCATAATTCTTTGTGTGTAACTGTATATTCTGTATTCTGGTTAACAGATTCTGATTGCATAATGGTGGGACCCACCGTGTCATTGTATGCGGCCCACTAATTCCTACGTGACAAAGCTCTTGAACAGAAATTGTCTGACGTGGAATTTCTTAATATTATTAGTTATGCGGTGAATGCTTGTCTCCGTCAAAATTAAAGAGGATTTATGCTGTCCAGTAAATAAATAAGTAGAACGAACAAAATAATCTTATTTTATGTATAAGAAATAATGCTAATCTAAATTAAGAACTTAAAGCATATTTGTTTCGGTATATTTTTTGAAACTTATAAGTTTGTCAAATATTAATTTTGTCTATATGTTTCGTAGGTCCACAATTTTTATATATTTTTTTATCTACATAATCTGTATGACTTAATACTTATAATCTAAAAAAAAAAACTTTTTATCAAATAAGCACTTATATACTCATTATTTAAGTATTTTCTGTTGTACAGAAGCTAGGTTCAAGTGTGGCTTACGTCTATTTATGAAAATGAGATATTGATAGTGTTGATAAGAAAACACAAAAAGGGAAAAGGTATATGAGTTATTTTATTTTTATTTTTAATTTTGTTCTCTTTTGGTCCATGAATTGAGTTATTGAAGGAAAGGGGATGTCCCCGTCAAGACTAAGGAAAATGATAGAACTCTGTAATTTTAGCCACAAATAATGAGCCTTAAATGATAAATCTAACTCTTTTTCTATTTTGTAATTTGAAATTAATTTTAAATTTTATAATCGTACAAGAAAAAAAGCAGGGTTACATTATTACATCCAATGATCCAAAGTTACCAAGGATGTAATATAATTATTAACAATATATTTTATTTTATTTATTATTTTTTTTTTTTATTCAGCAAAGGGGCCTATCCTTATAATTTATGGTATTATATTAACTATTAATTGTTTAAATTATTAGATTAATTTATTTGTCACTCTTTGATTCTGAGTCAGACAAGAAAGTTAAACATGTACCCCCACAAAAGACCTAAAAAGGTGGTCCTAGAGAAATTCCACGTCACTCAATTCTTAACCAAGAGATTCATGACGTAGAAATCTAATTAAATATGTTCCAGTCGACAAATTCTTAGTACGGATAATATAATTTTATTAATATTTATATCCACTAAGATTTAAAATTGTGATATTTATCAGTATTTTTATTATTCCCTACTCGTCTTATTAGCTAGACATATAATCGGACTATGGAATCCCATTAATTTTTAACATTATTTCATAATAAAAAAATATTTTTGGCTAGATGTCCACTAAATTATTGCTTGTTTTGTGTTGTGAAGCGAACACAAACACGCTTCATTAAGTTGGTCTTTTTATTGGTCGGTGTCATAATAGAAATGGGCAATGGCGTGAACACCATATAGTGTTTGTCATGGTTTAATCTCAATCGTTGGATAAAATCCAATGGCTGAGATCAACTTGATTGGACTATTTTTTTAGTTTACTACCTTAACAAAGTGGTATCTGAGTGAGAATTTATTTCACACATTTTGTTAGTCCTGATTGTTTAGATTCAGAGTGTTATATTATGTTTCTTAGCTCTTTAGTCTAGAATTTTAGGTGTATTTTATATTTATTTAATTCTTGGAAATTCTTGGTGCATACGTTTGGTAGTGTTGAAATTATAAGTTTGTTGGTGAACGTGGATAAAAAGTGGGTGTAAACAGGTCCTATGAAATGTGTGGATAGAAAGTATGTTTCAACCAAATTTAAAATTGTAATTTAAGCACTCCAAACATATGCTTAGGTTGAAATGGAGCTAATGTTAAGAGGTAGAATTCGGACTAGGCCTAGAGAACAAATCTTAGTTGGGGTTGGTCTAGTCAAACCAAAACACTATTTGGTTTTGGGTTCATACTAGAGCACATACCTCGGTTTCAAATGTTGCTTAGCTTGGTGGAAAGCTAAGACTAGGGTTAAACTAGTATTAAGATTCCAAAACCTAATTTTCCGTTTTGAAGTTCGAAACTTGGCATAAACAAAGAAGTCTGAAAGTCTAGAAGTTTACCGCAGTCTAGACCCTGTTCCAATTTTCAGCTTGTATTTGGAGTTCATTAGGAGTCTTAGAAGATAAAGGTCACCCTTCAAATTCTTAAACGATCATTAGTTGTAATGAAAGGACCAAAGAGAAATGAATTACATTACCTTTTAGGTGAATATGTGAATACCAAAGATCCAAAACTATTTTCAAGCAATGAAAATATGTTTGAATTATGACTTGAAAAATGGGAAGCATTGGGAATAAGGGTTAAAATTCCTATGTGATCAAAAATGGATTTTGGCGTAAATAGTCTCTAATATTTGTCTTTAGTGTGGAATTAGTCTCTAACGTTTATTTTTTGACAAACAAGTTCATAACTTATATGTTTTGGTGCAAAATTGGTCCTCATTAGATGAAAAAGACAAATATACTATTAGATTTAATTAGAAGAAATTGTATGTGGATTCTTAATCATTACAAAATGTGCAAATATGTCCAATACTTTTATTTTTTTTATAAAAATTTAAAGAAAACTAATGATTTTTTTTTTTTGGAATTAACGCTTTAGTAATAAATATGTCAAATAAAATTATTATTTTTATTATTAAGTAATTATATTATTTAAAATTTAAATTTTTATTTTATTGTTGTATAAAAAAATAACTTTGTCATAAAATAAAACACATAATCTGTAAATTAATTTTAATTTATCATTTTATTTTGGTTCAAAAATAAAACACATAATCAGTAAATTAATTTTTATTAGTATTTTTATATTAAATAAAATATAATAAAATTAGTTCAATGTCATAAAATTATATACGTCATTTTGTTATTTATTTAACTTAATTTTTAAAGTAAAGAGGGAGAAAAAAATTTATAAGTAAGTAAAGAGGGAGAAAATGATTTCTCACAATGATTTCTCCCTCTTTAAATAATATAATTACTTAATAATAAAAATAAGAATTATATTTGACATGTTTATTATTAAAGTATTAATTCAAAAAAAAACTCATTAGTTTTCTTTATTTTTTTTTATAAAAATAAAAGTATTGAACATATTTGCACATTTTGTAATGATTAGGAGTCCACATACAATTTTTTCTAATTAACTAAGGGTATATTTATCATAAGGATCAATTTTGCACCAAAATACATAGATTATGAATTTGTTTGACAAAAATAAACGTTATGGACCAACCACACTAAGGGCAAAGGTTAAGAACTATTTTGCGCCATAATCCCGATCAAAAACTACTTAGAAAGGATTCAATAATAACTTTAAGTTTATGTGAAAATGTATTTTAGGTAAGTCTCATATTGTAAGTTTTGATGTTGGTTCACATTTTACTCAAAAGTCCTTAGACAACTATGGTGGAAAAATATATTTTCTATAAAAAAAAATTGATGATTACTCTAGAAAGATTTTGATGTATTTACTCAAATCAAAATTTAAAACTTTTAGTAAGTTCAAGACATGACTTACTTTGGTAAAATATCAAATGGGGAAAAATGTGAAAATTCTTAGGAGTGATAATGGTTTAGAGTTTTGCAATTTTGACTTTGATAATTTTTGTAAACAAAAGGGAATAATGAGGCATGGAACTGTAAGACATAATGTGGTGATTGAGAGAATGAATAGGACTTTAATGAATAAAGTCATGTGTATACTAATCAGTTCTGGCATTTCTCAAAGGCTTTTAGGGTGAAACTATATGCACTGCTGCATATATGATAAATATGTCTCTTTATGGTTAAGTAAAATTTAAAACTCCTCAAGAATTGTGGTCCGGAAAGCCCCAAGATTGGTCACGTGTCAGTGTTTGGATGTGCTGTTTATGCACACCAAACCAAGGGAAAATTAGATTATGTGGCAACTAAGTTTGTCATGTTAGACTATCCGGAAGGAGTTAAGGGGTATATGTTATAGGTTTTAGGAGTATTTACTATTAAGATAATTAATAATAGAAATGTGAAATTTAACGAGTCTAAAATATGAAAATAACCAACAAAGTGAAATAGAAAAAGAAATTGAAATTTCTGAAGGAAGGAAAATTCCAACAGAGGTGAAGCAACAAAAAGATAACACAAGAAATGGTGAACAAGGGGTAGTTTATGCTCATACTGAGTGTGGAGATGAAATAGAACAAAAAGAAGATACCTTTGGTGATCAAATTAAACATGTTATGACTGAAACTTCAATGCCTAATCTAGAAGAAACTAAAAATCCAAATCTTCAAGATTACCAGTTAGTAAGAGATAGGGAACGAAGACAAAACAAACATAATGTGAGGTATAATTCTTCAAATTTAATGGATTTTGTCTTAGTTTTAGGCGAAGCCCTAGAATCTACAAAACCATCTTCTTATGACGAAGTAATTAAATATAATAAGGCATAAAAATGGAAGAAGGCAATGAAAGAAGAAATGCAATCCTAATTCAAAATCAAACCTAAAAATTGAAGAACAACCCAAAAATTCATAAATTAGTTCAATGTAAGAGGTTTTACGAGGTAAAGGAAGGTGTTAAACCAAATGACCCATTAGGTATAAAGCTAGGCTTGTTACTAGGGGTTTTACCCCAAGGGAAGAAATTGATCAATGAATTTTTTTTCCCCTCAATAATAGAACAAAATAAAATTAGATTTGTCTTAAACAAAGTCCTAGGTAGTGGTACAAGAGATTTGATGTCTATGTGCTTAAAATTGGTTCCAAAAGAAGTCAATATGATGTTTGTTTTTATTACAATAACTTGAAAGGGATTGTGAAGTTTATCTACTGTTATATATTGTTATATGTTGATGATATGTTGCATGCTTGCCAAAGTAAGTACAATTGTAAAATGAAGCACATTTTGAAATCTGAATTTGATATGAAAGACTTAGGTGGAGCAAGAAAGATTATTGAAATTGTTATTAAAAGAAATAGGTGTGAAAATAGGTTTACCATTACACAAGAGGCTTATTTGAATAAAGTAGTAACCAAATTTAGAATGAAATTTGCTAAATCTGTAAATGTACCATTAGCTACTCATATGAACTTATCATCTGCCCATTCACCCAAAGCTGAAGAAGAAATGGAAAAAATGCAAAATATGCCTTATGCAAATTTTATACAATGAGTTATGTATTCAATGATAACTACAAGGCCAAATTTAGCTTATGCTATTAGTTTTTTAAGTAAATTTATGTCTAATCTTGGTAAACCACATTTTGCTGGTCTTAAGTGGTTTCTTAGATACTTAATTGAAACTTAAACATATGATTAGTATATGAAAAAATGAGTGATAAACTAGCATTAAAATGGTATGTAGTTTCTGATTTTGCTGGTGACAAAGATAAAAGGAAGTCTACTACTTCTTACTTGTTTACTTTAGGAGATAATTGCATAACTTTGAAAGTCCCAACTTCAACACTTGGTTACATTGTCAAACACTGATTTCGAGTATGTGGTAATAACTGGTAATAATTAAATGTGTTAAAGAGTGTTTGTGGTTAAAAATAATGTTATTTGAATTGAAGATACTACAAATAAATTCATTGGTAGTCAAAATACTTTAATGTTGAGTAAGAATCTAGACTATCATGAAAGATCTAAGCACATTGAAGTAAAATATCACTTCATAATAGAGAAGTTAGTTGCAAGTAAAGTTGTCTTCATTGTCTTGGAGTAGGTAAGTTTAATAAATATTTATGAACTTTAAATATTGACAAAAACGGATACCTTCGGAAAAATTGTAAAAATTGTCTACGAGATTTAGAAATTCTGATATTAAAGTATTAGAACTCAAGATCGAGGATGACTCGATACTACGTTGGAATAAGAAAAATATGGAAAAAGAAGAGAGAATTAAAGAATACTAATATATTCGAAAGTGTAAACTGTATAAAAGGCCGTCTTTTTTTATAAAAGAATGAATGTAACATTAATCCTAATACAACTCAACAATCCTAACCCTAATACAACTCAACGACCTTAATTACAATTGAGAAAAATAGCATAAACTAATATATGATGACATTTGTTATAGTTTAATCTCAATTGTTGGATGAAATCTAATGGCTGAGATCAATCCGATTGGATTAAGTGGCCTTGAGGCCTTTCATTTGCCCTCAATTCTCTCAATCGTTTTTATCTCTCTTTTGTCTCTACTCACCAGGTCTCTCTCTCTATCAATCTTTGTTAAATCCTTTCATCTTGGTTTGTTGTTGAAAATCAAAGGTGTTTCTTCGAGCCTTTGATGTTGTTGGTTGATATTGGGTTGGTTTGTGGTTGGTTTATGATGAACATTAACCGGCCCTTTGAACTAGAGTTTGGTTCATAGTTTGAGGGTTCTTTGATGATTTATTGGTGAAACTTGATTACAATTAACTTGGAGGGCTATGCTCGATGATCTTAGTGGCATAATATGAGTCCAAGTAGCACTTTGGGGCTGATTTTTACATAACCGAAGTGTATAGTTTTTGGGATTTCTTAATATTGTACATTACATTTATTTTGTTGTAATCTTTGATTTGGAACTATATATTCTTATGTTTTGAGTTCTATACTTTAACATGTATAGATAGTGAGTTTTATACCTTAACATATATCGATAGAGAATAATATAAGCACATGTTTGGTAAAGCTTAAATTATAATTTAAGCTGATCAAACATATTTTGTTTTCACACATTTCGTAAGATCTACAACTTACTATTTACTTATTATCCACATATTCAATATGACCCACAACTTAAAAAACTTAAAAAATTACTTCAGCACTATCAAACATGTGCTTAATTTATAAGTTAGATTAAGTTTTAGAATAAGGTATAAGTCATACTCATTCAACTTATATAACTTATAAGTATGGTTGACCGATAAAATGGCCAATTTGCAACCTCCTACAAATGAGTTCAATTAAACACTTTGATGATATATTAGTAATTTGACAAAAGCCAATAGCTTATAAGTCAAGTCGGACCATTATAACGTATGTACTTATTGTACTTATAAGCACTAACATCTAAATATATAAACTTTTCAATAAGGTAGATAGCTAAAATTTAAACTTTTGAAATACTTAAATTTATTTATTTAAATTTTTATATTCAAGATTATTTTGATTTTAAAAAAAGCTCATAAATGGACAACTTTCGGGGGCAGTCCGACATGACAAACTACAAGGCAATGCATGGGCATTTGGAAAGTTAAAAGGAAGTTTCCTTGTCTGGCCTTATTCGATTTAGTTTTGGATGTCACAAAATTTCCTTATCCCAAGTCCCATTATGGGCATGTCTTGTATACATATCATGTATGTATATACATATTCGAATCGTGGCATTTGAGAATTGGACATTTCTGTCGTGTTTCAATATTGAATAATATGATGCAAACCTAGAAAAAGACATCAATCGAGATAAGTCGAATTTCTAACATTTTTTCAATGACAACATTTAAGATTTGTGGTTAGATTGGATGCCACATTTTGTTTTTTGAATTTTTTATGCGTTTTTGAACTCTATTGAAATTTTTATTTGTCAATTATTGTAAAATTTCACACTTGACGAAATTCATGTTAAAGTTACTTGAGTAAGTTGAAAAGACGCTTTACATATTTCAACGTAAACAATTGATCAATCAAATAATAAATAGTAATTTGGTCGATTTTAAAAGAAATATCAAATCAATATTTGACAGACTTATAACAAACGAAGCCACAAATAAATATATAATTAGATTAATATCGACAATTTTTTTTTTTACTCGAAGTTGTCTATTTGCATAATTTTATTGGGTATGAAAGTCACAAAATCCCTCGCTCTTCGGGATATCTTCAATGTTGAGTAACATGTACTCGAATACTTAAGTATACGTGCAACTCGTTTAGATCATGAACACATAAAAATATATATTAAAAAAAAAAGAAGAAGAAGCAGCTAGAATGCTGTGAATTGGCTGAGGATACAATGGGTTTCAACGTATTCGTAGCTGGAAAAATGAGAGAATGAAATTATTAAAAATAATCATAAGAGTACTATCGTTTTTTTACCATTTTGTGTTAAAGGTTGAAAGTTATTAATTGCTTAATCGTTTTTAATCCCATTTACTGCTATTTATGTCAACTCCCAAATCTTTATTCTCAAGCTTTGCATAATGTGAGCGAGGTCGGGATTGACCCAAATTCTAAGTCCAAATCACAATTTGTCAAGCTTTGGGCCTTATCAACTCGAGTCTCGACCCAATTTCAGCTTGCTATAGAAATTAGTACTTTGTAGGGTTAATTATGTCAAATACCTCATTTTCTTTTAAAAATAAAAATACCTTTTTTTTTTAAATTTTTTTTAAAATTTTTCCCTACATCTATATAACACTTATTAAAAATTACATCTATTTTCTATTTTACAAACTTTTAAAACTCCAAACACAAACTATTGATTGCTATTTTATATTTTCCAAATACAAACCACCACCATCTCTCCGTCGACTTGTGCTCCCGCTGCCGCCAACCACCACCATTGCAATGATTTTGTGATTTGTTGGAACTTGATTTGCTTGAATATTCGAGAATTGGATTTTGATTTGGATTTGATTTTATGAAGAAGATTTTGATCTTCTTGGACTTGATTTGATTCAAGAAGATTTGATTTTCTTGAAATTTTTCGAACTTTAAATTTTTCCTCGACTTGGGATTTTCCTCTGGACTTGTGGTTTTTTCTTCGAATTTCAATTTGTGATTTCTCTTAAACTTAATATCTTATTCATAGAGAAATCTTGTAAATCTTCTTTATATTTAAATTATTATTAAATATAATGATGAATTTTGAAAAGTAGGACGGGATTCTGTATGGGCCTCTTTTAACACAAATGGGCATTAATAGACTTGGCTTTATTAGACTTAAGTGGACTATTTATTTTAAATAGAACAAGTCCATTTATTTATTTATTAATATCTACAAATGCTCACTCAAGATTTATTTTTATATTTATAAAAATAAATAGATAAATCTTAAATTTGAAAATTTGATTTCAAGATAGATATATGATATGAATTTAATTTTGAATCCAACTTCTCGCGAGCAACAAAGAGATGGTTTGGAACTTTTCCTAACATAACTGGTATCCTTTTAAGAAAAAATCACTCAAAACTTTGAGTTGCAAAACAAAAATAAAAACTAAAAAATAAAAATATTAAACTTTGAATAGAGTTCTTATCCCTCAAATTTGAAAATAAGGTTTCAATATAAACAAACAAACAAACAAACAAACAAACGTACCACTTTTCTTACCAATGAGTTTGAAAAAGAAATTTCACAAATAATCACAGTCTTTAATTTAAGCTAATCTAATAGTTTATATATATTAGAACCTTTAAAATTCTTATACACACATCAAAACACATCTCAATAAAAGTTTTAATACATGTAGAACGTCGATTAATTGAAATTAATGGTCATAATTATTTATCAAATACATCGGTAGGTGGAGCGGTATATTTATATATATATATATATATATATATATATATATATATATATATATATATATATATAACATATGAACCTTTAAGATTTGTTGTATCTCACATCATAAGAATAATTTTACTTACAAGTTGGGAAGTGATGAAATTATTTTTTAAGTGCTTATATTATAAGTTGTTAGTGATTATGTGGATAAAAAGTTGGTTGTAAGTTGTGGGTCCTATGAAATGTGTAGATAAAAATTATGTTTGACTAGTTGAAATTTTAAAATTTTAATTTTAATTTGAATCCAAGGTCAAGTTAATCTGGGCCGGATGGTGCCCATCACTGCTTAATATTAAAAAAATATGTTTGTGCTTCAACTATATTGATGCATTTAAATTTATTATTTGTTTGCATTCCATTTAAATTCACAAAGTTAGAAATAATTCAATGTAAAATAAGATAAAATTCTATGTAAATATTTTTTGTTATAAATAACAAATGTGAATTTATCATTGTTATTTATTTTTTATTTAGTAATTTAACACATTTTTTTTGCTATAAATGTAAATATATATTTTTGAAGTAATATAAGTTAGTAATTTAAAAAAAAAATTATTTTTTATTCATACAGGTCGAATTAAGCTGAACCGCGGCCCACATGAGCTCGATCCGGATGGGCCGACGGGTGGGCCGAATTTGTGTTCAATTTTTGTGTACTGGGTTAACCCGGCCTGCAATGAACTACGGCATGAGCTTTTTCTAATGTGGGCTGTCATTGGGTTTTATTACAGGCGGGCCGATCCGGCCCGCTTGACCCGAATTAACACCTCTAGTGAATATCACGAGAAGTCAGGTACTAGCGAGTCTAGTCGTTTGAACAATTAGCGTCCTTGTGTTTTCCAACCCCCCATCACTCCCAAAACATGGAATTTATTCCAAGGTAATAATTCCTGAGAGAATCGAGAAGAAAGAAATACGATGGAAAGGCACACTAACGCCTTGGAGAAATTTCATATCTTTCAAAATTTTGAGAGTGGTCTACTTAGATTCAAAAACTCCTTCACAAGAGGAATCTTTGCGAATTAGATGATGCCGTCGGTTCTGTTGCAAAAGATTGATTCTACTGCAAAAGATTGCCATCACCCAAACTCTACCTATAGAGCCCTTTGTGAGTTTTGGTGTCCAGAGACTAATTCTATTCTGATCGTAGGATGTGAAATCAATATTTCCATTTAGGATCTTTGGCATATTACTAGACTTTCAATTTTGGGAGAAAATTATAAAGAAATAGTCCCCATCCTTTTAGAGTTGATGGATTTTCTTCATTAGTCTTGCCGATATATGTTTAAAATTTTCTCACTAATTGTAGATGAGAAGACATCTGACCGCATTAGTCATGTTGATTGGATTGATTTCCGGTTTCGAGAAAAAGGTTGTGTTCAAAATCCTCAGCAGAACAAATTGTATAAGGATACCATGTATTTAATCCATACAAAAGACGTCAGCAAAAGCAGCTAAAGAAGATCCAAAGACCAAGCATCGTGAGATGTACCCCAAATAATATTTCTTTAAGAGATCGAAGTCATTGGGACGAATTATCCTTTTCTTTATCTATTGAGGAAGAGAAAGAGTTAGAAATAGCAGTTTATCTTTTCTTTTGGCTTTGTCACTTCATCCTTCCTTTCGAGAGACGAATATAGTAGAGTTGGAACTTTTGAAGTGGCTTCCAAAATGGTTCGGATTTACTTATAGTCTAGTTCCTCCTATCTTAGCCAACTTTTATAGAGGACTTACACAAACATCAAATTGCCTAGCAAGCTTAGACCTTGGTTCGATTTCACATTCATTTCTCGGATATTTTCTTTATGCTTGGTACGCAACTTATTTTGCCCGAGGTATTTATGGTTGCACCGACAGAGCATTGGTCATCCTACTATCCAAAAATATGTTGGAACTTTAAATGGTTTTCAACATTGGGAAATTGACGTGGTTGACTGTCGAAATCTTATCTGTCGGCGAATGGACTCTAAGGATTTTTGTTAGAATCCAATTACTCTATATTCTTTTCATGATGTGCGTACACGTGATGACTTGAGATAGAAAGACACTGCAAAATTTATGATGAGTATCCGACCTGGATTTTTTTCTTATCGTCAAGGATGTTCTCCTTACCTTTTTGAGACGTATAATCCTCATAAATTTACAACGCAACAAGGCTTCAAGCAAAGACTTCCAGCTCACCAAAGAAGATGAACCTTCTAAGTAATCCAACCAATCTGTATCATATTTGGTTATCTCTAACTCAGAGAGGGAGTGGATCTATATTCCATGTTCTAGAGTATACCAAGGACATACAACATCATGTTGATATAGAGTAGCAGGACTGGTGGAACAACAAAGTATTGCCAAGCCTGATCAAGATTCCAGTGCGGGTTTTATCATCTAGTGATAGCTCCAATTTTGCTCTTGACCTAGTTATTCCTGAGAAAAAACGAGTAAGGAAAATTGACCTAAACCTTCCAAATATATTATGCGAAGAGACTTCCCGAAAGAGAGAACCAAACCTTCTAAATGAAGGAGGTATAAAAAAAAATGAAAATCACAATCCCTTCAACAAAGCTCAATTTCATTCCAGAACACGTACATAAGACATCTAAAGCAATTTTGGTCCCCAACGACAACTGTTTTGGAGATCAGGTATTCCAAGCACTTGCATCAACTCTAACTTCAATCTAACTCCAGAAGATAAAAGTTCTAGAGATTAGACATGGAACTACATATATAAATATATATTTGAAATTTTCTTTTTAACTTACTATGTGTACCCTATTTGATGTCTCAAATTCTGACTTTGGGTTTTACTTTCTCAAGTATTACATAAAAAACGATCGACACGACCAAGAAAGCCTCAAACTGTTCAAAGCCCCACGGAAGCCTGTCTTGAAACTTCTAGACTTGACTTGAGCATCCTAGATATATCTTCAAGTGACGAACATTTGGATATGTCACCTCGGACACGGAATGCAGGTATATATGTTTTTGTTATTATTATACGTAACTGTTTGATATATCGGTCCAAGCTTTCTTTCATTTTTTTTTTGTTTCATAAGATTTCCAAAAGTTCCCAAATAGCTATTTTTTTTACAGGTCCAAACTCTTTATTATATCATACCAATGACAATAGTGACATGATTGGACGACTTGACGGGATTGATGGCATTAATGGTTTGAAAGATCTTCGTACAAATACCCTAGATCAAACTGGTAGACGCCAATGATGAGCAACAAGTGAATTTTGGAACTTCAAGAATTAATACCTCAAGACCGGACAAGAAGCTTCTATTGTCCGGTTTTCCATTGGCTTTGGCTATTACTCTACCTCAAAATGTAAGTAGTTGAATGGTTGCTCTAATTTGTTCTTCCATGTCTAGACCTCCACCTGGAATCACTGAAGACTCTTTTTTTTCTAAAAGTTGCTCTCCGAGAAGCAATGACTAATTATTTTAAGAAGTCATTCATGGATGTTTTAAAACACGGTTTTCTAATCTTAAGACTTGGTGGGCGAACAACAATCCGACATTTCAAAACTTGATCACCGAATCATTTAGAATAGATCCAAGGCCTTTGATGAGGCATGTGAAAAAGTTTCTCGAAAGAGTTGATACTTATCTTTCAAAAAAAAACAAAACTTAGAGTGTCCAACTTCAAAAGAAAGGACCAACAATTGGAGCATTTGAAGAGACATAAAGTAGAGAAGGACACACACACACACACACACACACACACACACACACACACATATATATATATATATATATATATATATATATATATATATATATATATATATTGTAAAATAAAATTGATGAATTGGCTTTTCAGTTGGACAAACTCCGCGATGAATTTCGAGACTCATAAGGAAAATCTGGATAAAATTGAAGAGGCAGACATCACGCTAGAACAAACACAAGTTAGAGATATCGCGAATTGGAATCCATCGACTAGGAAATGAAGGCTCTTGAAGACAACTTCTTGCAACAAAGTTGAAAGTGATTGATTTTCCGAAATGAAACTCTATATTTATTCTTTTATTTTTAAGAAATTCGATTAATGAAACTTTTTTTTTCTTTTGTATCATCATTTTTAATGAAATAAATAAGGAGAGAAAATATATTTATTGATTTTAACTAAACTTGAATTTATATTTTTTCATCCACATTGCCACGCACTCCAAAAAAGATCAAGTTGAACGTAGTTCGTTACACGAACATTTTTTTTTTGGTTTGTAGGGCTATTCATGATTTATCCTTTTGCAGCCAGAGTACTACATCTTTTTTTTTTTTGCATGGGAAAATAAAACAAACTTTAAGCATAAAACACTTCGTATTTTTTTTTAATAGGTCCAATCTCATGATCCATCTTTGTCCACGATCTTGTATGCTCCATTGGTGAATGCATGAGTAACAACAAATGGACTCTATCCCATTTAAGTTGGAACTTGCTCCCTGCCTTTTTTGTAATTATGATAAGTTTGCATACTGAAAGTACTAAATCTCAAACTTGAACTGACATCGGTTGTACCTTTTTATTGAAATACTTTGTCATTCGGGCTTGAGAACATTCTAGGTGCATTTAAGCCTCTAATCTCTTTTCATTCAAAGCTTCAAATTCCTCAAGTCGAAGATAGGCATTTTATTCCGTCGTCAAACCTTCTTGGAAAACAATTCGCAATGATGGAATCTGACACTTCAAAAGAAGTACAGCTTCCATACCATACACCAATGCATAAGGAATGGCCTATATTGGAGTCCGTTAAGTAGCGTGATAAGTCCACAAAGCTTTTCCAATTCTTTCATGCCAGTCCCTTTTGGATTTGGATACAACCTTCTTCAACAAATTGCACAAGGTCTTGTTGAATGCCTTTGCCAATCCGTTAGTTGCTGCATTATACATGGACGAGTTGTATTGTCTAAACCTGAGTTTGGTATAGAGATTATTAATGTGGTTATTGTAGAAGGGTTTTTCATTATCAATGATGATGTATTGAAGAACTCCAATTGATAAATTATTAGAACGCTGTATGAAATTCACAATATTTTCTTTCTTTACTTCTTTAATAGTTTAACTTCAGCCCACTAGCCAGTCCCAATAGAGATGTAGAATGCCTGACTGAAGCTTTGGAGTTATTGGTTCAATTACATCAAGACCATGTGCATCAAAAGGTCAGGAAGCTATCATCTAGTGCGTAGTTGCATAATCCTCTAATTAATGATTCGAGTGTTCACGATAAGGGGCCACGTGACTTGAATCCTACATTTCGAGATTTGTTGGAATTTGATTTGATTGGATTTTTGAGGTTTGTATTTGATTTGCGAAGAAGATTTTCATCTTTTGGACTTGACTTGGATTTGTTTTGATTCAAAGAAGATTTTGATCTTCTTGGGACTTTCAGGACTTTGGATTTTTCTCGGACTTGCTTATGGACTTATAGTTTTTCTTCTAAACTTCAACTTGTGATTTTTTTTGGACTTCATTAAATAGAGAAATCTCATAACTGCCATTATATTTAAATTGTTATTAAATATAATGATGTATTTTGAAAAGTAGGACGGACTTCTGCATGTAACTTTTTTAACACAAATGAATTTTAATAGATTTAGGCTTTAATAAAATCAAGCGGACTATTTATTCTAAATGACCAAGTTCATTTAATTATTTATTTTTTAATGTCTACAAAAATATTGAAATTTAATTGAGTCACGAAGAAAAAATGTGTCATGTGATACTCGCATATATGGAACTTGTTTTGTATTATTTTTCGGGGGGAATGATCTAATGCCTCTAGTGGGCACTCCATATTTGACCCAGTGGACACTTATCCAGTGGGCATTGGAGGATGAAAAAGTGTTTGACACTCCTCCAATGCCTACAAGTCAAACACTCCTCCAATGTCCACTGAACAAATGTCCAGTGGACACTTCTTATTTGGCTCATTATGGACATTAGATCATTCCCCTATTTTCCGGTTCTAATATTGTTCAGTTTGAATAAGATTGTGTAATCATGGTATATCTA
Organism: Forsythia suspensa; assembly: GCA_023638005.1. NCBI lineage: Eukaryota > Viridiplantae > Streptophyta > Magnoliopsida > Lamiales > Oleaceae > Forsythia > Forsythia suspensa. The sequence goes on along the minus strand of CM042674.1, from coordinate 56,158,930 downwards.
AATATTGTTACAAACATAATATTCCATAAATAAATGATATAGAATACATATTAAAATTTGAATTTTGACCTTTTCACTTTACTGTTTCTTTTCAAAGAAACTATATCAGAGTGTTCAAATTTGTTATTCACATTTTTTTCTTTATCAAAATACAAAATTAAGAAAATAAAAATTGAAAAATCACTTCCATTAGCCAAAAACGTGACGGAATTTTGAGCCCAACGTATATGAGTTTGAACAAGTTAGGATTTTCTTTTATGGGAAAATTACTTTTTGTATATGTGTCGAGAAGGTCAAGTTAGGTTTTCCTTTAATCTCTTGTTGCACATTTTAATATTATTATATTGTTGCATTGTCTTTTTTGTTAAAAAAAACAATTAATTGTTAAGTCATGACTCCATCCATAAATTTAACTATTCAGTTACAATTTTTTCACATGTAACTCATCGGGAAATGTAAAAGGGTAAAATCGTATTGTCTAAATATTAAAATAATAATTAACATATGATGGCTTATGTATTCATCTTAATAAAATTGATATTTTAAGATAGAAATACGTCAAAAAGTTCAAACAAGCAACATAATTTGTTTAAAGCTCAAACGAACTTTCAGATTGCAAGATTAATGTTCTCAAACGAGTCACCAGTTTGTGTGGACATGTTAGAGTAAACTATCATATATCACTTAAATATGAGAATATAATCAATATATATAATAACTTGACCTCATTCTTCTCAACAAAGATTGACTTTTTAAGAGAACTCAAAACTCAATAGTAGCATTTTTCAAAATTCTTTCGTACTTCATCTGCATTTGATAGCTGATGAGCGCAATTTTAGTAAACATGTTACCCACTTATCTTATTTTGTTAGTAATTATTTATTGATAAAAGTACTAATTAATTCTTATTTGGACTAGGACAAATTGTGAACGACTATGAAGATTTAAGGACAAAAAATAGAAGTTTTTGAAAGTATGGGACCAAGCTTAAAGCTTTGGAGCAAAAATGACTAAGTCTGCAAATAAAAATTGAAGTGGGGATCAAATAGTAAACTATTGAAACTTTGAGGACCAAGCATGCAAAATAAGAATTTGAATTGATTTCAGGCAATATCTCACTGTTTGCCGCGGTCAACCGTAGTTTGACCGTAGCAATTAAAAAATGGTTGTTTGTTTGCGCGAGTATCGTGACCCGTCTGCAGCTCGTTTAGACCTTTTTATATATTTTTTCAGCTCTAAGTCAAAGCATTTTCTGTCTTTTCATGGACACGAGTTTCACGATTGATAAAACATTATAAAGATAAAATTTAGGTCGAATTGGGAGAGGACGACGATTAGAAACAAGAGAGAAAAATCACGTGGCGAATACTTTTAGAAGATTTCTTCTTCTTCAATCCATGTCGGGTGCTATCAAATCTTTTGTTTTTAATTTAATTATATTCTTCTAATTTTCTTGAGCCAAGGTAGGTGATGAAACATTGTTTAAACGAAGTGACTATCCTTTTATCTTTTTAATTCCATTTTCGGGCTTTTTAACTTTCATTGTTCGTTCTTGTTGGAATAATTAAATAAAATCTCTTTCATCTTAAATATCACGTATTCTTAATAGTTATAAATTAATTTAATTAATTCGTACTTGGTGCTTGAACTTGTTCTATTAACTTCTTTTGATTTTTCATTATCTTTTTATTGATTTGGGATACATAGAATGTTTGGGATGTGAAACCTTTGATTATTTGTTTTCTTTTAATTGAGTTTGATATGAAAAACACTTAATTAATTTAAGATTGAAAAAAAAAATGGAGTCGATTTTGGATTTTATTCTTTTGGATTTAAGTGATAAATATATTAAAACGACAATAGATTGATTTCGAGTTGTCGTTTGTTTTTTTGGATTAATCAATAATTGGATAATTGCTAAGTCAAACAATGATGGATTTTGAAATCTCGATACTTCAAACAAATTGAACATTCAACTTAACTTTTTAGCATAGTTAGTTAGTCTTTAAGTTAAATTCTTTCAACCAAACTCATTTTGACTCAACTAGTTTAAAATAATAGTTAATTCGGATTAAATTAGAATTTCTTCATTGCAGTCCCTGTAGGATCAACATCGTTGCTACTTTTCTATATTCCAATAGATTTGTGCACTTGCGAGTTATTTAAAATTTGACAACAAGTATTTGACGTCGTCGTTGGAGACTGTGTCGAAAAGTTAATATGGTCTTAGTTAATTTTATTCTTTACTAGTTATAATTTATGATATATATAATAAGGGTAATTTGTACTTTTGGTCTCCAACCTTTCAAATCTATAACAAATCTACCCCAACTAATTTTTTAGCACAAGACATCCCCAACCTTTGAATTAATTACAAATCAGGTCTCCAATCACAGTTTTCGTTAAAATCTGTCGTTATCTCACTAGCGTGGACCCCACACGTCTAAATTACCTCAACCAGTGTGTATGAGCATTTATGGGCAAATCTGCCCCTTCACCGAAAGGCTTTCTTTGAAGTTTGAAACCAATATTTACGTGGACATATTACAAATCAGACAAGAAAACCCTTAAATTTCTTCTAGAAATAGCTAGAAGAGAAGTTGCACCATCCTCACTCTGGCAAACCGGCGATGTCCTTTGAAGGAGAAGACTACCCACACCTCACTAGAAAACGACGAACATCTCCATTTCAAAAGAGCACTCATATTGTACATTTGCAAAAGGCAGTCGAACAGTCGCAAATAAACTAGAAATAAGGCCGTTCGAAGAATACCAATATCGTAGAGAAGATGAAGAGGGTCCACAATATGATATGTTTGTTTTTTCATTGTCGTTAATCTGTAGTTGTTGTTCAACTTTTCTAACCCAAAATTTAATTTTTTTTTGGGGTTTTCTTTTTGGTAGCCGAGGAATCTCCTTACTTCACAATTAAATACATCCATGGAGGTGGGTTTTTCATGAGAATGGCAAACATCATATACTTGCATGGATGCATACAAGATATTGACCTGGGTGGACTCGATTGCCTTTCAAAGTTTGAGTTAAATGTCATGGCTAAATCATGGGGTACAATTTTCCGCTCATATTCGCCTATAGGATACCAAATATGAATCTTACGAATGGGTTGTTGAGGTTGATGACTGGTAAAGATGTGTTGTGCTTGATTAAGGATCTTAGCAAATCTAGGACTATAGAAGTGTATGTGGTTACATATCCTCAAGTGTTTACCCTACTTTAGAGACCAAATGAGGAGAATGTGGTCATTACTGAGTTAGAATTAGGGGTAGAAATTGATGTAAATCTCCCAACTTCACATTCTGACATTGATGGCATCGTATAATTTTTTGAACTTGAAGAAATGGAAACAAAAAGTGTAACTGTGGAAGAAAATGAATAAGATGATATTTGGAGAAATGTTGTTTTGGAGGAGGATGCTGACCAATTAGAAGATGGAGTGCAAGTGGCTAAAAGCCAGCCAATAACTGGTTCGCAACCTCCGATTGCATCCCAAGACAACCCTTTTCAAGGAACTGAGTATGAGGACATTGTTAGGGAGTGGGATGACATACTAGCAAATGATAATGGGAACTACTTTAGTTCAGTTTGTAGACATAATGATGGAGTCTACTGAGGTGGGAATATGTACTAGTTGTTATCAAGATGGAGCTATTAGAGTTAGTGAAGATCATGCTGCAAATGATGAAGATGAGAATAGAGATGATGATGTGGGTGAGAAGGACAATCTTGTAGATTCGGACCACGAAAGCGTAAGACACACGAATCGAATGATGATGATAATTTTGAGAGACACTACACTCGGGACAAGTTCACAGATTACCAACAAGAGGACGGGACAGTGAACGAAGCTGACGAAGAAGATTCAGATGAACTACGAAGTGTAGATGGTGACGACCCTATTCGGATGAAGAAGGAAAAATATCATATATTCGTTGAAAACGAGATTTCATTGATCCAAATTTTGAAGCAGGTACATTTCTATGCAAATTGACAACTGCTAAAATTGTTATTTTATGTGTTTTGCAAAATGGGTCCCCAACCTTTATGAACTAAGTTATGTTGTTATCTGGACTTTTTGTGTGAATGCAGGTCAGAAGTTTGCTGAAAAGAAAGTCTTGAAGAAGGCCATTACACAGTACTCTGTGAACCATTATAGAGAGGTGAAGTTTGTATTAAAGACCATGATGGCTGGTAGGGGTAAGGGAGTTTCAAAGAGTTTACATTTGCTTGGCTACTTTGAAAGAGGGATTCATAAATGGGTGTAGAAATGTGGTAGGATTGGATGGGTGTTTTCTGATGGGTGATTTTGGTGGCCAAGTATTAGCCGCAGTTGGTATTGGCGGTGAGAATGCAATGTACCCGATTGCATATGCGATAGTTGAGGCTGAGAACAAAAGTAGTTGGAATTGGTTTCGGAGCTTTTGGTGGATGACATTGGTATTGGAGACTCTCGATGGTGGACTTTTATTAGTGATAAACAAAAAGGCTTGATAGATGCACTTGACAAGTGGGTAAGTGGTGTGGAGCATCGATTATGTGTTAGACATCTAGACTCTAACCTCAAAGGGTAATTTCGGGATATTTAGTTGAAGATGTTGTTGTGGGCAGCTGCTAAAACAACAACCGTGGCGTAATTCAAGACTTGCATGGGAAAATACAAGCTGTAAGTGAAGGAGCATTTAAATTGTTGGAGAACAAGCCGGCATCGCAATGAAGTAGGCCACATTTCAGGGACATGACCAAATGTGACATGCTTCTCAACAATATGTGTGACAGTTTTAATGCCGATCTTGCAAAGCGAGGGACAAACCAGTGGTATGCTTGCTGGAGAAGATATGCTATTATCTCATGACACAGATGACAACCAAGAGAGAATCAATGAACAAATGGCAACATAGATTTGCTCCTAAAATTTGGAAAATTATTGAAAAAAATGTGGCTCCAAGCGTTGTATACCTACATGGGCAGGTGGGCAGGATTACGAAGTAGAAGATAACAATGACCAAAAATATGCTGTTGACCTTGTTCAGAACACATGCTCTTGTAGAAGATTTCAATTGATTGGAATACCATGCTGTCATACCATATGTTGCATTCAAAGCAGGCATCTGAAGGTTGAGAATTACGTTGATGAGTGTCACAGCAAGGACGTGTTTATGAAGGCTTACAATCCATTCATTCATCCAATGTCAGGACCTAAATTTTGGGCAGGAAAGGGTAAGAATCCTATTGCTCCACCCTCTCATCGAAAACAATCGGGAAAGCCCAAGAAATTAAAAAAAAAAAAAGAACAGGATGAGCCTCCAAAGTCAAACAACAAGAGAAGGAGACAAGAGATGGACATGACTTGCAGTATTTTTGGAGACATTGGTTACAACAAACGTTCATGCAAGACCAAGTCAGCTAGCTCCAGCCAAAAATCCGGGAGTAAAAAGAAGAGAGCTCCATCTAAGAAATAAAAATCTTGAAAAGACTGTTTTGAATTTTTTTGAAAAGGGTTAATTACACTAATGGTCCCCATTCTTTTAAGTTTGTAACTATTTCATCTCTATTCTTTTTTTAGCAGTTATCATTCCCATTCTTCTATTTATTCTCATAGATGGTCTCTAAATCACTATTTTTCACTATTCTGACAATTCTTTGACAATTTTGCCCATTGACTTAAATAAATTAAAATGATAGAAAAAAAAAGACAATGAAAGCATTGCAATTGGACCCTTATCATTTTCAAAAATAAAAATAAATTTTAAACTATTTTATTTTATTTAGATAATTGTTTTTCTCCAACTAAAAAAGAATCATCTTTTCCCACCCCCATCCTCCATAAATCCCTATATGAATTAATTCAATCAATTAACCCCACCACCACCTATCATGGTGACTTCGACGGCGTCGACCACCAACATCATGCTCGCAATCTTTGAGAAGAAAACCAATTCGCTAGATATTTATAGGCCGCTCCACAACTTCATAGTTATTAATTACTCGGAACTAAGCCCAGAATCTCGAGGACGATCTTCAGACGCTTAAGGAGCTCCAATCAGATATCGAACGAGGCACCTCAGATTCGTTGCCTACTCGCCGTGACCTCCTACAAAGTTATTATAAAGCCCTTTGTACAGTCGAGTCTAGGTTCTCCATTTCGGCCGACAAGGATCACATCAATACTGTGTCGTTTACTTAGTTCGACGCATTTAAGAATAAGCAAAAGGCTTCTCAGCAGAACATACATTTAGGTATTTTTTTATGAATTACAGATAATTTGATAATTTTTTATATGGATTTTTCGATTTGTAGTACAACACTTTAATGCTATATTCTTGTACAAGTGCGTGTGTTTTAGTTTTGTACATTTTTTGATATGGTGTGGGCGTGTTTTATTAAGATGAAGCATGTGCCTGTGGGGTGGGGGATGGGGAAAGATGATTCATTTTTTGTTGGGAAAAAATACCTATCTGTATAAAATAAAATAGTTTAGGATTTATTTATACTTTTGAAAAAGGTTAACGGCCCAATTGCAATGTTTTCATTGTATTTTTTTCTATCATTTTAATTTATTAAAGTCAATGGACAAAATTGTCAAAGAATTGTCAGAATAGTGAAAAATAGTGATTTGGGGACCATCTGTGAGAATAAATAGAAGAATGTGGATAATATATGCTAAAAAAAGAATGGAAATAAAATCGTTACAAATCTGAAAGAATGGAGACTATTAGTATAATTAAATAAATTAAAATGATAGAAAAAAATACAATGAAAACATTGCAATTGGGTCCTTAATCTTTTCAAAAGTACAAATAAATCCTAAACTATTTTATTTTATACAGATAAGTGTTCTTCTCCAAACTACTATGGATTTTGAATTTATAATCCACTTGTGAACGGTGATATTTGAAGAGTTGAATCGACTCAGTAGTAATAATGTGAAATATTAACCGAGTTAAAATTGCTGAGATACAAACCCCGGCTATCGGTATCGTGCATTGCGCCTCCGACTTTATCTCCCATTCATTGCCGATTTTACTCTCTAAATTTCCCCAGGCTCGCCGACAACTCGGACTCGATCGCCCATCTCCACCAAGTCAATTGACCCAATACCCAACCTCATCACCACCTGCCGCCAACGTTCTCGAAATCTACACCGCCGAGTTCAGAAGACTCATCTTCACCCGTGGACTCCAAGAACTCACCGAACCGAAGCATGGAGGTGTCTTAGCCAGCATTTATGAGATGTCTCTTGAGCTGGTTTGCCATTACAGGTTTCTCAAACAATGTGCTTTTTAAGTTATTTTTGAGAATTTTTTCTCCTATCTGGCGAATTGGTGTACATACACTTCAGCTGCTTCTATCCTCTACTGATACCAAACTCTAAAGTGGTGGTAGTCGATTATAATTTGTATTGAACTGGAATTGGAGTTGATGGCCTCGTCCTGAATAATTTTATATGGGAAATGTTTTCTAGCAAATGAATTTTATTTGGAAAATGTGTTGGGGAAAAGATGATTTCTTTTTTAGTTGGGGAAGAACACCTATCTGTATAAAATAAAATAATTTAAGATTTATTTGTACTTTTGAAAAGGTTAAGGACCCAATTGCAATGCTTTCATTGTATTTTTTTTCCTATCATTTTAATTTATTTAAGTCAAGGGAAAAAATTGTTAAAGAATTATGGAGATCATCTGTGAAAATAAATAGAAGAATGTGGATGATATCTGCTAAAAAAAATGGGGATAAAATCGTTACAAACCCGAAAGAATGGGGACTATTAGTGTAATTAATCCTTTTGAAAATGAAAGCATGTTTTGTATGTAAATGCTGTTTTGAAATCGGGTTTGAATGTCTTAATTACATGCCTTTTTTGAATGTAAAATGGATTGAATGTGATGAATGATTGTATAGATATGTTTATTTTTTGAATGAATAAAATTGAAGGTGAAATTGTTAGAGTTTTTGTGAAATTGTTGCCCAAGCAATCCGATTGATTTGTTTTGACCAGGGAGTTGTGTTGAGATTAGGAATATATATTTTGTTATACATCGTTTGGCAAAACAAGTCTCCAACCTTTATGGATGAATCGCAAAATAAGTCTCCAACCTTCATACGTGATTGCATACTCCGTCCCCAACCTTTTAAATTATTTCCATTTTCCGTCCCCAATCTTTACAATTAATTTGTAAAATAGGTCCTCAATTTCATGTTTGTTTTGGACATAAAACAAAGACATTGACGACACAACTTGATTTTGTAAAACATTAACCAACTTGTAAACCATTCCACTAAACTCAATAAATACAATGGGTTTACATTAACCTAAGACGGGTTTACATTAACCTAAGACCATCCAACATACAATAATCTCAATTACAACCACGTAAATCCAAAAATAATCGCTTCGGGATTTTCTTTCTTCAACCAACACCATACTATTTGTTATTGCTTCTAGTCGTATCTTTTTTCTTCCAAGCACTTGATATCAGCTTCTAGCTTCTTGATCTCTGCTACCAGTTTCTTAATATGTGCTTCTAACCGATTTATCTTTGTTATGTCTCTTTGCTTAGAATTTAACAACCTAGGTATCACCTGCTTTGTCCGATCACAAATATGAGGGTCATGCCAGGCAAAGTAACCACAATGATTTTCCTACAAAAAAAATTAGGGTTTCAACTACTTAAATTATGAAAAATTGAGGGTATGAAGCAATAATATCACCTCACGAGATAAAAATCTTCTAGCTAGATTCGCATCCATCCACGATGTCTTCATATCTATGCAATTTCCACATCTCGCATACCTTCCATTCTATATTCAAAATATCGAAATGAGAGTGAATGAAGAACAAGAACACATGAGCAAATTTAGGAGGAATTAAAACAACATAAGCTAAGAATAGGTGTGTCTATATATATATATATATAGGCTTATTTGCACTAAATGGTCCCCGACTTTTGCACTTATCGCGGGTTGAGGACCTATCTTTTCATTTTTGGCGGTTTAGCCCCTATTTCAAATGTTTTTTGGCAATGGTCCTTTTCAACAATTTCCATCCAATTGATCGTGAAATTTGACGGTGGAAGTTTTTTATTTAAAAAGGCTTATTTGCACAAATGGTCCACGACTTTTGTAAAGAAAATTTGCAAGAAAAGTCCCTAATATTTTAGAAAGTGTTGAAAAGTCCCATAACCTTCTAATCCTAACACATATGACCCTAAATTTTTTTGACAATTTACCCATAACTTAAATAAATTAAAATAACTCATAAACCTTTTCAAAAATACAAATAAGTCCTAAATCTTTTTATTTTTTCTGATTTACACTTAAAATATAATAAAAGTGTGTCATCAAGTCTCAAAACTTTTAATTTTGTTCACCAAAATAATATTTAAAATGTGTTTGATTAAAATCAAATTTTTTAGTAAAAGTGATTGAAAATTGTGGGACCATAAAATGTGTAGTTAAAATTAATTGTTGACTTTGACTTTAATTTTTTAACAAAATCAAAATTGAAAACAAGCGGGCTCTTAGAGTCTCTCTGATTTTGTCCATCGGGTCATTAATTAACACAAAAATTATATCCATGATCAAAATTTGACCAATTTAAAATTTTAATTTATTTTTCATATCAATTACTAGAGGTGGCAAAATGGGCCGCCCGGATAGTCCGGTCTCGGTTGGTCGGGTCCAATAAAAATTGATTAAATAAAAATTAAGTCAATTTAGTCCGATACAACTAGTTAACCAGTGGCCGATAATTTTTTGCCCAAGTCCCTACCCCACACTTCAAACACCCCACTCATCACTTCCCGTGAAATGTGGTGCCGGGGGTGGGGTGTTTGAAGTGTGGGGTAGGGACTTGGGCAAAAAATTATCGGACCACCGTTGGTTAGTTAAAACTTGGAATTAAATTGACCTAATTTTTATTGGATCAACTTTTATTGGACTCGCCCGACCTAGAGAATCGGCTATCTGGGCGACCCATTTTGCCACCTCTAGTAATTGATATGAAAAATAAATTAAAATTTTAAATTGGTCAAATTTTGATCATGGGTAAATTTTTGTTAATTAATAGACCATCGGACAAAATCAGAGAGACTCTAAGAGCCCGCTTTGTTTTCAATTTTGATTTTGTTAAAAGTTAAAGTCAAAGTCAACAATTAATTTTAACCACACATTTTATGGTCCCACAATTTTTCAATCACTTTTAGTAAAAATCGATTTTAATCAAACACATTTTAAATATCATTTTGGTGAACAAAATTAAAAGTTTTGGACTTCTCGATGACACTTTTTTTATTATTTTAAGTGTAATCAGAAAAAAAAAAAAATAAAAAGATTTAGGACTTATTTGTATTTTTGAAAAGTTTGTGAGTTATTTTAATTTATTTAAGTTAGGGGTAAAATTGTCAAAAATATTAGGGTCATATGTGTTAGGATTAGAAGGTTATGGGACTTTTCAACACTTTCTAAAATATTGGGACTATTGTCGCAAATTTTCTTTACAAAAGTCGTGACCATTTGTGCAAATAAGCCTTTTTAAATAAAAAAAAAACTTTCATCGTCAAATTTCACGATCAATGGATGGAAATTGTTGAAAAGGACCATTGTCGCCAAAAATATTTGAAATAGGGCTAAACCGCCAAAAATAAAAAGATAGATCCTCAACTGCGCAGAGTGTGTAAAAGTCGGGACCATTTGTGCAAATAAGTTATATATATATATATATATATATATATATATATATATATATGTATGTATGTATTTTTAGAGGAAGCCTTTTGGTGAATGGACATATTTGTCCTTAAGTGCTCAAACGACTTGGTTGTGGTAATTTAGACGCGTGTGAGGTCCACGCTAATGAGATAATGGCGATTTTAATGTAAACTCGTTATTGGGGACCCGATTTGTAATTAATTCAAAGATTGGGGATGTATGGTGCTAAAAAAATTAGTTGTGCTAGATTTGTTACTGATTTGAAAGGTTGGGGACCAAAAGTACAAATTATTCATATAATAATCGCCAATGAAAACGAGCTACCACTTTAGATAAAATTGAAGGAACCGAAGTAATAATCGCTATAGGTGATGAAATTGAAGAAAGACCTTTTAGAGACTATTTTAGTATGTTAGCTAATTTAAGCACCTCATGCATACAATACCTACAAGTAGCTGCTAGGAATTTTGAGCTAAATTCGTGTGTTCTTAATTGTCTTCCATCTTTGTATGGTTTGGATAGTGAAGTACGCTATAATCATCTGACATATTTCTACGCTGCATGTGAGACATTTAAATATGAGAATATTTCTCTTGATAATGTTAAACTTTATCTGTTTTCTTTTTCTCTAAAAGATAGAGCTAGATCATGGTTCAATACATTACATGTCAATATTATTACATTTTGGGAACAAATGATTGCTAAATTTTTGAATAAATATTTTCATGTTCCTAAGACTAATGTTATTCGTAGGGAAATTTAAGAGTTTGTGCAAAAAGACGAAGAGTTATTCTATGAAACTTGGGAGAGATTTATGGGCTCCTTATAAAATGTTTACATCATGGCTATGAAAAATGGCACTTATGCCAATATTTTTTGGAGGGATTACTATCACATATTCAAGAGTCGTTGATTACCACAAATGGTGGAGAGCTTATGCCCAAAAATACAACAGAAATTTGGAGCTTTTTTCAAAAGCAAAGTTGACAATTCTCACAACAAAGTAAAATTGATATTCTCGGACTGAACAAAAGAAAAGAGGAATCTATGAGATTTGAAGATGTGAACTTAGCTCGAAATCAAAGAAGTCAAAGGCATGATACAAGATATTTTCCACCGTTAACCTCGTTGATGACCAATAATTCACCGAGCTAGATGCATGAACATGGTGAGGAAACCACCTTATAATCCTTATTCCAACACATAACCCGGGATGGAGAGACTACCCAAATTTTTCTTGGTCATGTGGTGTTCAACAGGATAGTATAGCAAGTCAAGTCCTTCAACAAATACTAGACAGTTTAATCAAAAAAATTCATAGCCAAAGCCATGAGAATAGGCAATTCAAAAATTGACAAAAGCTACAAAAGCTGCATTAGAGCACCAAAATCACACCATTACCGAGTTTAAGAATGAAGTACGAATGAACCAAAACTCACAGGTACAATCCATCTCTAATATGGAAAATATGATGGGACAACTGGCCTCATCAATCCAACAATTGGCAACAACCATTGAGAAAAGAAAGTTTCGAGTCAACCACTTCATAATCCTAAAAGAGTGTACAATATTTTGACTAATTCAAGCAACCAATAGGAGGAGACTAAATCCATCATGGCATTGAGACGTGACAAATTGTTTGACAACGAAGTAGAAATTCCAAAAAAGAAATACATCTCAACCAATTTATCCAGGTAATGCACCACCTGATGATTCAGTTCAGGAAGCTCCCAAAGAGAACAATCAGCTATCTTACATTCCAAAAGCCCCATTTCTTCATAGGTTAACAAAAGTGAAGCAAGGTAGTGCGATCAATGAAATCATGGAAATCATCAAGCAGGTAAGTTTAAATATCCTCTACTTGATGCTATTAAGCAAGTTCCTATCTATGCTAGGTTTTTTAAGGACTTATGTACGAAAAAGAGACAATTGCATGTGCGTAAAAAGGTCTTTATAACTGAATAGGTTAGCTCTATAATTCAAAGCAACACCCTTCCAAAATTTAACGATCCAGGTTGTCCTACTATCTCATGCATCATAGGAAACCATAAGATTGAGAAAGCTTTGCTAGATGTAGGAGCTAGTGTTAATCTTCTTCCTTATTCTGTGTATATGGAACTTGGGTTAGGCGAGTTAAAACCAACATTTGCAATTTTACAACTTGCTGATAAATCTGTGAAAGTCCCCTGTGGAATTATAGATGATGTTTTGATACAGGTTGACAAATTTTACTTTCCTGTTGATTTTATTGTACTTAATATTCAACCGGTACAAGACTCTACACAACACATTCCTATAATTTTGGGTTGTCCTTTTCTAGCAACATCTAATGCTATTATTAATTGTAGGAATAGAGTTATGCAGCTATCTTTTGGTAACATGACAATAGAATTGAATATTTTTAATGTCAACAAGCAACCATATGACGATGAAGAAGTTGTTGATGTTGATATGATAGAAGCTTTTAGTTGATGATTCTTTTGTTTCTACTAATTGTGATGATACTTTAAATATATGCTTAACTCATTTTGGTCATATTTTGATGTTGATAATGCCATAATGAAGTGAATGTCTCACTTGAGTCAGCACCTGTCATAAATACAACTAAGTGGAAACAGAAAATTGAGTCACTTCCAACAAGTGAGAAAAAGAACATCCCATCAGTTGAACAACCACCAAAATTAGAGTTTAAATCATTACCTAACACTTTACAATATACATTCTTGAGAGAGGCTGATTCTTTGCTAGTAATTATCTCGTCTTTCCTTAATGATGCGCAAAAAAGTAAGTTGTTAAGTATTTTAACTGAACATAAAGAGGCACTAGGATGGACCATTGCTGATATCAAAGGTCTAAATCCAGTAGATTGTATGCATCATATGTATCTTGAGGAGAATTCTAGGTCTACTAGAGAGATGAAATGTAGGTTAAATCCTAACATGAAAGAGGTAGTAAGAATTAAAGTGCTTAAATTGTTAGATCTTTGGGATTATTTATCCTATTTTCGATAACACGTGGGTAAGTCCAAGACACGTTGTCCCAAAAAAATCATGTATCACACAAGAGTTACTAATACTAACAATGAATTGGTTCCAACTAGAGTAACTATAGGTTTGCGTGTTTGCATTGATTACAGAAAATTGAATTCAGTCACTAGAAAAGATCACTTTCCTCTTCCATTCATTGATCAAATGCTTGATAGGCTTGCGGGTCATATTTTTATTGTTTTCTTAATGGTTATTCTAGATATAATCAATTTTTCATAGCTTTAGAAGATTAAGAGAAAACTACTTTTACTTATCCTTTTCGAATCTTAGTGTATACAAGAATATCATTTGGTTTGTATAATGCACCTGCTACTTTTCAAAGACGTATGCTTAGTATTTTTTCTGACATCGTTGAGAGGTTTTTTGAAGTGTTCATGGATGATTTTTGTGTATGGAGATTCGTTTGATGAATGTTTGTGCCATTTAACTTTGGTTTTGCATAAATGCAGGGAAAATAACTTGGTTTTAAATTGGAAAAATGTCACCTAATGGTGAAACAAGGTATTCTTGGTCACATTATCTCTAGTTGTGGTATTGAAGTTGACAAGGTCAAAGTGGATTTTATCTCCAATATTTCACCTCCAAAATCAGTGAAAAAAGAAAGATCTTTCTTTGGGCATGCTGATTTTTATAGAAGATTCATCCAAGATTTTAGTAAAATATCTACACCCTTATGTAATTTACTTGTTAAGGATGCACATTTTTTCTTTAATGATTCTTGTTTAGAAGCATTTGAAAGACTTAAAAATTTGTTGACCACTGCACCTATCATTCAACCACCAGATTGGGATTTACCTTTTGAACTCATGTATGATGCATCTGATTATGCTATAGGAGCAGTTTTAGGACATAGATTAGATTGGCTGCCTTCTGCTATTTACTATGCTAGTAGGACTCTTAACGATACACAATTGAATCATTCTACTACGAAGAAAGAAATGCTAGCAGTTGTATTTGCATTAGATAAATTTTGATTATATTTTGTAGGGTGTAAAGTAATTATTTTTTCTGAATATGCTGGCCTCAAATATCTTCTCACTAAGAAAAATACTAAACCAAGGTTGATTCGGTGGATTTTGCTTTTACAAGAATTTGACATTGAATTTAGAAATAAAAAGGGTTCTGAAAATGTTGTAGCTGACCACTTATCTCGTATTATGCTTGATTCTATCTGAAAAAAACTACCGTTAAATGAGTTGTTTCCGGACAAATAACTTATGAATATTGATATTGTACCATGGTTTGTTGACATAGTTAATTATCTTGTTACAAGTAAGCTTCCAGAACATTGGATTAAACAAGATAGAACTAAGTTCTTAGCTGAAGTGAAGAACTTCTTTTGGGATGATCCTTATTTGTTTAAATACTGTGCTGATCAAATTATAAGAAAATGTATCCCAGAAAGTGAATTCTAAAGTGTGATATCTTTTTGCCATGACCAAGCTTGTGGAGGCCATTTCAGTGCTAAAAAAAATACTGCCAAAATTTTACAATGTGGTTTTTATTGGTCTACTTTTTTTCGTGAAACTTATGTTTTTCTGTTCTTCATGTGACGGTGTCAACGCATGAGAAGCATTTGAAAAGAAACATGATGCCGCTTAACCCTATTCTCATAGTTGAGATCTTTGGACGTATGGGATATCGATCTCATGGGACATTTTCTCCAATCATTTGACTATCTATACATATTGGTTGGTGTCGATTATGTGTCCAAGTGGGTTGAGGCAATTTTATGTAGGACCAATGATCATGAAAGTATTGTGGCATTTTTAAAGAGCAATATTTTATCTCGATTTGGCACTCCACATGCCATAATTAGCGATGGTGGATCTCATTTCTGCAATAAGTATTTTCAAATCCTGTTAGCAAAGTACTCCATCACACACAAGGTTGCAACTCCATACCATCCACAAACTAGTAGATAGGTGGAGGTTTTAAATCGAGAGATAAAACAGATTTTGGAGAAGACAGTTCGACCTAATAGAAAGGATTGGTCTCTATGACTTACTGATGCATTATGGGCTATAGAATAGCTTTCAAAACACCCATTGAAATGTCTCCTTATAGACTGGTGTATGAAAAATTCTGCCACCTATAAGTTGAGCTGGAGTATCAGGCTTATTGGGCTATCAAGAAATTCAATTTTGATTTACAGGAAGCTAGGACAAAAAGAAAATTGCAATTGGCAGAACTTGAGGAGATTCGAATGACACTTATGAGAATGCAAAGATCTACAAACAAAGAATGAAAGTCTTTAATGACAAGCATATAGTCAGAAAATCGTTCACTCTAGGTCAGAAAGTACTTTTATACAACTCTCGTTTGCATCTATTTCCAGGTGAGTTACGTTCTAGATGGTCAGACGCTTTTATTGTTCATACAGTTTATCCCCATGGAGCGAGTGAGGTTGAAAATCCCAAAAATAGTGATATTTTTAAAGTTAATGATCAAATATTAAAATCATATTTGGAGTTCAACTCTCGAGAGGGGAATGAAGAAATTGATTTGAGTGATCCTATCTATCTATTTTAAAAAAAACAAAAACAAAAACAACTATAAAAATTCAAAAAAAAAAAAAAAAAAACAATGGTATTTTATCTTAATGTTTTTCTTAGTAGGGGTGCGTGGTGGTACCATTTGATTTAAGTACATTCATTTCAACTTATTCTCTTCTTTTTTTTGTCTCTCTTTATTCCTATATACCGATTATATTTGCATGCACTTAATCGAATTGTATAAATTGGAACATTGAGGACAATGTTTAGAATAGATTTAGGGGTAGGGTGTTTTAACAAAAATTAAGGCACTGTGTATGGACTTTGAAAATTGGATGAAGTAAGGACTTTTTTATTTTAGTACTTGTATTACCTTTGTCTTGGAATATTGTGAGATTTTGTTTGTTAGTTTTGTATGTTGATGTTAGTCACAAGCGTGAAAAGAGAAGTTCGACGAGTAAAAGTGAATAATCCATTGAAGAGAATTCACATGTTAAATAAAAAAGTTCAAGTAAGTCTTGAGCCTTATATCTTCTTGGAGAAGACCCCTTTATGCCTAATTTTTACATTCACTATGATCAGTTTTTTTTTCTAAGTATCACTGCACTTGAAAGTCTGTAAGATTAGTGTCATTGGATGACTAATTTGTTCTCTAGACAGTGATAGTGAGGCCATCTTTGATGCGTTTGAGCCTTTCTAGCCTACCCAAATGAACATTGATCCCTAGCAGCCAGTTTGAAGTCTTATGTAAAAAAAATAAAAAGCCTTAAAATTTTCTTTGTTAGACAACTATCCCTACCCTGAGCCAATCCACATTCATAATGAATCTATATTTCATGTCTTTTTTTATGATTGAGAACGTAGAGATAAATCTATACCAAAAGATGGTGCAAAAAAAAAAGTGAAGGATGAACGAAGAAGAAATAGATGGAGAAAAAATAATAATCAGAAGATGAGTATAAAGGGTATAAAGTGAAAGAAATCAAAGTAAAAAAGTATAACTTATGAAAAATATATATAAAAAAAGTGTTGAAAAATATGCACTTACTATATATGGTGCACTTAGAAAAAAAAAAGTTATTTGGAAAGAGTTTTGAGGGGAAAAAAAGGTGGGAGAAAATGCACAATAACCATAGTCTTAAAAAATCTCCATTGTTCTCACTCATACTTTATTTATCCACTTATCTAGTTATTTGATTAGCTCTGTCCCGAGCTTACATTACAACCAAATAAAAGTCTCTTTTGATTTTAGAAAACAAATGTCTGAAGTCGATACTAGCACTATGGGTCGTAGAGGGTAGTGATATTTGAGAAAAAAAAATTGATTTTACTTGTCTACTAATATCTAAGAGATTGTATACACTTCTAAATCATGACAAGTTTTCATTTACATGCACATCTTGAGGTGAGTGTCGATACTATTTTTATTTAACGTCGCTCACTTTACCATGTTATTTGAGCACATAAAAATTGAGATTATTTTCTTACGAGAGAAATGTTCTTACAAACATATTTTGAGATTTGGGGATTGACATGGTATTCTTAAAAATTGTTTAGTTATTGTAGCTTTGATAACTAATCTATTTGTACAAGTTTATTAACTAATATGTGTGAATTGATAGATGTGGGAGTGATATATCTCCAAAACTTTGATAATACTTGTACTTTTATCTATTAGTTGTTATATTCGGAGTTGTTTCCAACAACTGCCATATGCAACATCCTGATTGTCTTCCTCCCAATGTTGTTGCCTGCTGAGGGAAGGAATATATTACCAACTAGGACCGGAGAAAGTCAAACTTTAGTTTGATTGAGGAACTCAATGCAAAGTGCCTTAATTATATATATAAAAAAAATGAATAAATAGTATTTTTATCTCAATTTTTGCTCGAGGACTAGCAAAATCCACGTTTGGAGGTGTTTGATTAGCACAATTTTAGTATACATGTTATAAATTTATTTTATTTTGTTTGTAATTATTCATTAATAAAAGTATTAATTAATTTCTTATTTGGATGAGGACAAATTGTGAACGACTATGAAGATTTGGAGATCAAAATAGAAGTTTTTGAAAGTATGGGACCAAGTTTAAAGTTTTGGAGCAAAAAGGACTAAATTTGCAAATAAAACTTGAAGTGGGATCAAATTGTAAAATTATTGAAACTTTGAAAACCAAGCATGCAAAATAGGAATTTGAATTGATTTTGGGCAACATCTTACTATTTGCTGCGGTCAACCGTGGTGTGACCGCCGCAATTAAAAAAATGGCTGTTTGGCACGGGTGGGCCTCGGCCCGTCTGAACTTTTTTTTGATATATTTTCATCTCTAAGTTGGAGCATTTTTCATCTTTTTATGGACACGAGTTTCAAGATTGATAAAACATTATATAAATACCAAATTTAGGTCAAATTGGAAGAGGATAATGGCTAGAAACAAGATAGAAGAATCACGTGGCGAAGAAGACTTTTGAAAGATTTCTTCTCCTTCAATTCATGTCCGGTTCTATCAAATCTTTTATTTTTACTTTAATTATGTTCTTCTAATTTTCTTGAGCTATGGTAGACGATGAAACTTTATTTAAATGAAGTGATTATCTTGTTATCCTTTTAATTCCGTTTTCTAGCTTTAACTTTCATGGTTCGTTCTTGTTGGATTAATTAAATAAAATCTCTTTCATCTTAAATATCACGTATTCTTGATAGTTAGAAATTAATTTAATTAATTTTTGCTTGGTGCTTGAATTTGTTCTATTAATTTCTTTTAATTTTTCGTTATCTTCTTATCAATTTAGGATATATAGAATGATTGGGATGCAAAACATTTGATTCTTTGTTTTCTTTTAATTGAGTTTGATACGAGAAATACTTAAGTAATTTAAGATTGAAGCAAATAGGAGCTGATATTTGATTTTCTTCTTTTAGATTTAATTGATAAATATTTTAAGACGACAATAGATTGATTTTGAGTTGTCGTTTGTTTTTTTAGAATTAATCAATAATTGAATAATTAAATAAAATATCTTTCATTTTAATTATCACGTATTCTTGATAGTTAGAAATTAATTTAATTAATTTGTGCTTGGTGCTTGAATTTGTTCTATTAATTTCTTTTGATTTTTCGTTATCTTCTTATCGATTTGGGATACATAAAATACTTGGGATGCGAAACATTTGATTCTTTGTTTTTCTTTTAATTGAGTTTGATATGAGAAATACTTAAGTAATTTAAGATTGAAGCAAATAGGAGCTGATATTTGATTTTATTCTTTTAGATTTAATTGATAAATATTTTAAGACGACAATAGATTGATTTTGAGTTGTTGTTTGTTTTTAAGAATTAATCAATAATTGGATAATTGCTAAGTTAAACAATGGTGGATTCTGAAACTTTGGTACTTTAAACAACTTGAACATTCAGCTTAACTTTTTAGCATAATTAATTAGTATTTAAGTTAAATTCTTTCAACTAAACTCCTTTCGACCCAACTAGCCTAGAATAATAGTTAATTCGGATTAAATTAGACTTTCTTCATTGCAGTCTCTGTAAGATCGACTTCATTGTTATTTTTCTATATTTCAATAAATTCGTACACTTGCAAGTTATTTAAAATTTGACAACAATAACAACTAGCAATATGAACAAAGAAGAATATATAATTGCCCCCCGGGGCACAGCCAAGTTGGCAAAGGACGGGCATTGCGGGGCTCGCAACCTCAGCGTGGGGAGTTCGATTCCTGGATGGAGCAGCTGGGTGATGTAATACTCATTTATGGGTGGAGCAGCTTGGTGATGTAATATCCATGGAGGAAGGCTCCCTTGGGGCCAGGAGTATAAAGGGTGCACGAACCCTGGTCAATTTGGGCATATCCCGCGATTTACCTCAATCCATCACTGAGGGGCCGGGGATGGGTGGTCCAGACATAGTCTGGTCTAAGCTGGGATACACGGGTATCAAAAAAAAAAAAAAAAAAAAAAGAAGAATATATAATTGACATCATAAAGCATTTTACTTTGGCTTGATTGATTGTAAGAGTATATACTATATCAAGCATTGCCAACGTGATTATAAAACACGTAGTCAATACTATTGTCCATTTCAAGTTAATTATTTGTATTTAGTCGAGAATAATTTGTATCTCAACATTGAACGTTAAAGCCTTTTTTTTTTTTTTAATCAAAATTTGATCAAGTCAAATAAATCTGTTTGGTCATGTATTGGAAAGAACATGGAACAATAATTTTAGTCCCATATTACCTAATCAAAGTGTTACTTGAAAAGATTACACGATTATATAAATTGATCAAGAAAAATATGCATAATATAGCATATACTCTTACAATCAATCAAGGCAAAGTATAATGCTTTTTTATGTCAATTTTAGTTACAGTTTTTAGAAAGCTTTTCTAATATGTTGAACTCAAACTCTTGTAGGATTGACTCTATCGATAGATTTTTGTCACCTCTCTATTTACCTCTTGAAGAACATGGACACTTAACCCCGTTAGTTTGCGAGAGGTAATCTTGTCCAAGGATGGTTCGGTTGTCGTTTGAACTCACGACGGTCAAGTAGTTGCTTGAAAAAATAAGATAGGTATGCAAAAGAAACAAAATGGATAGAGATTTTCCTAGGGGTTTGATTTTTCTTCCCTATCTCTTCTTATTGCATGGAGCATTTATAGGAGCTATAAGGTTTAAGGGCATTTCAGACATTTTGAATCTTTTAGACACATGTCAACTGATCATTGATTCAGCTATTATCACCAATTAATTCTTGTTGATTCTATTTTACTTTTTCTAATGATTTTTGTGCATGCGGCACTGGCCCCTCACTTCATGCCAAAAATAATATTTTGTTGTCCCTTCTTTTGTGGCAAATAATGTGGGGTCACACCTTGTCAGCTTTCCCTTAGGTCGAATGGAGAAATAAGGAAATGATTCCTTCAAGCTAAGCGGTGCTGTCCACCAACTACTTCCCCTTAAAGGGGACGAGGCTATGACCCACATTTTCTCTCTTAGTCTAGAGGTCCACTTTATTGCGAACCACCATGGTAGACTCTCATTTGTTGGTGGTGAGCATGGAGCTTTGATCTTGCTGAAGTGACGTTGGCGAGGTACATTATAGTTAGTCAAAGTGCTAGGGTGGTTCATGATGACATAGCGGCTATGTGACACATGGCCTTTTGGCCCACGTACCCCACACGCCACACCCGCGTGGGGTAAAGCGATAACGCCACACCCTAAGTCTGACATTAATATTTATGTTAGGTTATGAACATATTGGTTTTCTAATTCTCTTAGATGTTGTCTGATGATGCTTCATTTTGTACGAGCATTTATCACTTGTGAGATTCTTGAAACTTCTTGGGTGGTGCTACATTGTGCGGTTCGCTTGCCCATTTATTTGGAGATGCAATTGTCTTGAGAAAACATGTATTACTTGTGGGGTCTCGATCCCGTCACGTCTATTCCACGCAATATATTAGTATAACATTAGTCTCCCAAACTGAGCCATACATTTATGTACTTGTCGGACTTAGAAAAATGGTAGAAGTAAGGACGAAAAGTTTACAATATTGCCCCAGGTATTTTAAGACTCGTGACGAACTTGAAATATTATATGTCCTCAAGTAGGCGAAGACTTACTAATTGCCTCTAAAATATGAGCAGACCTTGAATGAGTTAGGACTTATGAATTGGTTCTAAAATGCATGATAGCTTGGAGCTAGCCTCTAATGGACAAGGCCTTAAGACTAGCCTCTGAAGCATGAGGGTGAGGGCTGACGAATCGACCTCAAAACGGCTAACCTCTGAAACATAACATCGAGGATTTACTGGTCAACTTCAAAGAGATGAAGCTTTATAACTATCTCTGGAAACATAGTTGAGAGAGCATACGAATCAACATAGAAGAGATGAGAATTTACAGCTAGCATCGATAACATAATAGCAAGAGCTTATGAGCCAACTTCGAAGAGACGATACTTTACAGCTAGACTCAAAATATATAAAGGGCTTAGAGCATCTCCGATGCAACAATGTCCAGCTGATATGGCAAAACTGATGTGGCAATATTTATTGTAGATGGTCATCCAAATGACCGTCTAATTTTAGACATCTTGTTAGACACCTTCCACTCATTTTTTGATTGAATTGTGTCTATCTCTCTCATCTATTTTTCATTTTCTTTCCTCTTTCTACACTCTCTCTTCTCATTTATTTTTCTCTCTTGCCACATAGATTTTTTAGAAGGTGTAGCATTGGAGATGCTCTTACAAGCCAACCTTGAAAATTTGATGAAGCTAGTTAAGCTTTCGAGAGGTTGCAAAGAAAGAATTTCAAGCATAAATTCTTATATCATTTGGGTCGATTTTACAGAGATATTTATACAACATGAAGTCTACAAGGAATACTCTAGAATCACAGGTGCAGTTTGATCCGTGAAAGGAGGAAGGTTGCAGCTGTGAGGTATCTAACAGAATAACAAAAAATAATACATCTGGAAGAAGAAAATTGTTACAATACAACAAAAGCGTGTTATGTGAATGTCATTCTTTAGACCTGGGATGCGACTTCTTGAAAACAGATTAATAAGTAAACTGATAAGCTTAATTAAGTTTAACATCCTCCCTCAAGCTAGAGGTAATTACAGTAACTCCAAGCTTGCTCTTCAAATACTCAAACCTTGAGTTGGAAAGTCCTTTGGTTAATAGGTCCGCAATTTGATCCGAAGAAGACACATATCGACTTCCAATTTCTTTTCAAGGACTTTCTCCCTAACAAAATGAATGTCAAGTTCAATGTGTTTTGTCCTTGCATGGTAGGCGGATTAGCGACTAGTGCACTAGCACTCATGTTGTCACACCATAAAGCGGAATGGAAATTTGTGGCGACTCAAGCTCCTCAAGCAGGTGAATCCAAGCAATTTACGAGGTTGCGGATGCTAATGCTCTATACTCGACTTTATACTTGATCCGGAAACAACATGTTGTTTCTTTGAAGACCAAACTTATTAAATTATCTCCTAGATAAACACATAGCTTCTTTGTTGATCTTTTGTCATCTGGGCAAGATGCCCAATCCTCATCTGAGTATCCATGCAGTGTCATACTATGACTTCTTTGTATCCATAACCTTGGTTTATTGTCCACTTTAGGTATCTAAAATTCTTTTCAATGCTTGCTAATGTAGTGATGTTGGTAGTTGTAAAACAAACCGAGTTTGTTTACAACAAATGTAATATGAGGTCTGGTGTGTGATAGGTAATGCAGTTCCCATACTGCACTTCTATAAGTTGTGGGATCTTTCATGGTTTCTCCTTCACATTTGGACAAAGTTTTACCAGTTGTCATAGGAGTATGACAAGGTTTCAGATACTCAAGTTGAAACCTTTTCAATAATTCAGCAATATATCTTGATTGTGTAAGATAAATCACTGAATCATGCCAAGAAACTTCAATTCCCAGAAAATGATGAAGTTGACCCATATCCTTCAAAGCAAACTTCCTATTCAACTCTCCTATAAAATGTTGTAATAGTTCGATGTCATTTCCAGTTATGACTACGTTATCAACATAGATAAGGGCAAAAACAATCTATTTCTTATTCTTGAAGTAAAACAGTGAACTATCTCCCTTCGATTACCTGAATTTCCAGTTTACCAGTGTAGTCTTCAGCTTATCATACCAGGCTCTAAGTGCTTGTTTGAGTCCATAGAGAGCCTTTTCAAGTTTGCAAACATGATATGGCTTTGATTTGTCTATAAATCCTTCAGGTTGATTCATATAGACTGTCTCTTCTAGTTCACCATTTAGAAAGGCATTGTTGATATCTACTTGTCTGATTTGCCAATTCTTTGAGATTGCAAATGTAAGGAACACTCTCAGTGTTGACACTTTGATGACTGGGCTGAAGGTTTCATAAAAGTCAATACCAAGAGTTTGATGAAATCCTTTGGCTACTAGTTTTGCCTTGAATCTTTGTAGTGATCCATCTGAATTAAGTTTCAACTTGAAAACCCATTTGTTGCCCACTATGTTATAGGATGGTAGAAAAGGGACAAGTTTCGTGTTACATTCTTCATCAAGGCATCATACTCTTCCTTTATGGCTTTACTCGGTCTTTGTTCATCATAGCCTCTGCCGCATTCTTAGGTTCGGATTTGTATTCATGATTTCTTTGGAATATACTTTTGACTTGAATATTCCAGCCTTGCCTCTAGTAATCATAGGATGTTGAACTTGACTGGCGATTTGTGATTTGTCTCTTATCACACCGCAAGGTGTTTGATCATTGTCATTTCTTTGGTTCAAGTTCTTCATAATTTTGAGATAGTTCCTCCGAAGTGTCCCCAATAGGTTCAATTCTATCTTCTTCATTGTTCATGTTGCTTTGGATCGATATGTGTCGCTTGAGCTAGAAGGTAAGGGTTCATTTGCTTGATAACATCAAGTTGAGTTGTATCAATGGAGTTGAAGTCAGAATTTGAGTTTTGTGGTGGAAATTGAAAATAGGACACTATTGTATCAGATTCACTAGGACTTGATTTTCCTTTTGTAAAGAATTGATTTGAAAGGAAATTTCGATTCATTGAACACAACATGCACGGAGATGTACATTTTTCGGATGGATTTGAGACATTTGTAACCTTTATGAGATTCTTTGAAGCCAATGAAGACACATTTGATAGAATGAAAACTAAATTTATGTTTTTTATAGGGTCTTAGACACGAGTAGCAAGCACCACCAAAGGTTCTAAGGATCCTGTAGTCAACTTCCTTCTTATACAGAACTTGAGAAGGAGATTTCATCTTAAGAGTAGGAGTAGGCATCTTGTTTATAAGGAATGTTGCTGTTTGAAAGGATTCCCACCAGTATTTTAGAGGCATTTTGGCTTGAGCTAGGAGTGTTAGACCAGTTTCTGTTATGTGTTTATGTTTTCTCTCAATCATTCCATTTTGAGTTGAGGTGTGTGGACATGAGTGTCTAAATTCAATCCCAGATTGTGAGACAAAGTTTGTAAAATTTACGTATTCACTTCCCAATCGATTGTAGAGTTTTGATTTTCCTTTCAAGTTTATTTTCAACCAATTTCTTGAATTGAATAAAGATGCTGAGGGCTTCAAATTTGTGTCTCATGGGGTATATCCAAGTGAATCTACTAAAATCATCTAGAAATGTTATATAGTATTTAAATTCTGATGTGGACTGAATGGGGGCTTGTCCCCATACATCTCATATATATGAGATCACGTGGAGCTTTGTCATGTGAATCAAATAAGGTAAATGGCTTGGAATGAGATTTTCCATGTTGACATGCATCACAAAAAGAGATAATTTCATTTGATTTCAATTTTTGGTTACAGAGTTTGAGGACTTGAGACACCACTTGACTAGATGGATGTCCAAGTCTTCTATGCCATACATCTATTTGAGAATTCACTGGTTCTTGGCTTAAATTGATGGAGGACACAGCACTACAGGCACTTTTTGAGGATATTGACTCTTAGGCAGTAGAGTTTTTATTGAGACAAGGAATATCCAGCTAATACAACCCTTCTTTAAGCTTCCTTTGCAGCATTACCTTCCTTGTTAGCTTGTCCTTAACAAAACAACAATTAGAATGAAACTCCATATAAACACAGTTATCAGAAGTCAGCTGAGATATACATCTTTATTTCAGGCACATGCAGAGTTTGTCTAACACAATTGATTTATCAGTTAATGTAGGCAAGTAGGTAACATCAATATGTGAAATATGTAGCTTATTACCATTTTCAACCATAATTTTCTCCTTAACTAGAGTATTCATTTGCTAAGCTGAGATTTTCCACTGCAGTAGTAACATGATTGCTGGCTCCTGTGTCTGCAAACCAGGCAGGATCATTCACACTGCTTGGTGATGCTACAAAGGCTGTTGGTGACTTATTGTTACTACTTCTTTGATTTTTTTTGTGTTTCCACGTAGTTTTCATCATATCTATAGTGACATATGCTTGATTTATGTCCAATTCTACCACAAACTTGACAGATAGGTCTGTCACTGTTGTAGTAGCTTTCTCATTTACTTCTTCCTCTTCTGTTATTGTTTGAAAATATACCATCATTGTTTGATCTATAATCTCTGAATTGATAGTTTTGTCCTTGTTTTTGAGTGAAGTTAGCAGAGGCTTGGTTGATGTGCAATCCTGCCATTTCACTTTTGATAGTATTGAGATGTTCTAATCTGCTCTCAAAGGTCATCAGGATGGATTGAAGCTCTCTCTAAGAGATTATTTCCTTGCTGTTGATTTGAACAACAATGGGTGTGTATTCTTCATCCAAACCAGTTAGAACTTGAGTTACCAAATCAGGCAGAGAAATAGTTTTCCCAACAATCTCAAGGTTATCAGCCAAGAGTTTTACTGTATTGAGGTACTGATCAACACTCATGCTTCCTTTCTCAGTAAGGAAGGTAATTCTTGATCTGTTTTGAACCCCATAACTTTCTTTGATAACAGACCATAGCTGACTGGAGTTGCGTGAGCCCATGACTCTCATGGCTATATCAGGGGTCATTGAGGAATAAGCCAACCCATCAGCAGCTGATTTGTAGACATCCATTGATTATATTGAGGATTCAATATCATTTCAACACTAGTTCAGTTTCACCATTGATTTGAGCACCAACAAATTACGGAGGAAACAACTTTGTTCCCGAATATGGCCTTCAAGGTTATGCCCACGAATAATGGCTAGGATCATATTTTGCCAAAGGAGGAAGTTGTTTTATCAAGCTTCACCGATGGAGATTGAGTTAGGTTGACACTAAAGGATGAGATGTGGTTACTTCCCTGCATTGGAGGCACCACAGTGCTTGAGTTTGAAATGGGTGGAGTATTGGAGTTAGTATTTAGTGGGACATTATTAGCCATAGCCATTGTTGTAAAAGCTCGATACCAAGTTAGGCTTCGAGAGGTTGCAGCAAAGAATTTCAAGCATAAATTCTTATATCATTTGGCTGATTTTACAGAGATATTTATACAGCATGAAGTCTACAAGGAATACTCTAGAATCACAGATGCAGCTTGATCCGTGAAAGGAAGAAGGTTGCAGCTGTGAGGTATCTAACAGAATAACAAAAAATAATACATACGGAAGAAGAAAACTGTTACAATACAACAAAAGCGTGTTCTGTGAATGTCATTCTTTAGACCTGGGATGCGACTTCTTGAAAACAGATTAATGAGTAAACTAATAAGCTTAATTAAGTTTAACAAAGCTTTACTGCTACCTTTGGAAGATAGATAATTTGTGTCGGAAAAGTGTAAGGAAGGAGGTGAAGAGTCAAACAAACTTTATGAATTGTTGAGGAAGAATATTTTGTGAGAGATTGATTAGGGATTAAATGGAATCGTAACTCTACATTCTCCCTTCACGAAGTTAACAACGTCTCGTTGATGGAGTTGAGAGTTAATTGTTGATTAATTAAAAGCGGGTAAAATGCAAAATTAGAATGATTTGTCAAGATTTGACTAAAGAAATAGTCAAGAGAACATAGATTCAAACGGATCTAAACTCAACATGGACGCCCTTTTGTTTTTACCTATCAAAATCCAATTATGTGAACTTCCAAGGTCCTCCCCGCCCAAAGCATTGATAGGAGTCTCACTAGAAGAAGTAGAATCCAAATAGAAAATGAATACTTTAATCTATCGAGTATTTATATAATAAGAATATAACAAATCTTTTGATAAAAATTTTAGTAAAATATTAAAAACTGATAAAATATATAATTAAAATATTGATAAAATTATAAATTCAATGAATGTGTAATTAACAATATTATAAAAATTGACTAGCACACCGACTCGAAAAAGAGAAGCATTCAAATATCAAAATGTCAAATCAGAGTTGACTTGATAATTTTAAAAAAAAATTACAAAATTACAAAAAAAAAATCAAAAAATAAAAAACAAATTTTTAGAAATCACAAAAAATGGAGAAAAGCAAAATTTTTAATTTTTCATTCTTTTGATCTATTTTGTAGATGAGAAAAGATCTGGACCCCGTCACGGGGTCCAGATCATTTTTCCGTCTAGAGAAAAGACTCCCTCTCCCTCCCTCACTCCCTCCCTCACTCCCTCACGGGATCCAGATCTTTTCTCCGTCTGGAGAAAAGACTCTCCGTCCCTCCCCCGCAAAACCCACCTAACAAATGTAACAACCCCCCCACCCCACCCCACCCCACCCCACCCCACCCCCACTCATTTATTTATACTTTAACCCCCACCCTCTACTTTCTTATTTATTTATACTTTAATCCCCACTTTCTTCAATTTTCAACTTATTTATTTACCACCAAATTTATATTCAAATTATTAATATATTCAAATTTATTATCATATAATAAATAATATAGTTAATGTTAATTTTATTATTAAAATTACATTGAGACTAATTAATTAGTTTATATTTGTGTAACAAATTAAATTTTACTTAAAAAATAAAAATAAATTAAGCGTGCATAATAAATTTGCTCCAATTGATAATTTACACATACAAAGAAAAAAGTAATATTACATTAGAAATAATAAATTAACGACGAGAGTTAAAGCGTGCATCATACTCCCGTGGGTCTAGAGAATATGATGTATTATTACTGCCTGTGATCGAGTATTGTGGATCCAAAGTATGATATGGGTATTGTGGGTCTAGTGCATAATATGGGTACTGTGGGTTCGGTGTATGATACGTGTACTGTGAGTCCGGCGCATAATACGCGTACTGTGGGTCTGACGCATGATACTATTGGTCTGACGGATCCTGTGAGTGTTGTGGTTGATTTGTGTTATCAAGCCGACAATCAAATTATTACCCATTATAAAACAAATGGACCAAACACTAATAAAACAATAAGTAAGAAAATAAATAACATTTACTTACCTATTTTGCAACGTAGGACAAGTTCTTATATCGTGACCACTAGTGCCACATGCGCGGCACTGCCTATTGGATTGGAAAAGTGCTTTTTCCTTTCTCGACTTTAGACGCTTCCCGCACCATTTTGCTCTAACACGGTTCAGATCACAAACAACTTGAGTCTCTTGTACACTTTTGTTTTACATTTACATTTACATTCACGCTCATGCCGACATCGCCGCTTGATGTCAATATCTTTGACCCGTACGCGCAAATTTTGGAGCTCACTTACTAGAAAAGTGCTTCGAGAATATGTTAAAGACCCTTCGTCAACTAGATCTGAAAATTCATAAGACAACATATTATGTCTAGACATTAATGAATGACTAGGATCAGTATGAACATATGAACCAGTCATTGGATCGAACACTCTGGCTTGCTTAGCATTCTTTGTCCACCTACGGAGAATATATTTCTCCGGCAAGAGCATCACTTGTTTTTTTTTCATGTAGCACAGTATGTGTCGGTATGGATAACCCTCAAAATCAAATATTCGACAACTACATGAGATATAGTCAGTGGATGAGAAATAATTAACATGACGAGTTCGATCAGATGTTTTTCCTGGCTCAAAACAATTTGGACCGCATACACTTTAGCTTCGTCGGAGCTTGACCTCTTGGAGCAGATGTAGGAATTACTCTATACTAGTTCATTTTGGAACAATAAAAAAATCTTTTTTGTGTATATCTGTACCATCTGATTCTCCATCATAAAGGCTGTAGTGATCTTTGGTGTTTGAGTTAAATTGATATGGTTAGCAGCTAATTCCTCATGCCCCTGATGAGCTAAGCATACATTAAGCAAGGCAACGAAATCATCAAAGAGTTTTTCCTATCCACATATTTTTTTCAAGAATGAATGGCCACTCTATGATCTTCGGCTACTGGACATGCCTGCAGCAAACACATGTTTGACGTATGATGGTACCTAGCGACTACGTATTTCAAACAAACTGCTCAACCATTCATTGTTACCTAACTCCGTGGTTTCCATCACCTCAATCCATTGTTGTTCAAATTCCGCTGGTGACTCAGATTGCTTGATAATGTGAACAAGCATGTGATACTAGTCATTATACAACACAACATTCATCTTTTCTGAAAACTTGTTTAGTATGTGCCATATACAAAATCAATGCAACGTCGATGGCAATACTATAGAGATTGTAATTGCAGCATCTTAGTCTGTGATGATCACCCCCGGGGCCGCATGGTTTGGCATGGCTTCAATGAACTTAGTGAACAACCAAACAAATGATTCGGTCGTCTCGCCTCATCAATGATCCACATCCAAATATAACAGTTTGGCCATGGTGATTCACTCCAACAAATGGACCGAAGACCATTGAGTACTTGTTCATGTTGTATGTTGTGTCAAACACAACGACATCATCAAAATATGCATATGACCTCCGTGATTCACGATCCGCCCAAAAAGCAAGTAGCACAAATTTGTTCTCATCATTAGTTTCATAATCAAAGACAAAGTTTGGATTTTTCTCTTTCTCGAAAGTAAAATGCTCAATCAATGTTTCCGCATCATGACCCAACATTTCTTGACACACATCCCTTTGATAGTTCCTGATATCCTTCTCCACACACCCAAGAGAGGATGGACCTCCGCATCTATCTCCAAAAGTCGAACTTGGCGACATGTGAAAATATTAGCTTCTGAAAACTATTGAACAAGAGTCTTCTTTGTTTTTGAGATACCCCGGTGTGACCTTAACAAGTGTACCCTTCTAGGTGTGGCAAGGGGATGGTTATGTTCCTCAACAAATGTATTGACAACCCGCCCACTGTTTTTTTGTTTTACCACCGATAATCTAGCATTGCACCCACAACGTACATGTCTTCGGTTTCTTTCCCCAGCTCGTGGCACAGCATCTTTACGACTTATCTGGTAAGTCTCATTCATCTTACCTTCCTTATAGCACACAAATAATTTCCAAACATACTCATTGGTCTCTTTTTTCTTCTTATTGTTTTCTATTCACGTACTAAATCTCGCTTCACGAGCATATTGATTGTAAAAATTGTATGCCTCATCGGATGATTCGAATTTCTGACAGATGTGGGGTATGACACTAATAGTCACTTGAGGAACATATACATTATCACCACTCTCAAATTCTATCCCTACAAAAATTTATCGAAATAAAATACATCAATTATATATGCAAATAAAAAATACATAAAAAATTGTTAACACTGTTACAACTAACTTGCAAATTACCAAAAATAAATATCTACAAATAAATAAAAATAAAAAATAAATTAATAATTTATTACTAACCTTTGTAAAATATGAAAAACGCTAAGTATGAGATAAATTTGGTAAATGAATTTAGAGAATAAAAGTAATTGGGAATGTTTGATGTTGGCCAAATTTGGATAAAGTGAAATGTATTTCGATGAGAAGGAAAAATTATATGTGATGAAATTTTTTTTACGTTTGAATAGTGTATAAATAAGTTGAGGGAGGGGAGGGAGGGAGGGGGAATTTATTTGGGAATTTGGACTTTGGGGGGTGGGGGTGGGGGTGGGGGTGGGGGTGGGGGTGGGGCCATATTTTTGTGGCTAGGTTTGAAAGGGAGGGGCAAGGGGGTATATTTTATATGCACTTTTTCTGTTTTTCTTGGTGGGGTGGGGGGCAATAAAGTGTGCACTGTAACATTTTTTTTTGTTTGGTCGCGTGTCAAACGGAAAACTTTTGGACCCCGTCTTTTCTTCTTATATATATATATATATATATATATATATATACTAGTTTTGGCCACGTGTGTTGTTGCGTATGTGAAAAATGTAGTGAAAAGTTTTAGATGTAATTGAAACGAGATATAAAAAAATAAAAATTTATAATTTTTAAACAAATAGGAAAACGATTCCCAGAAATGAAATTTTTTGATGATTCGTAGCCCACATAAAAAAAAGTGAACAGTAACGTTAGTGTTCATTGCGAACTGTTCATTGGCGAGTTGCTCCAATGAACAGTAACTCGAATATTTTGTGTGTGTGTGTGTGTGTGTGTGTGGGGGATTTTCCATTTGTCTTTTTCTAATTTTTTTCACTAGACAAGATCCTTTAGAGAATTGGGTACCTAAATGGCAAGCAGCATAACAGATAACACCAATTTAGTGAGCTTGGTTGTAATACAATATCAAAACCAAATCTTTGAAAATCGACACCATAAATCACCTCTCTTTAACAAGCCTGTCTAGAGAGGAAGTAGGCTTATGCTTATTACGCCTATCAATAAGATCTCGGTTCTTCTTCGTCCTAGCCTTCTTTATGGGATGTATGGTGCTATTTTTTAGATTATAGTATATTCCTAACGAACCTTTCATACAATTATTCCTAAAATAAAATAAAAAATGAAAATGAGTCAATGCCCATGTGTAAAAAAATAATAATAAAATAATAGGAAAAATTCAGTACGGTCCTTTGTTTGGACACTTATGGGCTCTAAAGTCATATGCTCAAAACTTAATTCAATTAAAGTCATATTTTAGAGCTAAAAGACCAACATACCCTTAATTGTGCGCTAATTGTGAGTGGTGATCTTGCTTTTACGGTGATATCTTTTTTTTATGATCTTGTTTTGTTGTGATCTTGTTTTTTTGTGATCTTGTTTTGTTATGATACTATTTTATTTTGCAGATACAAAAGTGTTTTGAACCTTATCTTATTTGGTTAGAAAACATTTTCTTTTCACACTTATATTGGGAAAAAAAACAAAGATATTAACTCTTTTTTGTGGCTACTACTTGAGTGATGATATGATTTGGTTTATAGTTTTATACTGAGTTCATTTTCAATAACAAAGATATAAAGATGAGTATACTTTGCTTTATTTTTCTCTATGCAGGAGAACAAAAATTTAATGATGATTGCACGCTATGCAAGTTGTAATACTCATATTGGAATTAGTGAGTGATAGACATTTTTTTCCGGCCTTTCTTTTAAGACAAGTACTCTACCCACTTCTTTTTCATTTAGATCGGGAGAAGATGAAGATAAATGATGGGTTATCGCATGATGACACATGGATCACATTTTCTTGTTTTCTTGAGAACAAAGCGGTGATGATCTTAAATCCCTTGGTTATGTTCTTTTGTATTTCTTGAGAGGAATGTGCACCAATTCTTTCCACTTTTATTATGTTATATTCTATTTAGATTTTAGCAAAATGTTGATATACAATGGTTTTTTTAACCAACTACTAGTCCGCATATATTATGATCTTTGTTTTGTTGTGACATTGTTTTTTGTGATATTGTTAAACCTATGATTCTTGTAGTGAACTTTTATGATTCTTGTAGTGATAATGAAGAACTAGGATCTGATCAATCAAGAATTGGGAGTGTTAATGAAAAAGGATCAAGTTCAAAGGATGTTCAACAAGAGAAAGATGAATGGTGGCTTCAATAAAGATATGTTTATCCGTAATATTGTTTTAGAGGATTTGTGATCTTGTTTTGAAAAAAAAAAAAATTAAAAATTGTCATTTTAAGCTAAAGAGACGATTTCAAAGCGGGTTAAATCCATCATAGGCGTTGGCAAAGCGTTGGTCTTGACCGTCTCGTCGAGACCATTACGAAAATATATTATAATAAAAATTCGAGCACGTGTGCAAATTCTATGTTCATTTCTATTGTGATACTATTTTTTGTGCTCTTGTTTTGCATAATCTGATATCAAACAATACACATGACTATGATACATTCTTTTATCTTTGATCTTGTATTATGCAAAACAATATAATGGATTAGAACATGGATTAAAAGCAAGTATGAAAATTACTAATACACATTACCTAAACACAAAACAGTATCATAGATTAAAATAGTATCATAGACAAAACTAAGACATTCAAAGCAAGATTATCACGAGGTTCAAGCATTGGCATAATTAGACGAAGATCAAAGAATAAAAGCACGGTATCATAAATAAAACTCATTCCACATAGAATAAAACAAGATTATGGATTAAAATAGTATCAAAATATACTAATGCACATTACCTAAATAAAGCGAAGAGCATAGATTAAAACTAAGACATTCAAAGCAAGTATCATAGGATTAATACATATGCCTACATAGTTTTAGATGACTTCCTTTAACTTGAGAATGATTTGAGTTCTTCTTTCTTCATTTTAGCATTGCTCAAGTATGTGTTTGCTTTTAAAGGACTCGAGATACCTTGGAAGAGCTTTAATTTGCTGACAAAAGGATGTACATTTATCCTTGATATTTGTTTTAAAGAATTTGTGATCTTGTTTTGAAAAAAAAAATTTAAAGATTGACATTTTAAGCTAAAGAGACTACTTCAAACGGGTAAAATCCATTATAGGACTGGTCTTGACCGTCTCGTCGAGACCATTCCGAAAACATATTATAATAAAAATTACGAGCACGTGTGCATATTCTATAATCATTTCTATTGTGATACTGTTTTTGTGATACTGTTTTGCATAATACAATATCAAACAACACACATGACTATGATATCATGCTTTTATCTTTGATACTGTTTAAATAGTCATATGTTTTGTTTGATCTTGTATATGCAAACAATATCACTATTTAAACCTTGCCATAATTAAACAATATCAAAGATCACATAGAAGTATCACGGGATAAAACAGATTATCATGGATTAAAGCGGTATCAAAATATACTAATTAACTAAACAAAAGCAAGATTATCATGGATTAAAACAATATCATAGATTAAAACTAAGACATTTAAACAATATCACGAGGTTCAAACATTGCCATAATCAAAGCGGTATCACGAGATTAAAACACTATCATGGATTAAAACGGTATCAAAATATACTAATTACCAAACAAAATAGTATCATGGATTAAAAAGCGATTATCATAGATTAAAACTAAGACATTCAAACAATATCGAGTGTTCAAACATTGCCATAATTAAGCAAGTATCAAAGATCACATATATATATATTCAAACAAGATCATAGAATTAAAAGCAATTATCATGGATTAAAACATGTTTCAAATGATAGTGAAATATTATGACAAAGTTTCAATCTATTAAACCTTGCCATAATTAAAAGCGATTATCATAGATTAAAACTAAGACATTAAAAGCGATTATCATGGATTAAAACTAAGACATTCAAATATTATATGATGGAACATTCAAGCTCCTATTTACAACAATTCTATGTCCATTTATATTGTGATCTTGTTTTACGTGATCTTGTTTTGTATAATATAGTATCAAATAACATACCATGACTAAACATTAGATGATGGAACATTCAATCTCCTATTTACAATTAGATGGTGGAGCATTCAAGCTCATATATACAACATTCTATGCTCATTTACATTGTGATACTATTTTGTTTAATACAATATAAAGTTGTCATTCTATAATACATGTATCAACAACAGATGTTACCTCATTGTTTATATAAGCGAAAAATGCTCATTGTTTACATAAATGCTAAAATACTCAACCTAAATACTCAACCCGGGTTAATCATATTGGTCGACCTCTCTTGCAAAGACGGATAGATCAATGCTAGCTGTTAAGACATTAAGAATAGAGTACAACTACGAAGATGAAGAAATAAAAAGCATACAAACCAAAGATAAGGATTCAAAATCGTGACCAAAGTCCATAAAACGTTATTTTTTAGTTTCATAGCTAACAAAATCTTCACCAAAAAGCGCCTAAAAAGTGATCCAAAATCTTCACCAAAAAGTGCCTAAAAAGTGACTTTGTGCCTTAGGAGGTCGCGGAGGAGGTCATGGGAGGTGGAGGCGTCTTTGGAGGAGGGGCGGAGGTTGTCATGGGAGGTGGAAGAGGTTTGTGGAGTTGAAAGATTGTGTCAATGAAAAATATGGTTAAAAGGGTAATTTTGGAATTAATATAAAATATTGATGTGAAGTATGATTTAATCGAAATTTTAAAAAGTTTTGACCTAATTTGAAACAAGTCATGTGGAGATGACTTATTGGCAATTTTTCCAAAATAATAATCAAATTACAATGTTGTTGAGTTACTCGACAAAAAAAAAATCAAATTCAATATTGTCAAGTAACTCGACAACATTATAAAAAATAAAAATAAAAATAAAAATAAAAAATTCAAATTTTCTTATAAGATAAAATAAAAAGATTAATGAAAAAATTGAATGAAAATGTGTAAAATAAAAACAAATAAGGAAAAATAAATTGGATAGTATATAAAAAAAAAAAAAAGTTAAAAATCTCTATTGCATTGTCTAGTAAAACGAAAAACACACACTTGGGATTCTTATTACCTTAGTCTTCTTGTATAAGGAAGGTAAATAAAAGTTACAAGTACTGATACATAGTTTGATTCCAAAATTTCTTTAGAACTTTTGCCTTCGCTTCAAAGCTAAGTTATTGTGTACATCCCTATAATTCAGTAGGAATTGTGTTTTTCTATGAATTTTAAAATAAACTAAAAAAAAAGCGTCAAAAATTAGAAAAAGAAAAAAAAAAATTTAGATGAACAATTAGGTCGCCGTCGAGCAACTCGGTGATGAACAAGTACTCAAATATTTTTTTTTTTTTGGTGGCTATTCCATTTGTTTTGATTTTTCTAAATTTTTTCACTTAAGTTTGATCAAGAGATTAATATTTTCAAGAGACTGCGCAATTAATATTTACACTACCTTAGAAAATTATCTCTAATCTTTCTGGAGTAATAATTATTAAAGAACCTGTTGAATATTTATGGTTTTCTCAAGAAAAACAAGAAAGTAAACCAGATAATGAAAAATGTAACTTGAATAATACCATTAACATACCTCCATTAATGGAGAAAATTACTATTCCTTCTGTAAGTGAGCTCTCAAAATTTGGTGTGAAATTTTCAGCCGTAACAATTATGCATTATTTTGTAGTTTCCAAAACCAAAACATAAATGTACCGAAGATGCAACAATTACGTGAAGTTCAGAAATTAACTAAATATCAATGAACACATGTAGTAGAATCCCAAGATTTCACAGTGCGTGGGTGTTGATTTATACATTACCTGAAATTCTTGAATCCTCTTTTGGGTCTTTTTTTAACAATAAATATCTCAACTTTCTTTCATTTGGGTTATTTTTTATATACTATGTGCATTACCAAATCCCAGCAATTAACTCTTAAAAAGAGACAACCATGTTAACGACCAATTATTGTTGTCAAATTGCTCAGCAACCAAGACCAAGCTGGTTGCCGAGTGTTTGAGAATTTTTTTTTTATTTTTACACAATGTTGCCGAGTACTCGGCAACATTGTGTTTGGATTTTTTTTTAATTTTTACACAATGTTGCCGAGTAACTCGACAACATTGTGTTAAAAATATTTTTTTTTTTTTTGCCGAGTAACTCGGCAGCAATATGTTTGAATTTTTTTTTAACGCAACGTTGTCGAGTACACATCTCATATGCAAACAAACCTAAAATAACAATAATTCAGAATTTAAAAAAAAAAATACAGACGAAAATTGGGAAAAATTGAAATACAAATACGGAAATAGGGAAAAGTTGAAACACGTTCGGGCGAATAGAATTTCTCTTTTCCGAAATAAAATTTTGCTTGGCATTTCTATACACCTTTTCGAACTCTTCTGTGTTGACAAACCGTTTTTCGGCGCATTGAGGAGTATCACCGCTATGAATTATGGCCATATCCTTCATATTAATGGAAAAATTTTGATGTAGAAGCAAGTAGTATTCAAAGTTTACACACTGGTTGCCGAGTAGTTACTTGGCAACCACGATTGATCAAATCAAATTTTGGCTACTTAAATTACAATTGGGTTAGAGTTTTAATTGCTATGAGAACAACGTAGGAAGTGATTTGTTCCAAACATGTTTTGTGGCTGTCCTTGGAAAGGGAACACCGTAGGAATTATTTAAAAAAATGTGCAAAAGTTAGCTGCAAAATAAAAGATTGAAATATCATGTCTTGACTTCAAAAACAAGCAAAAAGAATAACAAAGTTCTCATGAGTTGAATATGTGATTCCCTATAGAAATTTATGTCATTAGATAACAAATTCAATGCTTCTAGAATTTGATCTAAGGGTGCTTTGTTACACAAGATGACAAAATAAAAATAAGGGTCTCACCCCAGAATAGGACTTAAATGCTCATGAGTAAATTTACACGCAGGTTATTGAATCTGTTAAAAGTCTTGGAACAAAGGTGACATGAAAACTGTGTTGGTCCAATAAAATTTGAGAAATGGTTGGAATTCGGAGATATATATATATATATATATATATATATATATATATATATATATATATTCTTCCACCATTTTTCCACATTCTCCAATTCCTACATACATATGCAAAATTCATAAATGCAAGCATTTTTGTTTGGCCAAGTAGTTCTTATCCAATTTGATTGAATTGTTTCACAAGAATCACGAGACCTAATTCATTGCATTGTTATATTTTCCTTTTGCATATTATTTTGTTTAATTACACATTATATTTTGAGGTTCTTACGAATTTTTATTTTGAAAAAGAAATAAGTATTTTCTTTGTGATCTTCTTTTGCTTTGATTTAATTTAAGAAACATTCAATACTCTTTATTTTCGCAAATTTATTCTTAAATTTGCATCAAAATTCTTAGCTACATGAATTTAATATAAGCTCTAATGGAAAGTATGGAAAAAGTATGGAAAGGCGATGAAAAAGCGGCTAAAGTCTAAGCTCCAAATAGAAACGTTGACTTTAGAAAAGGTAGAGTAAAAAAATAGAAAGTGGTATTCAAGTAGGTAATAAAACTACAGTAAAAGCGACTGTCAGTGTTGGATGAAAAAAATAAACAATAACAAATTTAGACTCTTATATTATTGTAAAAAGAGAGAGAGAGAGAGAGAGAGAGGTGAATTTCAAATTTCAATAATTAGTTATAAAAAACATAATTTTTAAAACAAGTAGAACCAAAGATTGTTCAACGAGTTCCTCAAAATTAGATACATCCAAAGATTTTTAATAGATTTTTAAATAGAAATTTCTCTTGCATAACTTGCCCAACTTCGAAACCAGTTTACAGTTTCACCAATTGAACTATCCAAACCAATAATATTGGTGATTAAAATTAATTATTAATTTTGATATTAATTTTCTAACAAAATTTTAAGCTACCAGAGTTATACATTCAAAATAATTTTTTTTTTTTTACACAAATAATCCTTAACCTATGCCCATCATGCATATTTAATCCATAACCTTTCATTTTTCACAAAATATGATTTTAGATGCACAATAGTTATTTTGAACAAATTTCGTCCTCGACTCCATCATAGTTAGCAGTTTATCAAAACTCCTTCATATAAATCTAGAACGTGCACGATGAGAAAATCACAAGGCATAAACTGGATGAAACTCAAAAATGAAAACACAAAATCCATCAAAATTACAAGCTTTACAACCGAAATTATGTCACCAAAACCTCACTCCACCATCCTACAATTCGTATTCCGAATCAAAGAGACTTGAGTTCTTAATCACTGGATTGTGACGTGAAAAACATCAGACCTCTCCTCTTGTTTGATTTTGGGTATGAACACTTTGAGAACCCCATTCTTCATCTCTGCTTTGATCTCATTAGTCTTGTATAGGTTCTCCGGTAGATCAATTCTGCTACTGTACCGTCTCCCGCTCTCCTCCTCCAATTCCTTCTTGCCCTCACCTTTGATGATTAGAGTGCTCTGCTCCACGGACACCTTGATGTCCTCCTTGCTTAACCCCGGCATGTCCATCCGGAGATATAGGCCATCGTCAGTTTCCTGGCATCCCAATTTCTCGGAATCCCAGAGGCAACAGGGGACTCCATGAATTGGTCCATCATGTTCAGGATTTGGCTTAGGCTTCTTG
Organism: Forsythia suspensa; assembly: GCA_023638005.1. Lineage (NCBI taxonomy): Eukaryota > Viridiplantae > Streptophyta > Magnoliopsida > Lamiales > Oleaceae > Forsythia > Forsythia suspensa. Next base: position 56,118,811 of record CM042674.1, on the reverse strand, counting down.
ACGAGAATGGATCAAACACCTCTGCATTTCACAAAACTAATGAGTTTAATACGCTTACAATATTTTCATAATTACATAGGTAAATTCCAAAATTATTGACATGAATAAGGAACTCGTCAAGATTTAATTGAAATAGTTCATAGTTAGAAGTAGACATTTCATAGTTAGGAGTCGACATTAGTCCTCCATTAGGAGCAGAAATTAAGCAGACAAAAACACTTTGGTAAATTACTTCATAATTGACGACGAATGCAAAATCTTGAGACGCATACCCGTTACCAAGACTACAATTCACAATTGGAATTATAAATCGATAACACAAACAAAAATCTCCGTAGTGGTTTAATTAAAATACCAAAACCACACAAAATTAAAACCTAGAAAACAAGAAATACGACATAAACAACACATAGAGAAGCGAAACAGAGAGTGGAAAAATCAGAAATAGATTAACAATAAAACTGCATTGATAATCATACGTATTGACTGTGTTCATGAGTTTGTGTAGCAGACAGAAAAGAGTAAGCCAGTATGTGCATGTGACGGAGCTAGAAGACGACTACCTGAGAATGGGGAGAATATGCGTCGATCGGAGCGGCGATCAACGTCGAGTTCACGTTCATCGCGGTCGTACTCGCGCATAGCCTTAGTGTTAAAGAAACGAGAGGAGGCCGGCTGAGCCACCGCACGGACAGGGCGGAGGGACCTGGGAGAAAGTTCGAAGCCAGCAGCCTTTTCATAGCTAATGAAGAAGCCATTGCTACAATAATGTAATCAAAAAGCTTATGAGAAAACGAAAAACCAAGGCTTTAATGGGAGGGTTTATCTAGCGGATAGTGAGGACACCGACGAGCCTACAGCGATTAGGAATGGCTGATGAATTTATAGTGACGGAGATTTTAGTATAGAAATTACGAGAGACATTCAAGAAGGTTCTGGAGATATTCCTATTTTAGCACCGACTTCCTAGTTTGGGCCTCTGTAAAGGACAAAGCATTGGGCCTAATGCGCTCTTAGGAAAGTTTAAGCAAATGAGTAATGACCCTCTTTTTTTTTTTCTTTTCTTTTTTTTCAACTTAAATTATAATTTAAATTAATTAAAAATATTTTTTATTCACACATTTCATACAATTCACAACATACTACTCATTTAATATGTTAATTTCTCAGTATAGCATTTATCTTGAAGCTCATCTATTCTTTTATTTGAATAATATGTCGAAATCTAATTATAAAATATATCAATTGAATGTCGAAAAGTGATAAGTGTGGTTTTCGCACTTATTTTAGCTTTTAAAAATAGATAATTGTGAGTTCTTTCAAGTTGTTTACTACTTATTTATGTTTTTTTGTTTATTTAGGTAAAAACCCGAGCTTGGATGGTGATTGGAAGAGATCCACGGGAAAAATAAGCAAAAAGATTAAATTTGTGCAAATTGAGAATCTCGGAGACCAAAATATAAATATATCTAAAGATGGAGGACCAATGTTGCAATTTATGGAGGACCTATATGAAAGACAACCAAAAATTCAAGAACTAAAGTCAACATTTCAGATAGTTCAGGAACTGAAATTGTAATTAATCAAAAGTCAAAATCAAGCACTTTGAAATTTGGCCCATGCGATTTGTCTTGTGATCGCAAGATGGCCCTTTTTCAATGAGAATGTTTTTGACCTCTACCATGCGATCGCATGGTTCATTTTTCGATTCTCTGCGATTTTTGTTCGACTTTTCAAGGGCTTTTGGTATTTTCACCCTTCACGATTTCTAGGGTTAAAGGGGTTGTTTTATCTGCATTTTTTTGGGGCATTCTCTCATACTCACTCTCACATAGAAAGCTCTCCAAGAAGAAGAAGATTAGAGTTCTTAGAAAACTCCATGGAAATGGGTTTTCTTTGATTTTTTTTTTGGTACATTATTGTGGGCATTTTGTAAATAGAGGAAGATGAATGGAGGTTTATAGTGGGCAAATGAAGACAATCATGGGCTCAAGCTAAATCTTTCATTTTTCTTGACTTTATCAAATCTGGTGATGTATTTTGTATCTATTTTTTATTTTGTCTTTGTAAATATTATGGGCTAATTTTATTTACTAGGAATGAGATGAATCTATTTATGAAGCTTTAAAGTACATTTCTCTTGTTATTGATTCATTATTCTTGGCTTTTATGGTTGTTTATTATTGGGTTTTATTGTGTATTAAGATTATTGATCACCATTGAAATGCTTTTGTGACTTAGTTGCTACTGAGAGGTTGAAATTAGGTTTAGCACATTTAATTAATAACACAAGGTTTATAAAATGTAGGAATACTCTTTCATACTTTGTGCAATCAATAATGAATGTTCTTGAGTTTTAATGCATTTTTACATATGCGTTCTCTAGGTAGGAATGCTTGGGAGTCTTGTGTAAAATTAGGGTTGACTTTACTCGGGAGAGATTGATAGACATTTTAGGAGCATGGATTGCCATATTAACCTCGTTTTGGAATTCATAATAGAAAATGAAACTTTAAAGTAGAATAATTGGTGACGTCGAATTCCTAATGTCTTCTTCTATTTGATTTTATTTCCTACAAATTTATCTTTTAATGATTTTCTTGTTAACTTATTTTTCATCAGCTTTTAATCCATAGTTTAATCATCAAAACAATATGTTTAATTGTGTGTTTAAAATAGGGCTAGATTGATTTGGATGTTAGCAAAATTATTTATCCTCGTGGGTTCGACACTCTCTCATCACTTTATTATTTGAACGCGACCCGTGCACTTGCGGTATATATTTTAGCGAACAAGTTTTTGGTGCCGTTGCCGGGGATAAATTTAATTAGTTAGATCATTGTTATTTCTAGCTTTACTTCTTTAATCTAATTTTATTTTTCTATTTAAAGTTCCAGTGCTACCTTTGTTCTTTTCAGGCATATCCTCTTTGGTGGATGCAAGATTTTGAAAATCTTGAGAATTTGGTGTTTGACTCCGAGATTGAAAGAACTTTCGAGAATCAAGAAGAGAACAAAGAGAAGCACGACATAGAGTGAACACCATGGCGGGCACGAAGAAGATCAAATAGTTGAGATAGATGAGGATGATTTGCTAGTTGGGGATATTATTACTCTAGGCTGTGGCCAATCTAGCATTGCATATCCGGCTTATGGGAAAGATAATTTTCAATTGAGACCGGATGTCATCAACCTCTTCCAGAAAACTCTTCAATTCTATGGGCGTTCAAATGAAAACCCTCATATGCATCTATGACGCTTCTTGGAGACAGTGAGCAATTTTGAATATCAAGATGTCAACATGAAAGCTATCAAACTCAGATTATTTCCACATACTTTGAGAGATGGAGCAAGAGAGTGGTTGGATTCACATTCTACGGGGAGTATTACTACTTGGAATGATCTTGTTCAAAAATTCACGAACAAATACTTTCCTCCTGCCAAAGTTACAAAGTTGAAGCATGACATCTCCATATTCAGACAGCAAGACATGGAAAATTTTCATGAAGCTTGGGAGAGGTTCAAAGAGATGCTTCGGAAGTGTCCAAATCATGGTATCAAGAAGGCTTTGCAAGTTCAATATTTCTATGCCGGATTACTTTCACATTGTGGTTCCATTGTTGACTCATCCTCAAATGGGTCAATCAACACAAAGACAATCAAAGAGGCATGGGTATTATTTGAAAGAATGGCCGAGACAAGTTCAAATTGGCGGTGATAGGATGATAACTAAAAGGGCAGCGAGGATGCATGAGGTTGATGTTATATACGCTCTTTTCGCACAAATGGCTGCCATGGAGAAAAAGATGATGGATACTATAGCTCGTAATCAAGCGACTCATGCTATTTAGGCGCCTACTCTTGAATGTCTTTGGTTATGGAGCAAATTATTCAACCGAAAATTGCCCACTGTTGACCCGGTTCCGACATCCATCGAGCAAGCTTGTTATGCTCGATATCATCCTAGTCAGCAAGGTAATATCTACTCCAACACATATAATCCAGCTTGGAAAAATCATCCAAATTTTTCATGGAACAACAACCAACATCAACAAGGCGCTCCGAGACAACAATCGAATTTTCAACAGAAAGGAGGTTGGGAAGAAGTTATGGCTCAGTTGGCACACCAACAGTTAAAATTTCAAGAACGAACTGAAGAATCTATTCAGAGTATCAGAGCATCCGTGAAGGGCTTGGAGAATCAATTGGGTGAGATGGCAAAACTTCTCTCTGAAAGACAACAAGGGCAATTACTGAGCAACACTGAAACCAACCCAAGATAGCAGCTTAAAGCAATTACTACAAGAAGTGGGGATCAATTGCCTGAGATAGAAGTCAAAAGAAATGTTGCCACTCATGACAAGACATCCTCTATTGATGATAAACAAGTGGATCAATCTAATGCACAACAGGATTCTAGTCAAGAAAAAGATTTGGATACTCAACCTACTAAGGCAACTCCTCAAGTGAAAGCATATGTGCCTCCAATCCCATTTCCGCAAAGATTAAAAAAGTACAAGTTGGATAAGCAATTTGAGAAATTCTTGGAAGTCTTCAAGAAATTGCAAATCAACATCCCTTTTGCCGATGTCTTAGCTCAGATGCCTAGCTACGTAAAATTTATGAAAGAAATTCTATCTAACAAGAGGAAGCTAGAGGAGCACGAGACAGTGATGTTGACCGAAGAGTGTAATGCTATCTTGCAGAACAAATTGACACCTAAGCTTAAAGATGCAGGGAATTTTACTTTTCCTTGTACCATTGGTGATATTAATTTTAATAAAACTCTTTGTGATCTAGGTGCAACTATTAACTTGATGCCATTTTCTGTCTACAGGAGATTAGGATTGGGAAAGGCAAAAGCAACAACGGTTTCTTTACAATTAATTGACCGCTCAATCAAATATTCTAGGAGAATCATTGAGGATATCTTGGTGAAAGTTGGACAAATTTATTTTTCCTGTCGACTTCAACATTCTAGACATGGAAGAAGACAAGGATATTCCTCTAATATTAGGCGGACTATTTTTAGCTCTTGGAAGAGCTTTGATTGATATGCACAAAGGCCGATGATATTGAGGTTAAATGATGAAGAGGTGGTATTCAATGTCTTCAAGACAGTCAAGTATCCAATGGATTCTAACAGTTGTTTCAGGGTTGATGTGGTAGAAGAAATGGTGGCAGAATCTTTTGCGCTAAATCATCCTCAAGATCTGCTTGAGACGTGTTTGGTTCATTCTTTCACCGAGGCTTGTAGTTCAGAAGAAACCAAACCCATGGTGAAGCAATTAGAGGCAAATCCAGCTTATAAATGACAACCACCTTTCCAAGAGCTTGGAAAAAAGTCAACAAAGTTACCACCATCTATTGAAAAGCCTCTGCGGTTAGAACTCAAGCAATTGCCATCTCACTTGCGTTATGCTGATTTGGGTGATGATTCTACACTTCTGGTTATCATTGCAAACTCCATCAGTAATTTAGAAGAGGAAAAATTACTACGAGTCCTTCAAGAGCACAAAACTGCAATAGGGTAGTCTATCTCAAATATAAAAGGCATTAGTCCCCTCGTCTGTGCATGCACAAGATTCTCATGGAAGATGATTTTAAGCCATCGGTCCAGCGTCAAAGAAAATTGAATCCAACACTGCGCAAGAGGTAGTCAAGCGTCGAGGTAATAAAATTTTAGATGCGGGGATCATCTATCCTATTTCGAGATAGCGCTTGAGTCGGTCAATCTAAGTAGTAACAGAAGAAAGGAGGGATCACGGTGGTGCCCAATGACAACAATGAGCTCATTCCAACCGAACAATTATGGGATGGCGAGTTTGGATCGATTATCGCAAACTCAACACCGTAACTTTCGAAAGGATCATTTTTCTTTGCCATTCATCGATCAAATGTTGGAAAGGTTAGCCGGGCATTCACATTATTGCTTTTTGGATGGATATTCGGATATTATCATATTCGATAGCTCCGGAAGATCGAGAAGACCACATTCACATGTCCCTCTGGCACGTTTGCTTATAGAAGGATGCCGTTCGGCCTATGCTATGCTCCAGCTACTTTCCAGTGCTGTATGATATCCATATTTTCAGATATGGTGGAGAAATACATTGAGATCTTCATGGATGATTTCTCAGTTTTTAGAGCATCTTTTGATGAGTGTTTTCATCATCTATCTTTGGTTTTACAGTTGTGAGGAAACTAATCTTGTCCTAAATTGGGAGAAGTGCCATTTTATGGTCCATGAGGAAATTGTATTGGGGCACTTAATTTCAGCAAAGGGAATTGAGGTTGACAAAGCAAAGATTCAAGTAATTGAGAAATTTCCACATCCAACATCAGTAAAGGGAATTCAGAGTTTTCTTCGGCATGTAGGCTTCTATCGGCGCTTTATAAAGGATTTCTCAAAAATCACAAAGTTACTTTGCAACCTTTTGGAGAAAGATACCCCTTTTCATTTTTCTGAAGAGTGTCTACATGCTTTCAACACTCTTAAAGAAAAGCTTGTGACATCACCGATTTTGGTTACACCTGATTGGAGTCTACCCTTTGAGCTAATGTGTGATGTTAGTGATTTTGCAGTTGGGGTAGTGTTGGGGCAACTTGAGGATAAAAATTTTCATGTGATTCACTATGCCGGTTGGACCTTGAATGATGCTCGCCTAAACTATGCCACCACGTAAAAGGAGCTTCTTGCAATGGTTTATGCTTTCGATAAATTCAGGTCATATCTTGTGGGATCGAAGGTGATTGTCCATACAGATCATACTGCTCTGAGGCATCTGTTTGTAAAGAATGATGCTAAGCCTCGACTCATTAGATGGATACTTCTACTGGTGGATTTTGACATAGAGATCAGAGATAAAAAAGAGAGTGAAAATGTGGTCGTCGACCATCTATCTAGACTTGAGATTGGGGAAGAGTCGCGAAGTGGAGAGATAAATGAAGAATTTTCTGATGAGCAAATCTTTGCAGTTGAGGAAGCATCGTGATATGCAGATATTGTCAACTTCCTTGCCAGCAACATCACTCTACCAGATCTCTCTAGCCATCAAAAGAAAAGATTCTTTGCAGATATCAAGCACTACTTTTGGGATGATCCAATTCTTTCTGTAGAAGGGACCAGATCGGATAATCGAGGAGATGTGTACCGAAGGAGAGATAATAGATATCCTACAAAGGATGTCATTCATCGAATATGCGGGGGCATTTTGGGGCCTCTAAAGCTGCTGCAAAGGTATTACTGATCGGTTTCTCTTGACCTACCTTATTCAAAGATGCCTACAGAGTTGTGAAAACATGTGATTGGTGCCAGAGGACAAGGAATGTTTCAAGAAAGAATGAAATGCCTCTCATCAGTATTCTAGAAGTTGAAATTTTCGATGTTTGGGGTATTGACTTTATGGGACCATTTCTACCATCATTTTCTAATCAATACATATTGGTGGCGATTGATTATGTCTCAAAGTGGAGGTCGTGGCATTACCCACCAATGATGGCCGGGTTGTGATAAACTTCTTGAGAAAGCACATTTTTACCCTTTTTGGTACTCCACGAGCAATCATCAGTGATGGGGGTAAGCACTTTTGTAATCGCCAATTTGAGTCAGTGTTGGCTAAATATGGTGTACGTCATCGAGTGTCCACTTCTTATCATCCTCAAACAAGTGGGCAAGTCAAAATCTCCAACCGAGAGCTGAAAAGAATTTTGGAGGTAATGGTGAATGCTTTGAAGAAGGATTGGTCCCAAAAATTGGACGATGCACTTTGAGCGCATGCATCTTTGCATTCAAAACTCCCATTGGTATTTCTCCATATCGTCTAGTATTTGGAAAAGCATGTCACCTACCCGTAGAGTTGGAACACCATGCTTATTGGGCAGTAAAAAAGCTCAATTTTGATTGAAAAAAAGTCGGTGAGAAGAGACTCCTCCAATTAAACGAAATGGATGAGTTTCGACTTGAAGCATTTGAGAATTCCAAAATCTACAAGGAGCGCACTAAAATATGGCATGACAACCACATCCAAAGAAGGCAGTTTGAGGTTGGTCAACAAATTCTGCTATTTAATTTCCAGCTCAAGCTTTTTCCGGAAAGTTACACTCTAAGTGGTCAGGACCATTCACAATTAAGCGAGTGTATCCATCCGGGGCTGTGGAAGTTGAGGATGAAAGCAAGAGGGCATTTACAATAAACGGTCAGAGATTGAAGCATTATTGGAGTGATGACTTTTCCAATGGAAAATCAATTGTCCATCTCACCAAACCTACTTAATCATATGCTAAAAGTCTAGCTAATGACTATAAAGAAGCGCTCAATGGGAGGCAACCCATTTTCTTTCATTTACTTTTTGTTTTGCAAGTAGTTCATTCTTTTGGCATGATTCCATTCTTTGAAAATTAGTTGAATTGTGATTTTGTTGTCCTTGTTTGGCAGGCCTAATAGCAATGAGTCCACAAAAAGAAGGAATGTAGTCTCCAACAATCTCAATTAGTCCAAACAAAGATTTCTCCAACTTGAAGTTACCTTCACCAACCAACTCAGCCCAGGGAAGTACCTTTTTCTCTTCTCTTTTGATTTTTAGTTTTACATTGAGGACAATGTACATTTTAAGTTTGGGGGTTTGGATTTTGCTTGTGTCTTTGCATGTTAGAGAGCCTTGCCGGCTAATGTTGTGATTTTGTTGAAATTACTGTGATTCATAGATTGTAGACATAAATGCTACTTGTGGTTTTTGATAAATATACTTATTCCATGCTAGATACCCTTTCTTGCACTTTTTTCATGATGATTCATTGCATACAAATGTTGAGTGCACTTGTTCTTCATAAGCGTTTCTAGAACTTAAACGGTGTTATCCATTACCTACATATCATCTCTTTAATTTGTCTAAATGGAAGGATAGTTTGGAAAGGGTTGAGCCGTGATTTATCTCATTAGAAGTGTATTGATTCCATGCTTTTTGAACATGTATGTGGAGTAGTTTTGACTAACTAGCAGAAACTTGGTAATGACCATATGCTTGGAATCTAATCCCCATATAAAAGTGTGTTGATTGTTCTCAAGATGGCTATACTTTTGCTCTATTTTTAATTCTTTTACCTTACTTTGTAGCTTTTTTGACTTGAACGATTAAGTCCGTTGGGACATCTCAAAGTCTGGTACCCTTTGGTCTCTTTTAAATCGGGGAGTTACTGGAGCTAAAGCTCGTTACATAGGTCAAATAGAAAGCTTAAGGGAGTAAGGTTGCAAAAAAAAAATCATCATGAGATTTTCATAGTAAATCTTGCAAGTTTGAGCCATCGTGACTACTTTTCGGGATTTAGATTACTAGTGGGTTTAAATTACTTGGTGGAAGTTTGTTTGTTGAACTACTCAATTTTTTTTAGAATCTTCACAAGCCTAAGTAGTTACAATCATTGGCTAAATCCAACCAAACTTGATCGAGAATGATTGCGTGACTTGAGAGAAACTACTGAATAGACACCCCGGGTTAAAGAGAAAATATCAAGTTTGGGGGAGTGCATCCAACGAGAAGGAAAGGAAATTTTGACCATTGAGGGTTGGGTATTCACCAATTTTTGTTTTGCAATGATTCAAAGTGACTTTACACACATATACATTTAGCATGGATTAAGTTGAAAAGTTTCTTTTGTTTTTAGCATTTGTATAGATTTTTCATGAACTATAAGTAAGTTTCAAAAGATCATGGTAAGGTGGAAAGCTCCCTAACATTTCGCGTGTTTGTAGTCTTTTTATAGTTTGATTGTGCTTGTATGATTGCATGATATTTTTAGATCATTTTGTTTGAGGACAAACAAAAATACAAGTTTGGGAGTGTGATAAGTGCGGTTTTTGCACTTATTTTAGCCTTTAAAAATGGATAATTGTGAGTTCTTTCAAGTTGTTTACTACTTATTTATGTTATTTTATTTATTTAGGTAAAAACCCGAGTTTGGATGGTGATTGGAAGAGTTCCCACGAAAAATGAGCAAAAGGACTAAATTTGTGCAAATCGAGAATCTCTCGGGGACCAAAATATAAATATATCTAAAGATGGATGACCAATGTTGCAATTTATGGATGACCTATATGAAAGACAACCAAAATTCAAGGACTAAAGTCAATATTTCGAGATAGTTCGAGGGGACCTGAAATTGCAATTAATCAAAAGTCAAAATCAAGCACTTTGAAATTTGTCCTATGCGATCGCATGGGCCAATTTGTCTTGTGATCATGAGATGGCTCTTTTTCAGTGAGAATGTTTTTGACCTCTACCATGCAATCGCATGGTTCATTTTCTAATTCTCCGCGATTTTTGTTCGACTTTTCAAGGGCTTTTGGTATTTTTACCCTTCACGATTTCTAGGGTTAAATGGGCGTTTATCTCGCATTTTTTGGGGGGCATTCTCTCATACTCACTCTCACATAGAAAGCTCTCCAAGAAGAAGAAGATTAGAGTTCTTAGAAAACTCCATGGAAATAGATTTTCTTTGATTTTTTTTGTACATCATTGCGGGTATTTTGTAAATAGAGGAAGATGAATGGATGTTTATAGTGGGCAAATGAAGACAACCATGAGCTCAAGCTAAATCTTCTATTTTTCTTGACTTTATCAAATTCGGTGATGTATTTTGTATCTATTTTCCATTTTGTCTTTGTAAATATTATGGGCTAATTTTATTTAATAGGAATGAGATGAATCCATTTATGAAGCTTTAAAGTACATTTCTCTTATTATTGATTCCTTATTCTTGGCTTTTATGGTTGTTTATTATTGGGCTTTACTGTGTATTGAGATGATTGATCACCATTGAAATGCTTTTCTGATTTAGTTGCTACCGAGAGGTTGAAATTAGATTTAGCACATTTAATTAACAACACAAGGTTTATGGAACGTAGGAATACTCTTTCATACTTTGTGCAATCAATAATGAACGTTCTTGAGTTTTAATGTATTTTTACATATGCGTTCTTTAGGTAGGAATGTTTGGGAGTCTTATGTAAAATTAGGGTTGGCTTTACTCGAGAGAGATTGATAGACATTTTAGGAGCATGGATTGCCATATTAACCTCGTTTTGGAATTGATAATAGAAAATGAGACTTTAAAGTGGAATAATTGGTGACGTCGAATTTCTAGTGTCTTCTTCTATTTGATTTTATTTCCTACAAATTTATCTTTTAATGATTTTCTTGTTAGCTTATTTTTCATCAGCTTTTAATCCATAGTTTAATCATCAAAACAATATGTTTTTATTGTGTGTTTAAAATAGGACTAGATTGATTTGGATGTTAGCAAAATTATTTATCCTCGTAGGTTCGACACTCTCTCATCACTTTATTACTTGAACGCAACCCGTGCACTTGCGGTATATATTTTAGCGAACAAAAAGAATTCCAAACCTCGTCTTCAATTAAACAATTTTTTCCTCATCTTTTGTACCTTCAAAACCCCAAAAAGACCTTCACGCATTAAGGTATAGGATGACCATGCCCTCCTGACCCCAAGGCTTGATTTCAATACGGAACTAGATAATCACATTTAACGGTAAGTTAATAAATTGCTAATCTTTAGTTGTTAAAATAGATCATAGAGTTTTTGGTTGGAATAGAGCATAGAAAATTGGCGGTTTTGGTTAAAAGTTTGAGTCAAATATGATGAATTGAAAAAGAACTTAAGGCCCCGTTCTCTTTGTTGTTTTCAAGCTTGTTTTAATTTTCAATTTTGCAAAACACCCAAAACTTATTTACTTTGATATTTTTGAAAATGCATTTTGAAAAACAAACTTAAATTTATAACATAAAACTAAAACGACTATTTTCTTGTTTTGGTTGTTTTCAATGAAAAAAAGCCCAAAATCGAAAACACGCTAGAACATTTTACCTCAAATTGAAAACGCGATGTTTGTTTCTATCTTCCTTCCTTCCCCAATTGCAAAATCAACCCACCCAGTTGGAAACATACCTTCCTCAAAAAAAAATCCAATCCATACGCTCCAGCTGCTCCAAAATCTGCTCACAGATCTTCGACATCTGCTCCGGCGTTCACTCTTCTCGAATCTAGGTATTTTTATGGTTTGGCCGAATTTTTTGTGGGTTGTCCGAATTTTTTGACAACTCCAGATTCGACAAAAATAATCTTTATTTTGCATATAAATTGATAAATGTATTCACCTATGCTGAACGAGGAACTTATTGGAAGTTTGTGATTTTTCTTATAAGCATGTCAAACTACCAGCCATCTCCAATTTCCGATTGAGTTTGTATTGATGTCAGGAATCAGATAGTGGATTAGCATATTTCACATAATATTTGGGATTTGGAAAAACTCCTCCAAGAAAATCTAAATGTGAGTTTGGACATCAAAGATAGATGGTAATGGATTTTTTCTAGAATCTAAACATATGATGTTAGCCATCGCCCATGAATTAGTGTGTCCTTCCCCTGACATTTTTGGACCTTTAGGCTTAAAAAGCATGTCCCAAAATTGTTTGTTTCTATTACAAGTTTTAAATATTCATTATTGTGCCAGTGGATGTGCTTTAGGAGAGAGATTGTGGTTTCTGACTCGGTGAAGAAAAGAGATAAAGAATTGTTTCCTTGTTAATTAGAATGATGAGTTTGCTACCATTTAAATTATGGTTGTTGACGTCGGAACTTGCAACGTCCACGAGTCAACAGATCTCCAGTCACCCCCCTGCCAACTTGTATGTTACCTACACACTTAGACAATTGTTAGGCACCGAGATCTCTGGAGAAAAAGGGTCCAGCGATCGTTGGTACTTTGACGATCAAGTCAACTGTCGGTATAAGAATAATACACGGGGGGTGAAAGTAATAGGGTGTGGGAGGGACAAGCAGGCAGGGATTTGAGCAGAGTTTATGGTGAGATTAAAGTGTAAAAAGAGCGTACCTTGAAACAACCGGAGACGTTGTATTTATAGCGCAAGAGTCCTAATTGATTTAGAAAACAAATCAATTAGATACCCAATCGGATCCTCATTCCTTATGGGATAGAGATAATTCATTGTCAAGGTAATCTCCAAGATTGTCTACCTTATTTGAGTTTATCACGTTGTCTCGATTTTAGGAGATTACAATTTGGTTTCCTTGTGAGGATCCGTGTGTCAATCCAATGCAACTGTCTTCAATTATCTCTCCGGTCATTCCACAATATCGTGCTAGTAAACACGAAGCCCGACGAGGCCCCATGGGTCGGCTATGAATGTCGAGGCCCTCCATGGGCCTCGCCATATTCTAGTTCAAGAATGCTAAGATATCTGATGGGCCTCGAGGCCCTTTTAGAATTCATTTACGAGGCCCTCGCTGGGCCTATATGGGGCTCTCGTTGGACCTGTGTTGACGTGAAGGCCTTATCAAAATCGAGTGGTAACAATAGTCCCCCCAAGTCCAAGCCTATTATTTATAATAAGTGTGATACTATGAGAGTAAGAAAAGAAATTTTGTGTAAAAAATTCGAATTCAACGGATTCCATAGAGTATGGTCCTCGCACATTAGGTTATGAATTGAACTTACCCAGCATAGTCCCCCAAGTTCGAAGTCGAACATTTATGACGGGTGAGGGCTTCAAGTGATTAGACATTTGGTGACGTGTCTGCGGTTGGTGTGATTCTGTCAATCAATGTTGTCAATCTGTGGCCAGGCAATCATGAGTGAGAGGATGTATGCATTCAATGCCAATGGCACGTGACGGATAATAGGGAGCGCGCGTGAGGCGCGTGCGTTCTTGTTTCAATAAACGCTTAGGGTTCCATTTTCCGCCTGTTGCTCTATTTTGAACACGTGTCCTTTGGGCAATGGTTCGGATGTAACGCTTGGGAGTTGGACGGTGGAGATTAAAATGCCTTAATCTATAAAGCTTGGCGCCTCCTTCATTTCAACTTCTTCTTCCTTACGTGCTTGTTGTGAGTATTGTGAAAGTTCTGCCGATAATCAATAAATTCCAAGCGTGTGCATTGTTCTAACTGCATTTCTGAGGTAAGCGCGCCAAGAGTTGCTATGATTTGTTTCGTAGTTTGCTTTCATGATTATTTCTTGACTCTATAATTTGGGGATTAAACCCTGCCACACGTTCGACGACAGCAGAAGTATCAACTTCTGGGGTCAAGAGGGGTTGTAATGTCGTCCAAAAACGATGACTCGCAGAATCAATCGGACGCTCGGACAAACTCTAGTATTCGAGGTGAGTCATCATCATCCGCCTCATCATCTTCATTATCGGAGGTAGTAGAGGAAGTAAATCAAGGGCCTTCAGTCACACGCCGGTCGACCCCATCCACAAGTGGGAGGGGGGCTTGCCCAACTGTACCGTTGAAAGAGACCGCGAAAAAGAGGGGCTGGACGCCGAGGTACCCAAGATGAGGGGATCGCTTGATAAGAGGGATGCCCCGGCAGCCAATGCGCTTGGTGATGAGCTCAAGCGGTCGGCCAACGAGGCATCCATGGATCGCTCGAGGATTACCGAGGCAAAGTTAGAGGTCATGCGGCTATCCTATGACATTCCCTCATCCGTGGACTTTCGGGGCCGGCCCCACGGAACGCGTTGACGATCCGCTTGAAAGATTTGTCACGATTTACGAACCCGCTGATGCAAAGCAGGTCTTCTACCGCCCATACACTATTTCTTCCACGAGGTTCGAAGATCGAACCGGCCTTGCCGGATAACGTCGAACAGTGGGGCGAGATGGTGGCCTCGCACCTATTGTGGGACATTGCCGGCCGGAGAGAACCCGACCCCAAGAGAGTTTAAGTTTATATATCGCCCCTGTCGATCTGCAGAGTGGTACAACATTTTCCATCGGCCAGGCCAGAAGTGGAGTCGACCACTAACAGCTCCAACAAAGTGCATAACTGGAAGGAGAGGTTCATCTTCGTAGGTGGGGACTGGAAATTTATCCCAGAGGACCCATTTCTCTACGTGTGCATTCTTCGTCAATTCGGGGAACTTGGTATATATTGCTGCATTTGTGTGGGTTTTGGTCGTAGTTCCTAACTTAATGTCTTGCTTACTTTTGCAGACTGCGGAAAGCCATCGATCCTGAAGAGAGACTAAGGAGAGTTGAGGTCGAAGTGGAATAAGGTGCGTGCGCTCAACAACGACTTCAGGGGTCTCATCAACTTGTTGAAGGACGACAACTTATTGACCTCCTACGGACTGATGGGTGAGTCCTGTAAGTTGCGACATCTTTGGTTTTTCAGTGAAGAGTTGCCTTAATAAGTTGTATTTTGGTGTATATGTCGACATCTTTCAGGTTCAAGGAGATTTCTGCACTCGCCTAGCCCGTCCTTCTAGCAGGGAGAGTTCCTCGCCCTGAGCTCCGGGAGGCGCCTTGTGCTGCGTGAAGGTCCAGGATGCTACGCCATTAAGGACTGTTCATCCTCCGTCCTCCGATGTTCCAAGCCCCGGGCATACTGTTCCTCTCCCGCCCTAGCCTTCGTCATCACGTCTGTCACCTGACCCCGCTCTCCCTAAGGATAAGAGAAAAGGAATTGCCGAGGACACGGGTGAGGTGGCCGCCCAGAAGAGAAAGGCTCTCATGATCGCGGGAGGGTTTATGAGGGATGCCGGCAAAGTAAAACGGGCTGAAAGAAAGCACCGGTCTTCACCGCACCCTGGAGGAGGGCCGAGGGTGCAGGGGAATTCGCTCATCTACCGTGTGGGGAGTCATGTCCGCATTTCTAGCGTAAGGAGAAACTAGAAACCTCCGTGATGGAAATGCTCCCGGCTCACCCCCTGCGATGGATGGCGAGTGTGTGTAGAGATCTTGGACCTAAAAGTGGGAAAAGTGGGGAGGAAGCCACTTTGTACACACGGCAGTTGTAGATGGCGGAGATGAACTTGATATGGGGATTGGTTATGACCAAGGAGTTATTCAACACCCTGGAAAGCTTTGATGGCCAGTGCAGCGAAAGAGAGACCAAGTCCAAGAAGCTTTCTGAAGACCTGAAGGCCGTGGGTCTCGAGAAGGCACAGCTGGAGTCTGAGAAGGGGGCCCTCCAGTTCAAGCTGGACTTAGTTGTGACGAAGGAGGCCAACATGAGAGCCAAGTATGAAATCGAGTTGAAGGCTGCCAAAGAAAGTTTGAAACAGGCTCGAGATCAGAAGAAGGCTGTCGAAGCTTCTCAGAAGCGTGTCGAAGAGGTCCAGAAGTTGGCCGAAGACCAGACCCTTGTAGCTGAGACTGCACTAGCCACCGCGAACAGCAATCTAGAGACCGTTGTAGTGGAAAATAAGAAGTCGCTGGCCGCAGTGAAGCAGGATTTGTTCGTTTAAGTAAAAATTCGAGTGTAAAGTCAAGGATTTAATTGGAAGTGCACTTATTTTGACCACTAAAATTATACTTATTTTGGCCACTAAAATCAAAGATTTGGGGACTAAAGTTTGAAGTTGTATAAAGTTGAAGAACCTAAGATGCAATTTTTAGAAGACTTAATCGAAAGATAATTGAAAATTTGGAGACCAAAGTATAAAGATATAAAAAGTTGAATGACCTAAGATGCAATTTTTGGAGGACTTAATCGAAATATAATTGAAAATTTAGGGACCAAAGTGTAAAGATGTAAAAGATTAAGGACATAAGATACAATTTTTGAAGGACTTAATTGAAATATAGGGACTAAAGTAAATATTATATAAAGTACATGGATTGCTATGCAGTAAATTAATACCACATCATCATGCCACATCACTATTTTAAATTAGAAATTTAATAGAGTGACCATTAGTGAAAGGATTTCTAACTTCAGTGACCACCACTGAAACTTTTGAACTTCAGTGACCATTTTGTAATTTCAAAGTAACTTTAGTGATTGTTGGTGAAATTAACCCAAATAAAATATCAACATCAAACAATACAAAACAACATGTTATCAACAACCATATTTTATTTTTATTTTTATTGTAATTGCTACTTTAACATTTTAATTATTAACAATTAAAAAATAAAAAAATTGAAAATATTAAAAATTAACAATATAATTACAAAAGCACGGTCAACACACGCTTGTCTAGCAGAAATGAGGCTCCAAGCCAACAAACTTTGGGCACCCCATTGTTTATTTTTAACCTAACCTTGTTTTGAGGTCTATTTCACCAGAGTTCCCAAGGAAGAAAGTTGAATTGTAGTTTGAAAGTTAATTGTCCCAACTATCAATCAACTAACCGTTCTAAGAAATTTTTGAATTAAAAAAGAAAGGAGAATGTATTCGTTAAATTAATGGATAATAGTATATTTTGTCTTCAATTTTTCAAAAACGTAATGAATATATCTTTAACTTTTAAAATTACAACTGAACATTATCAACGTTTGAGAAAATAAACATGGTTGGTCCTTAATAACAGAATCTATCCATTTTCTCTGCTATCTCACTAAAATGCACTTCGCGCTTTATTTGACCCAAAATAAGCACTTAAAATTAGAAAAATAAAAACGTCGGATCAAATACACTTTTCTCTCTCTCTCTCTCTCTCTCTCTCTCTCTCTCTCTCTCTCCAGTCTTTTCTTTTCTCCACATTCAATAGTCAAGTTCTTATGGTCCAAAAATTGCAAAGATTTTTCTATTTTTATAACTGTAAAGTATTGTAATTTTTAAGGGTTTTATTGCAGAAGAATAATGGTTTTGGAAAGGAACACCCAAACACACTTTTCAATTCTATCCTTTTGTGTGTTTTTATATAAGAAATGGTTTTTATTTCTCTCCACATATACTATGTCCTTTTGTGTCCCTCTTTTATCACCCCTATCTATATCATTTCTTTTATCTCATTTTATCTGTATCAATTCTTGATTCTATGTATTAAAAAATCTTTTGCCAACTCAATCTTTCCCAAGAATTCAAGAAGTGACCTATAGAGTGAAAGACTCTAACTTTTGGCTCTCTCATCTATATTTTGGGGTGTTTGAATTTGTAAGTTCTAAAGATGACTGTGAACGAAATTAGAACTACAAACAGAAATTATGACAAATTTTCAATGGATTTGCGTGTTCTTGTTGTTAATGATGACACAATTCGGTTGAAGTTATTAGAGACTCTACTTAGAAAATGACAAGTATCATTATGTATCTCCTATGGTTTACTTTAATTGTGTATTTTATTTTATTTTTGACCAATCTATTTGGTGTTGAAAGTCTTTTATGACTTGATTTTTCTTTTCAATTTAATTGAAAGGAAAATTGGCGCAAATTGTCCATAAAATTTACACTTTCAATGAAATTGTCTCTAATATTTTTTTTGCACATAAATCTACTAATTTATGTGTTTTGATGCTGCATTAATTGGCCCTTATTCGATAAAAACACAAATATGTTCTTAGTTTTAATTAAAAAATTGTAATTAGATTCTTAATTTTTACAAAATGTACAAATGGGTTCGATATATATATTAAATATATTACTCTAGTAAGTGTTAATTAAATTTCTCATAAGAGAAAATGTAAAATTATCAAGGCTTTAAGTATATAATTGCTATGTAATGTGAAAACTTCAATAAAATTAAGTTAAACAAATAACATTCTGCAGTATATAATTTTATGACATTGAATCAATCTCATTATGTTTTTTTAAAACATAAAAATAATAATAATAATTAATTCACACATTATCGTTCTTTATTTTGAACGATATTAAACTCAGATATTAAAATATTAAGAATACAATTGAGTTCTAATATTTGGAGTTAATAAACAAATAACTCAATTAAATAAAAGTACTTCATCATCAAGTTTGTGATGAAGTTTTTTTTTTTTTTTTTAAATGTTGTGACGATAAAATAAAAGTTTAAATTTTAAATAATATAATTACTTAATAATAAAAAAATAATTTTATTTAACATATTTATTAATAATTATGAGCTTAAATTTTAATTATTTTATAATAGTTAAGTAAAATATATAAAACAATTTAGTATACTATCGATTTGTCAATAAAGTGTTAATAAAAAAAAGAACTCATTAGTTTCTTTTAACTTTTTATAAAAAAATAAAAATATCAGACCCATTTGTACTTTTTTACAAAAGTTAAGAATCTAATTACAATTTTTTCTAATTAAAACTTAGGGCATATTTATCTTTCTCGTCAATAAAGACTAATTACGCACCAAAATACATAAGTTATAAATTTTGTGCCAAAAACAAAATTAAGGACCATTTCCAAAAGCAAAGATTAAAGACAATTTGTGCCAATTTCCTAATTGAAACCATGTACTCTTAATCAGTAGTGGTAATTGTTGTTATGTTTCATTTAAATTTTGTTACTTAGAAAAGATTGTCAATATCTATATTTGAATTTCCAATTTTTTTTAAGATTCTTTCTTTCAAATGTAATTGTTGGTATTGCTTTAATTTATTTTAGATTTTAAAGTGGGAATTATTCAATCATACATCAAATTTCCTGAACCTAATTTTTTAAATTGTGCATTCATAGTTCTGGATTATGTTGCTCCTATCTTTGTGCTTCCATATGAAGTTTATGTGTCTACCCCCTACTTTGAAGAAGAATAGTTTTGGAAGGGCACTCAAACACACATTTTTTATGAAGGCAGTAAAGTTCTAGTGGGAGTAATCTGATCGTGATTGTTTGACCATTCTTATTTCAAGCGCTTATTTTTGGCTGAAAAACGCGAAAATTGCACTTAAATAAGACAGCGGAAATAATTGACAAATTCTATCATCTAAGACCCACGATGCCCATTTCCTCAAATATTGGAAAGGTCCGATACCATTTTTAAAAATTAAGAGTATCTCTTTTATGTTTTGAAAGATTGAAGAACAAATATACTACTATCTCTTAAATTAAAGCAAAGGGTAAAATTTAGAGATTATTTTTCTGCATGAAGCTGTTTTCCACTCCCCAATTGTTACCAAACATACTTGATGAATACATACATAGATACATGTATATCTATAGATAAACGAGTAATGAGTTCCCGATCTACTAGTATCTCAGCATCACAGGGTAGTTAACATACACAATTTGGCAATAACACAGCTGTGTTATTGGGATCACTGTAATTGAAATATCCAGCTAAACCATTATAATGCAACTGACTCTTCCTAAATCACCAAAAATAGAGGAAAGTTGTGATGAACTTCAATAACTGGTTACAGATTTACTTTCAATGAAATAGAAATCAACAGCATTCAGGTCCGACACTAACACTGAGAGATGCAAGTTAAGGAGCCAATGGGATTAGATACGTAATAATCCTGAAGAAGTTCTCCTGCAGAAATCAAACCTTGCAAAACAAAATGAAATGGCAAATTGCCAAACACAACTTAACACAATCCCAAAACATTGCAACTGTGTAAACCTTGCAAACCCTTGATAAAAATAGCCCTAGCAGAATGATTACCATTCCATAATTCAAACACTAGTTGTACAATGTATGACCCCTCAATTTGTTTCGATTCCACCACCCAGTCAAATCTATTCTAATTAATCAAATTCCATTTACCTCGTGTCACCAACAGAGGTATTTCTGATATTTTTCATGAGGTGGATAGTCCCATCCTTGGGCCTGGAGTAAAATTTGAAGGAGGATCCCTTGTGCTAGAAGAGAGAGTAGGGAAAGATCCCACATATATATTCATACACTCTCACACACTGACAAAGATCCACACTAGACCAACAAGAACATTTAATTCCTAATCCCATATTTGACAGAATTATTAACCGATTAGAAATTCAAGACTATATTGTGCTACACCTACACAGCCCAACTAATTTAAACCCGTGTTGGTGAGAGATGGAAAAAGAGTCAGGAAAGAGAAGTTTACCCCATCTGCTCTAGAGCTTCACGAAAGTGCAACATGGTATCTACATGAAATCTCATTCATGTACTCATGAACTCGCAAATAATCAACAATCACAAGCAAGAATTGGCCTTCTGAAAGCAGTTACTGAAGATATAGGAAACCAATTTTGCACCGGAGCATCTGAATGACCAAAAGAGGACAACCACATTGGTCACAATGAAATTTTGGAAGATGACAATAAATTGTTTGTTACCTCGAAGTTTGGAAAAACACATATTCTCCATCAACAGCAGTATGATCCATGCAATAACTACTTGTGATGTCTATCCCACATAAAAAGGAATAAACAAACTACAGGTACCAGAACAGACCAATTGCAACACATAGAACAAACAATCAACCAAAAATCAAATTGACAAGTGACAACAATGAATTGATACCTACCTCAACCTTTTCTCCTGTAATTATATGGATGATAGGGAGATGTTAAGTCTCAATAGAGCTGTGAGAACAAAAAACAATTTTACTCGTAATGACAACATAGCTCAAGACTTCAAAGCACACGTACATAAAACTTGGTGAGTAGAAAAATGTCTACCTCCTTAGAAATCAAAGTTCATGCATAATCTACATAATCCTCTAATTTGGGCGCACTGGACTCCTAGGTGACCTCCTGTGACCATGCCTGACAGGAGAAGCGTGACCTACTTCTATCACGTTCTCGGTATCTATCCCTACTTCCTTCTCTTCCGTTCCTCGAACTGCTATACTTCAAATCTGATCCTCTTACCCTTTCTCGGCTTCCTCTGCCATTCCTGTCATGAGACCTTTCACGGTCATGGTCTCGTTCTCGATATCGGTCCCTCTCCCTGTCATAATCCCTATGGCGGTACCTGTCCCTGTCCCTGTCAGCAGAGTCACTTCTTCCATGTCTGCTCTCGTGTTCCCTTTCCCTTAGCTTCCTCTGCTCTCCGGCTTCTCTCTCCCGAGCTAATCTTTCTTCTTCCCTTTCCTTCTCCTTAGCTGTCTGATAATTGTATTCAATTGACAAGTCACATACGATATAATCACAATATTGTGATTTTGCTACAATAATCACAACATAGATGGAACCTTTTGCAAAATAATCTCATATGCAAACAATAAGCCATCGGCATAATAATTACCTTGTACTCGGTGAGAAAGTCACGGACCATGCCATAACCCATATGTTGCTTGCCAGTAACATGAGACTGAGTTCTCTCTGCAGCATCATTTGCTATTAGGAAAGAACCACATGTTTCACATAAAGCCATTTTTTTCTCCTGCGCAATCATTGATATTTTATCCTGTTGTGGTTGTTGAGTCAAGGCTGTCTTCTCAGCATTTAGCAGTTCAACCTGGAAAATGTTAGGATCAAAGTTATCCATGCACAATTTATAATTTGAGAGTTTTAGGATCCATTGAATAGGATACATCATCTAGTAAACACGCAGCATCACCTTTCTCATGAGTGCCTCAGCTTCATCAACCTTCCCGCTTCACCAAGAGACTCAACTTGTTCCAGCAGGTTCTTTATCTTTTCTTCCAGAACAGACATCTGCTCAGTTTTTTCGGCTGACATCGGAGGGAGAGGGAACTTCAACCTCTTGAGCAAGACGTTCCCGACCACGCCTAACTTTTCTATCCAAATCTGAAACCTGAAAAAGAAAAACAAGTATGATGGAACACTAGAAATCAAGTATTATATGTACTGAGGCTTTAAACTACAGAATTCTTAAAGAAAAAACGTACCAACTTCTCACAGAAGTGAGCTAGCTCTGCTTCAAATTTGGGAACATATGAATCGTGTCTGGGGACTTCTCAAAACTAAAGAGATGCACAACAGACTCTCATTATAACCGTAAGGTAGCTCATAGAGATGATAGCAAAGCAAAATTAACTGACAAAAGCATATCAGAGACTTAGCAGAAAATTCATCATGGACAATGGTTCATGTGCCAGATTTCTTAGGGGGATGCAGGATAATACATGGAAAAAAATGTCAAAAAACGCCCTTATATTGTTGAATTGCCTAGATAAGTGTTTGATTTCTTAAAACTTATTAGAACATGCTTAACATTTTTAAATAAAAAGAAGACACAACAAGAGTCCCATAAAACTAATCATTGTACTGTGAAAATTAAGAGTTCAAATAATTTAACAAGCGGGAGTAGCAATAATTTTTGCCAGAGTTGTGGAAGAATATGCAGAATACATAATATCTTAATTTTACAGAGCCCAATAGATGCATGATCCTATATGGACACCCTAAGCATCTATCCTTGACAATAGACAGATTAAACTATAAGAATGAAATAATGCAAGATTAGTTCCAATTCATTCCTGTGACCATGTCTCTCTCTGATGGCTTAAAATTTTAGGGCGATGGCAACACGGAGATAAAGTATGCCAAGTATTAGCCTCCAAATCTCATGATCAATAATTAAATTATTGCATGAGCTTGATATTTAATTTTTATAAGACGGAGCCTAAACCGTTGGGCCAGAGTTTTTTTTTTTTCTTTTTTTGGATGAGAGAGACATATGGGGGAGGCAAACAAAAAGCACATCAGCCTGCAAATGAATGACTTGTGAATAAGTTGGATTAAAATATAAGTGCAAACTACCACATTTATTTTACCAATAACAAGCATTATCATAATCTGCTTAGAAACAAAATTATAATTTAGTATTAGTCTGACATTCCTTCTCAATTTATCCTCAAAACAACCCTATCACTTCCTTTTAACCCTAGACTATTCTTTTGACCCATTAAATTAAAAAGACTCCAAGATAATAACAGATACTTAAAAAGAAAGAAACATCATATACTGTTAAAGGGAGTCAAATGCGGATTTTTTTATTGTTTCTATACTTTTTGACTCTTTTGTGGCATTGGTAATCGTTTAATGGTGTATGCCATTGAACTTCACCATATTGAAGCTTCTTTTTCCACCTTTTCCTCATCAATTCATAGACTTCTATTCATGGATGCAGGTTCCTAAATATTAGTTGTTTTAATAGTCTATATTTCATAACAAAGGTTCAGAATCATTTATATATTACGAGACCAAAAGAAAACTCTAAAAAGGATAATTTTCTTATTGATGATCAAAAGCATTTCTGAGGGTACAACCACATTGGATCTCTGATTGACTACCAGTCAATGCAAAACAATCAAAGAAGATGGAATGCTAATCTCTATTTAATGAATAACATTGTCTCCATGGAAACTAAACTGGAAGTCTATTCACAAGCTTGCAATCATACATAATAAAGGTCGTATCAAAAGTATCATTTTCCTACAACAAGCTAAAAAAAGAGTTTGAAAATAATAAGACAGGGGCCTAGCTCAAGTGGTAAGAGCGAAGCCTTCCCAGGCCAAAGGGACTAGGTTCGAGCCCTCTTTTGGGGAAGGTGTGAAATCCTTTGATCCTCCTTTACCAAAAAAAAAAAAAAAAACAGAGAGTTTGAAAATAGCAACATAACTAAGGAGGATCTGCAATCACATTGTCAAGACATTGATAATAGAACTGTTCAAAAATAATCATATAATACCTTTCCTTCAACTCGGATCATGAATTTTTGGGCACACCCCTGATGCAAAATGAATGCAACAAGATAACTCATAAGCAAAAATACAGGTGTACAAGAATGAATGTACTGGCATGTTGAAAAGACAAGGAAAATAGTTCAATCCTTTGAAATAAGTAATTATCAAAAGAGATTACATTGTTAGGGTGATCAACTAAGTTAATTTTCTATCATATGTCGCCGAGCCCTTAAATCATCTGTACATTCTTAGTAATGAAACGCTTTATTTTAAAGTAAAGTTTCTAGTTTAACATCAAATGTGAGAACTGTTGTGACTGTAGTGAAGATTAATGAATGAAGAGATTACCTAGATCACTACGAGTGTTGACAAACAAATCATGGGGACAGAATCGAACCATATAGCATCCACAAACTTCCGTATCGTCCCATTTAATTTCTTTGTACCCCTTTCTCTCTTCTTCAGTCAAATTTCGTGCTGCAACAACAAGAAAAGGGATGTTATGAAGCATCAAATTGAAAATTTTACGAAAATTAGTGAGATTCAATGAAAATTTTGAAAACTGGGTTTCTGAAAAATTACACTTCCGATATATAAGAGAGTGTGTGTGTGTGTTTAATTAAATTATAAACGAGAAAAACTCATCTTGGATGAGTAGATCGCGTAGCCAAAAAATAAACTTTGGAGGTTCTGAATTAGAAATTTGAGGAATAAGAGGTGTTCACTTCCCCAATACCAATTGCAGTGCTTACTTTTTATGCAGCCAAGCACAACTCTTGGGTTTTCGGAAGTTGATTGAGCAGTGAAAATACATAATCGAAATGGAAATCGAAAGACTGGAAACCCGGAATTGAAATTTCGAAATTAGGGTTTAATTTCTGCCAACCTGTACCCATGAGTTCATCAAGCAAAGCCCTCTGAGCATCCATTTTTAATTGATTAAAGATAATGAAGCCCAATAATTTTCAATTATTGCAATAATAAATAAATAATTGCAATGAGAAAACCCTTGAGACTTATGGAGGTAGATTGATTGTTAAGAGAGAAAGAGACAGTGAAAGATGCAGTATAGCTGCGTGTTGAAGACTAAAAAGAATTAATCGTAAATTCCCATATTTGTTTGTGAGATATTTATTATGTTATGTTTGTTCACTTGTTCCGTTATATTTATACTCGATCACCATTTATAGCACTATATTTCCAACGTAAAAACCTAAAACAAATGTCTAAGAGGTTCAAACTTGAAGCTTAAATGAATTATCAAGACGAGGTCCAGATTCGAGCGAAGCATGTAAAAACCTGAACGACATGGCAAAATGAGGGCGAGGCTTAGGCGAATGAAATAATAACTGCATCGCGCAGATAATTGAGCAGTTTTACACGTAGCCAATAATCTAAAATAACCGTTAGTTAATGGAAAAGATATTATGAGAAGTTATGAGAAGTTATAGTAATTATGAGAAGTTATGGCAGTCATAGGATGTTATAAGGAATTATTTGATGAGTAGTGCTATAGAGTAGTGGACAGTTATGGGCAAAAATGGTGATCGACTATAAATAAAGCGGAGCAAGTGAAGAAACGTAACATAACAACTATCTCACAAAGAAATATGTGAATTTACGTTTAAGTTTTTGACTATTTATTTACTGAATCTTGTAACTTTGTGTGCTTTCTCTTTTTGGAAGCAAGTTGCATGTCTGATCTTTCAATTCAAACACCTATTGTTGAGACATTGTTTCAAGATGTCTTGTTCCTTACACGTTTTCTAAAAAATCTCTTAATGGTTAGCACGACAACAAAACGTGTGAAACACTGTGATTAAAATTTTATCGTACAATTAGAGTAATTTATCCAATGAGCAAAATAGTGTCATTTCAGCAATTCTCTACCTTATAACATGTGCGTACCAGTATAAGTTAAAAATGAATTAAAAGTATTTATTACATTGTTTTTGTTGGCGGATTTACGTGTAAATGACTCCAAATTGCGAAACAAGAACCGAATGAAAAGCAAGTCGAGGAAAGTGTTGAACATTTTACCCTTAAGTCGAATTTGCCCATAGCGGTGCTTTACGGTTATGGCAATCAACTCTCAAGATACAACGACTTCTTACTTATGTTTGAAGTACTTCAAAACACAAGCACAACGAACGTAAATCGATTTTGTACTCCAAAAGATGAAAAGAAATGTAAACCGAATTTCTTATGCACTAAATGCAATAACTTTGTTCAAAAGATGAAAAATCGATATGGATTGTTTTACATATATTTTCTCTATCATTCTCTGTCAAAATGGACGCCCGAGGCTCTTTCTAACATTGAAGATCGGTTGAAAGCGAAAAGGTATGGAACTAAATCGTGCAACACTTCAAAAAGGACATATGCATTCACGCAAACCTATGCGATCGCATCATTTCACCAAGCTGCGATCGCAAGGTACAAAATTCAGAACAGAACTTGATTCAAAATAACCATGCGATTGCAAGGCTTTGTATCCCGCGATCGCATGGAAGGACTCAAAAACGTTCGCTTAAAAATTAGGCGATTGCGATCGCAGGTGGAAAAACCCAAGCGATCGCATGGTCAAAACTTTGACTCAAAATTGTCCTTTTCCTTTAATTTCTCATTCATTTGATATTGGTTTCGAGATGCCAAATATACCATTTAAACATGCAAATAATTCTGAATTTTCTTTCTGGGGGCGTTGCTCTCAAGCCCCACGAGTATTGCCCCTCGACCTCGCGACCTGCCGGGCATGTCAAATCCCGTTTTTGAGCGGCGAAGTGGCAAATTATTTTGCCTAAACGGATTGGGTCGAGTTTGTATATTTTGGCCAAGTTGACACGAAGTCACTTAGTCAATTTCTCGAATTCTTTAAACCAATTTTCAACCATTTTTAGGAAAAATTTCAGTCGGACACTACAGATCATACATTTCTTTTCTCTAAATTTAAATTATAATTTAAATTGATCAAATTAATTAAACATATTTTTTATTCACTCATTTCGTAATATCTACAACTAACTACACAGTTATTAACCACACTTTTTGTAAAGTCCACAACTTATAAATACTTCAAAAAGCATTTCAGTACTGCCAAACATGCACCTAATCTATCAAAAGTGTGCGATCATTATTCTTAGTTTACAAAAAATGTAATAGATAATTATTTAGTCTTATCATAATACCTAGAACTATATTTACTTTAGAAATCTGTATCTCAATCAATTCGTAACTTTCATTGCAACCATATTTATATAAGTCATTGTTATAATAAATTGGCACAAGCGAGTTCCAATTATTTTTAAGAATTCTTTCTCTTATTATTGTTCTCTTAGTTTCATAACACGTTATCAATATGAATATCTAACAAAGCGAGTTTGTTACATGCATTCAAAGAAACACGAAAAAATCTAACCGTGAAAAGCATGAATTGAATCTTACAAACAAGAATAAATCGAAATTGGGCTAATGAGATTTATAGACTAAACAAACATTTCTACATCTATTAAATTTTAAAAGTAATTCAATTTAATTGCTCTATTTTTATTACAAGTAAGGTTCTAAAAAGCGTAAAGCGTGGCTAGGTGTAGAGGCCAAGTTTCAAGTTTTTTGGTTCAAGGCGAGGCTTAGGCGAGGGCGGGGTGTGAAAAATCATTTTTTTATTTTAATATTATTTTAAATATAAAAAAAAGATAAAAATATTTTTAACTAAAAAGCAGCGCCTAGGCGTAACTAAGTGTGCCTAGGCGTGACTAAGTGAGCCTAGGTGTGCGCTTTTTAGTTAAAAATATAGTTGACAAAAAAAACACGCGCCTAGGACTTAAGCAAGGTGTGGAGGTCATGCTTCGCACCTAGACGCGCTTTTTAGAACACTGAATACAAGTTAGTTTATTTGTTAAAAGTTGTTTTTTTTTTATCATATTATATATGAAATCGTGTAAGATTATAATATTTAATTATGTTTATACTCATGAAGAAGCAAAAGTAAAAATCGTATATATTCTAGTCGAATTTGGTGTTTCTGCATAAACACAACTCTCGTATAAATATTAAAGAAAAATAATACTTTATTATTGATGAAGAAATCAAAACTTATATATGTTAATATTCTAGCAATTACTATGAATAAGTACAACCTTAAAAATATCAATAGAGTGGGAAAAAATTGTGTTAATGCCCATGTAGAAGCATAACTTTCATATCAATATTTTAGAACAATATTATATTATTTCTTATAAATAAGCATAAACTAAATATTAATATTCCAAACAATTATTGTGTTGGTGCACCTAAAAAAGAACAAGTTTATATACATATCAATATTCTAATATTATGGTGTTCATGAAGAAACAGGACATAATTATAATATTTTTAGAAGAATATTATTTTAATATTCTTGAATAATTACAATTATATACATATCAGTGTTTTAGAAAAAATATTAGCAAAGTTTATTGTTTTTGTAGAGGTACAAAAGTTTATACATATTTTTTAAAAATATTGTATCTTTGATAATGAAGAAGCATATCGATATTCTAAAAATTATGATGTTGATGCTTTCGATGAAGTACAATTTTAATGTCTTTATACTTCATACATGATATCTCCGGTACCAATTTTATGTTCAAACATTTAGTTGAATAGGATAAAAAAGAAAGATGATAAAAATTAACATATTTATATATCAAATTCTGCAAATTTGATTGAAGGTTAACTTAATATTATGCTACTCACTCTCTTTTAATTTATATAATATATAAATATCACAACAATTGAAACAAATATTATATTGAACAAAAAGTTCAATGCCAGTTAGACCATCCAATGCTAATAATGATGTGATAAACTGGAGACTGAATCACTTACGTTTTTGAAAGTTATTAGTGGATATATATGGTATCACTTACCCTCCGCATAGACCATCTAGATATTTTATAATTTTAAAAGATGCATCTACTAGATGATTATATGTATGTCTATTTTTTCGCAACCTGAAGTTCGTAAGACTAATTACTAAAACGTTACCCACGAGAACCAAGTTTCATATTTTTTAACTATAGTAGCACTTGTATGCATTGTGCCAAAGTATTGTCATATGTTCTCGACACTCCAATTGACTTTTGATAAGAATGATGAGAATACATTGAGTTTGAATTCTCCTTCTATATAAAATATCTTAATCCCTTGACAAATGATATTTTATAAAGCTGATTGCTGACTATCAATTATTTTATGAGACAATTATTTCAGCATTAAGAGGAGATTTTAAATAAGAGATTACAAATTGCATTGTGGTTATCTTCGCAAGGCAATGTGAATTAGAAGATCAATATATAAAGATAAATTAATTTTCAGATGCAATATTAACATATACCAACCTTAAATGTTCAAAATCAAATGAATATGCCCCAGTAGAACAATCAATTATTATTGAACTTAGTAAATCTAAGGCAATACCGTGTTAGAAAAATATTTCAAAGATGAAAATTCTCAAAAGAAAAATCGAACAAATAATTAATTAAGATGATCATATTAAGGAGGTGGTACTCTCGAGAAAACAGTAAAACATAACTAATCAAATAACTTTAGAAAATGTTCACAGTACTCAGAATAGGTTTAGGTACCTGAAATTATTAAAAGCAAAGAGATCTGGATAAAGTTGGGTCGTTTTGGAGAATAGAAAGAATTGAGAAGAAGTAGTTGTCGACAACATATTAAAAAAATTATAGTGCTCATTATTTTAGTTGAAAGTGAGGATTTTGAACTAAAATCCATTGAGAAATGTTGACGTAGAAATCATTGGCAAAAAATGAAAGAAATCACATAGGCAAAATTGCATTATTTAGAATAATGCAAACTGTTTTGACCTATAGTTCAAACATATGAAATATAATTCATGTAGGACAAAAATAGTAATTACATATTTGTATAATTCACTTCATAATACCAGAAGAAAACGATTCATTTGCTAAAGCTATATTCTCAGTCAAATTGCAAAGATCATTATCGGAATAAAACAATTAAGATGTATGTAGTATAATCATTTTCGCGAATATTTATAGTAAGATTGTTATAAGAATGACAATGTTTATCCATGTGTTTTAATAAAGAAAACAATTATTGAATATATAATTGTGACAGTTTATCTTGATGATTTAAATTTTATCAAACTCGTGAAGAACTCAACAAAATTGTAGATTACTTGAGAAATGAATTTGAGATGAAAGATTTAGAAAAACTCAAATTATGTCTTAATTTTCATATTAAACATTCTCAAGAATGATTATTTGTTTATCAATCTTTTTATACACAAAAAGTATTTAAAAGTTTTTATATGGATAAAGCATATTCACTGACATCGCCTATGGTCTTTCGATCACTTGATGTGGAAAATAATCTATTTCGTCCATTTGAAGATAGAGAAATGGTTCTTGGTCTTGAAGTACCACACCTTAGTGCAATTGGATTATTAACCTACCTTACAAATTGTATTTGACTAGATATAAATTTTTTTGTGAATATCCTTGTAAGATATAGTTTTGAATCAACTCAAAGACATTTGAGTGGTGTTGAATACATTTTTCATTACCCCGAGAGGTACTATTGACATGTGATTATTTCTCTCCAATCCACATAAAACTAGATCACAAACAGAATATGCATTTACACGTGAAGAAACAACTATATCATGGAGATCTATGAAGCAAACTTTGATAGCAATATCTTCAAAATATTTTGAAATTGTTGCATTTTACAAAGCAAGTCGATAATGTATATAGTTGAGAAATATTACCCATTATATCCAAGAGTCATGTGAATTATCTTCAATTAAAGAAAGTTTAACAATATTGTATAAAAATACTGCATCATGTAATGCACATCTTAATGAAAGCTATGTCAAAGGGATAGGACAAAACATATTTATCCAAAATTCTCCACCTAAAATATTTCTTTCTTTGAAGTACATGTTTTGACATACTTTTTAAAAATTACTTTTAAAAAGTCATCCTTTTAAGTGCTTTTAAGCACAACCATACATCTCATTACAAAGTTTGTAAACAACATAATTTCAAAATAAAAATAAAAATTGTTAGAAAACAACAATAAAGGAGAGAAGTAGCGCACACGTGTAAATTCACTTGTCTAGCTAGTTAAAGTGAAGTGAATCATGTAATTCTTTTACGAGATAATTAGGACGGGTACAATTTCTATTGAATGAAGTAAAAAATATACTCTCATTTTACATATTATTAATATTATACACATTTTTTATATATTGTATAATAATATTGCATTTATTTTTAATTTTTATTAATTTTAATATTATTTCCTGAATTTAAAAGATAAATATTCAAATATTCCTCAAATCAAGGCCTAAAATATAACCGTCCCCATTTATTTGAAGAGAAAATTGAATATTATTAGAATGAAACCAAAAAAAAAATTATTCAAAATGTTGGAGAGGGTTTTTCAAAGTTCGAAACAGTTCTAAACCTTAAATTTCTTCTCTCTGCATAGGAAATTCCTATACAAACCTTCAAAGTTCTTCAAATCTATTTTGTATAATAGATTCGACATTGACAACGTCTCTAGATCCTTCAAAATTTGCCTTGATATTTCATATCAGTGAAATTAAGTTTGTGACTAAAAATTGCAAACCTCTATTATTGTTGCACGTGGTGGAGAATATATATTGTTGCAAATTAATGATGGTTACTACCTATTATTATTGGAGATCATGTATTGTTGTGTTATTATGGTTTAGTGTGCACTGTTATGGAACATTGTTAATGAAGATTGCTAATTGAATGTGTTTTTAACATGCCTTGTTTTTTTGTTTTTTGGGAAAATTGCGAATAAGTCATCTCCACATGACTTGTTTCAAATTAGGTCAAAATTTTTTAAATTGTGATTAAGTCATACTTCACATCAATATTTTATATTAATTCCAAAATCACCCTTTTAACCATATTTTTCATTGACACAATCTTTCAACTCCACAAACCTCCTCAACCTCGGCGACAACCTCCGCCACCTCGAGCGACAACCTCCGGCCACCTCCAAGACGCCTCCACCTCCCGTGACCTCCTCCGCCACCTCCGGCCGACCTCCCGGCGACAACCGCCTCCACCTCCCGGCGACCTCCAGCGACCACCGCTTCCACCTCCGGCGACCTTGGCGAGTGCTTCTATGTGGCATGTCACACTTTTAGGCACTTTTTTTGGTGAAGATTTTGGATCACTTTTAGGCGCTTTTTTGTGAAGATTTTGTTATTGTGAAACTAAAAAATAACGTTTTATGGACTTTGGTCACAGTGTTTGAATCCTTATCTTTGGTTTGTATGCTTTTTATTTCTTCATCTTACGTGGTTGTACTCTATTCTTAATGTCTTATGAGTTAGCATTGATCTATCCTTCTTTGCAAGAGAGAGGTGACGAATATGATTAACCTGGGTTGAGTATTTAGGTTGAGTATTTTAGCATTTATGTAAACAATGAGCATTTTTCAGTTATATAAATAATAAGGTAACATCTGTTGTTGATACTGTATTATAGAATAACAACTTGATATTGTATTAAACTAAATAGTATCACAACTGAAATGGGCATAGAATGTTGTATATATGAGCTTGAATGCTGTAAATATGAGCTTGAATACTCTACTATCTTATGTAAATAGGAGCTTGAATGCTCCACCATCTAATTCTTTGTAAATAGGAGATTGAATGTTCCATCATGTAATGTTTAGTCATGGTATGTTATTTGATACTATATTATACAAAAGCGATGATCATGAAACGATATCACAATATAAATGGACATAGAATTATTGTAAATAGGAGCTTGAATGTTCCATCATCTAATATTTGAATGTCTTAGTTTTAATCCATGATACTGTTTTAATATCTTAGTTTTAATCTATGATACTGTTTAATTATGACAATGTTTAATAGATTGAAACTTTGTCATAATATTTCACTATCATTTGAAACATGTTTTAATCCATGATCTTGTTTTAATTACGTGATCTTGTTTGAATATATATATGTGATCTTTGATACTGTTTGATTATGGCAATGTTTGAACCTGTGATATTGTTTGAATGTCTTAGTTTTAATCTATGATATTGTTTTAATCCATGATACTGTTTTGTTTAGGTAATTAGTATATTTTGATACCATTTTAATCCATGATACTGTTTTTATCCCGTGATACTTCTATGTGATCTTTGATATTGTTTAATTATGGCAATGTTTGAATAAGTGATACTGTTTGAATGTCTTAGTTTTAATCCATGATAATGTTTTCTTTAGGTAATATGCATTAATATAAATTGATATTTGTTTTAATCCATATTTTAATCTATGATACTATTTTGCATAATACAATATCAAACAAAACATATGACTAATTAAACAGTATCACAATAGAAATGAACATAGAATTTGCACACGTACTTTAATTTTTATTATAATATGTTTTCGAGAATGGTCTCGACGAGGCGGTCAAAACCAGTTGCTTTGCTACTGCCTATGATGGATTTTACCCGTTTGAAATCGTCTCTTTAGCTTAAAATGACAATCTTTAATTTTTTTTTTCAAAACAGTATCACAAATCTTCTAAAACAGTATCACGGATAAATGTACATCTATTGAAGCCACCATTCATCTTTCTCTTGTTGAACATCCTTTGAACTTGATCCTTTTTCATTAACACTCCCAATTTTTGATTGATCAGATCCTAGTTCTTCATTATCACTACAAGAATCATAAGGGTTCACTACAAGAATCATATGTTTAATAATATCACAAAAAAACAAAGATCACAATATATGCGAGACTAGTAGTTGGTTAAAAACTATTGTATATCAACATTTTGCTAAAATCTAAATAGAATATAACATAAGAAAAGTGGAAAGAATTTGTGCACATTCCTCTCAATAAATACAAAAGAACATAACCAAGGATTTAAGATCATCATGCACGCTTTGTTTCGCAAAACAAGAAAATGTGATCCACATGTCATCATGCTGATTACCATCATTTATCTTCCTCTTCTCACGATCTAAACGAAAAGAAGTGGGTAGGAGTAATCTTGTCTTAAAAGAAAGGCCGGAAAAATGTCTATCAACTCACCAATTTCAAGATGAGTATTACAACTTGCATAGCGTGTGATCTTTGATATTGTTTAATTATGGCAAAGTTTGAATAAGTAATCTTGTTTGAATGTCTTAGTTTTAATCCATGATAATGTTTTGTTTAGGTAATGTGCATTAATATAAATTGATATTGTTTTAATCTATGATCTTGTTTTGTATAATACAAAGATCAAACAAAACATATGACTAATTAAGCGAAGATCAAAGATAAAAGCATGATATCATAGTCATGTGTGTTGTTTGATCATTGTATTATTCAAACAAGATCACAATAGAAATGATCATAGAATTTGCACACGTGCTTTCGAATTTTTATTATAATATGTTTTCGGAATGGTCTCGACGAGACGGTCAAGACCGATCGCTTTGCGCAACGCCTATGATGGATTTTACCGTTTGAAATCGTTTCTTTAGCTTAAAATGACAATCTTTAATTTTTTTTTTGTAAAACAAGATATCACAAATCCTCTAAAACAATTATCACAAATAAATGTACATCCTTTTGCTGCAAATTAAAGCTCTTCCAAGGTATCTGAATCCCTTAAAAGTAAACACATAATTCAGAGCAATGCTAAAATGAAGAAAGAAGACACATCAATCATTCTCAAGTTAATGAGAAGTCATGCAAAGGGTTCTCATCTAAAACTATAAACAATGTTTCTAATTTTTTCCTTGAATTTGAATATGTTTGAGATTCAATTAGGACATAGATTCTCATTGGATAGATAAGTATAAATTTATAAGGTGTTTAATGGTAGGTAGAAGAATAAATCGATAGAGAATAAACAAGATAATACTATTGTTCTTAAAATGTTTCATTAGTAGTACAAAATCATAGGTTTAACAAAGATCACAACAAAGCAAGATCACAAAAAAAACAAGATTACAACAAAACAAGATCACAAAGAAACAAAGATCATAACAAAGCAAAGATCACCACTCACAATTAGCGTTTTTTTACAATTAAGGGTATGTTGGTCTTTTAGCTCTAAAATATGACTTTAATTGAATTAAGTTTTGAACATATGACTTTAGAGTCCATAAGTGTCCAAACAGTGACCGGTCCTGAATTTTTCCTTGTTTTTTCAACACACCATCACATTCCCAGTGTGGTTGTCAGGCCTCCACCAAGAAATGATGGGAGAGTTCGGATATCCCAACCATATATAAAGATCTCATAAAAAATACATAGGAGGGGGGGCATAAAGTCTGACCTCCAATCATAAAAGGTAAAGCAACCTAATAAATGAATAAATAATAAAGCAATAAAAAATTAGTTCCTAAATAAATAGTCCTAAGAAGTTCTATAAACCTCTAATTGTAGGAAGTCCATGTCTATCAATCTGAACTAAACTACGGTATTGTCGCGAAAAGTCATGAGCGTGGTACTCAAAATAGCAACGACGATCCCAACCTTCTGAAGCAAGTAAGTCAGCCACCTTGTTGCCCTCGCGAAAAATATGAGAAATAGTATCACGGTCGAAAGCAAGTAAACGTCTCATGTGGCGAAGAGTGGCTGAATAGACCAAGGTCCTCCACCTCCGGTGATGCGGTTAATGGCCAAAGTAGAGTGGGACTCAATCCATAGATCGATAGTGCTTTCTTCCGAGCAAGAATGACGCAATCAAGAATAGCCCTAAGCTCGGCCTCGAGAATAGGGCACTCGCCATATGAAGAGAAGAATCTTGAACACACCGACCGATGAATCCTAATAATCTCCCTCCACTCGCGAAATCCATCTTTGACGCATCCATCGGTGTTGATCTTGTAAGATCCCACTGGTGGAGTACGCTAATAAACTAAAGCAGGAGGAGAAAGTGATGGAGTAGCAAGAGAGATACTAAAAGAGAAGCAATATCCATATCTCCTCGCCAATGAATGACACGAAATAAGCGGCATGTATGTAATAGGGAGATAGTATGGTACACTCTCCGGATGATCCGTCTCGGCTCCATAGCGATATCCTGGTACTTCACATTATTTCTCGCAATCCAAATAAACCAGAGAATCAAAAAAGAAACGATCGTGCGAATATGACCTGCTCGACAAATCGACCAAGAAACGCCAAGATCGAAAGCGATTGAAAACCCTCCATCGGCCAAATGGTTATTTGG
The DNA here is from genome assembly GCA_023638005.1 of Forsythia suspensa. Lineage (NCBI taxonomy): Eukaryota > Viridiplantae > Streptophyta > Magnoliopsida > Lamiales > Oleaceae > Forsythia > Forsythia suspensa. The sequence continues at coordinate 56,082,188 of CM042674.1, read as the reverse complement.
AAAATGTTAGAAAAATGGCGCCAAACTTGGTCAACAATACAACTGTCGATATATAAATCTTTGAATAGTCTCAATAGCCGAGCAACACTTTGGCGGTGAGAAGCCATATGACTCCCATACGCCTCGAACCACAACATCAAGTGGGATAAGACCCTGCCATAGTCTCCAGCAGAAGAAATAGATAGTCGTTGGGATAATAGCACTCCAAATCATGCTATAAACAGTCTGAATAGTATGCTCTGTGCGAACTAGCTGCCATGCATACTTGGTAGTAAATCTACCATCCGAAGTATTCTTCCACATAATTTGATCGTGCACCTCATCAGTGATAGGGATGCTCCATATCCGCTTTCAAACAATAATATATGGTACTAGTAGTGAAGAAACTGTCAATGTTCCATCCATTTTCATCAAATAAGTCTCCAACACGGATAGAAGAATGTGACAAGTGTGGGTCTTGATCAGCTAATGTAGACTCGCCCATCCGGTGAGTCATGCCAAAAGAATATCTGTCAACGCCCTAATTTCCAAGCAATGTGTGTCTCAGCCTGTGGGCCTATGTGCTTCAACCTCTTCCATACAAGTGGAATTGAACACATCGCATGCTTGAATCTTGTAAAGGGTACGAAGATTGTATTATTGTATATTATAAAGACCGACACTCACAATGTCCAGAATATGACTTGCAAACATATGACTGGGAAATATGTGCTCATGTTAGAAAAATTTTGAAATTTTTTTTCGACACAACAAATGCATGTTCAGATGTATATTATCCGACTATCCACTAGTTCTCAATCATTTCTATTATATTGTTAACAATTTTAATATGTACAAGTATTTTGCTATTTTTTCTAATATTATATATGTGATGGAGGCTAAATTTAAAAAATATTGACCGGTGGATCAATCTTTTTTGTGCTTTTGATGAAACTTATGGGTTTGGATATTAACTTAAGTGAAGGTGTTTATGTAGATAGCATGGGAGCCGTCTTGAATCCCGAAATGGTAGATAAAGGGTAGGGTAGGGTAGGATAGGGTGGGTATTTGGGAAGATGAACTTATTTTCTATTTTTAAAAATTATGGGACTTCATTTGCAATTTTTATTATGTTTTGTTGTTTTTAGCTTTTTTGTATTTTTGTTTATTTAAAGATGATGGCAAAACTGTCAAAATATGTCAAAAGGACATGATTTACAACAAAATACAAAGGTTGGAGATACTTGGTGTTAAAAATAAGGTTAGGGATAGATTTAGTACTGATTTGAAAGATTGGAAACCAAAATTACAAATTACCCTAAATTTTGTCACTTTACTTTCAACCAAATGTCCATTCACTTTTTGTACAAATTATTTTAGTCTACAAATAATTTATGCATGAAGTCCAAATCCACTTTTCATTCAAAGAGAGTACAAAATATTTTTTGGTTTATTGTTATCGTAATTTAAAGTGCTACTATTACAAAAAGTAATTGTTGTATCTTGGGAGACGTATGTTGAGAAATTGTAAGCACCTGTGCATGACAATTTCGTCTTAAAGAGAAAGAGTCCAACTCTTTTCTAGACCGAATCTAATTCTTCATTTATCTATATTTTTTGTAAGTTGTCATTTTATCCTTTTTGCATGTTTAAGTTAGATGTGTCAATTCGGATCAGGCGGGTCGGGTTGGGTTTTGCCTCCGATGAAGCTCGGTGATGGCTCATATTAGAAAAAGTCTATGCCATGACGGGTTGCGGGCCGGATCAACCCAACCTAAATTGAAACACGAACCCGGCCCACCCGCCGATCCATCCGGCTCGAGCCATGTGGGCAACGGTTCGGCCCGTATGAATAAAATTTTTTTTAAAAAAAATTACTAAAAAAATTTACTAACTTATTTTACTTCAAAAAAAAATATTTACATTTATACAAAAAATATGTTAAATTACTAAATAAAAAAATAAATAACAATAATAAATTCACATTTATTATTTATGACAAAAAATGTTTACATAGAATTTATATCTTATTTTATATTGAATTATTTCTAACTTTGTGAATTTTACATGCTGCTTTTACATTTGAATGAAGCATAATTTCTATTTTTTAATATTTAACCGTTGGGTTTGCTTATTTGAACGCGCTTGTAAGCCGATAGTTCGGCATCATTCGACCAAGTGAAACGACCCACCGGTTCAATGGCCAACCATGATTCTGGGCCTCCACGGGTGGGCAAATGTGAGTTTGACCGGCCATTTCGTCTTGACACCTCTAGTTTAAGTTGTCGGAATATAAATAATGCTCCAATTTTATCAATAAACTTCTATGAAGTTTGATTTTATTCTAAATTTTAAAAGTAAGTATGTATTTTTTTATTTTTCTCATTTATATACTATATTATAAATTAAATAAATTAGGTATTTAAAATATAGATAATTAAATTTAAAGCGCGTTGAAAAATTAATTTTTGCAATGATAACAAAATTTTGAAAATATGAATTTTGACTTATTTTTCTATCACTTTGCATTTATTGTCTTCCATAATAATCTTGAAAATGCAATATCTTAAATGTGATCTCTTAAATCTTAATTAGCATTGAAAAACTAATGCATATTTTGACCAAAATGAAGATAAGATTAATTAATTATTAATTAATTAAATTAAATTATTTAAGTATTTAAAATATGGGTAATTAAATTAAAATGCATTGGAAAATTAATTTTTGCAATAATAACAAAACTTTAAAAATATAGATTTGGAATTATTTTTCTTTCAATGTGCATTGATTGTTTTCTATAATAATTTTAAAAATGTGATCTCTTAAATCTTAGTTAGTATTGAAAAATTCATGCAATTTTTTTACCAAAACAAAGATAAGATTAATTAATTAAATTAATTAAATATTTTAAATATAGATAATTAAATTAAAATGCATTGGATAATTAATTTTTGTAATGATAAAAAAACTAAATTAGTTTTTGCAATGATAACTAAATTAGAAGGTAGATGGAGGGACTCTCGTTGGAAAAATAAAAAATCGGCTATTATTAAATGTAGTATTAGAAATGACATTTAATGGCTATTAAAAATCAATTTTGAAGCGGGAAAAAAGAAATTCTAAATATGAAAGTACATTTGGGCGGGAAAATAGATTTTAACGGCATTTCTATTTATATATATATATATATATATATATGTTTAAATAATATTATAACACACAATCAATTTCTGGAAATAAAATTTACATATCTTTTTGTTAACAAATAATAACTAACAAATGGGCATAAATACATGGTTTATGATTAAAAATGCAATAAATGGATAAGTCAAGTTTAACATTTTAATGTTTAAAGATTCCATTTATTTACAATCCTATTGTAACGTACTATGAAATAAATTCTTCTTAAACCTTGTTCTACGCAATTACTTTTTAAAAACAAGTTTAAATTTGGTCTTTTTTTTTTTTTTTTTTTTTTTTTTTTTTTTTTTAAATTTACGTCCCCTTGATTTAGTGACAATTTCATTAATTAATTAATTTTTATATCCTTAACATTTATACTATGATCATTTTAAAAATAAAAAATAAAGATCCTGAACATAGTATCAAATGTAACAAAGTTGGATTTGAATAAGGTTCAAAGTCTTTTTGTCCCTTTACTAGCCAAATTTTGGACCACTATTGTTTATTTTTCAAAAAATAAACAAAAAATTGACAAATTGCTAAATTGAAAATAAGAAAAAATGGTAGTTTCAAATATAGCGTAGAGACAAAAATTAAGATGAAAAATTTATATTTTTTTATAGTTACTTGGAAAGTTTTATTATATGTTTAGAAAAATAAGAAGATCAATAGTGTATGTCTGACAATGTTAAAATTATTTTTTAAGTACTTATAAATTGTAGGTCATATAGAATGCGTGTATAATAAATATATAATAAGTTGTGAGTCTTATAGAATGTGTAAATAAAAAATTTGTTTGACTGATTTGATCAATATAATTGAAGTCAAATACGTGATAAATGTTATTGTAATTTGCTCCAAAGTACAAGCCATAAATACTTTTTGATCACTTCACTTTGGGAGATGCATGATTGAATTTCTCAATTGTTATGTTCAATTTTTTCCAATTCTGTGTGTTAATCATGTACTCTTATGATTGTTTGGTCTCAGATCGATCCTATATAGAAGACAATATCCAAAAAAAAAAAAAAAAAAAAAAAAAAAAAAACCAACGTTATCTAGTACTATACGTCAAATATATTTTTATAATGTATTTAGTAACATAATTGGGACAAAATTTGAAAAAAAAATAAAATTAATTTCTTATTTACCTAATATTTCATGCCAAATATATCACCCTCAATTTATCTATTCGAGACATGTTTGCCGCAGATAATGGTTCACTAGTTTGGACCAAGAAAATAAATAAATAAATAAGGCCTTGGGATTTTGAATATCAACAAATCAAAATAGCAGAGGACAAAAGGATATTGACCAACCAAGTATACCATTTTGTTCTATCCAAAAAACCAATTTTTGTGGCTGTAGTCCAATTTTTACTATGTACACAAACTCGTTCAGCAATCCCATTTGAGTTCCTTCTCGTTTTAATCAAATAATCACTTTTTTTCCAGCCACATCTCTCAACCATGAATGACACTGTAGACAAACTGGTAATCTTTCTAGCAAAGAGAGATGGGATCGACAAATTAGTGAAGACTTTTCAATACGTATCAAAACTTGTTCATTGGCAAGTCGAAAATACACATCCTGATGTAGCCACTAGGGCCAAACAATGGGAAGTGGCATCCGGCCTAAGCCGGAAGGCCTTCCGAAGTGGACGGTTTCTTACCGGATTCAACGCGGTGAGGAGGAATCCGGGCCCCACCACAACTTTCCGATTGCTCGCCGTGCTTTCAAATGCAGGTGAAATGGTCTACTTCTTTTTTGACCACTTTCTTTGGCTGTCAAGAATTGGAGTATTGGATGCAAACTTGGCTAGGAGGATGAGTTTCATATCAGCATTTGGTGAGTCATTTGGTTACATATTTTTCATCATATCTGATTGTATACTCATTCAAGAGGGGATTAAGACAGAAAGGAAGATTATTAAGTCAAAAATGGAAGAATCCAAGGATTCAAAGGAACAAATCAAGAAAATTAGGGTTGATAGGGTGATGAGATTAATGGCTGTGGCAGCTAATTTAGCAGATTTGATTATTGGATTGGCTGATATTGAACCTAATCCCTTTTGTAACCACGCTGTTACACTTGGAATCAGTGGATTGGTTTCTGCATGGGCTGGTTGGTATAGAAATTGGCCATAATATATAACTTGTATTCTTCATGTGTATTATTTATGAAAAACTTGTTTCTAGATTCCATTTATTTATTATACATTTATAGCATATTTAGTAAAAAAGATTGAATAATATTTGACGACACTGTAAGAAAAAAAAATTTTAAATCTTATTCATTATACTATTTAATCCAGCCTAATTTAGTAATGCGTACCAAACTTATACTTATGTATCGACAATTTTATTGACTGTGATGGCCAAAAAATATAACATACATGTAGAGTTTCAGTTAGGAGTGGCAAACGGGTTGAGTGGCCCGTGAGCTCGCAGGTTTAGACCATGGCCGGCTCGAGCTCATTTAGGGCCGAGCCCAAAATTATTTTACGAGTCCGATTCGTGATTTGGAAACAAAATAAACAAAATTTTAAATAAATTTGAAATTTCTTAAAAATTAAAATTAAAAAAAAAAAAAAAACAAGCCAACACATGGAAACAAAATTTTAAAAAAATTTGAAATTTTTTAAAAATTTAAATTTAAAAAAAAAAAAAAAAAACAAGCCAACACGTGGATGACTTGACTCTGCTCTACACGGGCTGAGCCGAACTCGTTTGGGCCGATTGCCACCCCGAGTTTCGGCCCATAAGGAAAGTTACCAAATTTAGGGATTTTTCTTACAACAAAGTTATATACAGGGAAAATTGCAATGAACTCTAACTTATTAAATTTTGCAAATAGGTTTTCAGGCTTTACCTTGTGGCATTTAAGGGCATATTCGGTGGTCATTTTTTTTTTCAAAAAAATTCATTTTTTTACTTACAATTTTTGACTTTTTCACCCTTTTACATTACAAAAAAAATTTGAAAAGTCAATAAAGTACAAAACAAAACCCATTTTTTCTCAAAAAATCTACACCGAAGATGTCCTAAATCTTCAATCTTTCACATTTGTAGCAGTGTGGTCCCTAACAATCTTACTGTCACAAAAATAGATTCTTACTGAAAAGACATTCACCCTTCTTCTCAATTGAGAGAGAGAGAGAGAGAGAGAGAGAGAAATTAAAAATAAATTAAAACAATTTTCTTTTCGGCACATATTCCATCAGAACCATCAGTTCCTTTATCCATACACAACTTTAAAAAAAGTAAATAACGAACTTTAACATGTTTGCTTGTACTCAAATATTACTTTTCTTAAAAATATTGACTTGTTAGAAATTAAAATGATATAAACTCGTGTTTAAACACGTCTAAATTTGTTAAACCGAAGATTTATCTATCCCTAGAGAGAGCAACGGGATGGTGGGGGCGAAATAAGAACGGACCAAATCTTGTGTCAATGATAAGTGGTTGTGAAATTATTTTTTGGAAAATTTTTGATTTGATCAACGTTAATCTGCCATTGTTGGCTTAAAAAAAATATACGACATAATCTTAATTCAATTAAAGTCATATACGCCTCTAATGCAAAACCTGCATCATTTAAACACAAAAACCCTACGAAATCATCCCATCGCCTATTTAGAAACTCCTCTATTTACTTTTAACAATTTTCATCTTCTTTTTGTGTTTAATTCTTCTCACCAGTAACCTGTAATCGCATACAAACAATTCAAAGGCTGCTATTTCAATGGCAAACATATTTTTTTATTTTTTATTTTTGTATAAAGAAACTATTTTTCGGTTAAAAATAACTATGAAAATGTTGAGATATTGTTCCAATTAAAACATATGCAATGCAGTTAATGAATGGAGTTTGGATGAACTGATTCAACTAGTTTTTGATATTGTAGTTGCTGTGAGTTAGGATTTTATGTTAGAACATGTAACATGCTTGATATTGTTTCAATATATGATACTGTTTCTAATGACAGTGAAATTTGTTGATTTTTTTCCTTGTTTTTTAATTATAGTGAAATATTAAAATACTTTTAATATGTTGATATATTAAGCTACTAGTATCTATGATACTGTTTTATTTAGATAATGTGCGGTTGTATACTTATCCCATATTTTTATTTTTGATAATGTTTTATTATGATAATGTTTCAACATATGATACTGTATCATTACTTCAACCATTAAAATATCATGTGCTTAGTTTTATGATATTGTTTTATCTAGATAATGTAAATTTGTATACTTATATCATACTTTTATCTCGTGATAATTGTTTTATTATGATAATGTTTCAACCTACGATATTGTTTCAATATATTAAAAGCAAGATATCAATACTTCAACCATTAAAATATCTTGTGCTTAGTTTTATAATCTTGTTTTATCTATGATATTAATATGAATTGATATACTTATATCATGCTTTTATCTTTGATAATTGTTTTATTATGATAATATTTCAACCTATAATATTGTTTCAATCTCTTTGTTTTATATATAATACTGTTTTATCTATTATATTGTTTTATTTAGATAAGTGTAAATTGATATATTTATATCATATTTTTATCTTCGATACTGTTTTATTATGATAATGTTTCAACCTATGATACTGTTTCAATCTCTTTATTTTATTTATAATATTATTTTATTTAGATAATGTGAATTGGTTTACTTATACCGTGTTTTTCTTTTTGATACTGATTTATTATGATAATGTTTCAACCTATGATACTGTTTCAATCTTTTTGTTGTATCTATGATACTGTTTTATTTATATAATTTGCATTGATATACTTATACCACATTTTTATATTTGATACTGTTTTATTATGATAATGTTTCAACATATGATACTGTTATTTAATTTAAGATACTGTTATTTTATTGGGTTATAATTTGTGTATGTGATACTGTTTTATTAAGATATTTTTCATGTATGATACTGATATATTAATATATATTTATCTATAATACTGTTTTAGTATGTATGATATTGTTTAGGCAAGAAAAATTAAAATTGTCATTTTAAACTAATGAGACGATTTTAAACGGCTAAAATTCATCTGCACACGATGGCAAAGTCCTTTGGTCTTGATCGGCTCATCGAGATCATTCCAAAAATATATTATAATAAAAATTCTGAACACGTATACGAATTCTATATCATTTCTATTGTGATGTTATTTTCCGTGATAATGTTTTCTATAATATAGTATCAAACAATACACATGACTAACATCACAAAGAAATAATCTAATGGCCAACTAAATATATTATCAAGCTGCTATTTACATGATCAAGCTATTTTCTATAATACAATATCCAACTGAAACATTTTCCAACATGGTTATCAATTCCAATAAATCAATTTACAAGCTGAAATTCATATCATATGACACAAGCAATCTTGTGTCCCCAAGGGGGCATGCTTCAATAGTGTAAGAGGTGTGCCTAAACGACAGTTGTAGCAGCATGGTTCCATAGACTAAATACGCATCAACACACGTACAAGTGTAAGATGAGAAGTAGAATATCATATATCTGAGAAAAATACATCAAGTATTAAACAGAGATTGTTTTTAAGCTACAAATCCCCAACATGTACCCATTGGATGCCCATCCCCCGCTTCATACCTTCCAAATGCGTAGGCCGTGGAAGGAATTTCTGTTATATGGAGAGGATCTGACACCACCCCGTAGAAGAAGTACTCGACGGAGGTGGATGAGATTTGTGGTGGTGGAAAAATCGCCATCACACTGAGGAGAAGAACCAATCGTCGGAGGTGGAGGAGATTTGTGGAGGTGGAAGAAACCGATGGAAAATATGGATTTCAGGAGTAATTTTGGAATTAATTTGAAATATTGTTGAAGAGTATGACTTAATCACAATGTTAAAAATGTATTAACCTAATGTGGAAGAAGTAACCTATAAGTGACTTATAGGCAATTTTCTCTTATTTTTTAAGAGCCTGCTTGGGATTTTTTTTCCATCAGTTTTGACTGATTTAGGATGGTACTGTTTACAAAAAGTTGGTAAAACCGATGTTTATTAATTTTTTAGAGCACAGTTTATTGGCAATTTTTAAACTGTCCAAAATCGGTGTAGTGCAATTTTGAGTATATACCCTAACCCCAAAATCAATGATTTTTACCGTTCTTCAAAATTTCTTTCAATTTTACCCACTCTCAAACAATTATTTTCAAAACTATCATGAATTTAATATTTGTAAAATAAAAGAATATATGCAAAAATAAAAAAAACTTATGCAAGAACATAAATTTAATTTTATATTTTCAATAATAGGTGGATATATAAAAATTTTAAAATTTAAATTTAAATTTATATATAGGCATATATGTAATTTGATTCATTAAAAACCATCCAAAGTCACTCTCCTCATAAGCTTCCAAAATCGTTACTTTAAAAAATTATCGTAAGTGTTTATAATGAGTGAGTCCCATAGAATGTATAGATAATAAATAGGTAGTATGTTGTAGATCTTACAAAATGTGTTAATAAATAAGGTAATTAGCACATTTCGTCCCTATCCTTCGAGTCTATTGCGCAAATTGTCCATATCATTTGAATTTTGACATTTGGATTCTTAAATCCACCATTCTTTGCGCAAAAGGTTCTTATCGTCTATTTCTATGAACTTTTGCCGTTAAATCATCGTGTCATGTACAATCTCTCATTTTATGAAGGGCATTTTCATCAAATCCATGTTGATTCCACTTGTGCTTGATTGCGCCACGTGTCCGATGAAAACCATTAAAAAAGTAAAAACCCCTAAAGAGAAGACGAAGAATCATTGCAGGCGCATCTGCTTCTTGCTGCAATCTTCTGAGTGAACCGATGATCGCTACCATCTGGGATTTGATCGGAGCCTCTTCTCCGGTTGTATATGCAACTTCAATGGTCTAAATGAGCTTGACGAGCCCGCAATCTCAGATTCTTTAAAACAATGGTCTAATGCTAAATTTGATGCAGCAGATTTGGACTCCAACTATGAGGAACAATACCCGTCTTCATCCTATAAACAAATCAAATGTCATTAAGGAATCAACATTTTTGTTTCCAATTTGAAGCTTCCCAAATTAAATTTTTTGCACACACAAATGAGAAAGAAAAAATGTACCTCGGATCCAAAAGGGTTGTCTCGCATTCTTTTGAATGAGGTAAAAGAAACATTGTCGGCGTCGCTACTGCAAGAGCTTGCTACATGAGGAGGAGGAGGCAGCAGCGAAGGTGGTGTATAACTAGAATTTGACCATGGCACCACTTGATTCTCGTTGTCGTCTTATTCTTCTTCTTCTTCATCCTCAACATAATCATAATCATCGCTGTCACTATAGTACTCCCTATCATCAGTTTTCCTGAGAATCACCATCTTCATCTTTACCTTCTTCATCCCCATTTCTTCTCACGAGTGGTCACTTGGTTTTCGCACAAGTGTGGCACATGGAGACTGTGAGGCCGAGCTTCGACCAGCGGTGGCACAATCAAGCAGAGGTGGCACAATCGAGCTTCAGACCAGCGGTGGCGCAATCAAAGTAGAGAGAGAGAGAGAGAGTCTGGGGAGGGATTTTTATTTTTTTAATGGTTTTCGCCGGACACGTGGCGCAATCAAGCACATGTGGAATCGGCATGGACTTGATGAAAATGCTCTTCATAAAATAAGAGATTTATACAGACGCGATGATTTAATGGCAAAAGTTCACGTAAATAGACGATAAGGACCTTTTGTGCAAAGAATTGTGGATTTAAGGATCCAAATGCTAAAATTCAAACGATAGGGACGATTTATGCAATAGACTCAAAGGATACGGATTAAACGTGCTAATTACCCTAATAAAAAGTATGTTTGACTAATTTGACCAACTAAAATTATAATTTAAACAATGAAAAACAAGCATTAAATGAATTTTGTTACATTGGATAGATTTCTTATGTTACAAGAATGCTGCAAATGCATATCCTAGACACTATTACCAACCGATTTAAAAAAAATAGACACATTATTAAAAGACAAAATAAATAATTGATATTCAAATATCGACTAGGTTTAGGATAAATGACAAGAGGCTGAAGGACGGGATCAATAAATATGAAATTCAAGTATTATATGTGATTAATTAAAAATTAGTAAATTTTTATACTTAAATTAATTAGATGTGATTTATTTTGATCCCAGATTAGATGGTTCTTAATTTCTTTTAAAATGAATTCCCAATTCTAAATGATGTATAGAGATTTGAGGATGAATAGGTATATTTTAATAATTTATATTGATGGATTTCGTAGTTTTTAACCTTTTTTACCTTAAATTTTGTACCCATACAAAGAGTTATAATAGAAATAGTGGATTGGACAACACTATACGATTAAAAATAAAAAATAAATTAAACTATAATTTATTATATAACCGAATCATGTAAATTGTTCTATAACCGACCACGTCCAATTCTTCCAAAAACAAAACAAAAAATAAAAACAAAAACAAAAAGAGAAATCCAAATAAGGGACCATATTCGCTGTATGGAATAAAGGTGTAGTATTTATTATTTTAATATGTGGTACGAATATTGTATTATTTAATTATTTTATAAATATTGTATTGACCTCAACAAAATATGGATCAATCTAAAACCAATAGAAATGAGCTATTTCACTATCCATGCACTCCTACTGCAAAATGGAATATATGTTAAACTACTGACAGTTGATCATACACGGTGGTTTTCAACTTTGACCAAAATTAACATCCATTCATAGCACATTAGTGAAAATCTCTAATGAATTTTGCTCGTGCAACATGTCTAAGTTTGAGTTATAGATTGCTAAATATATATACACACATACATATGTATGTATATGTATATAGGGGATTAATCTCCTACTTACTGATCCTATCCCTTTATAATGCCCACGTTGAGCTGACATCACATGGTTGGTAGTTTATGGCCCACACTCATGATTTCTACAATCATATTTAGCCACTTCACCGGTGGACATTATATCTCCTATGTAAGGAATTGACGTATACATGCACAACGAAAATTAAATATGCAATTCCTATAAGTCGGATCACCTTTGTACTTAGATAGAATTTGTGATAGAAGTTTATCTTGATGAATACCGTAGAATCTGATTATTTGATTAGTTGGAGGAATGATCTTTATTGTCACAGCTGTCCAATTGTCCAGCCTCTAATGGTAATCCCACACAAAGAAATCTGATCCGGACTTCCATGATCAAGAACAGATAAAAGTAAAACTTTTGGGAGTATAATTGTATTGGATTGTCTTTTGTTTGTGCTAGCAAGCAATCAAGATCAACTCTTTTTTTTTTCATCTGTTGTGTGGCCTTTTTATTTATAGGTTGCGCTAATCCTAGCCCTAGTTCTAGTCCAACTAGAACCTATCGACAAACGGACCCAATTAATTAATCTAATTAATTAATTTAGTTCAATAAGTAATTAAGTCCGATCCAACTAATTGGATTTTGGACATTAATTATTACAATTTTCCACTTGGAAAAGGTCCAACTCCAGATGCTCAATTCTCACCTTATGTGTGTAATCTATTAGGTTTCCATTCACGATGGCAAACGCAGTGATATTCTCATCGATTCACATAGATCGATCAATTCACGTCGTTGTCCAAGATTGACATCTAGCAATGTGTCAATGCAATCCATATGAAGAAAAATATCATATAGTATGACAGAACTAATATATGTGCGGTTACCGTGTAAATATAATCTCTTCATCAATATAACCCAATTAGTTAAGAGATATGGATCAGCGTCAATCTCATTTTAACCAATTATATTATTTACCTCAACTCTTTGTTGATCTAATCTAGTTATGATTGAAACATTTTCAACTCTTAACTCTACCCTGGTCGAGAAAATTTATATCAACTTAAGTGGACAAAAATCAGGTTATAATCTCCTACTTTTCAAGAGTGACGAATCCTAATATTGGATATTCACAACCTTTATATGATTCTCATTGTACACGTACGACGTCTTCTAGGTGACTCATAATCTACGAGTCCCATCAAATGCTCGCCAAAGTATAGCGGTCATCACATAAGATTCTATGATGTCCTCAAGTCAAATGACCAAATCCACTACCGCCCATTAGAGATTACAACTGACACTTGGATAGTTATCTATGTGGAATCTCTAGGCGGTGCATCCATTATCCAATGTCATGTTCTCATAACAATGCATTCATGTGTTCATTCAGATGTCACTCTACATCTTGGCTCGTTAGATCAGCTACTTTCTTCAAAAGAAATGCAACACATGCTAGTTTATCCGCAATAATGATATCATATCTCATTATTACTATAACTAGGGATATTTCAAGAATAAGTTATTTATAACTTGTATCTTACAATCACAACACATTATGATTAACAAGTTACTATGAACTTTTCTTCGGACTCTATTAGTTTAAATAATAAAATTTAATAAATAACAGATCTGCCATTAAAATGTAGACAACTATTTAGTTAATCAATTTGTTCATACACACCAATGTCTAACAAAGAGTATATCACAAAATGTCCCATACAAACTAGATTCAATCACTTAGGTATCTTAATACCATCAGATTTAGCATGAACATCATGCTTGTGCTGGGACAAAAACTTTGTCAAAGAATCTGCTACATTATATCGTATGTTAGGACCCGTTCTATTTTTATATCATTTCTTAAGATTATTTCGCCAATGAGATGATATTGCCTCAATATATATCTAGATCATTGATGAGACATGTGTTCCTTCGTTTGTGCGATGGATCTATTGTTATCACAATACAAGTTATTGGATCAACAATACTAAAAACTATTCCAAGTTCAGTAATGAACTTCTTGATCCAGACCGCTTCATTTGTTGCTTCTGAAGCAGCTATATATTTGGCTACTGTAGTTGAATCATCAATTGTTTCTTGTTTAGAACTTTTCTAATTGACCGCACCACCATTTAGAGTAAATACATATCTGAATTTGGGATTTGCTACCGTCTTTATCAGACAGAAAACTAGCATCGGCATAACTTTGAACTCTACATTTCCTTCATATATCAAGAACATGTCTTTAGTCCTTCTAAAGTACTTAAAGATGTTATTGACAGCTTGGAACCTGCTTGTGACACTCAAAGCATATGAAACATCCGGTCGAATACATATCACAACATAAATGATAGATCCCATTGCTAATGCATAAGAAATTATATCCATGCGATCTCTTTCAATTTGTGTCTTTGGACACATCTCTTTTGAGAGATAGATCACATGCCTAATGGGACAAAGTTCTCTCTTGGACTCTTCCATACTAAATCTTCTCAAAATTTTATCTATGTACGTAGAGTTAGATAGGCCAAGCATTCTCTTAGATCTATTTCTATAGATCTTTACACCAAGAATGTACGCTGCCTCTCCCATGTCCTTCATAGAAAATTTTTGGATAACCATAATTTTACTGATTTTTGGCATCGGGGACATCGTTTCCTAATAATAATATGTCATCCACATACAAAATTAGAAACATGACTTTGCTCTCACTAACCTTTTATACACATAGTTCATCTTCATTCTTGACAAAATCAAACATTTTGATTGTCCTATCAAAATGAAGATTTCAGCTCCAAAATGCTTGCTTTAATCCATATATGGATTTTTGTAGTTTGCATACCTTGTTTGGCTCTGTGGATTCAAAACCTTTAGGTTGTGTCATGTACACATCCTTACTAAGATTCTCGTTAAGGAATGCAATCTTGACATCCTTTTTCCAAATCTCATAGTTATGGTATGCTACTATCGCAAGCAGAATCCGAATTAACTTAGACATGGCTATTGGTGAGAATGTTTTGTCAAAGTCAATTCCTTGTCTTTATTTGTAACCCTTCGCAACCAATCTTGCCTTGTAAGTATGAACATTACTATCCATGTCGACCTTTTTCTTGTAAACTAATTTACAGCCTATATGTTTTAACCCTTCAGGCGGGTCAACCAAGGTCCAAACATTGTTTTCATACATGGAGTTCATCTTGGATTCCTTGGCATCCTGCCATCTCCTTGAGTCAACACTTGACTTCGATTCTGTGTAAGTAGTAGGTTCATCTTCCTCGATTAGTAATACATTACTAGTAATCGTGAGATCGTATCTCGAGAGGAAAACAAATGACTTTGCTCGACTTACGTGAAGTTGGTGTGTCCTTGGGAACCTGGTGGTTCCCATTTTCTAATATGTACTTCATCAGATGCAACCTCAGCCATTGTAACATCTAATTAATCAATTTTGTTTATGGTTTTTGAACTTCTTCAATATCTACTTTGCTCCCAATTGTCTTATCTAAGAATACAACAAGTCTCGATACGATGACCTCCATCTTGATGGGATTGTAAAAGTAGTATTCTACAGTTTCTTCTGGATACTCCACAAATAAACATTTATCAAATTTAGCTCCTAGTTTATCCGATTCAACGCGCTTCACATAAGCGTCGCATCCCCAAACCTTCATGTATGAAATATCGGGTCTTTTTCCTTTCTATAACTCGTATGGAGTTTTATTGACCGATTTAGATAGGACACGATTTAGTATATAACATGTAGTGTTAAGTTAAGTGCATATCTCCAAAATAATTTTGGAACAACTGTGCGACCCACTATTGATCGCACCATATCAAGTAAGGTACGGTTTCTCGTTTCAGATACACCATTTTGTGTTGATGTATACGGTAGAGTCCATTGCGAGAAAATCTCATTCTCTTTTAGATTGTCTAAAAACTCACATTTCAAATATTCCCCACTTCGATCAGATCTAAGTGTTAGAATATTTTTTCCGATTTTCCTTTCTATTTCTTGCTTGAATTCCTTGAACTTTTCAAGTGCTCCACTTTTGAATTCTATCAAGCATATGAAACCATATCTAGAATAGTCATCTGTAAATATGATGAAGTAAGAAACGCCACCTTTAGCATCTTTAGACATTTGTCTGTATACATTGATATGTACAAGACCCAAATGTCTACGTAATTTTGACTCACTTTCCGAAAAAGGGTCTAGGTCATTTTGTCCAAAGAGGGATCCACACCGATCAAATGATCCATAATTATTTGAATGTAAGTATTCATCTTTATGTAACTTGGTGATGCGTTTTTATTTATATGATCGAATATGCAATACCAAAGATATGAGTTTTTGGTTTTATCTCTTTAATGCCTTTTAGTTCCTCTTCTAATGCCATTTGTTTCTACATTGAAAACATGGATCATTAGACTTGGATTTGTCTTTGTCTACTTTAACTGTTTTTCAATTTATTTGGCCTTGGATCATTTCTGAAAGGTCTTTTTAGATTTTCTCTTACTTCCTTTAGAGATATCAATGGCCAAAGTTTTTCCATTCCCTTGGGCTTAACAATAACATGTTTAGCTGCTCGAGTAAGGTACACTAAATCTTATTCATGTTGAAGTTCATAATGAATTGCGAAAGGCTATTAGGTAGGGACTGCATAACTAAGTCAACACTCAGCTCGTGGTCTATGGTGAAACTCAATTAGTTTAATTTTTCAATATAACCAACTATCTTGATACATGAGTCTTGATCAAGATCCTTTTACCATCATACCTTCTTATAACTTTTTTGGATCTCATACCATTCAGTCTATGACTGTTTATCATTCAACTACTTGAAATGATATATATTAGTATAGGCATCCATACCCTCGCATGACCTTTTCTAACTTATGTGACATACTGCAAGTATCATATGTTGTAGCGTTATTCTCATCACTATGTTTATTGTAAACTTGCACGTTCTCCCATAGCATAGCCTCCTTAGTAGGAGCTTCCGACATTGACCCGCTCAATGACATATTCAATTTTTCTTTTCATGCTTGAGAACAATTCTCAGATTGTGGTGCCAGTCCAAAAAATTTTGTCCAGTATGTTTGTTGGCATTCAATATGCCTCTCAAACTCATATAGTTACTCATGATTCGATTATTAAATAACAAGATAGAACAATTAAATAAATGCAGAAAAATAATTTAAGATGGACTTATATTAAATTAATTATACTCCCACTATTTAAATTAAATTAATGACCCTCAAATATTAATCAGTAGAACCGGTTAGTTTTCCAGTAGGCTAGGATCCTATTTGTTTTATTAGAACTTTGAGTGGCTCAACAAATCCTAATAAAAACATCCAGGTACATACTTCTATCAATCACATCTCTATGTAACTCTTAGATCATCAAGTAGACAACTTATTGTCGCACACATCTTATGTGTTTACTTGATTATGCCCCTAAAATTCTATTTCCTTGAGTGACTCAACAAAAAATAAAATTTTAGTTAAATTCGACCCATTGTTCAGAAACATCAAATGTTGCATAATGATAAACATATCCATAAGCGAGCAGCCTTAAGTGACTCAACAAACTGACATCGATAATGGACTCTGATTTTTCACTACAAAAATAGAAGGCACGTTGTATTAACAATTTAATACAAATTTAATATTCTGATAAAGAGTGGTTTGTCTCATCACATGTATGTATATTAATTAACATCCAACATGCAATCAATCATATATAATAATAATTCTGGATGATTATAAACTTTATCTATCTAATCTTCTTTCTGAGCCAAAAGGAAGATTAGTCGGTTAACATCTAAGGGACGTTGCATTCGTTCATCGAATACTGAATATAATCATCTCCATCTCCTACTGCAACATGTATCCTATACTAGTTGGTACGCAGGCCTAGATTAATGGACACGCAGACCCATAATAAATAGCTCAAAAATTTAATTAAATAAATAATAGACTCGCAGACACAATCATCAATCAACATGAATAATTAATCATACAACCAATCACATGGGTCGAGTCCATAATTATCCACTAAACATCTATTTCAATATCTAGTATTAAAAATATATTAATTTCTAAATTTGTAATTTTAACAGTATAAGTCTAAACCTTTTAGACATTTTGAAACAGACTAAACGAATTTAAATAATTAATCTAATTAATTAATTAATTTTCAACAATAAAATTAATCGATTAATCCAATTAATCAATTAATTTTATTCGTAAAAGAGATTTTAAAAATTTATTTTATCTCCCAATTTAAAGAAATATTGTAATTGTAAGATAAAATTTGTATATGGTCAAAATTATAAATTTATAAAGTAATAAGTTAAAGTTTAATCTGGTCAGAAATTCAAAATATGGTTTAAAAACGATTTCAATTTAATTTTGAATATTTGACCAATATTAAAAAATTAATAATTACAATTTTTTCAAAAAATTAAAATTGCATTTGAGACTCTATTTTTCCTTTTAAAGCTCGAGGACTTAATGAGCAATTTATATAAATTGCACAATCAGTCCTTATAATTTTTTTATTAAAATAAATGGACCTTTAATACAATTTCAAAAATTGCACGGAAGGTCCTCTTTTAATTTTAAAACAGTAAGTCCTTCTTATGCAATTTCAAAAATTGCATAAAAGGCCCTTTTAACTTTTTTTTGAAAATTGAGGGCTTCCCATAAAATTTCCAAAATTGCATGGGAGGCCCCATCCCCACTATACCAAAACACGTAAAAGGTTGAAACCCTAAAGTTGCTTTCGTGTTGCTGCGTCATGACACATCTTGTTTGCGGTCCGACGCAGCACCGCCTTGCATCGAACATCGCGCTATTCAACATGACTTGTAAAGGTAGCGCGCTGCTTGCTACTGGGCGCCTGGTCGCCATTCTCGCGGTAGCATCCGCTGCTTTCCAAAAATAGTGGACGTGCTACCTTCACCACTCTGACTGCCACCACGTGCCGCCGCTTCTGGCCTTTTTCTGACTAAATTGATCGTTACAAAAGTAAAATCTAAATCAAATTCATATTTTTATTAAAAATCATAATTTTATTTTTATTTTTATTCTAAAATAAAATCTGAATCATATTTAGATTTCTAAATATTCATAATTGTATTTACTGTTAAAACTCAAATCAAATTAATTTACCAATAATAATAATTATTGTTCGATTTATCAAAGCAATCTAACGAACTCTAACAAATAACAAGTTAGACTCTGATACCACTGTAAGGAATTGACATATATATGCACAATGTAAATTAAATCTGCAATTCCTATAAGTTGGATCATCCTTGTACTTAAATAGAATTCATGATAGAAGTTTACTTTGATGAACACCGTAGAATCTGATTAACTGATTAGTTAGAGGAACGATCTTCAATACCACAGCTATCCAATTGTCTATCCTCTAATGGTAATCCACACAGCAAGAACAGATTTGGACTTCCATGATCAAGAACAAATGAAAGTAAAACTTTTGGGAGTATAATTGTATTGAATTGTCTTTTGCTTGTGCTAGAAAGCAATCAAGATCAACTCTCTTTTTTTTATCTGTTGTGGCCTTTATATTTATAGGTTACGCTAACTCTAGCCCTAGTTCTAGTCCAACTAGAACTCATCAACAAATGGGCCCAATTAATTAATCTAGTAATTAATTGGGCCCAATAAGTAATTAAATCAAACCTAACTAATTGGACATTGGACATTAATTCTTACATCCTACCCACCATGGGTAGGAGATCAGGCTCCTATGTATATTATTACATTAATATATACTTATATAAAATATTTAAATTTGTATGGATGTACATATAATTTTTCACAATTTTAAATTATATAATCATACAATAAAAATCAAATTCTTTACATTTTAAGATCAAACAAATTGTTGTATTATAATTCCTCACCACAGTACAATACAGTATAATATAATTTGACATATCAAAACCAACCTAATTGATAAGTATACGGATGGTAAT
The DNA here is from genome assembly GCA_023638005.1 of Forsythia suspensa. NCBI lineage: Eukaryota > Viridiplantae > Streptophyta > Magnoliopsida > Lamiales > Oleaceae > Forsythia > Forsythia suspensa. The sequence continues at coordinate 56,062,129 of CM042674.1, read as the reverse complement.
GGAGTCGGGCAAGGTCGTGTGGTTGTCCCCGTCCCCTGTCCCGTCAGAGATTTCCCCCCTCTTATCTTGTCCCTATCTCGCTTAAGGCATGGTGGGATGGGGCAGCCACATGCCCCGTTTACCATTCTATTTATTTATTTATTTTTACTTTTCAATACAATATTATTATTAATGTTCAACCAAAAGACTTGAAGGTTGTCATATTCATTCTTTTTCTAGAATATATTGTTCAGGCTCCTTAAAAATTGAATCATCTAAAAGATGTTATTGTTTTTAGACAATTGATATATTTATTATTGAAGTTCATTAAAAGAAAAAACAATTTACTTTACTTTGTACACAAATGTTCTATTGACACATAATTGATGCTCGAAATATGAAAAGCACAAAACGCTAATCCTACCACCTCATTTTCAATTAAAATTACAAATTTTCATAGTTCAAACTCTTAAAGTAGTATCTATTGCAAGTTTAATGAAAATTATTCATATTTCAAAATCAGCTTGGAAGTTTCAAATCTTATTATTTTGAAGTTCAGTCGATTCTTTTTCACATTTGCATATCCTAAGTCGCTTCATTTTCTTACAAAACTGAGCTAGAACTTCCAAACCTCTATCTCCAATAACATTCACTGCGTGTTAACAGAGACATGTTTGAGTGCTCAACACCAATATTTCATCCATTTAATTCAAGAAGATGAAAAATCGTACAAATCTAAACATTCCAACATTATCCATGTTAAAAAAATTGTGAAAAGATCACATTACCATTTAGCCTAGAAAAAATTGAGTTGTCTGGTCACATTCAAGAGTAAAAAAACAATATGAGCAACGTAGCTAAGTAATAGAAGAAAGTTGAATGCAAGTGAAGGCTATATTTTGTGTGCCCAGTATATCACAGTATAAAACACAATACAATTTTTGGCACTGGTGCCATTTTCCAAGAGATTAAACCATCAAGGAAAGAACATCGCTAAGAACAACCAACTCACCTACGCACCCCAAAAGATAGTAAAAAGGGAAAATGAGGAAGAAAACAACTACACTTGAAGAGTGAACAAGAAAATATAGCAGAAATAGTAAATTTGAAACTAGTTTCAAGTCTCGCGAATTAAATTCAGACTACATACATGTTTTCACATAAGAAAAACTCTAAAAATATAATATTCAAATCAAATAAAAAAATCATAAAAAACAGAGACTAAATTAAACTAGTCTGATTAAAAGGTGGAATATCGCTAGTAAATTGATTATTTTGCAAATAAAGAACATACAATCTGCTCAAATCAACAAAGGGCTGAGGAATGTGACCTGATAGTCTGTTACCAGGAAGAACCACAACTTTCATAATTCAACATCACTATTAGAACTTCCTTTAACTAGAACTGGTTTAGCATATATGTTTTACCCCATTTAGATTCTGCTAGTTTAGTACTATTAGAAAATGCAGAAATATTATATCCTTCTCCTATTGGTATCAATGACCTCTCATCAGCAATTTCATGCATCAAATATCACGAAAGAAAAACATTTTCATGGTTGACCAAGACTTTATCAATTTCACTTCATTTACTATGCCTATGGTGCAATTTTTTTTTTTTTTTTTTTTATCTAAAACAGTAACATACTTTTCAAAAGTCCCAATACATAATGATTCAATGTAAAAATCATAACATATGATGATGGAAATGATATAAAATAGATGTAAACCATACCTTAGTTGTTATTACAACTAATCCACTTTGATGTACTTAAGTGGCCATGCAATTGTACTTCTTAATGCATCTTTAAGAAGAAAATGCTCACGCGTGGGTCAGTATAAGGTGACATTATCAACCACTTTAGTAACCCAAACTCTCCAACATTCATTACCAATGGGTACATGATACACTATATCGCTTGGATTTGTTGATGCGATTTCACCATTTGCAACAACATTATCTTTCCCAAACCAACGTAACAATTTACACTTCTTACTTTGAATGTTATCTGAACCATTCAAGCCTTTTGTCTCTATGTTGTCAAATTCATATCACATTGTAGAATTTATTATTTTGAATATGGTAAATAAGATGTAATATAGTATAACATTAACTAATATTAAGTTTCCACTTACATTATCTTCTTCTTCAATACTTTTATTCTTCATTTGAAACAAAGCTTGTAATTCATTAATTTCATTTCTCAACTCTTGGACTTGAGTTTGCAAGCTATGATTATGCACCAAAGCATTCAACTTTGAAGGAGTCGTACCAAAGCCAAGCCCTCTTACCCTTCCTTGACGTTCTGGACCAAGTACTCTTACAACACCATTGTCTTTGAGAGAATGTTTATTTGGAGATGTAACATTTTTTGAGTATGCTTTTATTTTTTCCTGAAATCATGTAAGACATGAAGTGTTTAAATTGATACGAATGTAAACAATAAATTACCAATAAAAAAATAAAACATTGCATTGGTGTTACCAATGTCTCCCCAACTGATTCATTAATTGGTTCACCATTTTTTCGTGTATGTCCTCGAATATAAATATCGCCTCTCGTTATGGAACAGGTCTTTACTTTCATCATCGCTGCAATTTTTTTTCTTGTGATCATATATATTATACTTTGTACAATTTACAAATTTTCAAGAAAAATTAACTTATAGATTAACAAAGTTTTTACCATTTCAACTTCTAAGCGAGCAAACCCCTTTCTACTTGTGTGCATTAGAGTTTGACTACTCATCTTTTTGAATTTGTCATTCTTTTCATGCAAAATCAATAAGTTTTATAAACTCATATAAGATTAAAAAATACCAATTTCAATAAACAATATTAGTACGATAAGGCTTTTGAAAGTTCAGTGTTTGTTGAAAAATATTAATAAATGATGAAAGGCAGGAGGCCTAATGTAGAAATTTACCTTGTATGGTTGAGAATTGCGTTCTTTGACAAATGCTTGCCATTCTTCCCTTGAGTCAACATTATCCGGCTTGTGGAGACTAGCAACACGTGTCATGCCAATAGATCTTCCTTGATTACTAATTTCTTTTAGTAAAATAGATCGATGATCTCGCCAATACTTTCCCAATTTTTGCATAATGTATTTTCTATGACAAGTCTCTACATCAAATTTTTTGCTGCATAAAAGAATACAAGATTAGTAGTAATTGAATATAAAATATATATTTGATATAAAGTTTGTATCACCTCCACATGCTCCCATATGTCATCACGAAAATTTTCATTGAAATCTTTCCAATTTTTCTTTGATTTTGGTATAAGTTCCTAGCTGTGGTCCCAAGGAACGACGATAACTTATTTGAACCTTTACAAATTGGTTGCCCTCTTCATTAAACTCTAGTGGCAACTTTGTCCATTTTCCTTTGTTGAGATAATTCAGTTTTGCTCGACCCCTTTCCCTTTTTACTTTTTCAGTAGTAGTGACACTATTAATCAATTCTTCTTCATCATGTTGAAGATCATGTTGTGCATTATCTGGTCGTATGACTGGAGTAGAATTAGAACATCCACCTAAAATTCTTATGCCTTCATTTTCTTCTCTTGTGGCAGCAACAACTGAAGCCTTTTTAGCTCGTTTTGATGTCTTGAATCCCTGCTTGGATGATTGTATTACAGATAACAAGAAAAATGCATTTTTTAGTTAAATATAATATTGAAACATTAAAACATCTTTAATACAACTTAAGAACATACTTCACCAAGATCTGGCATGCTATGTCCACTCAAATTTTGAAATAATATAACGAAATGCAGAAATCAACCTGTATGCAAACATATATATTTATCTACCAGGATCATATAAGCAAAATACATAAAAATTCAAAATACTTCACTACATACTAGAAAATGATAGAGTTTATACTTACCTATAGTGTAATATAGTGTAAGTTGCGCTTCACAAACTCACAAACTAGAGCTCCTCAACATGTCACTATCTACAACATTCAGTCTTCATCATTTGCATCTATAATATTTTTCGAGGGAAAAAAGGGGTTAAAATTGCATTGCAAAATTAGAGTGGTAATTACATTTGCTACTTGTCATTAGAAACATTAACATCAATGTAATACCACATAAATGAAAAAAAAAAAAATTATTGATATACAATTACCATATTCGATATCAATGCCCTCACAATCATGTCTTACATAACCTTCATCTTCAACGGTCAAATCAAGTCTTAATACATCTAATGGTGTGGATGGAGTATAAGCATCTTCATCAAAAGTTTCTAACTCATGAAATCCTCTAGGAGGTGCCTTTAATAAAACATACCTACTAGATGTATCACTATCTTTAGAATAAAAAACTTGTTTTGCTTGTGATGCCAAGCTAAATGGATCTTGATGCTGCCCTCTGTAAAGATTTACCAATGTAAATCCATCTTCAATTTGGACTCCAGTATCTATATTTGCCCAATCACAATGAAACATGAAAATTTTAAAACTATGATAGTCTAGAAAATTATGTCTCTTATAACCCCATAATAAGAAATTTTACCAACTACATGACTTGTATCCTTCACACTAGACCGACAAATAGTTTGTGCTTCAATTGGAACACCACTGTTTTGTGTACTTCTGTTGACATCGGTTGTATGGAATTGATAACATAACCAGAATGTGACATCACATCAAATCTAGGTCGACGTGCAAGCTACTTCAATGTACTTGACATGTTACAATTGTCTTGTTTGCCTTTCTCTGCAAACCAAGAACTAAAAGTCTCCATATGTCTCATTTGTAATAAGCTTTCATTCTTGGCAACACGTCTATCTGTAATTTAAATCTCCTCTTTATGCATCCTAAATGAAAATAAATAAACAAATAGTAAGACAACTTAATACAAAAACATTAAACATTATTAAACTAATAAATTTAACTAACGTAATTACGTTATATATGGTTCCATTGCAGCACTGTTAAATAACACATAACGATGAGCAACCTCTAACATTTCTTTACTCAATGCCTTTGACTTTTCTATAGAAATTGTGCGTCCATCAATATTTGTTTCATTCTCAAAATCCTCATTTCGAGGATGTCGAACACCTACTTCAGCAGCTTGTTTCATGTAACCACTACAAAATTGCCTACATTCATCGGCTAAATATCGCTATACTATGTAGCCCTCGTGTCTTGAACGATTTCTAACATATCCTTTAAGTGTCTTCATAAACCTAAGTCACGTCATAGTAGAAATGAGAAACCTAAATAATTACAGAACAAAAAGTGTAATTGTAAATTGATAGGAAGCTACCTCTCAAATGGATACATCCAACGATATTGTACCGGTCTACCAATACGAACTTCACGACCAAGGTGGATGCTTAAATGAATCATTATGTCAAAAAACAAGGGGGGAACCTTTCTAGCATACACAAAGTCACTACAACATCTTCTTCAAGCTTTTCTAGTTTAGTTTTATCGACCACGCTAACATATTTCATTAAGGCTTTGTTTGATTAGGATTATAAACCCATTTTGGTTTCTTTTCACCGTAATTTTGGACTTTTCAACCAACTTTTAACATGAAAAGTCAACAATTTCAACTCAAAAACCAATATTGGTCAAATAAACCGCTTTATAATCTCTCATCAAACGGACACTAAAAGGCACATAGTCGAAATATTGCATTTCTTGGTCCTTTAGGTAAAAGACTTCTCAAAGTCACATTGATAACAATTGTTGTATGAGTACATGGCAATCATGAGACTTGAGATTTAAAATCTTATAATCTGCTAATGAGATACACTTTGAAATGTTAGAGCTATAACCATCAAGTAATCTTAAATCAATTGGTCACTTACAAAACATCTCTCTCTCTTTTTTGGATAACATGTATGATGCTGCAGGTAGGTAATATGTATTTCCTTTCAACTCTGGATGAAGATCCTTTCTAATACCTATATTAAGAAAATCCTTATGAGAATTGAGTCCATCTTTTGATTTTCCCTTCACATTCAAAATAGTGCCAAGAATGCTCTCACAAATATTCTTCTCAATGTGCATTACATCCAAATTATGACGCAAAAGTAGTGTCTAAAAAATAACAATATAAATTTAGAAAAGAAAAAGGGTTAAGCTAAAAATAAATAACCAATTTTAAATAATTCCAAATACCTAACCTCCCAATATGGTAGCTCAAATAATATTGATTTCTTTTTCCATAGCCAATTAGAATCTGTTTTTCTTCTTTCTTTTCTTTCCTATTTTCCCCCAATCATTGCTAACATTCTTGATTGAACCCATCACTTCTCCACCAATTTTTATTTTAGGCCTAGGCCTATGCTCATTATTTCCATCAAACCAAGCTTTTTTTGACCGATAAATATGATTATATGCAAGAAATCTTATATGACCCATGTATGAAAACTTTCGACTACATGTCAACCATTTTGAACATGTGGATACACCACATACTGGACATGCTGCTTTGCCCTTTGTAGAATATCCTGATAAGTTTCCATAAGCCGGAAAATCATTAATTGTCCACATTAACACAACCTTCAAATTGAAGATGGACTTGGTAAATGCATCATATACTTCAACACATTTATTTTACTGTTTCATTTAAGTCTTCTATAAGTGGTTCTAGATACACATCGTATCATTTCCTGAGTTGTTTTGGACATGAGATTAACAAAGTCAACAACAAATATTCCCTAGACATGCTTACCCAAGGAGGGAGATTATAGATAACTAGTATCACCGGCCAACAACTATATCTAGAACTTAGATCATCGAAGGGATTAAATCCATCAGATGAAAGGCCAAGCCTAGGATTTCGTGGTTATGATGCAAAACAAGGACACTTTTGATTGATTCTCTCCCAAGCTAATGAATCAACTGGATGACGCATTTTTCCATCTTGACTTTTGTGATTTGAGTGTCTTACTAGTTGTTCTGCCCTATCAAGTGACCTAAACATTCTTCTAAATCGTGGTATAATTGGAAAATATCGCAAAACATTTACAGATATCCCTTTTTGAATCTTCTTAGTTCGTTCATTAACTTTCCACCGCGAAGATGCACAATTTGGTCATGTCTCTAAATCCTCTAGATCTTTTCTAAACAAACAACAATCATTTACACATGCATGTATCTTCTCAAATCCTAGATCAAATGTGTTCAATAATCTTTTTGTTGAATGACAAGAATTAGGAAGAGTGTTCCCATCTGGTAGCATGTCCCAGAGAATATCAAGAAGTTCATTGAAACCATTGTCAGATATACTATGTGTAGCTTTAAGCTTGTATAAGACAACAGTTGCAAATATCTTTGTGTATTTTGTACAATCAGGATATAAAGGAATTTCAACACGTTCATATAAATTTGAAAAGTCTTTTTCTCTCTCTTCTTTCTCAAGTACTACAACATTGTCATCTTGAAAAAATGCATCTCTATACATCCTATAGGTCTCTAGATTTTCTACATCTTGAGGAGGTAATGATGAAATCGGTTTTCTCCATGAAACACCCACGTAGTATGCGAGGATCCATCCCATATATGACGAAATGCCCATACATTGTATCAAAATGTTGGTGGAAGAGGCTTTTACAACATTTGCAAGGGCATATGACCTTGTTCGGATTCTCCGCATAGGCTTGCACCATATTTGCAGACATTCTTGCACTATATTGATATGCCTTTGTAACTCTATAAAAAAAATACTGCATAAATTATTGATAATATATTTAATATCATATTTTAAAATTTTGTATATTTAAGGGGTTAAAATAACCTTGATAAGTGTATCCAATCTTTATCCATGATAATAAACCAACAATATGAACATAATAACCTGTTATATCAAAAATGAAACAATTAAGTCCAAAATACGATTATTTGATTATCAACACTAATCACTTCCTATATTTGAATTATTTGACATTTTACCTTTTACCAATTCAATTATTTGACCTTTTATCTTTTCCCGACAATGTCCAGACCAATTTTTAAAACATTAAATTAACTCGTGTTCATGTGATTGACTTGACTTGTTTCATAAACTACTAAAAGAGAGTCTAATCTAATGGTCGAATTTTATCATAAAATAAGAACTAAGATATTTTTTAATATTATGTTTTGTCCTTTGGCTCTATTAAAGTTTAAAAGTTGTCCAAAAAAAGGCAGATTAAAAAGAATCAGAAAAGATGCGTTGGCCTGGAAAGCACATGTTAAAAATGACTTGGAGTATCATAATTTATTCCACTGGTCTTTATTTGGAATTTTTTCCCTCATTTTTTTCAAATAATTTCGCCCAACCCCAACTAAACAAAAAATAAATAAGAATTCATGAACTTACAACATCGATGGTCATTAAACCTCTATTTACTTTAAATGGAACATAACCGATATACTGGAAAAAGAATTCATGAAATGGACTTAAAATTATCTAGAACAAGAGTTCATTTGTTGTTAATTGTTTGGTTCCTTAAAAGTTAAAAGTACTTCCATTAAACAAACACATAGCACAATGGAAGAGAAATATCTTCATTTGGTAAAATGGTCCATGAGGACAGAAAACTGATAAATATCCCAGTATGAAAAAATGGCCCTCGATGACACGAAAAGCTTCTAGCAATCAACTGTCAAATTTCATGCCCGATTAGGTAAATGTACCCCTTGCACAAGCAAGGAAACTCGTAATCTAATTGCAAAGAAAGGTAGATTTTTCGAACACCCAAATTGCTAGAGCATGCAACTTTGATCTAATCTGCCGATTGAATTAGCATTTTGCACTTCAATGTTACTCTTTTATGCTCCATCAAACTAAAGAAAAAGAAAGATGCATAAAATTTATGCTACTGTTCAAGCAAAATAAAGATGAACACGTGATTAAAAGATCCACATATTTATGCTAAAGTCCGGCCGATTCCACAATCTTTTTGTATATTTAAGAGATTAAAATAACCTTGATAAGTGTACACAATCTTTATCTATGATAATAGACCAACAATATGAACATAATAACCTGTTATATCAAAAATGAAACAATTAAGTCCAAAATACGATTATTTGATTATCAACAGTAATCAGTTCCTATATGATTAAAGATTGCCTATTCGATGCATTGCTAGAATTGAATTCTTATGTGGGTAAATGATCAATGGGTAGTTAGGAGTTCATCTACTAATTGGGTTCTCTAATTTAGGTGAGAATTCATTGAGCTTTTGCTAAAAGTTCAATGATCATTTATCTAAATGTGCGATCATATCCCAGTTTTCAGTACTTGCATCTGAGGTGCTATCGAAATTTTAAAAAAATTTCCAGTCTTCTTGTTTACCATTTGTATGAAAGTGATGATTTTATACTCCATCGTGTTCTTGATTTCTTCCTATTGTTTTAGTTATCACCACGTTTCTAGTGCTTGTACATCTTGCCTATATAAATACTATACATTTCATTGTTGTCACCATCACTTAATTCAGTAAGTCTCAATTTGTTACTTCTAGCATTAGACTATGTTCGTCCGCCAATTTAAAGGTTTAATCTTCAAGTTAAGGCTGCATATCGTAATTAGGTTGGTTTCTAATGTCTTGTCCGAACTTGTTTAATTACATGTATATATAGACAGATAGAGATGTGGAGTGACTATTTAAAATTCCCATTACATTTTCATCTCTAATTTCTCATAATTTTGAGCAACTTAATGTATCATGAACACCACCTCTTACAAGAAAAAACACATACGCCCTTGAAACCACTACAATCAATTTATGGTCCCACTCAAATATTGGCTCAAAGTTGGCCAATAGCCACTTTATAATCCATTTTTTAACACTTCATTCCAACAAAATCATCATTGTACCACCATAGAATTAGCTTCCTAGTAACAATGTATACTATTTAACAGAACTAAATTCTTCCGAAAACAACTCATGAGAAAAGAAAAGAACAAATAAAGACCGGACCAATTATATGAGCCTCACCTCAAAGTGGTTTGGGTATTGATTCGTTCAAGTAATGATATGAGCCCCACCTCACTAACCTACATATGAAACAACACAACAAAAAAAAAAAAAATTATTAAAAAATTCTCATCCAAAAACGAACAAAAGCAGAAAAACTTTGAACAAAAAAAATCTAACATTCTACCTAGATCTGCAACAAAAATACATCTTTAATTCATCTCTCTTGTATCAAATTCCACCAAGACAAGTGCTTCTTATAATATTTAAAATCACAAGCATATGATTATTGATGAGAGAAATGGTTTTGGCGATTTTTGTTGAACGGGTTGGCAAAAGCGATTTCTGCTGGAAGAAATTTGGTCGCTGGTGAATTCTATTGGAACGGTTGGGAAGAGCTTGGGGAAGTGATGAAAAATTGGGATTTCTTCAGGAAGATGAAAGTTGATTTTGCAGGAAGCAGAAAAGAGATGGACTATTGGCGCGAGATAAAAGTTGCACGCGAAGTAAAAAATACGTGGGTTTTTTTCTTTCTCCAAAATACACGGCACACATATTTACATATGCCGTGAAATGAAATTTTTAAGGCATTTTGAGTATACATGCCGTGAACTTTGGATGAAAGATTTTGCTCTTTTTTTCCCCAAAATACACAGCACGCATATTTACATATGTCGTAAAATGATATTTTTTACGGCATGCGGAATAGATATATCGTGAATATTATATGTTATTGGTAATTTACGTCACATATTTAAGGTATGCCATAAAATAATATATGTTAACGGCATTATATGTATGTACGGAGTAAACTAATGCCGTTATAGACTAAATATATGATTTCAATGGAAGTTAAAATTTGAATAGAATACACTATGTGGAGCAAGTGGGCAACCACATAGACATCTAGATAAGACCAAATAGTTATTCATCATTATCTATAATTTTACAACACTCTCTCTTAAATGACTATTTACAAAGTAATCTGTCTCGTTAAAAATATTATTTGATAAAAACTCAATAGGACACAAATATCAAACAAATGAAAAAAATAATAATTACAAAAAAATTGGACTAAGCAAATGATGCCTCGTTAAAATCTTGTCAGGAAAATCCTATGGAACAAAATCTGAACGAAGGAAAAATTGTACAGCTACTCCTTCTGATTTCAATAAATGAAAATCCTTGTATTGAGTCATCTATATCTTGTGTGTTAATGTCTTCAATGCTACCATCTTTCTAAAATTTGTATAAAACAATTCTGTTGAAATATGTTCTATGTTGTTATCTTGTTATAGCATTCAAACAGTACCATCTTTACACAAGATATTTATCTATCCCTAATTGATCGTGATAGTTTAATGTAATTACATTGAAAACATATCTTGTTGTTGTTCTCTTCAAGGGTCTCGTATAAAATTTGTGACACATGAGAGTATAACTATAGAGTATGTTGAGTGTAAATTGTATTGCAAGTTATAGACATCCATAACTGTAATATTTATAACACTTCCAATTGGATGTCTTTTATATAAAGAATGCGTCTCGTTAAAACCTTACTAGGAAAAATTATGTGGGAAAAACCTAGTGATGAAAAAAGAGTTACATTATTCTTTTGGAAACGCTATGAAAGTTGCCTCATTAAAAATCTTGCCGGGAAAACCAATGGGACAAAAGCTCGGTCAAAGAAAAAAAAAAAATACAATGCGTATTTACGCCCCCAATGACAATATTACTTGAGATATTCTAAATTCTAACCGATTAAGTTTCTTGAAAAGTTGAACTATATGCTTCAAGCATATAAATCAATTTATATGCATAGTATTGTTAGTAATTCTAGATGAGTTAGTTATAACCATACTCATTAGACGATACCAAGTTTAATGTATTGGCGGTGCTAACAAAAAAAAAAATCGACTTGTGATTGCATCCATTACATGAGAAAGTAGTCATTATGTTGAAAATTGTGTATTATATCTTACGACTTCAAATTTTTTTTTTTTTTTTTTGGTTTCGTTTTCGCATAAGTACTATTTGCTTTACATCTTTAATTGTTCGAACTACAGGTCTAAATTTTTTAGGTTTTTAGTAAGTTTAATTTTGTTTGGATTACGTCTTTTTATTTTGGTTAATTATTTTTACGTCAATATTCTTCGACGAATTTTGATTTAATATCTTCGCTTTCATCCCAATATTGCGCACTATATTGTATTATAAATATGTTGTTGATAACTATCTATTTTCGATTTCATTTATTTCTCTATAATGACACAACTTATCGAGATCTCTTCATTTTTAATATTTCACGTAGCTGAACCTTTCATGTGTTTTACAATTAGTTATATTTATATAATCTCCAAGAGCATTCACCTCCTCAATGAGAAGATCTTTATTATTTGTTCTATTTTTCTTTTGAGAATTTTTCTTTTGGAATCAAATGACACGTTCAAAGCGTATCATTAATTTATCAAATATAATGTTAATGGATTGTCTTTCTAGGAAGTCAATCCGAGTTGGAGCATTTACAGCTAATATATGAGATTTGGTTAATATCTTTGGTCTGTAAATGTATCTGTCAATTGTATAACTTACAAAAATTATTTGTTGAACTTCTGTTTCTTATTATCTTGTGCGAAGATCTACAAAATATAATACGATGTATTTTTATTTATTTTTTCCAACTACTTAATTTCTCTTCTAATATGGAGAAAAATGTATTATCAAAATTAAAGTTAGCATACGACACTATATAATATCACTCTTCTGGGGATTCAAACTCAATATATATTCTTAACTTCTTTAAAGACCCATATTTGTGCAATGTTGTGGAGAAATTAAGATATGTATTGCACAACTAAAGAAATTTAGATGGAAAATATAAGATTTATGACCATAAGTCAACTATAATGGAGAGAATTTGATGTTGACATGATGAGTACCAATATAGTTGCATGTAAAATATAATTCCCTAAACAGATATGGAAGCATTTTGTTCTCAATAGTAATTGTTTAGCAATTCTTTGGAAGCGTTTAATAAATATTCTACTAAACCGGAAAGAATAAGACGTTCCACCATTATCTCAACTAAAAATCATCAAAAATTTTAGGATGTAAACTTACTAGCATTATCAAGACCAAGTGTAATCTAGAAATTATGTCCGTAATCGAAGAATTGAACAAATAATCTCGCAAACACCGAGTTACGGGTATGCAATAAATACACATATACCATCTAGTAGATCCATCTATTAATATCATAAAATTTCTAGATAGTAGACATGTAAGGTGAGTGGACCCACAAAGTTCACTATTTCTTCTAGAAATATTAGAAATTCAACCACAAGTTTAGCTAACGATACATCAATTTGCTCTAAGAACAGGCAACACATGAGAATTCAATATATTGAAAACACTTCTGATTTTTTTAATAGATATACACATAAATTTTCAATAAAATTTCACATTGTTATTCATTCGGGACAATCTAACAGGTAATGTCAATTAATAAAAATTTAAGTTATTGAACTTACGGTTCAATACAATGCGAGAGGTATATTTTTCATTTATTTGAGAACAAATGACTAATATTTAATTTTGTTCATTTACATAACAAAATATTAGTTTTATTGAACCCTTCAATCAAATTTGGAGAACATAATATTGTATTATATCATGTTCAATCCGGTTCAATCAGATTTGAAGAACATGATATTGTATTATATGAGAGTCTTGCTTCTTCGAAAGCATTAACACAATATTTTTTTTGAAAAAATGATTGTTAGAATGTTGTACTTCTTCAGAAATAACAAAACAATATTCTTCTTCTTGAATTTTTATATATGTGGGCTGTGTTTTTTAAGAATATCAATGCCATATCCGTCTAGAAAATTAATGTGTATAAATTTCTAATTCTTTTAAAATACGTAAATTATATTCTTATCAATTTTGATATATATAAAGTTGTGATTCTTCTAGAACAATTCAAAAATTCCTCCAGAATATTAACAAATAATTAAATAACAAGTTGTACTTTTTTAGGAACAACATAATATTATTTGTAAACTTTTACTTATTCAGTAAAAATATTGTAATATTCATATAAATATACTTTTGGAATATTGATTATACATTTGTATTTTTTCAACCGTGATAACACAATATTCTTATGGAATATTGGTACAAAGTAATGAATTTCATTCAAATTTAATTCTCTCTCTCTCTCTCTCTCTCTCACACACACACACACACACACACACACACACAAGATGACAAAGAAAAGAAAAAATGGCTTTAGTATATTTTTGTTGTCAATTATCTAATAATTGAATTCGAAAGATTTAGAGAATTTTAAGTAGTCTCAAAATTTTCAAAAATACAAATCTGAAAAATTCACTTGTTTTCCAAAATTCACGACCTTCAAACTAATTCAAAATTTGCTTAGGATTTCTCAATAATGAACTGTGGGATCTTGATTTTAATCGTTGAATTTGAAGAACAATGAGTTGTGAACTTGCTAACCAAATTTCCGACGATTGGACTACGGATATACCGAGATATCAACGAATTTTCTACACTGTTGCCCTTGAATTTCCTCTCTTTATTGAGTGAACTTTTTCGTCGATAATGTTTTATAAACTAGAGTCAATAATAAAAGTGAATAAAGAGAGTCGAAACCCGTGTGTCAATCTATTTTAACAATGAATCATATATAGATAATTTTAATGAGAATTACAAACCGAATGAATATACTCTTCCGGAACAAGATACAACCACATGTATATCTAGATAAGATCAAATAATCATTCATCATTATCTATAATTAATGTTTTTTTTTTATATAAGTTAACAAGCACACACAATAAAGAAAAAGATCAAATTAAAAAAAAAAGAATTAATAAATCAAAAGAAAGAACAAGGAAAAAAATAAAAATATGGACGGCCACTCTGGACACAATGAAACTTAAAATGATGAAACAAAAAATGCGGGGACTGATTGGTTATTTCTAAAATAAGGGAAAATTTACTGGAAGTTACTCAACTTACACGTTTATTTCTTATTGGTCATCCAACTTAATTTTATTTTAATTTGATCACTCAAACTTACATTTGTGTTTTGATTTCACCATTCTGTAGTCATGCGAAACTAATGGATACCGTGACCTAACCTTTGTAGTTAGTTTAGAGTTCTTGATTCAATCATTTAGGTCATCTTTATTGGCAAAAAATGATGATTTGAACATCAAACAAGTATTAGATAACGGGTTTCATAAGCTAAGTTGACTCACAAATACTTCAGTCAAGGTCATGTACGAAATATTCATTTTGAAATGAAAATGTAAGTTAGGTGATAAAATAAATAAATAAAAGTTACATCAGCAACATAAAATATATCTGTAAATTGGGGTACCTCCATTGAATTTTTTCGCAAAATGAAGAAAAAACGCTCTTTCGAACTGATCTGCAAGTCGTCTTCTTTAAAATTGAAAAATCCAACACCCAAATCTAGAAATTCGGTGTAAAAATTCAGCCTAAGCCTAAGACTTCGGCATTTACAATTGTGTATATATTAAAATACCATTGAATTTCTCACCGATTACTCTAACCTGTTGACTTGTTAGTGTCATCTGCAATCCCAAATCAAAGCTTCAGTAAGTGTGTGTGTGTGTGTGTGTGTGTGTGTGTGATTTTTCTGTCAATTCTTGTTTCCTGTTTCGGTTGTGTTGAGTTTTCTATGTAATTTTCGGTTTTCAGATCTATCGAGAATGGCGGATGAAAGAATTCATCCGTCGAGTTATGTGAAATTGACAAAAGAACAAAGGCCTATCGAGGACTTTCAACCCGGCGAACTCAATCAACCCATTGATGTCCCTCAAGTATGGGATTCTTTTCTCTGTATTTGAATTTTTATATATGGGCTTTTATTGTTTTTTATATATGTGATCTCTCTATCTGTTGGCCTGATTGTAAATTGATCTTTATGGTGTGTGTGATGATTTTGTTTGACAAAGAAATTACTGATAGATCTAAACTTTACTGAATTTAAACTCTCAACTGTGTATGCCTATCTGTACGTGTGTGCCTGATAGGGCTGGGATTTTGCTTTTATAGTCAGAGCTTGTGTTCATGTCTAAATATGTTATTGGGTTGCACGGGTTTATTACAGTTGGATTCAGGTTTCTCTTTCATTTTGAGTTTATTTTTAAGTTTCTTAAGTTTGGCATACACAATTTGGGGTTACTCAGATTTGTGATGTGGGTTTGGACCGTGTTATTACCCGTGTGTTTGATACTTGTAAAGGATGTTTCTTTTCTTGATTATTAAGCATACTGAAAATCTTTTTCGTTAATTTCTGATAATAAATGAATTGTCATAGCACATATGCTGGTCTTTGTAGTGTCTGATGCTCATTATTGTCAACAAATAGTTAGATCCTTGTTTTGCTCCACTCTTGTCCTTTTTTTATTTGAATTTGTCTGCTCTAATTAGGAAGGTACGAAAAGATTTGGGCATTTTCTTGTTGTATCAACGACTCAATTTGCCTCCTAAAACAAAGCACAAAGCCATTTCTAGTCTATACGCATGTTCATTCTTCTCTCAATTACACAATTATACCTACCTTTCTTGCCGATTCAGTTCCAATACTTGTAGGGCTTGGGAATGGAGAATTTGACTGAAGCTCCATAATATGGTAATGAACAGATTTTATAGCACAATATGTTGGTGAAAGCACTCGGGAGGAAGGAATTACTTTTTTAATCTTGCTCTGTTGACAAATGCTAATTCTTTGAATTGTCAACAACTTAACATCCCACAATTTTTAGGTTTTATTTTCGATAGTTTAATCTCTCTTATTGCACAAACAAGTGGAACTGTGAAGGAAAGACCAAATCTTGTAGATCTACAACACACGAGTGACAAGCCCTCACCATCCTTTGTCTCTCTGTCTACACACATGCGCAGAGCCGCAAAGGAAAATTCTTGGCCTAACCCTTTTTCAAATCTTAAATAGCAGTTGGACGGTGGAAGATGGAAATCTCTCACACTCAGCTAGAGAAGAAATTAGAAAAACGATAAACCCTATAGGTTGACGTCACAAATTCCACCCCCAAAAACCATATTTTGATTGTGCTTCAACTATATTAACTCTACTTGAACTGTTAGCCAACCCTCGCTTTGTCCCCGACTCTTGTGAGCCTGGTGCCTTACTATTGGATTGGCTACATCATTCCTATTTTTTGAATTGAAATAGATTATAGGAATTTTCGGTTGGCTGTCTGAAAAAAAAATAGGATTTTACCGAACTAATAGCAATCTGCACCACCCAAACACCAAAAATGAAGTTTTAAAAAAGATATATGGATGATATAAGAAAATGCCAAATGGTCGATATTTCAAGTAGTTATTGGATGGGCTTGCTAGTTGTAGAATTTTTGGAAAAACCACAAATAGCAGCATTCACAAGTTTGACTAGTTCACTTTTGTGATTCTCCTTTGTAAATTCCGACTTAATATTGACGAATTGGCTTCACAAAAATATCTGTGTATATCAAGATTTTACTATGGGCCAAATTCAACATCTGTTCTTTAGTTTTAGTTCTGTGCTTCATTCTACAGTTGCATGTTCGCAAGTGCAATGAATGTGGACAGCCTCTACCAGAAAGCTATCAAGCTCCTGCAGATGAACCTTGGACTACTGGGATCTTTGGATGTACTGAAGATACAGAAAGTTGTGAGTTCCATCTCTGTCCACTTAAGAACTAGTGAAATATCTGATGTTTCATATAAAGAGGTGAATAATTGATTGATTGCATTGTTAGTTATTTAACTGATGTTGGAAGTTGTCTTGTTACTCTTTTTTCTATTTGATTATCCATAATTTGAATGTCTTGTATATTCCTAAAATTGAGAAGTTAAATCATTTTTGGCTTAGATGCAAGGATATGCAATGCTGATGTGACTAAACGGATGGTTGATATCATTATTAAACTTACCACAGCCAATTTTTTTAAAACTTGATACAATATAATCTAATGTTTAATTTATGTGTCTGCATGTATCAAGAGTTTCATTTTAGCTATATAAAGGGTATGGGTCAGACCATTTATACATGAGCACATTAAGTTTAAGATGTTGGATATGCAGGAGATGTTGGAAGACATACACAATTGAATATTTTTTATATTACTTAACGTTTTCCCCTATTACACACTTTAAGGCAGTGATTAGGTTCATATTCAAATATTGCTCTTTTTCTGTTATAATTGCTTGTTTTGCCTTCTCCATTTCTGCAGCTAGAACAAGTATCTGACACATATTTGGAAGCTCGACAATCCCAAATTTAATATCTTTTCTCCACTGTAGGTTGGACTGGTCTTTTTTGCCCATGTGTCTTGTTTGGCCGTAATGTTGAACAGGTGAGAGAAGATACCCCATGGACTGGGCCATGTATTTGTCACGCCGTTTTTGTCGAGGGTGGCCTTGCGGTTGTTGCAGCGACAGCAGCATTACATGGTATTATTGAACCAAGGACAACATTCCTCCTCTGCGAGGGTCTGTTGTTTGGTTGGTGGATGTGTGGAATATACACTGGTCTTATGAGGCAATCACTGCAGAAGAAATATCATCTCAAGGTGATCTCAATTCCTTATCGTATATATGTGATTTCAATAATTAGCGCAGATTGCATTATCTTTTGTCTGCAAGCTGTTGTCCTTGCAAAACTGTCACAGTGTCAGAGTACTGAAGCCCCCATTTATCGGTCACTGAAACTAATTTTAAATTTTAGTTTAGTGCAATAACCTTTTAGTTATTTTGTTATAATATAGCAGTCCCATCAATGGAATTGTCTGTCATGTGTATTGACACATTGGAATCTTAACAGACTTCGTGAAGTGTTTCTGCTGAATAGTTAGTTTGTTGTCAAGCATATGCTCCATCTTATTATCTCGAAACCTTGATTATGTTATTTGTTTTCATAAGGAAGGATTCTCTTTTTTTTTTTTTGGCGTACTAAAACTATTTATTTATTCTCTATTTGGCCTTAGTTTTTAATGAATTTTTTTTTAGGGATGCAGAGGTGGTAAAATGAAAACGATTATCAGTTTGTAGGAATATACGAGGGATGTTTTTGTCAATTCTGGGTTGAGAACCTAGGATATTGCACTTTTTCATGTCATTGGTTTTCATTTCTTTATGGCTGCAGAACTCGCCGTGTGATCCTGCATGGTACACTGCTGCATGCACTGGTGTGCCTTGTGCCAGGAGCACCGTGAGATGAAGGGCGCCTATCAGATGATGCTGTCATGCCAATGACAGTAGTCAATCCTCCTCCTGTCCAAGAGATGAATGCTGCTGGTGACAGTCAGGATTCAGCACCATCCTCTGGTAATGGCACCGATCACACCCACTTAGAGATGCAACCTTTATAGAAATTGGGAACGTGGGAAAACCATAGACTGAACAGGATGACTCATGATCAAAATGAGTAATGGCTTTTACTCCCTTTGTCAAAGTTGAATATTTTTCTATACTTGTTTATACACTTTTGGATGTGGACATTAGAGTTTTTCAATGCTTACTGTTTGCTTACATACATTTATTTATCAATTTCGCTTGCAATCTTATTCTGGACCTAATACTATATCAATTTCGCTCGTAATCTTATAACACGAGCATAGAGTGAGAGCATTGCTTCGGAGAAGGTTTGCGTAACTCTTGCTGGAAATATTATTATTTGTTCGTATTTTATATTAGTTGGAAATTAGATTGAGACAAAACACGGATGAAATCATTTTCTTTAATGTTGTTTTGTTTCCATGCGTGATGAAATTGTAACTTTTGAGATTTTTGTCTCAAATAATAATTTTTGTTAAAGGTTGTCGTTCCTGGCGATTTGATTTTAATCTAATTCAGATCAAATTAGCCTTAGTACAAATTGAATACTCATTTAGCTGATACAATATTCTAGTTAATTTGTTTATTTATCATCGACCGTGGGGATGTTTACTCTACTACAAGTACAAAAAAAAGACTTATTTGTTTGTTATTTTATGTCTTCATCTTTTCAAACTAAAATCTATATATCTCTCTCAATTCTTCAATTCTCCATATTCTTATCAATATTCATCAAAATCAAATTCTCATCAAACAAAAAACTCTATTTCTATCAACTTCTCAATCCATTAAAATCTTTTAGGATTTTTACATAAAAAAAAAAGTAGTATACTAGTTTATTTATTTTTCAAAATGGGCTAAATTAACTTAAAAATTAGTGTATATGTGCTAGTCCAAATTTGGCTTGAAGCTGACATTTAGATTTACTTTATTTATGTAGAATAAAATGAAGTATTTACTGCTTGCGCATGTTAAAGGAAGAAAAGGAGGTACGCGCACAAAGCAAACAAAGCGTGATGAGGAAAAAAACAAAAATGGAAGAGGATGGAGCAATTTTGATGGACTCAAATCACTTAATATTTTATTTGCTTAATTTTATTTATTTTAAAAAAAATTCACATCCTGTAAAATAGGTTAGAATTGAATTAATTTAGATCAGATTAAAAATTAAAAATTATAGCTATTGTTTTACGGTTCACTTTTTTATATTAAAATTCACAATGTAGTCGTGCACTTAGGGATATGCGCAACAATTCAATCAATGACATTTTATATTTTATATATAATTAGTTGTTATAAATTGTCATCCACATGTGACAGATCCACTAACGTCTAGCGTTCTCCAATGTGTTATCTTTTACTTAAGTTGTGTTTGATTGTCAATTTTTATAAAATATCACATATAAAAATAATTACTTAGTGGAAAATGTTTCCCTTTTAATTTGAAAGGTAAAAAGAAAATATTTTGTAGTGATCAAAAGGGTTGGATTTTTTGGAAAATATTCTCACTATTTTGGTGGTTTTTTTCACCTTAATGAAAATTGTTTTTTTTCCACCCTTTTCACCCTCGTCAATCAAACACACCCTTTTTTTTTACCCTTTTATGTTTAATGTTGATTGAAGTCCAAGATTGTGGGTTTTAGGTTTTAGTTAGAATTATAGTAGTATTATATTCCTTATTTACCAAAAGTAGTATGGTGATAGGTTTTGTAGTTAGTGATGGCAATGGGAGATTCTCGGATCGACGATCCGAATCCCCGCAATAATTGTAAAGATCCAAATTGTGGATTGATCCGTATTTGATTGGCGGATCGAAAGCCGATGATTTGATCCTTTTTTTTCAATCGTCATTCAAAAATTTAGAAAATATTAAAACAAGCTTTACTACTTTACTATAAGTTTAGACAACATTCTAAAATACATCAATTACTTAATCAAACATCCAAAACAAACTACATCAATTACTTAATTAAAAGTCAAATACTCAAAATGCACAAAAACAAACGAATTGTTTATCATCTTAACTTCATGGAATCATGAACCAAAAGTGCTCATATTGGAACCGAGATGCCTTCCTGTAATAAGAAATTAAGAAATAAAATGTTGCATTAAATATTTATCAAACTATTATGATTGACATCTTAATATCTCATTCTTCTCCTTAATTTCCTCCTCACTAAACCTTTGCAAAGTCCACAATATGTCAAAGGTGATGAATTTTCTATTCAAAAACATTTATAAATTAGCTATAAAATAACTAATCAAAGCACATATAAAACAAAATATAAATTCAATATTTTCTTTGTGAATTAAACAACCAATTTGGCACACATCAAAGTCTCCAACGTATTGGAATGTTTTGTTTGGTGTGGACTCATGAATTGAAATGTTTCGAACTCGAGCCGGAAGGCCAACACATCTTTCCTTTGGACAAAATTGGATATTTTATTGAATTTATTCTCCACCATGCCAAAATATCAAATTTATCGATGGAGGCAATATGGGCTCATCCAAAGAAGTGTCAAGTTCGTTTTTACATTAGAAGAACTAGATGAAGTATAAACAAATTCATAAAATCGGCTATTAGTCATTTTCCTACTAGGAGACAAGTCGGATTGAGAAGAAGTAGAAAATTGAGTATCACTCACACTACCCTTTCTTTGTTCATCATACTCTTTCACCAACTTTTGGCAAACTTGAAAAGCCTATCAATCTCATCTAAGCCTTTTTAAAAAAAAAAAAAAAGAGACTAGCTTTATCTTGTACCCGGATCCAACAATGTTGTTAATGCCAAAATCCTATGAATTTCACTCTAATATTTGTTAAACTTTCCAATCATACTATTAGCCATAAGTTGAATAGTCCCATAAGGAGATTCAAGCCACCCTTGCAATGAAAACTTGATTTCACAAACATTTGGAGAAAAAATATATTAGCGTTGGATATTTAGTCCCGAAAACAATTCAACCCCTCAAAAAACCTCTAACCTATCGATTTCGCCAAATCCTAATCTCCATCACTAGCGAAATTTATACCTTTCCTCTTTGCTTCAAACAAAAAATATTCCTATATCATATCACAATTAAGCATCAAGTATGTCAATTCTATCTAGTGTTCGTCAAGCACCAATTTTTTGACAACTTATATTCAATTGGTAAATTGTTCAAATTTTGGATCTCTTAGGTGTAGGTTCCAATATGCAACGCTATCAAAATTTTCTCAACACTATACCAAATAATATCCAAACTATCTTTCCAATCAAATTTAAGATGTGTATAACATCTAATGTGAAAAAACACCACCCAACAAAAGATTCATCAATCTGTTCAAAACCAAATTAATCATAACATCTTTTGTTGTACAATTATCTACAAGGTAGATAAGTTACAATCAATTCCAATCCAACAAGCAACCGAACAAAGTTGTGGATAGCACATCCGGGATGACAAGGCACAACATCAATCTGTTAAAACAAATGAAATATTTACCATGAATTTAACTTTGTCAAAGCTCAAAAGCAAGTGAAATTTAATTTTTTAAAATCGAAATACCCAAATCCGACTTTGTAGAGTCCAGAATCGTCAATGTAATGAGTTGTATTGTATGAATCCTTTCTTTTGATTTGGAGGTCCCATTCTAGGTATAGTTCGACTACTATTTGTCTCCGATGCTCCTAATATTTTTTTTCTAATCATAGATTTTTATATCATTCTTAATGGTATTACAGTAGGAACCTTGAACAATGATTGGAGGTCATTGAAGTTCCTAAACCCAATATGATCAACTATAGGCGGTGGATACCAGAGAATAATAAAAAAAGAGAGAAAAATAGTGTATTTTATTCACGTCCGATTTTGAGTTGAGGTGAGTGAAGCTTATGCCCAAGGGTGGACGTAGGGGGGCTGCCCAAAAATTTTTGGCCCAAATTATATATATGAAAAAAAAGATATAAAGTCCAAATTTCACCAAATAGTCCAAAAGAATTTATAAAGCAGCCCAAATTGAAACTCAAACTTTAGAAAGGTAAAAATTTAAAAATGGGCTTCAATTTTTTTAATTTGTTTCACTTTCCACTATTTGGTGTTGAAATATTATTTTATTTTCTAACTTGGTTGTAATAATCCTGTTTTATATGACTTACTTATCGTCGTTTCATTAAATATTGGATTACAATATAATTGTATATAACATTGATAATGACTTCTTGTAACCTTTTAAAGATTATGACTTATACAAAATATTAGATTCTCATAAAATGAATTAAGAAATTGTAGTTTGAGAAAAAACAAATTTCGTGGGCTTTGCCCCGAACTCCCGTAAAAGGTTCCTCCTCCTCGCCCCCACCCTTCATCATATCCACGGCTCCGCCCTTGCTTATGGAAGTTGAAAGGGTATGGAAGTTTTTCATAAATTTTTTACATCAATTGTTTCCAATCATTTGGAAGACAAATGTAACAATATTTTGCATACTCACAAGTGAATTCTTCAAAATAACACATATTACAGATTGTCATTCTTTCTAAATGATTTAAGGCATCTGCCTGATCGAAACACCGATCAACGCCATTGCAGTAAAAAGGCAGCATATACTATTTGGACAGAAAAGAAAAGAGGAACACCCAATCTACTACAGTAAGAAGGTTTTATTTTATTGTCTTATTTTACTTGGTTTGCATCCATGGATACTATTGTCTTTGCATTTAATTATACATTTTTTATCCTTGCTTTTCCGCATAAAAAAAAAAAATTGAGACGTTTAAGCATGCGCTTAAAAACTAGTATCAAAGCCTAGTTTACAGTAAAAATGATACACTGTAGAATGTGTAATAGATATATACTAAATATAGACTGTTACTTTATACAATACAGTTATCATTATGATAATTATACATACATGAGAGAATACATGAATCATACAGGTATTCATAGTTTTGCCTATGAACATCATAAAAACAGAATGGAAATAGAACTTTCCAAATATAACTATGAAATGGAATGCTTTATAATGCATTATGCCTTACATCATACAACAAGATGATTAATTGTGATATATGTGAAATACATGTCCTCACATTAATATTAGAATATGAAACCTACAGATTTCATGAAAACACATACAGAGAAAACATTTTTGCAAATGTCCATCATATCTCATTACGAAGGATGAAACAAAGAATGACAAATGCTTTACACTTTTATGAAAAAAGCGTACAAGAATTTATTATGCACTATGTTTTACATCACCATGCATCATGACTGAATGTAGATTATATAATGCATACATTTATTCTTTTACAAACAAATACACGTCGTATGAATTCTATGAAGAATATAGATTTCAACTAATGTTTGAACACGTACACCATTCTGTTAGGATTAACATGAGAAAAAAGAGAGATAAATACAAAGCACTTTATGATGAATGTGTTAAAGAATTTATCTTACATTATGTCATATATCATTATATGAACAATTGAAATGGAGAAAACAGTAGAGCCTGATGTTGACAAAGTTTTTGAACAAAACGAGTCAATAGGAAACAGTTCAAAAGAAATTCTAATTTCAGATAAGAAATTAGCAAAAATCTACAACAAAGATTTAACCTTAGAACCAGGTGAAGTCTTTGTACAACCCAATTTTATTAAAAGATTTGTCAACAAAAGTAGACATGTCTATTATGGAGTCTCTCAAAAGGAGTTTGCCATACATGTTCAACATACCTATAGTAAGATAGGAATATCCCTTCTTACAAAACAAGACATTTAACAAAGCTAAGCAAAAGATTGACTTAGACAATAACAAAAACCTATTTTGGGTAACAATAGGAGCTATTAGGATTCAACTCCGTAGTACCTTGTCAGACAAAATTGATCAACCTATCTCAATGGGTTTGATTGATGAATGAATAAAAAATCCAAGAGAAGGATGCTTAGGATCCTTAAACGGAAACCTAGCATGTGGAAAATTAATTTTTACATGTCATCCAAGACTTTCTGTAAGTTTGCATGACCAAGATTTTGACGGAATCCTTTCCTTCATATTTAATTATGGAAGAAAAGATTTAGTTAAAGACAATAATGTCCCTTTCTCAATATCATATTTAGTTAGTTATGTCATTCATAACCAACATAATATGACTATTGTCAAAGAACCTAAAGGAATAAAGATTGACCATTTATTCTCAAATTACCTTGAACACAAAGAAACAGAATTCGACTGGTTTGTTCAACCAGCTAGAAGATCAATTGAAATTGATCTTAATCAAAACAGAACTCTTGTTAAAGAACAAAGATCTTTATTAACTCATACTTCTTCTATGAGAAAAGAACCAATACTCAGGTGGAAAGATGAACTTCCTGAAAGTAGTCAAACAAGAGAACTTAAAAAACTAAGAGACACAGTTAATAATTTAGCTAAAAATATTATTGGAAATCAATAATGTCTTTAGTAAAAATTTTAAAAGAAATAAAACAATTAAAAGACGTAATTGAAGAATTTAGAGCAGAAATTGAGGATTATTATGCTAAAACAGAAAAATTCTTAGATCAACACTCAGCTGTTATTTTAGCAGGAATTAAAGAGCAACCCTCAACATCTTTAATCCCGCAAAAAATAATGAAATTTGGTAACTTCTCAAAAAGGAGAGAGTTTACTGAAAAGCAAAAAAGTACAAGAAAAGGAAAATTTGATTTTGAAGATTCAAATTCAGAACGACAAGTGTCAGAAAAATGACAGAAAAATTTATGAGAAAACTTTCATACCCCTTCAACAATGAAGTAATGCTTCATTTTAATGATGCTATTAAAATACAAGAACCAAGTAGTGAAAACTATAAGGTTAATGTACAAATTGATTCTTCTTTAGGATTAGCAATCACCATTACAAGAAATCTTCTTGCAGAAAAATACAAAGAAGGACTTCTTGTTAGAGCAAGTGAAAGAACAATCCTCGGAAACCCTAGGATTTGTTGTGGTCAATCTGTTGTGAGAATCCACGGACGATATGGATGTTATCCAGAAAGAAAAAGAAAACCAATAAGAAAATCAAAAAGAAAAAACTATAGGTTCAAGAAATATAAAAAATCATATAAAAAGAAGTTTTTTAAGAAGAAAAAATATTTTAAAAAATATGACAAAAAATCTTCAAAAAAGAAAGCATATGACAAAAAGAAATTCTGCCCACAAAAGAAGAAAAATTGCAGATGTTGGCTCTGCAATGAATCAGGACATTATGCAAATGAATGCCCTGCAAGAATTGGAAATGAAGAAAGAATTAAACTCTTAAAAACCTTTGAAAAACAAGGATTCTATCCTGTTAAAGATCCAAGTGATACAGAATCATTGTATTACTTATCAACAGACACTGATTCTAGTTATTCATCTTCAGAATCTTCTGATTATGAGTAAAAAGAACATGACGAATCCAAACTCCATCTATATCCCAATCAAATTAAGTTTTGAATGATACTGAAGTTTTATAGTTCATGCATACATTGATCTCGGAGCATCAAGATGCACTTCCGATAAATGGATTATACGAATCATTTTGGGTAAAATCGTAAAAGGTTTTAAGTTTAAAAATCGCTAACGAATCAACTATTACTACTTCAAAAGTAGTAAAAAAATATAAATGTTGGAATTTATGGTAAACATAATGGAACCATAAAAACATTTTATTTTAAAATACCTACTGTTTATCAGTTAGAAATAGGAATAGATTTTATAATTGGTAATAATTTTTGTCAATTATATCATCCCTTTGTTCAAGAAATTGATTATGTCAGTTTCACTCTAAACAAAAATAAACTTTGGATTGCAAAAAGAAGAAAAGCTGTTGCTTTTAATCCTCTACAAAAGAAATTTTTAGATTCTCTAAAAATAAGTAACAAGAAAAAAGAATTTTCTCAATTTCAGGGGGAGAATATTACAAAAAGTTCGCATATTTTCATAACTTCTGAAGAAATTGAAAATTTTAAAATTAATACAAACAGAGAAAAGATCGCTGATCTATTTAAACAATGTTGTTCAGAAAATCCTTTAGAACCAAAAATCAATAAAGGAATTCTCACTGCAAAAATTGAGCTTCTTGAAGAATTCAAAGATAAGATTATTAGGTCTAAAGCTATGGCCTATAGTCCAAAAGATAGAGAAGAATTTACAATCCAAATAAAAGAATTACTTGATTTAAAAGTCATTGAACCAAGTAAATCACCCTTCTCTTCACCTGCCCTCATGGTAAGAAAAGAAGCAGAAAAAAGACGTGGTAAAGCTAGAATGGTTATTGACTATTCTATGCTAAACAAATATACAAAACCAGATGGGTACATTCTACCCAACATGCAAAGTCTTTTACTGACTGTTAAAGGAAAAAATATTTTCTCTTCCTTTGATTTAAAATCAGGATTTCATCAGGTTAGATTTGATGATGTTACAAAACCTTTGACAGCATTCAGTTGTCCTCAAGGACATTTCCAATGGACAGTTGTACCATTTGGATTAAAGCAAGCACCAGATATCTTCCAAAGACACATGGATAACGTATTCAAAAAACATAATGAATTTTGTTGTGTTTATATTGATGACATCCTTGTATTTTCGGAAAATGAATCTGATCATGAAAATCATGTTATACAAGTCTTAAAAACAATTAAAGAAAATAGAATTGTTTTGTCTTTTAAAAAGGCTGAATTATTCAAAGAAAAAAATAGGATATTTAAGTTTAGAAATTGCTTTCGGATTCAAGCAATTAAAACCTCATATCTTAACCCACATAAATGAATTTCCAAATGAAATACAAGATCAAAAACAATTGATGAGATTTTTAGGATGTTTGAATTATGCTGAATCTTTCATTAAAGACTTAGCAAAAATGAGAAGCCCTTTACAGAAAAAATTAAAGAAAGATTACAGATGGAACTGGACTATTGAGGACAGTCAATATGTACAAAAAATCAAAAATAAAATCAAAAGTCTCTCATTTCTTTATCATCCCAACAAAAATGATAGAATGATAATTGAAACCGATGCATCTCAAGACTTTTGGGGCGCAGTCTTTAAAGCAAAAGACAATTAATCTTTAGAAGAAAAACTTTGTAGTTATTCTTCAGGGACATTTACTAATTTTGAAAAGAATTATTATATAAATGAAAAAGAAATTCTTGCTTTGAAAAAGGCAATTTCAAAATTCAGATTATATATTATTTCTAACAAGTTCATTGTTAGAACTGATTCAACAACATGTAAATCATTTTTGAAATGCCAGGTACATCCAGACTACAAACAAGGTAGACTTATCAGATGGCAGATGTGGTTTAGCCATTATGATTTTGACATTGAATTAATAAAAAGTAAAGAAAATTATTTGGCTGATTCTCTAACACGTGAATTGTCTTTTGCAGGTCAAAATGACAGAAATACAGGATCAAATTGAAGACTTGGAGCTTCAATTAGAAACAAAACTGATGGAAATATCAACAAGACAACAAGAAATTGTTATCTTGAAGAAAAAAATTCTCTTGTTACAGCAGAAACTTTCTTCAAAGGGGGGAGAAATTGACAGTAGTAGCAATACTGCTGAAAAGCAAAAACTGGATGAAAATCTAAATATTGACAGTAGCAATACTGGAAAGCAAAAAACAGACTATTCGCAAGAACAAAAGGATATTCCAAATCCAAAAAATGAAGAAAAACTTGTTGGTGTTGGAACTTCCATACCAGGAAAGAAATTTTATGTGATCTTTGATGGTCCAAATAAAGGTTTCTATACAAACTGGACTGAAGTGGAACCTTTAGTCAAGCATAAAATTTTCAAACATAAGAGTTTCAAAACCCTTACAGAAGCCCAACAAGCTTTTACTGATTATCATAAAAAACAGCCTCAAATTGATTTTAAAAGTCCATTTGAAAGTTTCGATCTTAGACCAAACTACCAACAACAAAACATCGATCAAGGCCCAGACTTCAGACTTTTCAGACAAGACCGGTCTTCCCTGACTTAAGGTTTAAATCTTACAAAGATGTTACAAAATCCATTCCAGAATACATTCACGATAGATTCAAAAATTAAGAAAAACTCATGTCAAAAAAGAAGACCAAACTATTTCAGACATTCATTTTCAAGATTTTCTTCATCTTGAAGAAGAGGCCAGAATCATTGGTGCTACTGCACCTCAAAACTGTTATTACGGAACTCGTGACAAAAAATTTGGTCAGTTCATCTTTGTTGCTGGAGCAGAACCAAATCTTATTAAAACATCATTTTACTGTAGATTAGTCAAGATGATAGTCCCAGGAAAAGATCTTGAAGAAATAAAATTAATTGATGACAGGCTTTTTCAGTCATTAAAAGATTTTATGAAATATGTTATAAAAGACCAAGATCTCAACTTGCTGCTAAAAATTAACAGAACCATCCCTTTTTGGAATAAAGATAATATCCTCTTCAAAGGATATCATCACATTCAAATCAAATCTGTAAAAACTGCATATCTTGATAATCCTGTTGAAGGATCACCAATTGATGTCGATAATGAAACAATCAATGACTGGAGCGGATTATCTTTTCAAAGAATCCTAACAGGTCTTAGAGCAATCAATGGAGAATCCAAAGTAAAAGTGAATTTCAGTTCAGATTTTATTTTGGTTACCAAGAAAAAAGCTTATTTGATGTCAAAAGAAAACATTAAAACTATCTATAACTTTGAAAAAGTTTTCTCACGAAAACTTCAATGTTCGGGACAATTATTCCGGAGAATTATGCAAATATTTTAAACAAATCCTTGGCAAAGATCATTTGTGCAAATGGTGTGCCAAAGATAAAGAAGATAAGATTTCGACACGTTGATAAAGGAAAGGAAAAATCATTGATGATGCGGTGGATGACCAATTGTCAAAAATAGGATTCTATCACAGTGAAGAAGAAATGGCAGACAACCTTTTCTTAGACTGACAGGTATAAGACGTGACTTTTGATAAAGTAAAGTTTTACTTTATTTAAGAAACCCGTGAATGAACAGGAAAGAATCTTTCCTTGTGACTGAAAAAAGCAACCCAAATGGCAGACAAGTGGGAGACAGCTCTTTCAAAAGGCAAACAATTTACACAAAGAAGGTGGAAACCAGCAAGCAAGCATCTTCTGAAATTTCTATAAATCGTAACAACATTTCAGAGTCTAGGCAGAGTTGTTTAGAGTCATCTTTGTTTTTCTCTAAAATATTGTAATTGTCAAAAACATGAGTCGAGGCTAAAAACTTCAAAGACAGTAGATCTATTGGATCAAAAACTTTGTATCATAAATAAGCTTGTAAAATCAAGCCTTCTTGAATAAAGAATGTTTTTCTGAATTCATCTACTCCTCAAATTTTCATACAAATATATATATACTGTTAGATTTGCATGAGGTCAAGTGATCACCGGAGTACCACCGTTGAGGCAGGAGGCCGTTTTAGGGAGAAACACCTATCCATGCCATTGCAGTAAAAAGGCAGCATATACTATTTGGACAGAAAAGAAAAAAGGAACACCAAATCTACTACAAGAAGAAGGTTTTATTTTATTGTCTTATTTTACTTGGTTTGCATCCATGGATACTATTGTCTTTGCATTTAATCATATATTTTTATCCTTACTTTTCCGCATAAATACAAAAAAAATTGAGGCGTTTAAGCACGCGCTTAAAAGCTGGTATCGAGCCTAGTTCTGATAAATCGAATGACAATTTTTGTGAATTTACATTCCATCTTCGAGACTTTAGCACATTTTTGTGCTGCCTGTCTAAGAGTAAAATCTATGATTTGTAAAGAAAGACCTAAGCAAAGAATCCGAACGTGTGTGAAGAAGAGTCCTCGCATGATCGTTGTCACCGTCACCGTCTTTCTCGACATGAGCCCTCGCTTGATTGCCATCGGTTTTGTGCATATTGCGGTGAACATTTGGCAATAAGAGAAATTATTTCATATTTAATAGAAAGGAACAAAGCGATAAAGGGAAAGGGAATAAATTATTTCATATTTGACAAATTGAAAACTCAAGCACGGAAAAGGGAAGAAATATGCTTGTGGAGTTTGTGGTTCATTTGGTTTGATGTTGTTAAATTGATTTCCAATCATTTAGTCATCCACATGTGTCGATCCACTAATGACTAGCGTTCTCCAATGTGTTGTCTTTTTACTTATTTTTTTTTCCTTTTATGTTTAATGTTGATTGAAGGGTGAAGATCGTGGGTTTTGGAGTTTTAGTTAGAATTATAATAGTATTATATTCTTTATTTACTCAGGAAGTAGTATGGTGATAGGTTTTGTAGTTAGTGATGGCAACAGGACGGATTGGGATTGGATCGGCCAGATCCATATCCGCTCCGCAATAATTATAAGAGATCTAAATTTGTGGATTGATTCAGTATTTGATCGAGATGGATCGTAGCACCGATCCGCATCTCGATCCTTTTTTGGATCAATTGTCATTCAAAAACTTTATAAAATATTAAAACAAGTTTTACTACTTTACTCTAGAGTTTAGACAACATTCTAAAATACATCAATTACTTAATTAAACGTCCAAAACAAACTACATCAATTACTTAATTAAAAGTCGAATACTCCAAAATGCACAAAAAAACAAACGGATTGTTTATCATCTTCATAACTTCATGGAATCATGAACCAAAAGTGCTCATATTGGAACCAGAGATGCCTTCCTCTAATAAGAAATGAAGAAATAAAATGTTGCATTAAATATTTTATCAAACTATTATGATTGACATCTTAATACCTCATCCTCTTCCTCCTTAATTTCCTCTTCACTAAACCTTGTGCAAGGTCCACAATATGTCGAAGGTGATGAATTTTCTATTCAAAAATATTTAAATTAGCTA
The DNA here is from genome assembly GCA_023638005.1 of Forsythia suspensa. Classification (NCBI taxonomy): domain Eukaryota; kingdom Viridiplantae; phylum Streptophyta; class Magnoliopsida; order Lamiales; family Oleaceae; genus Forsythia; species Forsythia suspensa. The sequence goes on along the minus strand of CM042674.1, from coordinate 56,029,947 downwards.
TAAAATAGATAATCAAAGCACATATAAAACAAAATATAAATTCAATATTTTCTTACTGTGAATGTTGGCCCACAACCAATCTTGAGCAGACATCAAAGTCTCCAACGTATTGGGATATAGCCTGTTTCAGTGTTGACTTATGAATCGACCACTAGTACTAAAAGCAGACTCAGATGCCACAGTAGAAATCGGGATGGCCAACACATCTCTTGCAACTTTGGACAAAATAGGATATTTTATTGAATTTATTCTCCACCATGCCAAAATGTCAAATTTATCTAATGGAGACAGTATGGCCTCATCCAAAAAAGTGTCAAGTTCAATTTTTACATTAGAAGAACTCGATGAAGTAGAAACAAATTCATAAAATCTAACCATTTGAGTCCTTTTCCTACTAGAAAACAAGTCGGATTGAGAAGAAGTAGAAAATTGAGTATCACTCACACTACCAGCTTTCTTTGTATCATCATACTCTTTCACCAACTTTTGACAAACTTGACAAAGCCTATCAATCTCATCTGAAGCCTTTTTAAATAAAATAAAAAAACAAGAGGATAACAATACTCGACTAGCTTCATTTTGTACCTCGGATCCAACACTGTTGCTAATGCCAAAATCCTATGAATTTCACTCTAATATTTGTTAAACTTTTCAATCATACTATTAGCCATAAGTTGAATAGTCCCATAAGGAGATTCAAGCCACCCTTGCAATGAAAACTCGATTTCACAAACATTTGGAAAAAAAAAAAAAAAAAAGATTTGCGGTTGCATATTTAGTCCCAGAAAACAATTCAGTCACCTCAAAAAAAACTCTAACCTATCACATATTTCTTTCGCCAAATCCCAATCTCCATCAATAGGCAGACATTTATACCTTGCCTCTCTTTGCTTTAAACGAGGAAAATACATTCCTATATCATATCACAATTTGAAGCATCAAGTATCTTGAATTCCATCTAGTGTTACAGTCAAGCACCAATTTTGTTTTCACAACTTATATTCAATTGATGTGCAAATTGTTCAAAATTTTCATATCTCTTAGGTGTAGTCTGTCAATATGCAGCGCTATCGCGAATTTTCTCAACACTAGACGAAATAATATCCAAACCATCTTTCACAATCACATTTAGGATGTGTGCATAACATCTCATGTGAAAAACTCACCACCCAACAAAAGATTACTTGCATCAATCTCGTTCAAAATCAAATTAATCATGGCATCTTACATTTGTACAATTATCTCTGATCAAGGTAGATAAGTTACAATCAAGATTCCAATCCAACAAGCAACCGACCAAAGTTGTGGATAGCATATTCGCAGTGTGATGACAAGGCACATACATAAATCTGCGATTAAAACAAATAAAATATTTACCATGAATTTAACTTTGTCAAAGCACAAAAGCAAGTGAAAATTAATTTTTTTTACAATCGAAATACCTCACAATCCTACTTTGTAGAGTCCAAGAATCATCAATGTAATGAGTTGTGACTGCTATGAATCATTTCTTTTGATTTGACGAGGTCCACATATCTGTAGTTATAGCAATTCGACTACTATTTGTCTCCAATGCTCCCAATATTTTTGATCTCTCGCAATCATAGATTTTCAATATATCATTCTTAATGGTATTACGAGTAGGAACCTTGAACAATGGTTGGATCGTTCAAGAAGTTCCTAAACCCAATATGATCAACCATAGACAGTGGATACTCGTGTAAAATAACTGCCTTTCCAAGGCTCATCCTACACTTATCTTGATCAAAATGACAAGTATTCATCTTAACTCTACCAAAAATCTCCTTTGTCAAATTCAATAAGCCTTGCCTAGAACTACTATTGCCTTGTACCTTGATGAAAGGACATCTCTTTACATGGTTATGTAAATGGGTTGTACCTTTACTAGTATCACCAACTAATTTAGTTTTGCAATGATTGCATACCGCCTTCCAAACTTCTTCAATTTTTTGTCTAGTAAAGTCTTTCCATACCTTTGAATATAATTTATTTTTCTTACTACAAAGTTGCACACTCTCATGCTCCTCGTCACTTAAATCAATTGGATTTTAATCTACATCTTGTGGAGGATTACTAATCATTGCATTTGCGTCGAGCATCAAAGTGATACTATTGTCTAGTGGTACTTGTCTCGTACTACCAACGCTTGGTACCGATGTAGGAGTAGGACGTGATTCCCACATATGTAAATATTAAGAAAAATATAACACGTAAAAATTAGTGTTCCAGCTAGAACATGCATCAGGTGTCAACTTATTAAGTAAAACTTCTGCAACATTATAGATCCAACAGCTTTTCATTAACTTGAAGAAAGACATAAGTTGTACTTGAATACAACATACTCCAAGTCATAACACAATGGTATAAAAGTAAGGCACGAGAAACAATTGACCGGTCATCTCAATTATTACAAGAACCAGACGCTTGAAGTTATTACTCTTTACATTTTATGATCATCATCTTGTACACAATAATTTGGAAAGGAAAAAAAAAGCCTTTTATATAGCCTTTTATATATTCCACTCACTGAAGCAAATGTATTTATTTGTCAAAAATTATCATAATATTTGACGATAATTTAAGCAATTATAGTCCAATTCTGCAACTTTGCACACAATTAACTGACTTCTTGACATTTTTTCAATTGAAACCAGCTTAAAGTTGAAAATGTCATCTTCCTAATTCATCTTTTTTCCCAATAATTCATAAATATTATTTTTCACAATTAGTTCTTTGAAGAATCCCCAAAGTTAACTTAAATTTAGGTTCTCCATAGAGTAAATACTAATTGGCAATCAACTAAACTGCACAAAACCAACAATAAAGAAAAGGTACATAAAATCATCAACAAGGCAAATAAACAAACTCCAAGAAGTCAAGAACAAAATATACCCAAAAGGAAAGAAAATAGAAACAAAAAAAAATTAAACAAAAAAAAGTTAATTTTTTACCGTCAAAGAAGAACGAAAATAGGCTGAGTGGGCGGCTGCTCTTTTTCTTTTTCTTTCTTCTTCTTTTCACCTTCTTTTATCTACTTTCTCGGATGTGAGGATGTTCTTCTTTCGTTCTTCGGCTTGTGGTGGGGGATGGGTGACTGATATGATTTTGTGGGTTGGGATTGTGAATTGTGGAAGTCAGGAAGTGCAAGACAATATAATTTAGGTATAGAAAATTTTTAATTGCAATTTCAGCCCCTGCTCCAAATCTTTGATCTTTTTATTATTTAATCCCTATATTTTTTTTAAACGGGGAGGATCGGATTGGTCCATCTAGAGATCCACAGTGGATCACAAATATCTACCCCGATCTGTCCAGCTGATCCGCGGATCAGGAATTTTTCGTCCCACTCGGATCGGGTATCCATCGGGTTTGGGACGAATCGAATATTTTTGCCATCCCTATTTGTAGTTTCCTTCTTTAGATATGATATTACTTATATAAATACCATTGAAGTTTAATAATTATAATTAAGCCAATAATTAAGCTAATTATCAATTTTGTATTAAAGCAAAAAAAAAAAGGGCAAATTCCAAATTACCCGACATCCTAACCACGACAGAAACCTTAGTGCGACCCACCCAGGCTGTCGAAACATTTTTCTTGTCAACCCAAACCTCCGTGGTGAGTGCCTAAGCATACCACGAGCAGTGTAATGTGGCGTCCTCTTTTCGTCTTCTTTGGTTGTGAACCCGGGTGGGTTGCGAGCCATCTTGTGCTTCATCCTTGATTCGATTATTGTTGATAAGAGTAGGCTAGAGTGATAAAATCAATATTTTGGAACTCAAGCGTGAAAGGTGAAAGTTTATGTCTTCCAAATCGAATAAGATTGAAATGTGATTTAGGGTTGTTTGTCTTAGTAAAGGGTTGTGGGTTGTTTGGTTAGTGGTGTTGATTTTGGGTTAGTAGTGTTGGTTTTGAGTTTATTGGCCTTGTAATTTACTTACTTGGTTTTGTGAAAGATAAAATCCTAGTTGCAAAATGTCTAAAAAACTTAATATGACCTCTTCTGACAACAAGATTGTCTCTCCGGTGACTGTTCATGAAACTTCTCCAATTCATATTAAATTGGATGGGGCTAATTACCGTATATGGTTTAAAATTTTGGAGATGCATATTACTAGTCGTAAAAAAGGGTTATATCATAGGACGAAAGGCCTCACATGTAGAGGATGGTCCGAGCTATGATGAATGGGAGGTTGAAGATGCTATAGTCAAGTCTTGGCTCACAAATTTCATGACTGACAATTTGATGTCACATTTTGGTCAATGTGGAATAGTAATGAGGTTTGGGATGCGGTAAAATGCTCTATCTTGATGTTTGAACTCTTTACATGTTTATGAGCTGATGTAGGGATGGCATTTACCCGACCCCGCCCCGCCCGCTTGCTTAAAATATCCCCCCTTGGGATAATCGGGTATTCTTGAGTGCACGGGGGAAAATTACCGTGGCGAGGTTGAAGGCGGGTTCAGGTGAGTAGACCCATTGAACCCGACCAAATACTTTTTTTTTTAAATATTTTAATTTTGAATTAATGGTTACAAAAAAAAAATAAAAAAAATATATAGCAGCAGGTGACAGGCCAGAAGCCGCCCGCCCGCCCCGCCCGCCCGCCCGCCCGACCCGACCGGCCGACCCGACCCGCCCGATTTAAGCGGGGGCAGGCGGGTATGGGTTAAATTTCCCGGCAGGCGGGGACGGGGCGAGGCCCGACCCGCCCCAGGCCGCCGTTGCCATCCCCGAATTGATGAAGAAGTCGTTCCAATTGCGTCAAGGTGGTCGACCTCTTCTTTGAATACTAAATGAATTAAACTCCATCTTTATGGAACTTGATTATCGGAGGCCTAATGATATGATATGTGTTTCTAGCGGTCTCGATCACACACTGGACTATGTTAGTAGTCGTATCTTGGCTACCTCTCCTCTCCCAAGTGCGGAAGAGGTCTATTCACTAGTTTGTCATGAAGTATAGAGGCAAGTTACTATGGGGATAGATGTTCACTCCGAGACTTCAACTTTGGTCGTTCGAGAAAAACAACTCTCGCCAACTACTTCCTCCACCTCTATTGAATCCTACACTCACTCCAAAGAGTACTAGACACACAATCGATGTTTGCAAATTTCATGGATATCCGGAGTGGTTCAAACTTAAGCAAGCTGAAAAGAAAAAGAAATCTACTCACGTTGTTTCCACTAACACCTCTCTATCTTCTGCTTCTCATGTATCTCGAGTATCCCTCATGGAGGTAATTCAGTTCGACTTTTATCTTTGTTACCACTAACAATTAGGTAATTGATTTAGGGGCCATTGATCATATTACTAGTAATTCTTCTCTGTTTGATTCGCTTATATTTTCACTTATATTTTCACCTGTTAAGTCTGTCCAGGTTTCTAATGAGATTTTTATGCCAATTTCAAGGGCTTAGAATGTCTCACTTTTCTCATATTTTCTCTATGACATCTATTCTATTTGCACCTACTCTCTCTAATAATCTTATCTCTATTAGAAAAATTATCAAACATCTTAATTATTTTGCTCCATTTTATTCTACTCATTGTGTGTTTCAAGACAATCCAACGAAGATGACAATTGGTACTGGTAGAGAAATTGAGGGTCGATACTATTTAGAGGGGGCAAGAGAGTTGCAATCAAAATCTAGAAGTGGCTTTCAAGTAGCAGGAGAAACATCAGCTAGGGAGAAAATTCTGTCATGGCACTGTCATTTAGGTCATCTGTCCTTTTCTTACTAGAACGTTTATTTTCTAAGTTGTTTCTAAACACTTTTACTTCTAGTTAATAATGTGAACAATGCGTTAGTGCTAAGAATCATCATGTACCTTTTAAAATCAATTTCAATAAGAGTTTATTTATTTTTGCATGTGTTTATAATGATGTTTGGGGCCCTTTTTCTAATATGTCAATGTTAGGTCATAAATACTTTGTGTCTTTTATTGATGATTGTACTAGGGTAAGCTGGGTATATTTGTTGAAATCTAAGAGTGATGTTATAAATGTTATTCCTCAATTTACATAAATGATTGCCACACAATTTAATACACAAGTTCGGGTGTTTCATTACGAAAATGGTCATGAATTTACAAATCAATCTTTAAATCATTTTTTCACAAAACATGGCATACTCCACCAAACAACGTGTGCCTACACACTCTAACAAAAGCGGTATAGCATAGTGTAAAATTAGCATATCCTAGAGGTAGCCCGGGCATTATTCTTTACTATGCAAGTTCCTAAGTATTTCTGGGTTGAAGCTGTCATCATGCGGTCTTTTTATAAATCAATACACCGTCAGTATAATTGACTATCAAACACCGTTAAAGATGTTGTCAAGATTTTACTATATCCCATCTGCCCTTGATATTTGTCCTAAAGTGTTTGGATGTGTGTGTTATGTTCATGTGCACTCCCACCTTAGGGATAAGCTTGACCCTTATGCTCTTAAATGTGTCTTTCTTAGATATTCTAACTCCTATAAAGGTTATAAGTGTATTCATCCCTCTACAAGAAAATTCTATTTGTCTACGGATGTTCAGTTTTATGAATTTTAGTCTTCTATTTTGGGGTTGTTACGCTTGTTTCTCTTTAGGGGGGATTAGTAGTAAGGAAGATGAATGCATGTGGTTGGAAGTAAAAATCACCGTGGATTTACGGTAAGAAAAAGTCTATAGATGAATCATTCGTTGTCCTACAATCCAAAACTGAAGCAAGTAGTGAAAGATCACCAAGATTATTCCAAAAAGGTTATACAAGGAGAAAAGAGAGTGCTACAGTCGCCCCCACCAGACTCTGATAATATTGTCAGACCCTCTTCATTTGATGATACCATCGTGCCATCGGTTAACTCTTACATAGTTAATCATGAGGTACATGTTTCCCATATTATAATTTCTACTCCAATTTTTTATTCAAACCATGCAGTTTTTTAGACTGTTGCACTGAATCCACTAGTTGATAATCAAGGTAGAAGATACCCTCTTCACGATCGTAAAGAACCTGATAGGTTGAGATTCTCCAAATCTTATTCTAATGTTATTTATTCCATGTCTGATTTTATTTCTTATCATCGTCTATCTAAGACTCACCTAGCCTTTATCCTTCAGCTGCCATCTATATCTATTCCTAGTCATTTTCAGGAAGACCTTAATGATCCTAAATGGAAATATGATATGGTAGAAGAGATGAAAGCTCTCCAAAAGAACTCCACTTGGGAGATTGACAATCTATCTCAAGAGAAGAATATAGTATGATGTAAGTGGTATTTTCAGTGAAGTACACGTCAGATGGGAAAGTAGATAGATATAAGGCTAAACTGGTTGCCAAAGGTTATACACATATTTATTGAATCGACTATTAAGGGACCTTTGCTACAATGAAAAAAATGAACATTGTTAGGGTCATACTATCCCTAACAGGCCATTAAGGTAATTTGATGTCAAGATGCCTTCTTCCACGGTGATCTGATAGAAAAAGTGTACATGGACCCACCTCTAGGATTTACACCTCTAGGAGGTAAAGTGTGTAAGCTGAAGAAGGCCTTATATGGTTTGAAACAGTCACAAAGGGCTTGATTTGGTAGGCTGAGCTCCTCAATGAAGGAATATGGTTTCAAGCAGACTTTGGCAGATCATACTCTATTCTATCAAAGAGATGGTGATGATATCACGCTACTTATCGTGTATGTCGATGACATGATTGCTACGATAAATAACTCTAGTAAAATAGAGAAACTTCATAGCTATCTGGCCGAGGAATTTGAAATGAAGGATTTGGAAACTCTAAAATACTTCTTGGGCATCGAAGTATTTCGATCCAAGCAAGGACTTATTCTCTCCCAACAAAAGTATGTACTATATCTCTTGGCAGAAACTGGTAACTCAGCATGTGAATCTGTAGACATTTCTATTGAGGTAAACTATGGGCTATCTATCTACTCGGATCAAACTCCTACAAACAAAGAAAGATATCAAAAACTAGTAGGAAAGTTGATATATCTGACTTATACAAGACTTGGCTTGTCGTATCCAATAATTGTTGTGAGCCAGTTTATGCATAATTCAAGTGACTGACACATGAACGCAATAAATCGTATCTTGGCATATTTAAAATCTTCTCCAAACAAAGGTAGAGATGGCAATGAGCCGAGTCAAGTTGGCTCGATCCTTGCAAAGAAGGACCCAGCTCGGCCCAAGTGCGGGCCCATCCAAAATCTATAAGCCCGGATCGACTCGTGGTTTCGTAGAGGCCACATGGGCCAAGCCACGGGCCCATGTGAACTTTTTTTTAGTTTAAAAACTTAAAATAAAATAAGTTATGATAAAATTGACATTTAAAATCCTTCTACTTTTTTTTTCAAGCTTGGAACCGGCTACTTTAGCGTAGGCAGAGTTAAAATTGTATATGAACAAGTTGTTATGTGTACAATTTTTGGTAAACTTAAATATCAACACTAAAAATTAAGAAAAAATAATTAATACAAACTATACTTACATTTTATATAGCCAACTATTGTACCTCTTGGCCAATATAAGGTGTATTTTATCTTGGATTCAAGTTCGCATCCTCTTAATCTTATAAACACATTAAACTCTCTAATATGTACGGTTTTAGTCTTGACCTCATATCATTCGAGAATCACGCTTCTTGTACTAAAAGGAGACTCCGATACTATAGTTGATACCAGAGGTGTTAGTAGATCGCGTGCTATAATAAAAACAATTGAGTATTGACATCGTTTTGTATCCACCACCTAAGTATATCAAAATTATTTCTCTAATGTTCATATAACATATTAAGCATGTCGTGATCAAAATATCTAACTCTAAATGTACGTCTCTAAAATTTGTTTATACATTTGTGGCACGGAAAGCAAAGAAGAAGAACTAGATTGTTGAGTTTTCTTAAGAAGAAGGAAACTCTAATAATCATTAGCGTCATTTGATGATGAAAAATGGATTGGTACATGAGGTATTCTAACGTTTTTATCGATTCTTGCCGCATAAAAATCGTACATTTTACATAATATTTTTCTAAATTACCATAAGTTATTGGATTCTCGTCACTTAACTTATTAGAAATTTCTAAAATAGTATGTTTTGTACCTTCTAAATTTACTATACGATCTGTAATTGACGCTAACAGGAACGACGTAGGCAGTTGTTCCCAATTTTTTTATAAATTTAATCTCCATTGCTACTATAGTATCACAAAAATTACAAATGTCTTATACATATTAAAATTATTTATAATAAAATAAAAATAATTTAAAACTAATAGACTAGTAGGATAATATACGCCAGCACATATGTTTGTGGCATCGAAAAAAATATGGAATGTAATTTTCTAATCATATGTTTGCAAATCATATTCTAAACCTTGTGAATGTCAGTCATTATAATAAACAACTATACAATTTTTATAACCTTCACAAGCTTGAAGCATTAAATAAGTAGAGTTTCACTCATTGCTTATGTCTGTACTTAAAGATTTTGTTGGAAAGGATTTTTCTATACATAATTCATCAAATACTTGTTTTCGAGAAGGTGAAGCAATAATATAATTTAAGACATACCTAATTTTTTTCTAATTTTGGACCTATATACTTTAAATCATCTTGGACAATTAAATTAAAAATATGACATACAAATCAAACATGAAATAAAATTCTACTAAATTTTGGATTTAATTCTTGAACTAATTTATCTATAACTATGTTATTAGGTGTAACATTATCAAATGTGTAACTGCGAATTCTAGATTCACAGTTAAATTCTTTAATAATATTCATTAAATAAGTAAAAAATTGTATTGCATTATGAGGGTAGTCAATTACTTTAAAAGCAATTATTCTTTTATGCATAATCTATAGTTTATCAATATAATGTAAAGTGGCAGCAATATATCTTTTATGATTTACACGGCACCATAAGTCCGAAATGAATAATACAACACCGGAATAATTTGTTAAATCATTTATTATATATATTTTTCTTTTATTATATAGAGCAAGAATGTTTTTAGCAAATGGCACATACCTTGGTTGAAGATATCTTTGTACGAATTTGGTAAAGTGTGGATGTTCCACTATGCTAAGCGGGAACTCACCACTGGCCACCAACTGAATCATTCATTCTCGGCGTATAGAGTCTTGTGAATACACCCATTGTTAAGATCCGGACTAGAACTAGAACTAGAAGATCTACCGAGAGATCCGAACTGAGTTGAGCTTGATTAGTATCAACTTCTCCATGCTTTTGCATACACTTAGAAAAATGTCGGTTTAGATGGCTCGTGCTACCATTTTTTTACCATACAAATTTTTGTTTACAATATTTACACATTCCTTTGAAGATTGATTGTCCATCGACGGTTGTACTGGTCTACACTAATTTAAAATGATCTAAACACCGAGCCTTTTGTTTTGTGGCTCTTCGTTTAGTAGTCGACCCAGTTGCTGTAGTAGTGTTGATCGTTTCTAATTCTTCATCGATATCATCTAAATCGACAATGTGATGAGTGCTCCAAATCCCATAATCATCACCAAATTATGGAATTGGAATATCATTTAATCACTAAAATCATCATGAATTTGGTGGTCGGTACTTTCTTGTGTGTTGTATTGATCTATTTAGAAAATAGAAATGTAGAAATTTAGCTATAAATTGCACAATAAAAGAGCTAATATTGACAATAGAATTTTTTCGAATTATGTAGGTTGAGAGAATTGTGAATTTGTGAAGAACATGAAAGTTTAGATGGGTAATAAGGAAAAAATAGCCGTTAGAAAATAAAACAAAAGGGACCAAAACGGTCACAAAAGTGACCATTGGACTCCAACGGTCACTTTTGTGACCGTGGAAGTTGGTCCCTGGCTTTTTTAAAATTGGGGACCGTGACCCACTAGCTGGGCCGGCCCATTATTTCCAAGGGAGCTTGGGCCCATAATGGGCTGAGCTTTTACGGTCAAGTCGTCGGGCCCACGGGCTGCCCGCCCAATTGCCATCCCTAGGCAAATGTATCATGTTATCTAAACATGGACATCTAGATATTGTGGGTTACACAAATTTTAATTTTCTTTGGATCGAGATTGGATAAGAAGTCTAAGTCGGGTCATGTATCATTTGTTGGAGGCTATTTGGAAACTTTGAAGAGTAAGAAATAGAATGTAGTGTCTCTATCTAGTGCAGAAACAAAATTTCGCGCTTTATTATCATGCAACTACAGAGCTTACGTAGCCGAAAATTCTTCTTAATGAAATTGAGTTTGGTCCGAAAAAACCCATGTTGCTCTGCTGTGATAACACAGCAGCTATTGAGATTGTAAATAATCTGATACAGCATGATCAAACCAAGCACCTTGAACTTGACAAGAACTACATTAAAGATAACCTCAGTTCAAGAAGTATAGAGGTACCATACATTAAGAGTGCAGACCAACTAGCTAATATTATGACCCATGTTGTTGTAGTAGGCCATTCTATATATCACTATCCAAGTTGGGCATGAGTGGTATCTGTGCACCAACTTGAGGGGGAGAGTCAGAATTATAGTAGTATTATATTCCTTAATTACCTAGGAAGTAATATGATAATAGGTTTGTAGTTTCCTTCTTTAGATATGATAGTACTTGTATAAATACCATTGAAGGTTAATGATTATAATTTCGACTCCCGAATTTTTGAAAGTGATATCTAATGCCGGAGCCCTTATATGGGGTGAGATAACATGGCCTGTCGCGAACTCGAATCAACTAGGTAATACTTACGGGTCTCGGCGTTGGAAAATTTATATCCGGACTATATATTGCTCTCGCGAGAATTGACTATCGTGTGTGTTTCCGATCTTGCCGGAAGTACGAATGTGAAGCATAGGTTGAAGTCACATGCAACTAGAACATTCTCTTGGGATGCCCTTCCGCCATGAAATTTAGTCGTTCTTCTTGAGGTAGGACAACCTTAACGTGTGTTCCATCAATTGCACCAATACTGATCGTGCATGAATAGGATGTACATGAAAGATAGTATAACTTGATATCATTCAGAATAACAACTACCAAAATTGTCAATTCACAAACACCGCACCGGAACATAGGATGTTTGTTCGCTTTTGGCGATGGTGAGGCGGACTAAGGTTGTAGTTTAGGTCTAGTTTGATTAGCCGACCACCCAATTGCACTACGACACGTAACACTAATTTGAAATAGTGACCTATGTTTCCAACGAGTGTCCAAACATGGTCCGTTACTGCTCATGCCCTTTACCATGTGCTAGGATTAGCGTTGGCAGGCGGGTCGGTCAGGGCCATCCCGTCCTCGCCGTCGATTTCTACCCCATACCCGTCCCATTACCTTCTTAGGCGGGTCGGGGTCGGGTCGGGTCGGGACGGACGGACAGGAGAGGTGGGCGTGCCCAATTTTTAATTTTAATTTTTTTAACATTACTTTATATAAAATTATGATTTATGAATGACATTTATGTGGTGACCGAAAACATTTGTAAAGTAAATTGGACGTCACAAGAATACAAAATACACATTGTTATAAAATAAAAATAAAAATTTACGGTCGGGTCACCTCCTGACTCCACCTGAGATTTTATCTCCCGTCCGTTCGAATACTCGATTGTTCGGGGTATATTTTAACGTATGGTCGGGGCCGGGTAGCGGTAATTTTGCCATTCATAGCGAGGATACATAAAACATGCCAACTGTTCAGATATTGAAACCCGGTGCCATCTGTAAGCCATATTCATCGCGAAGAACATGTGTGAAACGAATGAAAGCATCATGACACATTCGAAATTCGATATGATATTTGGCGTCACCGTCAATGTTTCGATCATGAACATGTGCCGTTTCTTGCTCTTGGATTTCTACGAATTCTTTGTCTTGCATTACGAATATATTCACGCACCATACGATCGGTCATTTGATGAAGTCGAGCCATATGATAATATCTTCTTGTAATTGTTGTTCAGACTTATCCTCATTGTGCTCGTCCTCATCGATCGAATAGGATCTCGACACAATCAAAATCAGCCACATATTTGCCAATGTAGGAAATAAACATTCAAGCAGTACATGAATGTGCTTTATTTGGTTTGCATGCAAATTGAGAAATGCAACTACATTTTATAGAACTTGGAGGGTGACTTTATGGAATTACCCTTTGTCACAAGCATTGTTTAGCGAGTTCCATGGTGAAAAAATAGTACACATTCAAGAATCTACCTCCTGGCAAGTTTGATTAGCTTTACACATGCAGACTACCCATTAAAGTAACGTGACATGAAATAATGACCAATGTCAAAGTAACGTGACATGAAATAATGACCAATGTTTGATGAAATAGTAAGATTCATATTAGATAGCCGGTTATATTAGATAGTAAGATTCATTGTACCAAAGATGAGATCCTATTGAAAACCACGACCACTATCTAGCATGAGTGCAATATCTGCTACATGCAATAAAATACATTACAAGCCGACTGAAAATTCAACTAAAATGTCAACGTCGCATAATATTGGTCAATTATCTAGCATGAAGTTGTACTGAATCCAACCCAACTTGTACTCGGGTTCTTCTACACGCAAAGCCTTCTCGGTTCTTGCGATTGACTAGGAATGTCAAAGTGAAATTATACAATGCACTACCCTTGCACTTTCTCCGTTGCCACGAGTTCGAATGCTGCTGGTGACGTGGGACCTTTTCTTGGTTTTTTTGCGACTAATCGCCCACACTTGCAAGATGCTCGATGAATAAGAAAGGTCGACACTTCCTACTTTTTGGCTTTCTCCTTTGATCTACAAGTGATCATTTCCGCTTCTCTCCATTGTGACAACCGAGATATCCATTCTTGAACTTGATCCCAATTCAACCGGTCCTTCATCACTTGAGTCTCGTGTCTCGCGTAGATGGGCAACGTGTCATAGAGACTATCACTATCACTATTAATAACCCCGTCAAATCCACGTTGAGATAACTTAGTTGGCATCATTGAGTACTTGTTTGAGTCGAGCTTTGTCCAAACAAGATAGAGGTACTGTGGTAAATTTCACGGACATCACGGTTTCGAATTTGGCGTGCTCGCCTTTTCTCGAACCGGATTAAAACATTAGAAAATTCCAATACGCAACAACTATTGTAAAATCACCGTCCATGGACCTGTGAAATTGCGGTGAATATATTTGTCATCAAAAGGAGCATAGAAATCATTTGTAGAGATAAATTCACGTTGGTCGAACAAATCTAACGTATCAATATGTATCATTTTACATTACTCTAAGCAAAGTGCCAAATTATCTGAAATTAGAGAATATGCACAACTACAAATTCACCAATCTCATCATCACAAACCCAAGTAGCATAACGAGACTATTGGAACATAACTCGAATCAAGCAGATAACGTCCATTACAATTTTGAATGAAACGAACCTTGATTTTTGCTCCCACCAGTCATCGTCGGCAGCAATGACGTTGTCACGTTGGTTGTATTCAATGCCCGTACAACGCAGAAGCTCGTGAAAGTGTTTGTGTTCCGCCTCATTGAATCCCAATGATTCTTAAGCTGGGTACGGCTCCAATTCTTGGCAGCGGAGCTGTTGAACAAGTTCACCAACCTATCCCAGCCGTGTTAGCTGAAGCACTTTCCTCTACGGTTACCTAAGCTAATTATTCAGCTAATTATCAATTGTTTTCATTGAGTCAAGATTGTTAACTGAGAATGATAAAATCTTGGGTTAAATTAACAAAATGATAGTATGTTTTGACTTTTCAGAATAATAAAATCTTGGGTTTTTGATTATTTATGATTAATTCCTCTTCTAAATTCATCTATTGCGAAGGGAAATTCTTGGGAAATCGACATTTGAATTGGTAGTTAAACTGATGAAGTGTGTTGTTAATTTGGGCTGTGAATAAAACAATGCTGGCAGTTGTAAGATTAATTAATAAGGGAATGCCTTTCATTAATTAATAAATACTGAGGGCATATCAGAATTTCTACGGCTTTCAAGATTGCAGTATATAGTGAATTCTTGGATGGAATCCAATTCACGATTTTTTATTTGAAAGTTTGAAACTTAGAGAAATTTATTATGTAACAATAACTGAAAAAGTGATGCAAATAGGGTATTATGTGTTAATTCAAACGCACTATGTAGTTCAAATTCATTTGATGATTACCAACTGCATTCTGGTTTCATTTTGAGGATTATGATTTGTAACAGTAGAGTTCTCAAAGTATCGTACGGTGCAATTTCATAATTTTCACTCAAGTCCCACCTCTCAGATAATCAATGACTGTTTTTTGCTTATTTATTGACTTATTAGAAATTATTGAAGCATTGTCAGCTTTAAAAGTAATATGGTTGAAACGTTTTATTATTTTTATTTTAGGCTAATCATCGGACGCTATCCATACATCATGCCTCCAAGTGATAGTTTGGAACATTTTCGACCTTGTTATTTGATTATATTATAATTTTTTTGTATAATACAATTTGCTCGTCGTTTTGTTTTTGAGTTTTAAATTAACATTTAGTTCCGTAAAACACTTGTAAATTTTGAATGCATACTACAATTTGTGTTGCCCATTGAGGCCTAATTTATGAGGTTCTATTATAATGATATATTTATATATATAAAGTTCCAATAAGAATTACAATCTTATTAAGATACATACTTTTAAAGTAACTAAGACTATTTACTATGTATCTTGATAAGACTAAATAGTTCTTAATAGTTATTTATAGTTTTACGACTCTAAGGAAAGTTTTTGGTTTAAGAGGGGGCCCAAAGTATTTATGAATGAAATGGAGGACCAGTATAACAATTTTAGTTAAAAGGCCCATAGTAAATGCTGTAAATTCATGTAAATCTTGTTTTTTGGTGGGATTTTAGTCTTCTCCATTTATTGTACCTTTTATTTCCACTTTCATAAACGATGATTTTTTTTTTATTTGCCAAGAGTTTTGTGTTTTTTATGATAGTGCATGTTTCTACATAAAAGAGTAATGTTATTTATTATGATTGATGATAATCATCCATCTACGTAGTATTAAATAATATGTGTATTTAAAATGGATTCTATTGTCCACATTTTATTGAATTTATTATTTGATGACAACAAATTTGTTACATAGATCGATGATAAATAATATTATTCTATATAAAAATATTGACCATTTACATTTTTAAGTTAATACCCTCCCGATTTTAAAATATTGCTTTTAACATCAAAATTTCCAACCCATGAGACAAATGTAGAAATTGGCATGAAAAATCGGTCAAAGCCCAAGTCTTCGGGGATAACCTAAGGGACATGGAGATGGAGACAACATACGTGGACTCACTCATTCTTACCAAATTGAGTTGTTAGTATAAATATGTAGCATGTGACTCGGGCCGGTTCTGACATTTTCGGGATCCGAGGCGAAGTCCAAAATTTAGGCCTCCAAATCAAGAAGTCATAGTCGGCTGTTGGTGGACTGGACTTCAATATTTTTTTTAAAAAAATATAAGTCCCTTCAATTTTGGATCACTACTTAATAATAGTCATTGTCTTTATAGAATGCGGCTTGCTTTGCTTTGTTGGACTTCAAACTTTTGTACAAATATTTTTTATTGGGCAATTTCAAAAAAAAAAAAAAAAAAAAAAAAAATTAAAAAAATGAAAATGGGCCTCTTTGGTTTTGGGCCCGGGCGGTCGCCTCACTCGCCTCGCCCAAAACCGGGCCTGATTTCTCCAATTTTTCTCGATCATCAACTTTGTCGAAAGATTTATGTTTAGTTGTGCTTAAAAATAATTGAAATCTTTTAAGTTGCTTATGAACAAGCTAAACACGCTCTATGTAGTTCAATCGTAGTGAATTTTGATGTAGATATTTTTAAATTTAGTCGAATTATGCGAAATTGACAAAAGACAAATAGTTACTCGAGGACATTCATCCCGGAGAGCTCAATCAACCTCTAATATGATTTTCTTTAATATTGATGGAATTTGCTTCACTAAAATATACATAAGTATCTTAATATTTTACTATTAGGTCAAACTGAACTTCTGTTGTGCAGGTGCATGTTTGCAATTGCAAGTGCGAGAAATGTGGACACCTCTTTACCTCCTGCAGATGAACTGTGGACTGAACCTTGGACTACTGGAATATATGGATGTACTGAAGGTACATAAAGTTGTTAATTTGTGGCAATAGTGTTAAATGGTAGGGTGACCTAACAAATTTTTTTAAATAGTCGTTAACCTATTTTTTAAGTAAATTACCAAATATAATTATGCATTCTTTTCTCCGTTTATAACATTTCAAACGATTTCAAATTCATTTATGCGTATGTCTTTGAAAAAAGAAGATTTTCAAGTTAGAATCTAACACATTTCAAGGTTAGAATTCAACATATTTCATCTATGTAAGAAATCTTATTCGAAGTAGAAATTCATCTGCCTCTATTTTCTTCTTTTAATTCACAGAAAAAATTGTGAATTTTATGGTATAAATCATGAAAATATGTATACATTTGAGTATAAATTGTAATTTTTGCTTTAAATTCTCGTAAATGCGAGTCTATTTAAAGTGGGATAATTGAAAAAAAAATTAAAATGTATAAACTCGCCTTATTAGACCATGGTTTGTTAAGATTTGGTTTGTTAACAGACCTTAACAGAAGTCTAATAACAGACCACATGTTTGTTAACAGGCATCTAGTTTGTTAATTTTGGCATTAACAAACTTCATTAATAAGGGCATTTAAGTCTTTTATGTAAAAGCGGCATTTTCAACAATAAATTGTATAAGTTATGCGTTTTCTCAATTCAGCTTGTTTGACACGGCCTTTTAGCCAACGTGGCACTGTTAATTTACATTTGTCTTCCACTTTAGAACAAGTGAAATGCCTGATGTTATCAAAAGTTAATTATTATTGTTGAAAGAGACTTCGCAGTAGTGATGGCAATTATTTCCGTCGTTACCCACCCCGTCGAGGCCATTTCGTACTCGTCTCGATAAGCTTTATGTAATGTGGAGCAAAAATTTATTTGACTCGTTACGGACACGAACAGTCCCGGTAAATTCACCTTTGGACTAAACTAAGTACATTAACATTGTCAAACTAGACCTAATTTTACTAACCCAAGAACTCGTCTCTAAATATAAAAATTGTTTCCTCAATCCTCCAGATCCTCTCTACGTACTCTTACTAGTAGTCGTCACCAATTGTCCTATCATTTCTCTCTTGCACAATGCGCTAGCTCGTTCCCACTCTTATCAAAGTTCAAACACTCTCATTGTGGTATGGATAGGGACGAATCCATAAAATCATGTTGGGCCGAGCTGAAATTTAAAATAAATCAAGTACAATTTATTTTACATATATAACAAACAAAAAATAATCTAAGAACGACATTACGTACTAAAGTTGCTTTAACAACATAAAACGCATCTCTAATATAATCTACATCTATTTTCTCAACAAATTCTCGTTCGACGTAGAGTGTCATACAATCAGCAAGAAACTCATCATCCATTTTGTTACGAATTGTTGTCTTCACATATTTCATTGCCGAAAAAGTTCGCTTAGTAGTTTCCAGTAGATACATGTACATGTTTCACTAATGTGCTTCCTTTTCTCCATATCCCTGTCGATCCAAGTAAATAGTTGCAAGCCAGGTTGTGAAGATGAATGATGTTAGACTTCAAGAGATGAATTTGGAGGAAGTTGAATGTTAGGAATTGAAGTATCCTCGTCAATTACAATAGAATTTGTACTTGTAGTAGATTTATCTATTTTTTTAAAGAACAAGGATAATATTTTTTTCCTTCTTGGTGCATGGTTGATGATGACATGAATAGAAACAATTCAATAATCCAACAAAATAATTCAATCCACATCAACTAACAATCAGCAATTTAATAATCCAAAAAAGTAGCAGATAGATAAAAAGTCCACTACACAAGGACTCGTGTCAAATGGGATGAGAAATGAAACATAAACTGTATAGAAAATTTAAGCCAAAATTGTTTAGTCATAAACTTAAACAATAAGATTATTCTGAACTTGGCCAATTTTGGTACCTCTTTTGGTCCATAGACAAATTGTAAATTCAACATCTTTTTTTGGCAACAAAAAATAGTTTTGAGATATTCAAACATAAACCCATATCAATTCCCAATAATAAGCAACTTTTTCCCCCTTTTTCTGCTTATTGAAAGCATTTATCAAAATCAATTAATCATTATCATTTAGAAGGGAAAAAAAATCAATCAACAACAAGATGCTGAAAAATTAATCATTTAGAGGTTGTCGGCGTGAAAAAATTAATCAACTAACCCATTAACAACAAAATTCATCAATTAACCCATATCAATTAATCATTTATCAAAGTTAACAACACGATGTTGAAAAAATTCAAAATGGGAGAAAAACCTAGATTAGTCTGTAGAGGTGGTCGTTGGTGGTTGGTCGGACAGACTTCACGGGTGTGACTTTCTTGTAGAAGGAGATTTTTTTTCCTAGTGCAAATTGCTAATTTTTCTCTTTGCTTGAGTGCTTGACTGAAAGAAATTAATGGCAATTGGCAGGTTGGGAATTGGTTTTGGGTTGGTAGGTTTGGGAATTGGGTCTAGGTTGGGATGGGTTTAATAGATAATAGGTAAATGGTTTAGGTTTAAATTTGGTCCATTTAGAAAGGTAGGGAACTGATCTCCTCCTACTTGAGTAGTGGCCTTTATAATTCATTTGCATTGTGGGGAGGAGATCATTGGCCTAGAAAGGTATGCTGGGAGTAAGTTAATACTAAAGCAGGTTGCTAGTGGGCTACTTTATTTTTGGACCAAGATAAAATAAAAATAAAAAATTTACTTGTTTAATAGACCATCTGGGCGAGGGTTGCAATGGGCTCCTACCCCCAAATCATGGGAAAATAACATATATACACTACTTTTTCCATTAAATGTCAATATTATTGGGCTTTGTAAAAAATTAGAGAATTACTGGATTCAAAATAAAAATTTAGAAGAGTACTGGCCTATGATACTCACCCTTCACTAACAGATTGATAAGAAGCCCATTATATCTCATCTTCCCAAAATAGAAATTTCATGGATAAGGCTCGACCGTTACAAATCAGTGAGAGTTATAAGCTTGATAATGGCAATTTCAAAATTCAAACGTGAAATCGGATAATGTTTTTCATTCTTGAGACGAGGATCTTGCAAGATAAAAAGTCCGGCTCCGCCAACAGATTTCAATCTATCATCTGGCGTCTTATTTTGCAAAATAATTTCTGGATACATCATTTGAAGATATATTCGATTCAATTACAGAGATTCAATAACAAGGTAATAATATTTTTATCTAATTTAGTAACACAAAAGTTTGATTCATGCGACACTTAACCACTGGTACCTCTGCTGTAAATCTTTTTTCCATTTGTTCGAATCAATGATTGATATGGATATCATAAAGGAATAATACTAGATTAACAAATAAATGAAATTTGAAGTTAATACATAATACTATTGAAATGCGTTTGTCAGAAAGTCTTGAATGGTTAAGTTGTAAGAATGTATATGCAACCCGTAGTTGTTGTTAACATAATTTGTCAAATAATGTGTTAATACGGTTAATTGTATAAAATTTGTGATCTTCCGGATAGAAAGTGTTAATGATATAATGAGTTATGAGTTGTATGATTATATAACAGAATACAATGCAAGTGTTCTCAAACTACAGTTTTTATAGGATGATTATACTTTCTATTAAAATTCATTTAATTTTGCTACATTTTTGATAAACAGATGGGCGATATTAGTGTGTTGGTTTATTACAATAGTAAATGGGATCACCATGGTCTTACAACGATTTCGTGATAGATAGTGTGTTGGTTTATTACAATAGTAAATGGGATCAGTCATGGTCTTACAACGATTTCTTATTGGTTGGTATAATTGTCCAGTTGGATTGTAGTTACGTGATTTTGGTTGGGATAATTATGAAGGAGTTGAAAATTGATGATTCAGAGTATGATATAACAGATTCGAGATCGGGGTTTTAGCAAAAGGACCCCTTATACTGATTGGCACCAATAGTTCTTTGTATTTCTATATACAAGTCAAACAAGGTGAGACTAATTTGACAAAATTTCCGTTGTGTGTAGATATTGAGAAAGTAATTACAAATGAGAATAATCTAGGGTAACTATGTAACTCAATTACTAAAGGTGATGCCAAAGCATTTCATGATAGATCAATCACTGATCACAGAAGATTTGGGTCAATGGAAAATTTGTTGATAACAAACTTCCCAATAATTCAAGAAATGGGTAACGATATTTGTGAGAACATGACATATGGAGATAATAATATTGAAGAAAGTAGTACACACGTCATATCACGACCTAGTATCGAAAATATAAAAAGTGATTCAATTTTTCGAGATAAGGATTTATTAACTACGAGAGTGGCACTGTATGCAATTAACCACAAGTTTCAATACACAATATACAAATCAAACAGGAATGAGTATGTATTGAAGTGTTTGGATGTGAATTGCAATTGGGGACTTTGCACTTCAGTAATGGGGAAGACAACAATGTTCAAGATAAGAAATATAAAGAATACTCACACACGCTCGTTGGATGTAGTCTTAGGAGATCATGGGCAAGCAACATGTTCAGTTATTGCAAACTACATCAAGCACAAGTTTACCTCTGTGAAAACTGTATACACACCGACTGACATTGTAAGGGATATAATGAAAACTTATGGGGTAACAATTAGCTATGAGAAGGCTTGGAGGTCTCGTGAACGAGCATTGGAGATAGTAAGGGGTGATTCAGAAATATCGTATGGAGGAATGCCATCATATCTACATATGCTTAAAAAATTAAATCCAAGTTCATAAACAAAAATTGAGACTGATGATAATGAGAAGTACATGTTCAGCTTTGTGGCCTTAGGAGCTTCAATATATGGGTGGAAACATTGTAAACCTATCATAATCGTTGACGGTACATTCTTAACAGGCAGTTATGGTGGGACTCTATTCACTGCGTGCTCTCATGATGCAAATGACAATATTTTCATACTTGTATATGGTGTGAGTAATTCTAAAAATAATACTTCATGAGAATGGTTCATGTTAAGATTAATAGAAACATACGCTGACCGTGATGGGCTAGTTATTATTTCTGATAGACATAGTAGAATTAAAAATGCAATCGCAAATGTTTACCCAAGATCAATGCATGGGGTTTGTTCTTACCATTTGTTCCAGACTTTGAAGAAACGATTTGGTAAAAATTTGAAGGTCATCAGACAACATTTCAACACAACAACAAGAGCTTACACAGTATTAGAATTTCATATTCAAATGAGGCATTTGGACACTATGGACGAGAATATAAGGGAGTATTTGGTTAGTAAATGAATACACAACTTAGTCTATTAATGTAATTTATGTTTACAAAATTACCAATAATTTATGTTGATATTGAAACAGGAACGGGTCGGGTATCAGAAGTGGTCAAGAGCTCATATGAAATCAAACAAGTTTTCAACAATGACGTCTAACATTGTGGAGTCGGTAAATTCAGTGACGAGGTCAACAAAGAACTTTCCAATAGAAGCTTTGTTTGAGTCATTACGTTGCACAGTATAGAAATAGTTTTTCAAGAACTTAAACGATGTTAGGTCCACATTCACAAGACTCGGGATAAGATATGAGTGCATGATGAGGGAACGATCAAGAGAATCAATTAGAATAGAGGTATATTTAGATTTATAATCGTTTGTCATCATATATATAAATTGATATTATAAATTTCCATCTATTATTCGAGCAATATTACTAAAATTGATTGTATGTTCAAATCAATTAGGTGATACCTTCATCTGATAGTACATACTAGGTGAATGATAAAACAATAGCATATTTGGTAAGGCTTGATGAAAAGACATGTTCATGTAGACGCTTCTAGATAGATGAAATGCCGTTCTCCCACGCGATGGCAGTAATCAGTAGAAAAAATTTGTCAGTGTATGACTTTTGCTCATATTATTTCAGCAAAGAATCTTACGTTAGTGCTTACACTGGGAAAATAAATCCTATTGTTCACAAATCTGAGTGGAGTGTACAAATCGAAGTAGCAAACATTGTTGTTCTAGCTCCATATACAAAAAGAAGGTTTGAATGAAAATAGAATACGGTCGGTGTATGAGTTTAAGAAGAAATCAAAATGTGGTCGTTGTTCTGAATACAAACACAATCGATCTAAATACAAAAATCATGCCCTCTTGAAGGCAACAAAGATAAGAAAACGGAATGCAAATAATACAATCAACTAAGAGGTAAAATCTAAACAATTTTTCCATTCATTAATAGCATATTATTCCATACATTACTAGTCTTAAGATTGAGAGATAATTGTTTCAATTTTACAAGAATGTTTATGACAGGAAAATGGCATTAAACGAGTACGTGCATAAATCTACAATTTCTCTATAAAATAACTGTTGATAACATGTATGTATTATTTATATGTTCTAAGATGAAATAACTTGTGTGGGATACTATAGAGCATTTCCAGTCAAGTTGGAATTATGATATGACATGCCTTTGTTTGATATTAATTTGGGTCTGTTAATTGTCTACAACTAATAATTATGATTTAGTCTCATATGCTTGATGAAAATACTTCGAACAAATCTCAGTTTTGATAGTTGTCTATCGAATATGATTTGTATGTTCATATAAGACTTATGGAATTCACTATTTGTTTTTTTTTTTCATTATTTGTATCGAAAACACGATTATACTTTATTTTTTCATTATTTGTATATCTTTTTTCTTGCATCATCATACAGAGATCTTATACTTTGGAACACTTGAACACATTTTTAAAATGTTGAGTGTCCAATATGATTTTGGTGTTTGTATACGATGTAACATTAATGTTTAGTATATAGTCAACTTCATTTTGAATTATTCCAGAAGCTTTTCGTGAAAATAATTCTCTTATCTTTGTCAATGTGTTTTGATTGGCATGAAAATATCATTGATTGGAAGTGGCTAAAGTTTTGGGATTAAACAATAGTTAGATTAACATCACTTGTTACGTTTGAAGGCAACAAAACATGAAGAAAGTATATGAAGACTTCTTATTTTGAACAATTGATATGTTTGAAGGCAACAATAGTTGAACAATTATTTTTATAGGAAATAATTTTGACGATTTGTGCATAAAAAAATGACATTTGTTACATCTTTTGACATCCTTATTTTGTGTAAAAGAACTTCAATTATTGGTTGTTACTATCTGTAGAATCATGTTTATATCTACTGATGATGTACAAATGATGTGTGATGAATTCTGGGACGATATATAAATTAGGAAATGCAACCGAGTTACGACAAAGAGTCTTTACCGTTTGCAAATATGTTGGATGCTCGATGGTCTTTTATTTGATTCAACAGTCAATGCATGGTTTGAATCATTTTGGAATTGATGTTTTTCGTTAGCTGATGGCACTTGCTATTCTTGATTGTAACACAACGTTCTTAGTGTCCTTAATATACTATTAAGCTAATTGGTGTAAATATCATGTCAATGCACTTCTCATTTCACTTTTCTAATCTCCTTTAACAGATCCTCTACCAGTTGCTGTATTTGAAGAACTCCCATCCCAAGAACAAATGTTCAAAAAGGAAAAATGAAAGGGAAAGATACTGAGATAGTTAAACTGTAAATGGAAGTAGATCGTCTATAAGAGAAAATGTTCCATTTCATTAGTTGAATTGCTTTTCAAAAATAGAAGAATTAGATTACAAGGAATTAGACACGTACAAACTGCTATGATCTAATTCTAATTAATATGTAACATAAAAGTAACATAGAAAATCAACCATAATTCAAATACAAAGCCATCACAGATCAAACAACAATCTTATAATATAGGCCGAACATAAAATACGGCAAAGGTATATAAATATCTTCATTTGTCCAAAGTATGAAGCAAAAGATAGTAACCATTCAAAATGCCTAAGAAACAGAGTTGTTCATTAATTTTCATACGACATTCATAGGAATCCATCTATCTAATTGCTTCACCGCACTGAACGTCAGGCTTCTCGATTGCATACTTGTACATTTGAACCGCCATGTTCTGCCGAGCAAGTTTCGTGTCAAAGGGGTTTGGCATTGTTGAAATCTTCATCTCATGTATGCACTCAGCATATTTGATGATAAATATGCCACAATCACCCTTGCATTAATAACGTACAATAGGGTTACATGATTACATTTTTTATGGTTCTAGTTCCAATTACACTAAAAAAAATAATGTAGTATCAAATGATAAGTTATATGAAAAGGAAAATGTCACGCCGAGTTTAAAATCAATATTCCTATGAAACTAATGAATGAAATAAAGTAATTGCACTAACTCATTTGTTTGTTGTGGTGTCCCTTTACATAGTCTCGCAAGAAAAAGGTGAGTCGGGAGCTTGAACTTGAGGACATTGGATTGGTGAAGGAAACGTGGAATAATGTTGAGTAGTGGCTAGATGGCATCCATAACTGCAACATCTCTGATCATTTTGTACACCGAGTTGTATACATCCAAGTGCCAATTTGCTATGTCAAAGTGCCCTAAAATCCAGTGGGCACGTTTCTTCATGAAAATTGGGATGAAAACATGTTCAACCTCTCCCAAATTTGTGTAGAACTGAGGGTTTTTATCGTTTATATAGAATAGAAGAGGATTTTTTTTTTGAGAAACTGATTGTTGTGCTTAGTTAACTGATCAAATAAGAGATGGATTTTGAAGTCAAAGTAGCAGTTAGTAGTAGTCAAACGAGTCTCATTCGAACTACTGAGCTTCATCTCCATTCGCAGGATGTAAAACATTGCATCAATGTGCTATGTTAATACCAAAAAGTTGTTAACATATTTGGGAGTCTGGAATTGACAAGTAATGTATGTTACTTTATCAAATTAGAAGTTTACCAGATCACTCAATGGGGTCGCGACCTGCATCAATTTATACCACCACATCTTAGAGTGTATGTTCACCGTCCAAGGTTCATGGCGTGTATTATGGGTAAGTCATCTTTATGAAACTTCTTCACCCTAATTTGAAATAAGGATTAGAAACATTAACATGTTATAATGTCGAGTTGCAGAGTTAGATGCAAGAAATAAAATGCTTCGACTCACTTGTTACCAAGACGAAGGTCTCTATGATACCAACGGTTGAAAATCTTGATATCGGACTTTGCAGACAATCCAAGTAGAACTTGCATTCAAATGATACACGTTCAACTTTCTATGAACAATTTGACTACGAGTTGAAACTCTTAACAAACGGAGACTAAAGACATGCGGTGGTCTAGTTGCCCGTTTTCGTGGTTCAGGAGTTTTGACATTATCAATGTCAAACGGAATAGGTATGATTGCCTGTTGATATATAAGTTCAATTTTTATATATTAATGAAACATGAATAAAGATGTAACCAATGTATCGATGACATTATTTTTGTATAAGTGTATAAGAACCTATGCATCCATTTCTCTGACATCCAAGCGATGTTGCTCGGCAGATTCATCAATGTTCATGAGGTCCTCTTCGTTGAACACCATGTCATCATCCAATGTGTTTAGACCTGAGCATGGTTCAATGGAACCAATCTTCATGCATTTCGGTGTACTCCCATCGCCATCTTGTTCAACTGGATCAACACTTACTACCAGCATATTATCTGTCCCATCCAACTTGGAATTAAAAGACAATTATTAGTAAGGAGAGATCATAGTGTGTGCATCAATAGATATCTAAAAATTAATACAAATCAGAATCTAATTTTTAAGAATATTTACAATGATAAAATAAATAAAGAAACAGAGTTGTGCATCTAATTTTGTAGCTAAAAGATGTATATAATATAGAACCAATGTTGGGTAACAAGCTAACCTTTAAGACAACAACAACATTAATCATCTTGATTTCTTCTTCGGTCAATACCAAGCCATCATCTAGTAGAAGACAATTGACATTAGGTTGTAAGTCAATCCCTAGATCAAAACTAAGTTCATCAATCTCACCGATTGTGATGCTCTTCAGAGGTCTCATTACTTGTCGAAGTAAAGATTACCTTCTCTTTTGACTGGTAGTCTTCATCCCCGCATCTTTCATTAAAAAAGAGAACATAATAGATATGCCAATAATTAGAGAAATTGAGATGATACATCAACTGCATAATTGTATAATATTTAAAGATGAAGTGGGAATGGGAAAACCTCTGATTTTCCGTGACCAAACGATGAAGCATTCAGAGGATAATGATGAACAACTTGAATGGCATCAACTATTGACTTATCCATTTTAGACACTAGATTTTGCAACTGCATTTTGAGGATGAAGTGGTCTGCCACTACCTTCTCATGTTTGGTGAAAATGTCATTTGAGACGTCGCCCTATGATTCCATAACATAACAACATGGTCAGTAAAATAAAAGTCCGAACAATCATATTATGTATGATGAAACAATGAACAGTAAATACATGTCCATAATTTTAGATTTCTAACACCTTAATCACATATGGTTTGGAATTGTCAATTTATTGTTGTTTGTGTACATCAATCATCCCTTGACTGATGGACCACAGTTAGATACGCGAATTTTGTCAGCATCATTAACATCATGTTGTCCGGTGATTGGGGAACTTTTGTGCTAGGGTGTGACTGTCTTCAATTATCGTTCAAAATTAATCACATGAGGTTCTTCTTGTAAAAAATGAAAGATATTAGTTCATAGATTGTATTAAATTTAGTTAATACTAAAATCATCCAAACCTCTGTGACCCTCCAATTCAATCGAGAACTGCTACTTTTGCATCCCACAGGATGTTACATCATAATGCGTGGAGATCTTTGTACCATGTTAGATGCAAATTCATCATTGCTGTCTTCAACACGCGGTCCTTGCACATCATGGTAAAATCCTTCGGTATAGAGTTAATGCCTTTCATCAATGGTTGGCTTAATCGAAACAAATTGAAGCTGAGACACGGATAACCCAATAAAGAAAAAATGGATGATCAGGATATATTAAAAATAAATACAAAATAATGTACAAAAACACGTTGATTGTATCACACTTAACATACATTGGGACGACTAAATATGTCTTTTTCCGAGATTGAGTCTTTATATGAAGTTCCTTGCACGTTGGATGTCCAATTGAGAATGTGGACATCAATGACAGATTTTTGTACAAATCTTGTCATCAAGAACCTGAAGATTTTCGTAAATTCATATTTGGAAAGCAATTAAGAATTCATTGAACCTGTATGCAATATAGGCTTCCCATCGCCCTTCACAATCAATGACTAGCCCAAATCAGAGAAAAGAAATAGTAAACTTGAACAATTCCTTACCCCATGCATACAAATTCATGTCTTGAGTCCATCGAAGCATCGGTGACTCTTCCACATGATCTCTTGTCATTGTTGTGAAAAATAGATTTGTCGATAGTAGAAGAATGCCAAACTTGACAACGTCCCGATCACTAAGTCTGTACTTTATGGAAAAAAAGTATCATAAACATCCGAATGGAGCACATTAGGTAAATGTCCTAGCATCTCATGTTTGAACCTACAATATATCTCGTCATACTTTGATAGTTTCTCTTCACCAAGTATCGTAACCCAATTATCAAGTAAAATTCTTCCAAGTTGAACGTATCAGTCACGTCCGCTCAAATTGAACCACATCTCATCCACATTGGGTCAGTATTACTTCCCTAAGCAACACTTGATGAATGAGCTGATGATTTAAAACAATCTTATTCACTTCAAGAAAATGTTCAAGCAGGATTCAAAAAACATCTTCCTTTGAACATCAGACATCCTACCTCGCAATGTGGATATAACCACGTTTCTAGAAAAGGCATTGATTTTACCGAGATACCATTGCTCAGGTTTAATGAGATATTCTCAATCCTGTTACAAGTCAACAAAATATTAGCATTTTAAAACAAGGTAAACAGTAGTCATGATGAAATTAAAGATACTCTAATTTAAATTTATGAATTACAAATAATAAAAAATGAATCATTTAACATTTAGAGAACAAAAGGCACATATATACAGTCTCATATTTGTAGAAGTACAAGATCACAAATGTAAGTATCGGTGCTCATTTACAATTTAATAATACAAAGAAGAAAAAACTTTAATTGCCTATTCAAAACCAAAATTTATTGACATTAATTGGTAACGAATCTAACGAAAACATACTTTAATCAACCAAACTTGAATTTAGTAAACACAAAACAGTCATGAAGCACGTAAACATGCTCTCTAATTTAAAGCATAAAGTGACACCAAATGTAAGTATCAGTGATCATTTACACTAAAGAAAATACAAAACATGAGCAAGCTATTAATTGTAATATTAGTAACATGTAGTCGTAACAAACTTGAAAATGTCATATTACGGTATCAAGTAATATAGTTCACATAGAAAAATAATATGTAGTCGTAATAAACCTTGAAAACGTCAAATCACGGTATCAAGCAATATAGTTTACATAGAAAAGTAATAAGTGAATGACACTTGTAGAAGGTATCAAAACAATCCTTTCGCATCAGGAACTCGGTACAAATATAAGTATCGGTGTTCGTTAAAATTATAATATTGTTCATACATAAAGGTAATAAGAGAATGAGTTTTAGAAGAAGGTATCAAGTAAGTCATTTGCAGCAAAACCTAAGACAAATATAAGTAACGGTGTTCATTAACATTACAATGTACTTCATATATCATAGTGCACACAAGAATGTATCAAATTTTGGTATTGCTTAACAATGATCATTCATATTACATTAATCTAATGATATAATATGAACACAATACAAACTTTGAGATGTTCACTGCAACTTCTGCACATGATATTTTTTTATTATCATATAACAGGTGAATAAAAGAAATATCTCCTATGGGAAGATTACTAACAACCAAACAGAATTGATTGTTGTGCATACTAACAACAACATAAAAAAAAACAAAAAATTTACAATACAGTACGAAAATCAGATGAAATATGACAAAACAATTTTCATTCATTTAAATATCCTTTGATATTGACTGGGTTCATAAAAAAAATTGTATTTCTTTTGTTAACAAAAAATCTAGCAATTATACCAAATAGTGTGATCGTTATACGCAAATAGCATACAATGAAATCGTAATAACTAGTCATAAAGAAATAAAACATTATATGTCAAAAAAGCCAAAATTTCGATTTAACTTCGCATGGAATAAAAAAAACTCATATACATGTATCAAAAATCTAATTCTTTATGTATTATGAACATGCAGCATCATCACATCCACATAATAAGGTTTAATTCGAAAATGGCACCAATTAATCGTTTTTTCGTCATTACCCAAACCTTTAAAATTGAAAAATCGTAATGCACACATATAACTGCATAATAAAATGTATAAAAATAACATTTTCTCTTTGTTGAACTGAAATGTTGATTTTCTTCTTCACATTTTTATTTTTGATTTGCCTTGATGATCTTTTTTTTTTTCACCGAATTGCTTCTTCTTTCTTGTTTTACGCCTCGATTTGCTACTCTTTCTTTGCGAGAGGATGCCGTTATTAGTTAATTGGTTTGAATATCTTGGTTCATGAACGTTGGGTGAGAGAATTGAAAATGTATGTTGTCTTCACGATTTTGGGACTTTAGTATGTAGTTGACGTTGTGAAGCTAGAGTTTCGATCCATGCATCGATTTTGAATGAATGCTAAGAAGTAGATCTCTAGATCCCGTATCTAAACATAATTTGCTCATTAATTTATGATCTTGATAAAATTTAGTCCCTAAATAAATGGATTCATCAGTTATAGGATAGTTATAGAAATATATTAATTAAATAATTTAAATGCCATATCAAGTAAAATTGAAATTTATAAAATATTTTAACAATTAATTTAATATATACAGTATAATTCAAATATTTAAAAAAAAAAAAAAAAAAAAAGAGGTAGATGATCTAATATTTACCCAAATCCTCCCCATAAATTAATTCGTGTCCATATTTTTGCACATCCTTTCTTGGGGTTGTGTTGGATTTTAATATGGGTGCTTTTCTTTTTGCGGTTTAGGTATATTTCTATCATGAATTCTATCTAAGTACAAGATCAATTCGACTTATAAAAATTGTAAATTATTTAATTTTCGCTGATTGTCGAAATTTTTTTAATGGCAGTCACTAACTTATATATTAATTTCTTTACGTCATTCAGCAAATTCGTCCAAATTATATGTTGTGATAATCAAGTCAAGTCCGGAAACAAATTGCTATTGTCTACTTAAAATCACTGTTATTTTTTTTTTTTTGGTACGGAGAATAATGATTTGAACTAATGACTTGATTGAATTAAAAGTAAAATAATGATATTCATAGTGAGTGACTACCTAGTCAGTCTATGTGGCAATTATGTGACATTAATTGATATGACATCTTACATTGGACCAAAATCTCTACATTTAAGATAACATATAAATTAATATCACATAATTACCACATAAACTAACTGCTATAATCAGAGACTATGAATAGTATTACTCTTAAAAGTATGGGTGATCTAATTTTGACACAAATAAGTTCGCTTAATTAAATATTGGTCATTAAGTTCAACAACTTTTAGGTAACTCTTGAATATGAAAGAATATAAAAGCACTCAACTTCTCTTTTGCACAGCTCAGTTTCTATGAGCGAGCCACTAAACACTGATGAATGTTCTGTTAGTTCGACATACATATGTTAGTCAACTGTTATCGACTTGCAATTTTTCATAATTTTAACATGACTTTGTCCTACAACATCAGATATTACATGCCAATTATCTAATGTAGCACTAAAACAATAAGAATATATGATCCAATTACATAATCTAATAGTTTGATACATGTTAAACATAAATGTAAGTGTCATAGACAATACTGTGTCATTCTCGAAAACTAAGAGCTGAAACACAAAGAACGTGCCTCTCTGCCCAGTACACTAGAAAGGGGCTACACATAGCACATTCTTACAAAATATACATACTATCTTTCCTGTGATGGAAAGTGCTATACTCCTCTGTCGAGTTTCATGTTAAAGTTTCAAATGTTCGAGAGGATAATGGTACAAGAAAAATACGCTGCAAAGATAAGAACCTGAAATTCTAAGCACCCGGCAATGACTTCCAATCATTCTTCTTGAAAAACTTCCCACCCCGACTTGCCATGCCAGTTCCCGTAAGACTAGACGAGAGAAGAGATTTCATATCTGATTTCCACTTCAAGTCTTTAAGAACAGAAAATAAGCTAGAAAGAGAAGGACTGGCTTCACTATCCTTGACATTTTTGCATGATATCAATTTGAGGCTCTGAAGCTCCTTCCAGGAAAATATTGCAGACTCTAGACCAACTGTTGTCAGCAATGAGCAGCCTTCTAAAGACAGGAATTTCAATCTCCTGTAACAGAAATTTCCATATCACACATAAGACTAATAAAATTTCTTAGTGTTGTTGGAATGCTTATTCCATTTTACATTTTTTCCTTTATCTACAAAACCTGAACCATTACATTATTTTCTCAATTTTTTGTTGGTTATTAGGGGAATTCTATCTGTTGACCTTGAGACCATTAAAGTTGAATCAGCCGCTCACACCTTCTTCTAGTGCTGGTTCAGACGAAGGGGCATTTGTTTTGCATGTCTATCTTCGTGGCCGAGCAAGGATACTGCTTACTGCCCAAATCTTAAAATACCAATGACCAACCAAGACCATACATGACGACATTTATTGGAAGTTACGGGACAAGTTGGGACGTTAACACTATGTTACTATCCATAACCAGTTCACATCATCATAACAACATTTTAAATGGTTCTGTGGCAGAAATTGCAATACTAAATACAGGCAATTATATAAAGAACTGTGCTTGCATTTTATCTACATACATGCCTGTTTCCCTTCTCCATTTTTCACATTCTCATAAGAAATCACAAATATACCACGGGAGAAATGTATCTACCAAATAATCTGAGCTCAAGAGAATTAGTCAATATCTGGCAGCTGCAAAAATTTACACACTATAATAGCAAAATGTGAGTGCAAAGCAAGTAAACACAGTAAGAGATGCATATCAGCACCTAATATCTCAAGGCTTGCAAGCAACGCGCCAAGGAGCCTTTGGCATTCAAAGGTCACGGACCAACTGTAATCAAAATAAGGCAACAGGAAAGAGAAGGCGAAGCTAATACCTGCAAATACTTGCAGTGCTGAACAAATCATCATCGAGCCCCCAGCAATTCTTTAGAACAATTTCCCTCACATCTCGACAAACAATAAACAATGCTCTCAAATTTTGCTTGTTCCTTAATTGACACTTCTCCAAATGTAAGCTATCAAGAGTTGGACAGCACCCCAAATGTTCATCAAACCCCGGATTACAATCAATTCTCTTACATGACAAAAACCTCAAAGTCTTCAAATTTTCACAGTATGAAAGAGCCGGTAACCATCCATCCTCCATTCTATGATCACAAAGAGTCAATTCTTCGAGCATTTGACAGCATTGCCCAATAGCTTTAATCCCTCGTAACTCCCCTTACATCCACTCAACTCGAGCTTCACTAATCTCTTGCACCCTTGTGCTAATATAGTCAATCCAACATCTGAAACGAATGAAGAATAAGAGTAAAAACCTTCCACAATTCCAATTAACCTTAAAATTTGTAAATTCTGACAAGCTGCGATTCCACGCAAAACCTGATCATCACACATATGCAACTCCAATTCTTGCAGTGTAGGGCACTCCTCTGCCAAACTCAAAAGCCCCATTTCACTAGTATTAACAACAGCCAACTTCCGTAAATTCGGACACCCATTAGCCAAAACCCTCAAACCTTCATCAATTTCATCAGCATTCAACACAAATCTTTCATCAAGAAACCAATCTTTACCCCCAATATCAGAACCAACATTAAAAGACACAATCTTTTGAGTACAAACAATACCCGAATTCTGTGGCGAAATCAAACACCCGCTAACCAAATCAACATGAATAAGATTAGGGAACCTCAAAACAACCGACCTGATATCAAGAAATCCCAGACAAGAAGTTTTATGGATCTCATAAGCCTTCCTTGCAGATTGAACCACCTCTTGGAAACCAGAAAATTTGAATTCCTTTGAGACTTCGGAAGTCTTGAAAGAATATTCAGTAAGATCTCGTCAGAAAGAAGTGAAGTCTTATCAGAAACAAGATTTGTGAGAGTGAAATCTTGGATTTTGCAGGTGGGTTGAGGATTCATAGCCAGAGGCCCATTTTGGGTCTGGTTTTTTGGGGTAAGAGAACGAAGGCGCATTGTAAAAAGTACATGGTTCAAAGCCTTCTTGTTTTTCAACCATATGGAGTTTTGATTTGGTTTCTCGGGTGAACATGACATTTTTCACTTTGCCCCGTCTTCTTCTTCCGAGTTCTGAGCTGCCAAGAATTTGAACATACACTCTATTTTTGTTCTGTTTCTTGGTCCACCCTTTACCACCTTCTTCCAAAACCACAAAAATTTGTGTATATTCTCACATATTTTAATGGATTTGAAGTATTCTATTGACGAATTTGGAATTTGATTATTTTTCTGCTCTAATTTAAATTCAAAGAGCTGTTTTTCAATTTTCCCAATCAAGTTGTTTCTCGTGTGAAGTTTTTGGTTTTGTTCCCAACGGACTTCTTGGAGAGTGGGGCCAAGGAAATTGGTATTCAAATTGTAGGACTTTTTGTCTTCTCCCACGAATTTGAATTGGGCAGTTGGCTTTTACTTCAATAGCCGTTTTCGCTTTTCATATTTCTTTCTTTTCGTTTGGGTGGGTGAGTGGGTGGGTGGAGGAATGGAAATATAGGCATGGCACAGTCAGAAATTTTCAAGAGGCGGGTTGAAGATTAAATTATTCATATTTTAATTATTTTTAATGTATTTTTATATTTTAAATATGATATTGTCCATAATTCACGGGACTAGACGAAATGTTTAAGGATTTACTTAGTATAAGCAGTAAGATGTCACATTAATCGAAGAACTCGAACCTTAGAAGTTGTCGGAGTAAAATATCGTCAACAAAAGCATTCTAGTGCATTTTAGATTCTTATTCAAGACTTCTATCATTTGATGATGTCATATGAATCACTAGAAACATACTATCATGAGATAAAAAATTACTAATTTAGATTTAAAAATATAAAAATATATGGGATGGGTTTGAAAAATTCAAAGTGAATATTCCATCTCTGCCCTAGTTACCTAACGAGATGGGACATGGTATTTTATCATCTCTAAAGTAAAAGATTTTGTCTAAATCATTGAAGGATTTTTATGTTGTCGTAAATAAAATGTCGACTAATTAATATGATTTATTGTAGTTGCGAAATATGTGATTATATTGAACTTCATAATTCTTAATTATACATATTCAAAAAATTATTTATATAATTGATTTTAAATTTGTCTACTAAAATATATAGCGACAAAATTGTAGCAATTTTTGTTTCACATTTCTGTCATCCGAAAAGCTTCAACTTGGGACAACTTCTGTGAAGTGGAATGTGCATCTCAAAATGTCAAAAGATTCAAAAACAGTTGCTGTGCTCCACTTATTAGCCGTTAGGTAGCCGTTTGAATTGACAATGACATGGGTAAACACGTGTCCATCATCCTGCAATTGTGTAATTTAGGAGATCAAAGTCATGTTTAGTATGTTTAATTATTTTGAAATTTATTATGTACAGCATATTAAAGCCACGGGACAAACACACCAACGGAGTAAAGAGGCGAGTCGGCACGTCCCATGCCGGGGTTGGGCTAGGTTGGAGTGACCATCAGATTCTAAAAGGTTTTCTATTTTTTTTAAATTCCATAAATTGTATTTATTTATTATATCAAGTCCTGTACAAATCAGCTTACGTATGAATATAAAGTGGGTTAATTCACAAGTCAGTCCTTAATGGTGAGGCATGGGCTAGTTTCATATTGGTCTTGAGATAATACGACAACTCTAAATAATCAGAGTAATTTTTGGTACCGTCGTCTTCAACCTTTAAACTTTTGACACTTTTATCTTTATTCTTTATTTTTTTGCACCCATATTTTCAATCTTT
Organism: Forsythia suspensa; assembly: GCA_023638005.1. Taxonomy (NCBI): domain Eukaryota; kingdom Viridiplantae; phylum Streptophyta; class Magnoliopsida; order Lamiales; family Oleaceae; genus Forsythia; species Forsythia suspensa. Next base: position 55,993,686 of record CM042674.1, on the reverse strand, counting down.
CTTAATTTGGTGGCTGAAGTCTCCAACCTTTGAACTTTTGGCATTTTTATCTTCATTCTTTATTTTTTTGCACTCATATCCTCAACTTTTCTTAATTTGGTAGCTGAAGTCTCCAACCTTTGGATTTTTGTATCATATTTTCTAATTTTTTTAATTGAAACTTATGAAAAGTCTATTTAAAGTCAAGTTTTGTGAGTAATTTTGTCTATAAATGTTGATTTATTTAAAAAAACTTATTTTTAAAAAATTTATGAGATTTTCTTCATTTTTTTGCACCCATATCCTCAAATGGAGCATTAATCAAAATATAGTTTTCTAAATAAAACTATTTATATGAATAATACAATATTCAGAAAACAAGACTGGCCATCGACTCGAAAAGAATAACGGATCAAGGGTCAAAAAATCGAACCGGGTCGAACCAAGGTCGACCCGATTTCAATTAAAATTCAATTTTTTACACCCATATCTCCAAATAGAGTATTAATCAAAATATAGTTATCTAAATAAAATTATTTATCTGAATAATACAATATTCAGAAAACAGGATTGGCCATCGACCCAAAAAAAGTAACGGGTCAATGGGTCAAAAGGTCGAACCTTTCAATTAAAAAATTAAAAATTAATCTAAAAATCTCATAAAATTTTTAAAAATAAGTTTTTTTAAATAAACAAATATTTATAGACAAAATTACTCACAAAACTTGGCTTTAAATATACTTTTCATAAGTTTCAATTAAAAAATTAAAAAATATGATACAAATGTCCAAAAATTAGGGACTAGCAACCAAATTAAGAAATGTTGAGGATATGGGTGCAAAAAAATGAAGAATTGGGATAAAAGTGCCAAACGTTCAAAGGTTGGAGACTTCAGCTATCAAATTAAGAAAGATTGAGGATATGGGTGCCAAAAAATAAAGAATGAAGATAAAAGTGCCAAAAATTCAAAAGTTGGAGATTGTGGCTGCAAATTACCCAAATAATCAATAGCTAGCGTCCATTTTTCATTGGTTATTATATTGTTTTTTTTTTATTTCTTCTACTATTTTCTTTCACTTTAGGTTATTAGGAGCATTTATGTTCTTAATTATGTTTTAGAGTTGGATAATTATAATTATGTTTTAGAGTTGGATAATTATATTTCGGGAGTGTTTAATTTTGATTAAAATCAAATTTTTTATAAAAGATAAAATATGTGGTTGAAAAGTTGTAGGCCCATGAAATATGTGGTTAAAATTAAATATTGACTTTGACTTTAGTTTTTTAGCAAAATTTTAATTATTGACAAGCAAAGCCTTAAACTACAGCTTTTATTATCTATCCTACATTTTATGCAATAAAGATCTCTCAACTTTTGACATTTTGGCATTTATGTACTTAACTTTTTTTCGTCGTATTTTTATCATTAATTTTCATATCTTGTCTTTGATGACGATTTTTGTCAAAAAAACCTTCTAATGTGCACTAAATGATGGGCAAAAGTTTTGTCAAACTTTATATTTGTTATTTATTTTACTTATTTAAAAATACGAGATATGAATGTGATAAAAAGCTGTTGGGGGATATATTTGAAAAAATAGCAATAGTTGAAAACATTCATTGCAATTAACTACTAGTGTTAATATAATTACCCTTAGGTGGTTATATTGAAATCGTACAACTTTTTAATCACATTAGAGGTCTCTAATCTTTGTTTATTTTTGCACTTATGACCTCATTTTTTTATTGTATTATTATCCCTTAATCTTTTATCAATTAACACATCTAGTAAATGGTGATGGTTTATATTCAAATATTCTATTAGAGTGCTTTGAAATTAGAGATAAATATTATGTCGTACTTTTATATTTATTAATTTTTGCTTATCTAAAAAAAGAAGGTAAATAAGTATTTTTATGACTTCCTAATGGATTTTTTTTTTTAAAAAAAAAAACCATTGTCGGGGCGAGATGTGTTAATTCACGGAACGTTAAAAATAAAAATGCGACGAAAAAAAATTAAAGATATAGTGAAATTAAAAAGTACAATAAAGACAAAAAAATAATTAGTGACTATAATTACCCTTTAGGGTTCCATTTTAATTGGGGTTGAATTTTGAGTATTAATGAAGTTCAGAGTTTTTCTCAATTTTTTGTTGAATTTTCGGTATTGTTTGCAAAGATTCAATGAATATTTGACTTCCAAACATTGGTATTTGCATAATCAACGCATCTTTAAAGTAAGTTGGCTCATTTCCACGCTGTATTAATCTAGTATCAACGCACAAATCTATATCCTTATCGTAATGCCGGCAAGGAAATAGAATGTTCGTGATGCCACTATGGATAACCTGATACTGAAAGATGAGATCACACAATTATAGTGACAAATGAACTTGTTGACGCAGCATTTGGATAATCTGGAAATAGAATGTTCGTGATGCTGCTGTGGATAAAGATGAGATCACACAATTATGGTGACAAATGAACTTGTTGATGCAGCATTTGGATGATTTGGCACCATTAAATCACAAGGTTCAACAATTAGAGGAGAAACAAAGACTGACGCAAACAAATAGAACAACAACCCATTTGCAAGTAAAACGCGATGCCACGATGTAGGAAGGGATATGTAAAATGGATGCAAGTAGTTAAGGTGTTAAAGACCAAATAGAGGCTTTTTACTCTGCGGTGAGGAAGAATGCACATATTTCAAGTTGGATAACGGTCAACCGAGTGGGGAATTCGTTGAGGGCAATCTAGTAGCGTTGGATTGGACAAATCGTGGGCAAAGAGATAAATGAAGACTTGCCTAGCATGTTCAAACTGTTAGCAAGTTTATCGGAGAAAAAGATGTCAGATTTCGCTCAATCTCACGATCCGCAAGGGCGAAAGAAAGGCGTGAGTTAGATAGTTAGATTCATATATATTGTAATTGAAGAAGTAGTATTTGGGTTTATGTCTACATTTTGTTGTAATCTATCATTCGAACTATTTGTTTGTTTTGAAATCACAAAGTTCGGAAATGTTTGACCAATCCATGTTCAATTTTCATACATTTACAACATAAAAGCATAATACATGATCCTGAACGAAAGTCAAAATATTATGCATTACAAAAGCGAGACATATAAAATATCTATCGTCTTGATTGTGAGGTAAGTGGAATCTTGGATTTGCTAACAAATTCCTCGACATTTGTTCTTGGATTGTCGAACTAGAGGATACGTTGACACTGAAAGTTGACTACGACCCGTAGTTGGCACCAAGTTTTCTTCTCATGCCGAGGAGATATGGTTGATAATGGCGTCTTGCGAATAGTTGGTTTTAAATTGACAAACTAACCCAGAATTGCCCAGTTAGCTATCGCTTCTTATCTTGTATGTTGGGCGTATTCTGATGTCCTTTGCTTAAAGTGAAAGATGCAAAAAAACAGTACATTAAATGAACCACAAATAATAAATAAAAGTGAATCTTCACGAAATAGCTGAAAGATGCCAGACGCTTTTAAATGATATGCATTTGCGTGCCTTACGCTAATATGAAATGACGATCGCCAGAAACGATGATGCGGCGATTGCCGAAGCCATTTTCGCGAGATCAATTTTATTGTATTTATTTTTAAATAACCTTTTTCTTACATTGAGCTTTATTTCAGTGGACATTTTTCGAAGCTTTTTGGAGGCCTTAGTGCTTTTGAGAATTTTAGATCCGACATGTGCTGCCGTCATATGGAGCCAATTCTGCGTTCGGTGGTTTAGCGAACACGAGAATGTCGATAGTTACTACCACATGATGATTTGTTGACCGAAATCTTCAAATTAATCATTTCATTTCAAAGCGATTAGTAATCTCGACCTTGTTCTTTAGCGGCTACCCGCGTTAACAACGCACGAAATGTCTACGCATAGTGCGTCATATCGTGGCGGTGTGCTAATCCAACCATTAATTAATCTTCATCACAGATGTATGTCTACTCGGCGTCTCCATCGCCTTAGATATATCTTTTAATACCAAGTGACATCATTAAATGAAAACATAATCTCTGATGTTGCAAGTATCTCCGGTGAACAAGTGGCCATTTCTGAAACAATTTGACACGACTCTTTGTCAAACAAAACCGTAAATTTTTCTTCATCCCATCGTCTAAAATTATAGATTCCAATACCTCATACGAGATTCCCCGAGGTCTCATCATTGCTACAATCGTGATGTATGCTAGAGAACTCTTCTTGAAATTACTTTGAATTTGGATATATAGTGTACCTTCACAGGTGTTCTCCATTCAAACTTTGTTGTGCAGGGATCATGGGGAAATGACGAAGTCTGCGGACTCTTTCTCAACTTTACTCCTCAGCTTGCTTCGTGTGCTCAACTAAATTTTTTAGTGCTGGTTTTTGAACAAACGTATCGTTGAAAAAAAGCTTTCGTACTCTCCTTTCAGTTATCCGTGGAGCATCTACGCCCAAAACTGGTCCTCGAATAACAAAGGCGCTGACATTCGTTCTACATAAAGTCTTGATAACCAATCGCAGTCCTCGAAGATGGTGGCTAGCAATCATAAATTTCAATCTTGTTCAAAATCTTAGGACTTTGTGATTCGTAAACAGCGTGGTGGGCAATGTAAGTATGGCTACTCTTATTCACTGTATCCTCCAATTTCTCGGACGACTTCTTCAAGATATACTCACAAACACCATCTATGCGCTTGTGTCGGAAGAAGACGGTTGATGCATTTTGCATTATCTGTCACGATCGTTAATTATTCAGTGGGGAGCTTTATATTTCTATGTATTTCGACAGTATCACTAAACAACCGTGTGACCCGATATGCGCGTGTATCCTCATTGGAGAATTAAACCACATCCGGCCGTCGGCGTGGTCGTGGTTAACACCAACAAAAGGAACAAGCGGCATGTCGTATCTATTAGTTAATGCGTGTGGTATCCGAGGTCGCGGCATCACCAAGTGCGTTTAATCAACCTGCACACTGATATCATTGGCTCGCGTTTTCAATCGACACTCTTGGGTCCAAATCTACACTTAAGTAAAAACAGGGACATTGTACTTGTATTTTTGAGAAATAACGACAGCAATGTGAGCACATCTCCCTTCACAGTCTCAGCTTCTAACCTTATCAATATAGTTTAAACCGATCCTTTTTAGATGAATAACCGGCCATTCATATCCACCGCCCGGCGGCAATTTGAATTGACAACTTTGTGTCGCGAATTCTAACGATACCTCATTCACTTCAAACTTTTCGTTTCAGAACTGTCCTTGGTTGTCTGTTGCTGCCAGTACAACTTGAACTTGAAGAACTTGTTTTGTGGTTATGTAAAATTTGAACTTTACAGGTAATACGCCACTTGATCGGCTGACATCGGATAACAATCGCTGACATTACGTCTGAATTTAGCCATTCTAAGGCTTAAAAAAATTACTAGCATTACTTGTTAACTTGACCTTTCTCGGCTAAATAATAGCGTGACATTTTCTTACAACCCTATCATCACCTTCCACCAGTTATGTTTTTCTAATTGGAAAACCCGAGAATCACGGCGGTTCTTGTAAAATTCAAAGACTTAAGTTTGAGCTTCCCCAGGCCAAGACGACAACTGACAACTTCCAACGGCAGAGGTGGTGTGGACAGGCATTGAAATAAATGGGCTAAATTACACATCTCACTTTCAATCTTTACCCCTCATTACATATTTGCCCTCAACCTCTTTCTTATTATATTTTAACTTCAACATTGTATTAATTTACAATATTCGTCCATACTAACGGTTTCTATTAAAAATTCTGTTAGTACGGTTGAAAAGTCGAAATTCCCTTAAACTTAAAAAAATAAAATAACGTGTATATTAAAGAAAAATTGCAACGGGATTCTCAAACCTTTTCAAAAAGTGTGACTGAGTTGTAAACCTTTTCTTTTGGCAATGCAATTAATTTCAATTAAAAATTACAAAAAAAAAAAAGTCAAAAAAGAAAATAGTCATCTTCTTCGCCCCCACTCAACTACCATTGCAGCTTACAAACCCACCACTTGTATGCCATCACCCCAACCTCCATAGACCCTCCACCGTTGACAAGGATGCCACTGTCAACCCCAATAGACCATCACATATCTGAATCTTTCCCAAGACCGTCTCTTCCACCCCCAACACACCCAAATCTCGGTGGATCAGCTAATAGACAACAAAGTTTTGCCTACGCGATGGCTTTTGATGAGGAGCCCGTGCCACCACAGCTATACTAATACAAACCATGATTTGTTCGAAATAAAAGTGTCATTATTTATGATAGCTTTTTGTAGAGGAGCTTGTCACATTTCATAGGGGCCAAAAAGTATTATTATAATCAAAGCTCATCTGCGAACCAATGTAGCTATAATCAATGTCAATTTGAGCCCCTGGTTCTGCCCTCTCAAGTTTTAACCCTTGCTCTTCAGTCTCTTTCTTGTGTCCTTCAGTGTGATATATATGCTATTGAAACTATTGTAACTTAAAATTAAAGATTTAAACATTCATATAAATTTGATTTATTTTTAGTTTTTTAGTTTTAATTTTCAGATTTAAACCTGTTACCATCCAAGTTTGGCGAGTTCTCCACATCAGCAAGAGTGTCCAGCGAGGGCCGCCTCGGTCTTCGCCTTGATCTTACGTGGCAGCTGAAGTCCCAAATTACGATAAAAGGCCCTCGTATCCTAATACATTGCCAAATGAAGTCCACAAAGGGCTTCGCCACTCCTAACCAACCTAGGTTCCTCGTTAGTCTTTTGCACCACACGGAATCTTTCGGGCAATCTGATATTTTGGGCAACTAAAAAGATAATTCAAAAAAGGTTGTATTTGATTAACACACAGAATCCTATGAAAAAACTACATGTCAATCTCTTAAAAATCGAAAGCGCAATCCTAGAGATTAATAATGATTATAACAGAATCTTAAGAGATCATGGTGAGATTGGATTCGGCCATATCCTCAAAAGAATAAGAATCCAATCAAATAACTAATTGATGGCTTTCCTAAATCAATTAGAACTCTCCTATAAATTCACGATCTTCGTTCACTCCAAGGTACGCATTATTCTCAACCATAAACTCTAGCCAATTTTTTTCTGCTTGTCTCTCCCGCACCCATATTTCTCCATACACGTTTATATCGACAGTTGACTTGATCGTTGAAGTGCCAACTATCGCCGACCCTTTTTTCCCCTGGTGATCTTGGTGCCTAACGATTGTCCAAGTGTGTTGATAACATACAAGTCGACAAATATTTGACTAAAAATCTGTTAACACATAGATGGTGCAAATTTGATGTCAACAAAAATAATTCAAAAACTCCTTAATTTTATGGTTAAAACTATTTTGAATGATATAAATTTTCATAAAAGTGGGGGTTAAAGTTTCTACTATAAAATGGGGTATAGTTTCATATTTTTAGACAACACAAGACAACAAAATTTGAAAATACACTATGCACTCTACTTATTTTTTTGTTTTGGTGACTAGTTAAAATGCTTATTCTTATCTCCCTGGTCATGCCCATAGAAGGAGAATCAGTTATGAGGTATAAGGATTTTATTTTGGAGCCGTGCAATACTGACAATACCTGCACGAAGAAAAGGCCACAGACTTTAGAACAACAATTTTCTCGATTCTCTAAGATCAGTCATTCAAACTCTATATTAAAATAATTTTGTGTTAGTTATCATTTAATTGCTTTATTACAAAAATCACTTATTTTCCTGAACATTCTAAAGTCGTGTGGTGATTTATGTAATAAAAATTTGTTTTAGTTGTGTTATCAATTTCCAAAACGTTGAAGAATTTCTAATTACTTTAATGCATAAACTTTTATATTCTGGAAACTTACATAAATTTTCTTTTCATTGACAATATTGTACTCCCATTAATTTTTTAATGTTGAGCACATATTTTTATTTTAATAACTTGGTACAGAAAGCTTACACTCATCTTTAATTTAACTTTGAATTAATTGTGCCACCAATTTTAATTTCAAATTCTAGACACAATATTTGAAAAGAATGGAAAGTTTGTTATTAAGTTTATTTGTATTCTTTAACTTAGTGCTTGTACGTCTTGGATTTGCAACAAATATAATACAACAACATCAAATTGGTTTAGATTATTAGGTTGTCTTGGATTTGCAACAAATATAATACAACAACATCAAATTGGTTTAGATTATTAGGTTCTCATTATTGATAAGACTCATAAATCTATATAAGAGGAATTTGGTAACATATATTTAAGTCCTGCTAAACATTTGCTACCCATAATTTATTGTGCATTAATTTACTATTAGTATTTACAATATGATAATTTTAATTCATTGCACTATTTTGTGTTACTTGATCGGGTTTTACGTTATTAGCTCTTTTTTTTTAAAAAAAAATCCTTATCCTTAAAAAAAATTGTAATTTATTTTAAAGACATTTGTATATTAGTAGGTTAATAGATGTTGTATTTGCAATTATTTTACAATTTGGAAATGTTCTTTATTTTCTAGTAGATAATAATAATAATAATCAACATTATTGTTTTATTTGAAACTTGAGTTTTGATTTAACTAAATATAGCATTGGCTCGAATATTTTGTTGCTTCAGAATTAATTTAGTCAAATGTTAATCTTTGGCTTAATTTTGAAAATTTATTATTATTGTTATACATATTGCTTTGTCTAAATTAATTGTTATATTGACAAACTTATATCTATACAATTATTTCTTTTCTTTTCTTTACCTTAGTAATTCCTAGTGATGATATATGATTTTTCTCCTCTTCCGAGCACGGCGGCGACAGTGGTGGAGACCTGCAAAAAGTGGCGGGGCTTTTTCCCCCGTGGCTACTCTGGTGTGATAATCAGTATATGATTAAAATCAGATATGCAGAATAATCATATAGAGTGTATAAGAATTGTGTCTTCTTTTTACTTGGGGGGTTGGCCTCTATTTATAGGATGGCCTGCAGTCATTGATGACGGGTGTCCCTTCATCTCCCTTATTTGATAACGGGTGTCCATTCATCTCCCTCATTATTAGGAGTTAATGAGAGATGTTTCATCTTCCCAATTTGTTGAGAAGTGTTTCGTCTTCTCGATAATCTGTGGTAACTGTCATTCCATGGATTGTCTGCCTAGCTAACCTGACGACAGTTGGGTTATTGTAGTCTATCTGTTAGAAGCGTACTCATGAGACCAACAAGGCGGGCAAGCTGGTGAGACGAACGAATTGTTGAGATGGGCGTGCCACCATAGCGAAATAACATACAACAACTGTCATTATTTATATCATCATAAGCCTCTCTACTTCCCATAGACCACTTTTCATATACTGTTGTCAATGGGATGTAGAAATAATCTACTGCACCTGCTATTCTCTAACTTCTTCAGATAGAAGCTCATCGCCTTGTATTTCTAACAGAGGTTTATCGCCTTGATTTTTAAACATAGGCTCATCGCCTTATTTTTCAGACAGAGGCTCATCGCCTTGTTTTTCGGACAAAGGCTTATCGCCTTGATTGGCTTATCGCCTTGTTTTTCTAACAGAGGCTCATCGCCTTGTTTATCGGGCAGAGGCTCATCGCCTTGTTTTTTAATCAGAGGCTCATCGCCTTGATTTTCAGATAGAGGCTCATCACCTTGATTTTTAAAGAAATGCTCATCGTCTTATTTTTCAATGCTGGCTATCACCTTGATTTTTAAATAGTGGCTATTGTCTTGATTTTTAAATATAGGCTCATCGCCTTATTTTTCAATGGTGGCTATCACCTTGATTTTTAAATAGTGGCTACTGCCTTGATTTTTAAATATAGGCTCATCGCCTTATTTTTCAATGGTGGCTATCACCTTGATTTTTAAATAGTGGCTACTGCCTTGATTTTTAAATATAGGCTCATCGCCTTGATTTTTCAATGGTGGCTATCACCTTGATTTTTAAATATAGGCTCATCGACTTGATTTTTGGATAGAGGCTCATTGGCCTTATTTCTCGAAAAGAGCAACCTGTAATTGTTTTTGAGACGGTGGCCTTGTTTTTGAGATGCCAGTAGCTGTCATTATTTTTGGGCAGCTGGCCTTGTTTTTCGCACGCCAGAGAGTTGCCTTATTCTGGGCAACTCATCTTATAAGCTCCTCTACTTTTCATAGACTATCGTTAATGAAAAGTAGAAGTAATCTAATGCACTTGCTCATCAAATTTTTTTTTTGTCCGAGGTCACCGCCCGCCTAGTGAGCTCGCCTAATTTTTTTTTTCCTGGCCGAGGTCACCGCCCGCCTAGGCAAGGTCGCCCGCCTAGTGAGCTCGCCTAAAATTTTTTTTTTTTTTTCTGGCCGAGGTCACCGTCCGCCTGGAGGTCACCCGCCCGCCTGGGCGAGGTCGCCCGCCTAGTGAGCTCGCCTTAATTTTTTTTTAGCTCGGCTCTCTGGGTGAGCTTGCCTGGTTGACTTGCCTCGGCTTGGGCGATGTTGCCTCGTATTGGGTGAGCTTGCCTCTATTATTTTGAGATTCGGGCTCGTCCTGAATCTTCCTTTTGTTAGACTCATGTTTATTTCGATCTTTCATACTCTTGGTAATGAGATATGCTTCTTCAGATTCCACATACTTATCTCCTCTATTGAGTAACTCATGCATCGTATTCGACGGATTTTTGGAGAGTGACATCTTGAAAGGATGACTTCTAGTTCCACTCATCATGGCAGTGACTACAGCAGACATCTGCAGATCTTTGATTCCCAAAGTTGCTTTATTGAACTGGGCAATAAAATCTTTTAGCAATTCGTCCTTGCCCTGTGTCAATTGCATAAGACTGATGGTAGTTTTCTTAACACGTTTGCTGCTGGCAAAATAGGTAGCAAAACTCTTGGAAAAATCGTCAAATGTACGGATCGATTTTGGGGAAAGAGTGGCTACCCAGTCCTTGGCCTCACACCTAAGCATTGGAGGAAAAGCCCTGCACATAATCGCATCACGGAGTAGCTTGCAACCTCATCAAGTCAACAAAAGCCCTGAGGTGATCGACAGGATCAGAGGATCCATCATATTTCTCCATCTTTGGTTGCTTGAAGTCTCGTGGCAAGGAGGCGCCATCACTTCTAGGGAAAAGGGTCTTCTTCCAAAGACCATGGATTGTTGCTTACTACTTTTATTGGACATAGCCTCAACTATTTGGCGACTCATCATTTCTTCTAATCTCTGTTCCAGGCTTAACACTGGTGTCTCAACCAGCATAGGCGTGGGCATCCATGACGGTTGCCCCCCCGTATGGATTTGGGCCAGATGTCAATGAATAGAAGTGGGCGCGAAGGTGGAGCTAAAGAAACTGGAGCCTGCAATGGAGTCTTTGTTGGCGGTGTTTCCATTGTTGGAAAGTTAGAAGTTTGGAGAGGAGTCCCTAGCGGTGAGGGCCCTATCGGTGGATGGCTAGGACTCTGGGGAGAGCCCCTGTAATGAAGATCCCACTGGGCGGAGGTTGGGACCCTGTGGTAGCCGAGAAACCGCAGCGTTCCGATCTTGGAGTAGAGTCGTTAAGGCCGCCACCGAACTTGCAAAGTCTTTGCGAGTTGAGTGGAAGAAGCAAATTCTTGTGGTGGGTGATTAGTGGCGGCATTGGACTCGGTGCCTACATCCTCGACAGGGGCTGGTGGAGCGGTTACATTCCTAGCTCTTTTGGTTCGAGCCATAACTTTTTGTGCGTTTTCCACAGACGGTGCCAATTGATGATATATGATTTTTCTCCTCCTCCGAGCACGGCGGCGACAGTGGTGGAGACCTGCAAAAGGTGGCGGGGCTTTTTCCCCCGTGGCTCAATTGATAATTATATGTCTTTTTCTCCTCCAAATGCGACGACAGCGGTGGTGGAGACCTGCAAAATATGGTGGGGCTTTGTCCCCCGTTTCCACTCCGGCGTGATAATTAGTTAGGGAATAAACTCAAATATGCAGAATAACAATATTGAGTATGTATGTTGTCTTTTTACCTGGAGGGTTGATCTCCTATTTATAGGAATGACCCGTAGCTGTATCTTCAATGATCATTAATAGCGGGTGCCTTTTCATCTTCCTCATAATTAGGATTTAATGTGGGACGTTTCGTCTTCTTCAACTGCTGGTGTTTCATATTCCCAATGGATGTGGGTGACTGTTGTCCAATTGATGATCATCCTCCGAGCACGGCGGCGACAATGGTGGAGACCTGCAAAAGGTGACCGGGCTTTTTCTCCCGTGGCTACTCTGGTGTGATAATCAGTATATGATTAAAACCAGATATGCAGAATAATCATATAGAGTGTACAAGAATTGTGTCTTCTTTTTACCTGGGGGGTTGGCCTATATTTATAGGGATGGCCTGCAATCATTGATGACGAGTGTCCCTTCATCTCCCTTATTTGATAACTGGTGTCCATTCATCTCCCTCATTATTAGGAGTTAATGAGGGATATTTCATCTTCCAATTTTTTGAGAAGTGTTTCGTCTTCTCGATAACCTGTGGTAACTGTCATTCCATGGGTTGTCGCCTAGCTAACTCGACGACAGTTGGGTTATTGCGATCTATCTGTTAGAAGCGCACTCATGAGACCAACAAAGGCGGGCAAGTGGTGAGACGGACGGAATTGTTGAGGCGGGCGTGCCATCATAACTAAATAACATACAACAAGCTGTCATTATTTATATCATCACCTAGTGTAAGAAATCGCATCACGTGAAGTTACAATTAGAGCTAAGGGTCAAAATTTTGATAGAAAGCACTTTAAGAGATTGCAATAACAAATGAAATATTAGTTAACTGTCATTGGGTTAAGTGCGAAAGAGCTATGGAAAACTTTAGACGATAAATATGAAATTCATGATGCTAGCATAAAATAGGTCTAATGCATTAACCTTTTATAAATATTTTATGGTAGACGGAAACTCATTAATGAACAAATTCATGAATTTCAAGATTTGTTACGACTTGTGGAAGAGAAATTGTCAAATTTTAGTGAAGATTATAAGGTGTCATGTCTTACAGACAAACTTCCACCCTCTTGGTCGAACTTTGCTAAAGGTCTTAGACATAATCAAAGAATTATGATATTAAAAAAAGTATTTCATTCATTGAGAGTAGAAGAACAACATAGAAATGTTTTAAGCCAAGGTAATGAGTTGAAGGCTAAGGTAAACCTTGGTAGATAATTGTACAAATTCTACCAATACTTTAAGAAGAACTTTCACCATAATAAGAAAAACTTTCAGCCATGGAATAATTACACTAAGGGTGGCAAAGACAAAAAGAATGGAGAATCAAAACCTTATTTTGTACGTAGAAGGACCAATCACGTGGCGCAAGACTATTACTTCAAGAAAACTAAGGAGTACAAGCCTAAGCATAAATCCAAAAAGGATCGAGTGAATATGTTGGAAGACGGTGAACATTCTATTATGTGTGAATCATTAACCCATTTATTCAATTTTACTTATAAGTAATGATTTGTGGTTAAATTCTAGAGTAAATATCCATGTTTGTTTTCATAAAAGTTTGTTTAAATCTTATCAGACTTCAAGTAGAGGAAGCATAACTTTGGAAAATGATACTATTGCTCGTGTATTGGGAATTAGAAGAGTTGAGCTTAAAATGACTTATGGAAAGACTTTGTTTTTAGATCAATTTCAACATGTTCATAAAGTTAGAATAAATTTAGTTAGTTATTCAACGAGGTTTTAAGGTTGTAATGGAGTCAAAAAAGGTTGTAATAACCAAGAATGATGTATTCATTGGAAAATGCTAAATTAGTGATAGATTGTTTAAGTTGAATATTGTTGATGAAAATAATTAAAATTCTTCTATTGTTCTTAATGTTGAATCTAGTTGTTTATGGCATAAAATATTGGGACATGTTAGTCATAAGAAGATCAAGACATTAATGAATCTAAGTGTATGTTAGGTAGTGCTGAAATTATTTTTTAAGTGCTTATATTATAAGTTGTGAGGGAATGTGTGGATAAAAAGTGAGTTGTGGGTCCTATGAAATGTATTGATAAAAAGTATGTTTGATTAGTTTGATCAGCAGAAATTATAATTTAAGCACCACCAAACACGTGCTAAACTTAATTCCAAAAGTTCAAGTTGATAACAATAAGGGTGAAATTTGTGTACAAACCAAACAAACTAAGAAACCATATAAATCGGTTCAAATGGAAACAAATCTCTTAGAGTTGATTCATAGTGATGTTTGTGATTCAAATAAGTTTCCAACTAAAGCTAGGAATAAATACTTTGTAATTTTTATAGATGATAAGTATTGTGCAATTATAACGTAAGGTTTACAACCATCTTGTTATTGAGGCAATAAATTGATGACCAACTATGCAATTTCCTTCTTTTATTCATATTTCTTGAAAAAGTAGGTGAAGTTGTCATTGGGGTATATCTTGAAAGACATACTTGGAACCTCCACTCGAAAGAAAATGGCGAGACTCACTCTTTTCACGGGACCCATATAAAATTTGCATGCTTCGTAGATAAGTAAACCTAACCTTGAGTTCTATAAAGGGAGGTCGACGAGTAAGTCCAATGTCAATGAAATGGTGCTTTCAATCTCATTTGATTTGAATCCAAATCGCCAAGTTCTCGCCGGTCATACCTGCGTGCCCGTAATTAGTCTATTTTTTCCAATCAAAATGAACCTTCTCTTAAACTTTTTTCATTTGGAACAAAACCATACGATGGACCAATGCTAAATAATGTAAAGTGGGACGTTTCGTAATAATCTAAGAAAGATTATAATGATTTATGTTATTGATGATTGATTGTGCATCTACAATCAAATGTTAAGAACTCACTCACTAACGAGGTAATAGATCGATAAACAATGCATTTTCCCCTTCTTTGTTCATGTTTTTTGAAAGAGTAGGTGATATTATAAAAATCGAGTTATAAATAAAAAATTAAGGGTCCTGTCAAGAAGTTACTTATTATACTTGAACTCGATCAAGACAGTATTTTTATTTTAAGAAATTGCTTTTAAAAAAAGGAATTTTTTTTGGCTCATTCTTCTTCTTGTTCTTGTCGAGTTACTCGACAAGAAGAAGGAAAAAAAAAAAAAAACAAATGGTTCTTCTTGTCGAGTAACTCGACAAGAAGAAGGAAAAAAAAACTTGTTCTTGTCGAGTTATTGTCGAACAAAAAAAAAAAATTTCTTGTCGAGTTACTCGACAAGAACAACCAAAAAAACCAAAAATTGTTTTTGTCGAGTTACTCGACAAGAAAAAAATGTTCTAGTCAAGTAATTTGACAAGAACAACCCAAAAAAAAAAAAAGAATTGTTCTTGTCGAGTACCCAAAAACACAAAAAAAATAAATAAATAAAAAATATTGTTCTTACGACAAGAACACAAAAAAAAAAAAATTGTTGTGTACTCGACAAGCACAACAACAACAACAACAACAACAATAAAATCAAGAACAACCCAAAAAAAAAAAGTTGTCGACAAGAACCAAAAAAAAAGTTGTTCTAACTCGACAAGAACACCAAAAAAAATATTTGTTCTTATTCAACAAGAACCAAAAAAAAAAAAAAAGTTCTTGTCGAGTTACTCTTGTAACTCGACAAGAACACAAAAAAAAAAAAAAAAACTTGTGCTTGTCGAGTTACTCGACAAGAACAAAAAAAAAAAATGTTGTGTGCTCGACAAGCATAAAAATCAACCAAGCTGGCAAGAGCATAAATGATATTTGATAAGTTTTACATAAGAACATAAATAGTTAAGACAAACCATCAGAATTTGTATTTTTAGAAGTGTAAGTTCTTATGTAGAACTTATCAAATCTCAATAATTTTACATATTTTTAAGATATTTTAAATATTTATGTGTGAATTTTACCAACAAATGATTTTTCACAATCTTTTGGCTGACTCGACAACTATGTTGATTTGTCTGAAACTTAAGTTTCTTGAACAATCAATGTTTGTGAATTAATTTTGAAAATAAACACATAATCGCATGTGTCTATAATCGCATGTTTGTAGTTTTTGAGCTGTGCTTATTAACATTTGTTGTTTTATCCTTCACAGCTCAACGACCATGAATGATTGTCAAGTAGTTTTTTAATGTTTTGAGTTTCATTATAGTATCATAGATTCAGAGAAACGAATCGATTGCTATTTATAATGGTAATAATTACATCAATAAATTAAATGCAGAAAATAATTTACTTCAGGGGTAACCAATAATTTCAACAATCAAGAAATGATTAATTTCACATACTTAAGATGTCTCAGAATTACTTATCAGTGTGTTTCTGGTACTGGCTAACTCGACAACCATGTTGGTTGTCTAGTTAATTGGACAACTAACCATGTTGAGTTACTCGACGAGGCTATCGGTTACTCAAAAAAAGAAAACTCCTTCTACCTAATTAAATAACAAAGTTTCAATTACCATCTGTCAGGTGATTGTGGATTTTGTCTACAACGTTTTTTTCAAATAACAAAGTTTCAACTACCATCCTCAAACATTACTGAAACATGAGAAATTTAAACTACAAGAAATTTAAGTTTCATTTTCAGACAAATAAGAAGTTACAGATAATAAGAGATTTATGTAAAATATTTTTTATGTAAAAAAATGAAGAGATTTGATAAGTTTTAAAAATATGAACTTACAGTTAACTTACATATAACTTAGACTGGAAACCACAGTTCAGAGAAATAAAACTTATTGACAAATAACAACTTACAGATAATGAGAGATTTATGTAAAATAATCTACAAATAATCTATAAATTTACAAATAACTTGATTTACACTGAAATTCCAAAGTCCTCCATCTGACTTCTTAGCTAGCAATTTTTCAATCTAAGAATTATGGAAGATATTGAAAATTTTGAGAGAAATTTTGCTGTCAGAAAATAGGTAGTATAAACATAACGAAGTAGGTAATATAAAGGAAAAATAATTAAATGATATCTCAAACAATGCAATGAAATGACGGCGTATTGGACGAAAAATCTACGGTGAAAAAATTTAAGACTCTTATATTATTGTAGGGATATATATTATTTGAATGTTTAAATCTTGTAAAGGACTATTGTAACCTAAAATTATCAATTGATTTATTTTAAGTTCTATTTTTCATATTTAAACCAATTCAAAACCCCCTTAATTTCATGATTAAAACCACTTTGAATAACATAAATTTTCATAATATTGGGGGTTGAATTTTATATCATAAAACGGGACATAGTTTCATGTTTTTAGACAACACAAGACAACAAAATTTGAAAACACACTATATACCAAGGTTCTAAAATGCGTAATGCGTGACGAGGCGGTAAGGTGAAGCATCAAGAATTGTAGTGCAAAGCCTAGCACCAAAATGCGTTTTCACATTATCACACAAACAAATAGTCAAATACTAAATACAATAAGAGACGTAAAAAAACATTTAGAGTAATATTATGTGCATGATCATGGAATTGAATCAAAAGAATTTTAATACCCACGGCAAAACATTTCTAAATCTTTATCATTTTCTTTTGGATAAATAGCACTGGAGGTCCCTAACCTTTGAACCTTATGACGATGGGGTCCCTAACCTTCTATTTATAACCCCCGAGTCCCTAACCTTTAAAAAAATGCGTGAACAAAGTTTTTCTGTTAAAAAAATCGTTAGTTTGACTGTTAACTAGTCAAATTTGACGTAAAATGACCAATTTACCCTTTTCAAATTAAATTAAAAAACAAAGAAAATAAGAAAATAAAGAAAAAATTACAATCAAGTCCCTCACCAACTTCTTCTTCTCCAACTCACCTTTACCAACTCCGGCACCGGCTCCAACCATTCACGTTCACCAACTCCGGCGCCGGCAAGAAGCACCATTCACCTTCACCAACTCCGGTTCCACCAACTCCGCACAAAACCCACCCCCACCGCAAGAGAAAAAATCGAAAATGTGTGCAACTCTTCCCATTTCTTCATCCAACAAAAGCAAAAAGAAGAAGTTGTAATCTGCTGTGCAACTCCTCTCATTTCTTCCTCCAAAATCAACCCCCTACTTTTTTTAACACGCTTACCATTAAAGTATCGGTATTCCCATTTTGGTGGTGGATATTTCTTCTTTAGTTTTTGGCATTTGTCCAAAGATACCTTGACTTCTCAAATACATCTCCAACCATTGAAACAATTGACATTGTTGGTGGGATGCCAAGCTCTTCCATGTCAAGAAATATTTGTAAGTAATTTCAATTATCATTATAATCAGCAAAATTTGACAGTATTAAAGCTCTTACAACATAAGACAACCTCTTAGAACTTGAAATTAGCAACTCCGTAAATAACTTCAAATTGCATCGAAAAAATTGGAATTGGCTACATGAAAATGGGAGTTTTTCCCGAGCACCAATATTCTCCATTAGTTTCTCCAATATTAGCAACAGATGTTGTGGCAGATTGCAGCTTTTTTTATGTTTTTTTTTGCTTTTGTTGGATGAAGAAATGGGAAGAATTGCCCAGCATTTTCGATTTTTCTCTTGCGGTGGAGGTGGGTTTTGTGCGGAGTTGGTGGAACCGAAGTTGATGAAGGTGAATGATGCTTCTTCTGGCGTCGGAGTTGGTAAAGGTGAGTTGGAGAAGAAGAAGTTGGTGAGGACATGATTGTAATTTTTCTTTATTTACTTATTTTCTTTATTTTTTAATTTAATTTGAAAAGGGTAAATTTGTCATTTTACGTCAAATTTGACTAGTTAATGATCAAACTAACGATTTTTTTAATGTAAAGACTTTGTTCGCAAGATTTTTTAAAAGGTTAGGGACTCGGGGGTTAGAAATGGAAGGTTAGGGACTCCATCGTCATAAGGTTCAAAGGTTAGGGACCCAAAGGTTATTTACCTTTTTTTCCTTCCTATATAACCCTAACAGTCTTCTAACAAAACCTATAGCTTCGACAACCAATCTTCAAGACATAAATAACAGTAGATTATCACCTATTTCTCGATAATACTTTTTCAGAGGTGCACATTTTCCCCCATGAATATGTATCAGAAGTTCAAATATTTTCAAACAAAGTGAAAATTCGAGAAAACTAGAAGAAATATAAATTAAAAATCCCTGACCTTTGATATTTTAAAGAGGAGAAAAAATAAAAACCAAGAGGACAAAGGAACGAGACAGAGAAGAACTGAAGAACTGAAAAATTGAAGAAGGATGTGCTTGTGATGACTTTTTGAATGATTTGGTAAAATGGTGAATGGTGATTAATTACATTTACACGTAAAGGGCTTGGTATATTTGGGCCAACAAATAATTTGGGCTTGGTAGATTTGGGCTAAGGGTGAGGAAGGTTTGTTGTTAGGCTATTTTTTTTATAAGATTTATAACATAATTTATTTTTGCCCAATTTAGAAATTATTTGTTGGGTGGACTATCTAATGCGCGTTATGCTCGCCTATTCCGCCTAGTCCTGCCTATGCGCGCCTATTCCCTCCTAGGCGGTCAATAAAAAGAGTTGACCGTATTTTTACGCGCATACCTTTAATGCGACGCGTTTTGCAAAAGCATTGAGCCTAGGCGGCGAATAGGCGCGCCTTTTAGAACACTGCTATATACTCAACTTTTTTTTTGTGACTAGTTAAAATGCTCGTTCTTATCTCCATGTAGTCGTACCCATAGAAGGAGAATCGGTTGTGAGTTATAAAGGTTTTATCTTTGAGTCGTGCAGTGCTGACAATACCTGCATGAAGGTGAGGCCACACAACTTTATGACAACGATTTTCGTAAGTCTAAGACTAGTCATTTTTAACTCTATATTAAAATAATTTCGGGTTAGTTATAACTTAATTGCTTTATTACGGAAATAACTTATTTTCCTGAACAGAAACAACCATTACCTTTTGTAGTCTCTAGTTTTGTTGTAATTCTTCCACAAAAAGAAAAAGAAAAAGGAGAACCAGATGTGAACTTGCATTTACATCGTTTTAAGTTGTACTGACAATCGAGATTGCGGCAAGTGGCTAATTTAGTTTTTCCAGTTTTATTTAATTTCAATTTTTGTTACAAGAACCGAAAAATAGGATTGTTGGTATCTCATTTTTCGGATGCTTATTCAATTGAATCTCGTAGTGATATATTGATTATGGTCTCGTGTTTCACTTTTATATAAAAAAATCATTTTTTATAGTGTAAAATTTTTTGTTAATTTTTTTCTAGTAATAGTCCGATCTTGAAGTGTGATTTTTTTTTCAATAGCAGTCCGGTCTAAAAAATATCCTAGTTCCGCCCTTGATGGGGATTGAAACAGTTAGTATTGGTAGTCATAATTAGATATCATTGCAGTAGTTAGTATTGGTTGCCACTGATCTCTTGCCCCCTTGGGGGACAGGATAAGATGCCTACCTTTGAAGTGTCGGCAGGTGTGGGCAGTTGATGACAAAATAATTTTTATCATCAACTGCCCACCCACCGACACCTCGGCAGTGAGCATTTTATCCTGCCTCCCTATGGGCAGGAGATCAGCCCCGTAGTATTGGTAGTCATGATTGGCATATCATTACTCTAAACTTCGTAATTTCTAGTTATCAAAACCTAAAAGACCGGCTGTGACCATTGTCGGGGTTGACAGTGGTGGGTCAATGGAAATTAGGGTAGTGACAAATAAGTAGTAGGTTTGTAAGCTCGGATAAAAGTTGGGTAGGTGAGTGAGTGAGTAAGTGGGTGGGAGGAAATATGACAAGTGGATTTTTCTTTTTTTGTAAATTTTTATTGAGATTAATGGGCCAAAAAGAAAAAGTTATATACCCGGTTACACTTTTTAAGAAACCTGTTGCAATTTTACGTTAATATCCTTTTTTTCTTTTTCTTTTTTAAGTCTAAGGATAATTTTATCTTTTCGTGGCATGCTAAGAGGTTTTTTGGATGAAAATTGTTAGTGCTGACTAATAGCTCTGATTAATAAAATGTTGATGTTAAAAATGTCACTAAAAAAAGAAGTTGAGAGTAAAAGTGTAACAAGGGATAAATAATATGGACGAAACCTATAATTTAACCTTTTAAACTCAATATTTGAAAATTTTGAAGACTGAAAGTTTTTTGGTGATTTGAGTCATGACAGTTACGATCAGCTCCTAGTTTTTCGCGAAGGGGTTGAAGAATTTTTGGGTTCAAACTTCAGACAATAACAATTACTACAATGTACTAATTTTTTATGTAGAGCACAATGATGATATTTTTATCAAGTTGTTAGATGAAATCGAGATGAAAAATAAAAAGACTTTTAGTGTTAATGTTGTTAAATCAATGTTTGAATCCAATAAAATAGAACTTGAAGAAAAATGAAGGTTTTCTTGGGGGCAATTGACTGTTGCAGATTTGTAAGGAAGCCAGAAAAATTGTAGGGTTTAACAAGAAAACTTATCAAAATGGTTGGGTTTAAACCAGAAAATAAACGAGTGGATACCCTAGTGGATAGTGCCATGAATGGGGCTATTTCAATAACTGTTGGAGGCTGCTTGGGTAAGCTACCAGGAGAATTATTCCACGTCGAAAAATAATGGTTGGTTACAAATTAAGGTAGCGGGCTTGTCAAAAAAAAATATTTGGTGCAAGAACATAAATAATGTTACATATCACCAATATTGAACAACGCCAATTTAAGTGGCAGTAGGACTCACACTTCACAATTAGTATTAGTAATCAATTACAAAATCTCAGGACAAATCTTCTTGGACATGTACAGAGAATGGTAAAGTCCAAATAATCATTAGCTAGTGGTCCATTTTATTATTTGTTCCATTTTTTTTTCTATTTTTATTTTCTTGCACTTTAAGTCATTATAGACATTTCCTTTTTCTACGATCACTTATTAAATTCTATGGTTGTCGTCTTATGTAGTTTTATTTTGATTATTAATGAAATTGAGAGTTATTTTCGAATCTTATTGAATTTTCATTTTTCAATAATCTTTTCGAAAAATCAACGAATGTTTTAACATCCAAATATTTAGATCTGAATATTGCAGCAACTCATTTCATGCTTCGCACATCTTAATTCCTAGAGTTTTCATCTCTTTTCATTTTTTTTCCCGGGATTTTGGTGCAAATGGTCCCTAATATTTGTCCTTAGTGTAGAATTTGTTCATAACGTTTATTTTTTGGCAAACAAGTCCCTAACATATGTGTTCTAGTGCGAAATTGATCCTTATGACAAATATGTCCTTAGTTTTAATTAGAATAAATTGTATGTAGATTCCTAATCATTACAAAATATGCAAATAGGTCCAATGCTTTTATTTTTTATAAAAAATTAAAGAAAACTAATGAATTTTTTTTTTGAATTAACACTCTAGTAATAAACATGTCAAATAAAATTATTATTTTTATTATTAAGTAATTATGTTATTTAAAGAGGGAGAAATCATTGTGAGAAATTATTTTTCTCCCTCTTTACTTATAAATTTTTTTCTTCCTCTTTACTTTAAAAATTAAGTTAAATAAATAACAAAATGACGTATATAATTTTATAACATTGAACTAATCTTATTATATTTTTATTTAACATAAAAATACTAATAAAAATAAATTTACACATTATGTGTTTTATTTTTGAACGAAAATAAAAGGAGATATTAAAATATAAAGAGTATAGTTAGATCTCTGATATTTGTAGTTACTAAACATATAACTCAATTAAATAAAAGTATTTGAACATCAAGTTTTTGACAAAGTTATTTTTTTATACAATAATAAAATAAAATTTTAAATTTTAAATAATATAATTACTTAATGATAAAAATAATACTTTTATTTGACATATTTATTACTAAAGTGTTAATTCAAAAAAAAAAATCATTAGTTTTCTTTAATTTTTATAAAAATAAAAATATTGGACCAATTTGCACATTTTGTAATGATTAGGAATTCACGTACAATTTCTTCTAATTAAAACTAAGAGTATATTTATCTTTTCATTCTATAATGACCAATTTTACATTAAAATACATAAGTTAGGGATTTGTTTGCCAAAAAAATAAATATTATAGACCAATTCTATACTAAAGACAAAGGTGATGGACCATTTACGCCAAAATCCCTTTTTTGTTCAATGATTTGGCTTCTCTACAAATATTGTCGGCCTATAAAATGGGCTATCTATGGGTTGGGCCGTGGGCAGTCAACCTAATTCTGACACAGTTAATTTTAGGAATACTTAGGAGCCATACCTACTTTCTTTCAAAATTTAAACATTTATTTGATGAAATAATTTCTTTCAATATTTCTATTTTTATTTTTATATATATATATATATATATATATATATATAAAGAATGATCTCCCAAGACCCAGTGACTTAACTTATGTTAAACACTAATAACATGACATGTATTTCTTACAAAAAAATGGAGTATAAAGTCTGTTTTCATCATAAAAAATTAACAATCATTTGAAATCTCATCTTCTCAACTCGTCTTCTCCCCTCTCTTGCAAAATTCATCTCTCCAACTCTATCTTGACTTCTTTTTTGCAAAATCCATATGTTGAATTTGAATCGTAACCCTACGGTCGAATCTCAATACGATTAAGTTGTGTATACTAGTCTTTAGTCAACGACCGCAGATAATTTTTCACCCCTAGTTATATAAAAAAACACATATATGTCTATTTTTAACCCATCTTCTCAAATCTCTTCTCCTAGACTCCATCTTCTTCTCTCTTTTACAAAATCAATCTGTTAAATTTAAAGGGTTAATTATACTAATGGTCCCCATTCTTTCAGGTTTGTAACGATTTAATCTCTATTCTTTTTTTAGCAGATATCATCATATTCTTCCATTTATTCTCACAGATGGTCTCCAAATCACTATTTTTCACTATTCTGACAATTCTTTAACAATTTTGCCCTTTGACTTAAATAAATAAAAATGATAGAAAAAAAAATACAATGAAAACATTGCAATTAGGTCCTTATTTTTTTCAAAAGTACAAATAAATCATAAACTATTTTATTTTGTACAAATATGTTTTCTTCCCCAAACTACTATGGATTTTGACTTTATAATCCACTTGTACAAAACGCACAAAAAACGCACAAAACTACAATGGATTTTGATTCTTGATGAACTACAAATGGATTTCACTGTCACTCTACTGACAATTTAGGCCGGCAAAGAGGTGATTTTGTGAACAGTGAGATTTGAAGAGCTAAATCGACTCAGTAGTAATAATGTGAAATATTAATCGAGTTAAAATTGTTGAGATACAAACCTTGGGCTACTGGCATCGAGCACTGCGCCTCTGGCTTTATCTTTCATTCCGTCGTCGATTTCACTCTCCGAATTTCCCCGAGCTTCGCCAACGACCTGGACTCCGACTGGCCCCCCTCCACCAAGTCAATTAGCCTAATACCCAGCCTCATCACCGATGCCACCAACGTTCTCAAAATCTAAACCGTTAGAGTTCAGGAAGATTCATCTTCACCCGTAGACTCCAAGAATCCCACTGAGCCAAAGCATGGGGATGTCTTAGCCGACATTTTCGAGGCGTCCCTCGAGCTAGTTTGCCATTCTGATTTCTCAAACAACGTGCTTTAAAAGTTATTTTTGAGAATTTTTTCTCCTATATGGTGAATTGGTGTACATACACTTCAACTGATATCCATCCTCTATTGATACCAAACTCCAAAATGGTGGTAGCTGATTATAATTTGTGCTAAACTGGAATTGGAGCTGATGGCCTCGTCTTGATGGCAAGTGAATTTTATTTGGAAAATGTGTTGGGGAAAAGATGATTCCTTTTTTTGTTGGGGAAGAACACTTATCTCGTATAAAATAAAATAGTTTAGGATTTATTTGTACTTTTGAAAAGGTTAAAGACCTAATTGCAATGCTTTCATTGTATTTTTTTTCCTATCATTTTAATTTATTTAAGTCAAGGAAAAAAATTGTCAGAATAGAGAAAAATAGTAATTTGGAGACCATATGTGAGAATAAATAGAAGAACGGAGATGATATCTCGCTAAAAAAAAAGAATGAGGATAAAATCGTTACAAAACCCGAAAAAAATAGAGACCATTAGTATAATTAACTCAAATTTAAATTACAATTGTACAATCAAATTCCAATAAACAGTATACTATCCAAGGTCAATGATCTAAGGGTGTGTTTGATTGGTAGCATGGAAAAATGGTGGAAAATGAAAATATTTTCCATGGAAGTGGAAAATAAATTCCACTATCTAGGCAAGAAAATTTTTTCCAAGAAAGAAGGCAAATTCACGCTTTAAACTTTGTCAGACTCAGAAAATGTATTTACTTTTCCATGTGCCAATCAAACAACAAAGTGAAAAAATAAAAGTGTTTGATTTGACAAGATTTTCCATGGAAGTGACATTTTCCATGGAAAATATTTGAATCAAACATACCCTACTGTCCTTAGTGGACATTTTTTATAATATCCACCTGACAAGTATTCAATGTATATTGAAAAAGTGTTTGACTTGTTTGTAAAATAATTTTTCATCCTCTAGTGCATTATAAGAGCGGATAGTCCCCTCCTATCCAAACCAAAACAAGTCTATTAATTAGGGTGTGTTTGATTCGTTTGATTTTCTATGGAAAATGAAAATTTTCCACCCATTTTCCAAATTTTTTATTCTGCATTTGATTGGCAAAATTTTCCATGAAAAATGTATTTTCCACTTATTTTCCATCTTTTGTTTGATTGAAATTTTGATTTTCCATGGAAAATATTTTAGTATTTTCCACTTTTAGTATATTTTTCTTGTTTTTAAGGAAAATATTTTCTGATGGGATAGGAGAATTTATTTTCCATAAAATTTGTTAACCTTTTCCAACCCATTTATTTTCCAATGGAAAATTTGTTAACATTTTCCAATCCAAATTTTTGGTAATTCATTTCCACTGGAAAATATTTTTCTACCCAAATTTTCCAACTGCAATCAAACACAACCTTAAAGTCTTAACACAGTCGTTTCACGTGCAGAATTCTGTTTCGGACAATCGTAGGCACCACACCACATAAGATCTATGACACGATTGAAACGCAATGAATCGATGTAAATACAAGATCCTTCCACGATTTCACCCAAAATTGAAGAAGAATTGACACTTGGTCAGCCCACTGAGCCGACGCCGAGTCCGGGATATTCAACTCGTTGCATATTTCTGCCAATTTAAATTAATCACAACCAAAATCAATAGATTCAAGGAGAAGAATTGAACGTATAGGAAACGAAAGAAATGGTTGCAGAGATGTCGAATTCGAAGCCTTCACGTGGAGACGAGGCAGCAAATCTGCCGCGCGCTTTTAAATACTTATTAGGTCGTACTTTTCGTTCCCTCCAGCTTATCTACTCTTTCTAATCGATTCCGCTATTTTCTATATGTAAATTTATATGTTTGATGTTTTAATATGTATATGCACAGAAACACATTTTTTTCTAGGGGAATATTATTCATATTCAATTCACGGATCGTTAAGCATCTCACTGAAGAAGACTATGCAGTAACTAACTAACTATCATACTAGTGCTTGAAATTTGTTGAAGTGTTATTGGAAATAACTTCATTTGTTAGCTTGGAATATGAAGCCTTTAGAATTGGAGGAAATTAGAAATGATTGCTCTCAAATTTGAATTAATTTTCGTGAATTTCAATTCAAAGGCCCAGATTTTGCGATGGTTTGGGCATCGAATTGAGCCGAAAAATTGGAACTAAAAGAAAAACATTATTTCGAATATTAATTCTTACTTATTTCGTCAGGTGTGTATCGTAGTTTGGAAAACTATATTAAAATCTTTCATGCTCCAGTTATATGGTCAGTTATCCAGAACCTCTAAAGAAACTTCAGCTCCTGTTCTTGCAGTGTAGGAAATATGATGGATTACAGTAAGCCTCTAGCAAATATGTGTTTGATTTTCAATCTTCAATCCTTCTTGAAGTTGATTATTCAGGATGGAGAAAAAACGATCCTTGTATGGTTCGATACACCACATAACCTAGCAATGTATGTAATTGGTGACATAAGATGGCATGTCATTAAGATGGGTGCAATAATCTGATGTGGGAGCTATTTTAATTTCAGAGTGCAAATTTGAGCTGATCTGGAACTTCACTCATTATTTACTTATTCTAAAGTGTATCATGCTGATGATTTAGGGAGCTTAGTCATGAGGCTGGTTTTTCTTCCATTTGAAGAAAGTGCATATGCTATGAATTTGTACTTTATTCCTACTTTTGTGATACAGTGTATTAGGTGATAATAAGTTGGCGGATGCATACTTAGATGTTATGGAAGTTTCTCTGTCTTCTCTTTAGATAATCTGTCGTCTATGTCCATTTTGTTTTTGAGGTATTCCCAAAGAGGTAACTGAGGGTAGAACTAAATAGAAGGCTAAATTTCAGGATACGTGCAAAAACAATTTCTTCTCATCTTATTCCTGAATTGGGGAGCTAAACTGGTCAAAGGACTTGGACTTGCCTTCAAGGTTCGTACGTCAAATATTCATTCTAATATTTTTTAGCACATATTACTTTTTTAGAAGTACTTCTTGTGGAGATGATAATTCACTTTATGCTTGCTTGTGAGATCTGCTTTAATATACTTATTTGAAGATCTCCATATGTCCATTCCTTTGACATTTTGTTCCTTTAGTTGGACATATGAGTATGCTAAAATATGACACTATCTGAAACAGAAATGGTCAATGGATCAGAACTAGGTTACAAATGTCAATGAACTTCATGACTAACTCAGGAGAGACCCTAGTATCCCATTCGTTGTGATGCATACTTACTTTGAGGGTAACTTGGGCAATATATGGTACCATATATTTGTATGTATGGGTATGATCACTTATCCCTTCGTGAAGTTAATGGTGAAGATTGGGACCACATTTGCAAATCAGGTAAATGGTGGGGAGGCTGAATCTAATAATATATTTGTTCCAACAATCATGATCTCCTTATGATGGCCATAATGTAAGCCTATCGTTCTGTCAATGTATACATCATATGATCATGCCATCTTTTATTTATGGGAACCATGAAACTTGCTGACTCTTTGTCGATTGCTCGCATGCTGCGATGTCTCTGCTGCGCAAGTCATTTTGAGGATAGTAATGTGATCCACACCATTTAGAGTCCGTTTAGTACGATTATTGTGAGTAGAGTTTTTAGCGAAGAGAGTTTTGTTAAAAAAGGCATTGTCTGTTTGGATATTAATCCAAAAAGTGATGTGAATATTAAATTTAGTGTTTGGTTACATAACTATATAAGTACTTTTGTATAAACTTTATTTTTATTTGATTAAACAAGTAATTAATTATTATATATTTCATATTATTTGTTTTAAACTAAATAATTTTTTATATCCTATAATAACTATTAAAATTAATATATTAATTTAATTATAATAACACGATTATTTTATTATATTTGACTAAATAATAATTAATTATTATATAACTCATATTATTTTTTTAAAAGAAATCATATATCTTTATATCTTGTAATAATTGTTAAAATTAATATATTAATTTAATTATAATTACATGATTATTTTAGTATATTTGATTAAACAGTAATTAATTATTTAAATTAAACATATTATGTATAATTTGTATTATGTTATTTAATACGCTAATATTTTTTTTTCCACTTTATATAAGTATATAAAGTGACAATTTGATATAAGTAATTAATGTAGTAAATAAATTAATATATTTTTTTGGTGTATTAATGGTAATTTTGTTAAATTTTAAGTTCATTAAATGTTAATTACAATTTTTCGTAAAAGTTCAATTAGAGCTTTTTAGAGAAGCTCAAAATTTGGACTTCTCTAAAACAGTTTTTTAAGCTCTTTTTTTAAGTCAAAAAGTGCTTGTTGACTTTAACCAAACAACAATAAAAATAATCAAAAGCACTTTTACTTTTTAGAAAGTGCTTTTAGACTTCAAAAAAGTCCTTCCAAACACACTATTAGTCAATTAGCCATTATTTTGTAGCTTCCATTGTTCACAAGTGAAACTTTAACTCGCTATCTTTATTTCTTATGTGCTGAACAATACAAAGACAAAAGCAAGAAGCTAGGCAGTTGTCTGCCAGACGCTTTAAAACTTGTTTTGCTAATAGGTACTTGTTTTGCTGCAGTTATATCTAGAAAAGTGCTATTAATACATTTCATTCAGTTTCACCGAGGTCTTGCAAGTAGCATTTATTGGTAAAGATTCTATTGTGATTGTCTTACTCTTGCCAA
Source organism: Forsythia suspensa (assembly GCA_023638005.1). Taxonomy (NCBI): domain Eukaryota; kingdom Viridiplantae; phylum Streptophyta; class Magnoliopsida; order Lamiales; family Oleaceae; genus Forsythia; species Forsythia suspensa. The sequence continues at coordinate 55,964,438 of CM042674.1, read as the reverse complement.
ATTGCATATCCATGTATAGCCTTTGACTTAGATGCTAAATTATTCGTTATATACCTCACAAAATATATTTTAGAGAATAATGAGGGAATAGCTATAAAAGTGCTATCTGCCCAAAAGTTTCTTAGTTTGCTCCAGTGCTTAAGAGCTCTTTCAAGTTTTGCTCTTTTCCAATTTAAAATATGAATGGTAGTTTGAATGTCATGTTCCTGCAGTGTGTTGACCAGTCCAGATCCTTCACCCATGGTCTACAAGCCATTATATTTTCTTGTTTCTACACATTTTCTTTGATCTTCATCCGCTCTGGATCTTTCTTTACATAGCAATTATTCATATTTTTTCTTCTTTTGCCTGATATATGGAAGTGTAATGTGATCAATTTGAGTAAACCTCTTATGGTCCCTTTCAAGTCTGCTTCTTGTATACTGGAGTCCCCGGTTGACATTGTTTGATTTGCAAGGTATTCTGTTCCTGCATTTCCTTCTCTATGTGTGTAACATTGGTCCCAATGGCCGTGATGATGCTTTTTGTTTCTTCAACTATGTACTGGATACTCCATGGGACTTGGAAAAGTTCTTCAATACTCCTGATTGGTACCTCTGTTTATTTCATTCCAAATATCGTGAAATCCATTTTGTACACACATTCTGGTCCCTGGCAATAAGTGCTGTAACCACTGCTTCCAAATTGGAGAAGATTTCAAATTTTTCAGAGAAGGTATATAATACTATTCCTTTATGATTTCTTAAAACTCCTCCAGCTGCTGTTCCTAGGTTGCCTCTGCTGCGTATGTCAGTATTTAACCGTCTCCATCTTTGGCTTTATATGTTTCACAATTAATGATTCCATTCTCACTTTATTGTACAGTTACACTCCATGTTGTTTAGCCACTGTGATTCCTTCCAGTTCTTTAGTTTGAAGATATTTTCTTTGCTCAACAATTGAATTATGTATTACACCCGCTGTATTATTCTCCTCTCATCCATGGACAGCTCTGTGTTTGTCATCATTTTTTCAATCCAAACGAACCATGTAATGAAAATTGGGAAGATGGAATAGGACCCAGGGAGGGAGAACCAAAGTAGGGGTGAGAATCTTATGAGTTTCATCTATTCTCTTCTTTTTTCCCCCTAAATATTGCTTTAGGTCCAAATTGAGTTGTTGATTAGAGATAAATACCATATACTGACCTAATTTGCATAGTTTCAATGCTTATGAAGAAAAATGCCTTTCTGTTATGTATACCTTATGATAAGTGCATTTTGTGCACTTATTCGGATTTTAATATTAAGCTTGTGTCCCGTTATTTTATAGAATTTTTACTTAATTTAGTGTATTTTACTTTCTATTTTAGTTTTGGACTCGTTCATAAGCGGAGAAGAATGGATGGAAAGAGCAATAAATTGGAAGATGTTTCAGAAGTACGAGGATCAAATTGCTTTCAATTGAAGCTTGAAGGACCACATTGGAGGTTATTGAAAGTTTTGAGGACTAAAGAAGTCAAAATCCAAAGTTGGAAGACTAAATGGCACAGATCAAAATAAGTAACTTGGGCAATCGCCCAAGTTTATAGCTGGGCGAGCGCCCAGCATCATTAACTTCTTAATTTTTTGCTTGGACAATCGCCCAGTGTAAATTTGCATAGCGAGATTTTATTATCTTTTTGAGTTCGACTCTAACTGGAAACTTTTTGGCCCACGATTTTGAGGATTCTTTGGGATCTTTTGAGACACTTAGAGAGGACTATATATATGAGTTCTTAAATCTAATTTAGGAGAGTCGATTATTTAGAGATTTCAAGAGGAGAAACAAGAAACGAAAATTGAATGAAAATCAAGATCAATTCTTTTGAGTATTTTTCTTTTCCGGGTGATGAATTATATCTTTTCTTTTTGTTTTCTTCTTCTTAGTATGTTAGGCTAAATTCGTTTTGTGCTAGGATTACGATAAAACTTGTAGTTTAATTCTTCAGTTTGGAAACTTGATTTTTGACGATATGCATTCATATAGTTTTGAATAATTAATTTTGATTTGTTTTCATCTACAATTATATACGTAATGATTATATGATTTTTGTGGTTTGCTTTACTATCGAGAGATTAAAAACAGACTAGATATAATTTTAATTGTCGTAACGTCCGGTAGGGGATAGAGATATACATTTGCTTTTACGTGATCTTTAATTACCCATTGCAACTTAATTCATTCTTGTGCATTTGCATTTGTGATAGAGATATAGTCGGATCATATATATTAATCGGTTTGATTTTATTCGAGAGAAACTATTGAACAATTTAGGAGTATTGGTCGTCATAACTAATGTATGTTGTCAAATTCAATAATTCGGACTACAAGTGAATTGGGGATCCTAGTACTTTTCTTTCTCATATTTAAAGTAATTTGGCATGAACTTAATCTTTTATTTTTTTAATTATAATTAGTTAATACTTTAATTAGTTCTTAGACACCCAACCTTCAAAAGTTAAATTAATTCGGTTAAAGTTAATTTAATTGTGTTGACCTATCTAAATCTTTGTGAGTACGATACTTGGACTCTAAAATCCACTTTATTATTTGTGCAATCCATTACACTTGCGGTACAAAATAAATTGCTAACACCTCACAACAAAGTAGGATGTTGTTGCTTTGTTGTTTGAACTTTGGAGTGCTTCCATAAATGAAGCATTACTTCTCGGTGATTCCAAAATGCTGTTAGTCAATTTTCTCTTTGACTAAATCAGTTGTTTCATGTTTAGAAATACTAAACAGTTCCTTTTAGTTCATCTACCACCTCAAAGGGTGGTGGTGAAAGTTGGGACTTCTCATTTCTCAATGATAAGTGATAAAGTACTGGAAATTTGAAGTGCACTGGATATGATTGTTATAGGTCTGAGATGAAGTGAGGTGAGATTTTCTGCTTCCAGTGAGTAAGTTACTAGTTACGAAAGAGTAGATGTGGTCACAAGGCTATGTGTGTTAATCTTAAGCCAAAGGTAATAATCCAGCCTATATTTTTCTGAGGAATGAATTATTTGAAGCCGAAGTTTAATATGGCTGTCTTCTATAACAATCTGCTAAAGCAAAAATAACGAGTTGTCGAGAGTCCCTAGAATGTTTTGATATTGCTAGTGTATATTATAACGTTGTACGATTTATGCTAAAGATTGTATAATATGCTAAAGCTGCACCTTTGTTTTAATAATAACGAGTCATCGAGAGTCCCCGGAATGTTTTGAAATTGCTAGTGTATATCATAACCTTGTACGAATTATGCTAAAGATTGTATAATTTGCTAAAGCTGCACCTTTATTTTTATATTTTTGCTTGTTTAGGCCTACTGGTTATTGCATTTGGTCCAAGCTACTCGTACTCTCTCATCAGATTATAGTATGGTCGAAACGGTGAAGCTTCAACAGCCCTCCAATACTATTGCCTTTATGTTATAGTATTGGCCATGAATGGTAAATAATTCTACATATTACCCTGTAAATTGTTTTTGCTGCCTATATGACTAATTTGTGCTTTGTGTATTTTGCAATTCTTCTCGTTTGTCAGTATTTTGTCAAGCTATTTGGATTCTACGGGCAATTTTTCCTGTTAGGTATTTACTTTGGTCTCTACATGATTATGTTGCCAAACTCAATTGGTTATTACCAGCCTTGCCATGAATGAACATTAATGGAAGCCTCTACTGTCCGAGGACAACTATATGACTCTTAAATTAGTTTAGATAAACCAAAATCTTTCATGCATAACAGGGATTGTTGCACGGAATCAAAGGTTATTTCCTTTGTTTTGCATCAGGGCCATCTGAAGCATTTTTGCATGCAGTTGCAATAAAGAATCAACTCAAGCGCTCAAATGACTAATTGCTTCTATTCCCATTGATTTCCCTAGTCTCAAATGTCTTACTCTTACGATCAGCAGGCGAGTTGGGTTAATCCTTGCAAACTCAACGAGTATCCTTTACTATTTCTATGATCTTCGTAATAGAAGAGACATTTGGCGATAAGCTTGGGCTTGTTTGGAGAGATCATCATAAATGATTAAACTGTGTTGTTTACATTACATAAAAGATTCAGCCAAAGCTGCTGTTGGTAGCAACCGATGACCTTTTCTTCTTTTACTTCACATAGCTTTTCGTCTCTTTGATAGCTGGAAGTTTTCCAAAAGTATGAAGAGCTGGAGGACTTTGTACCATCCGTTCCAGTGTGGTTGGATTCTGTTCAACAGCCCAAGGAATCGGAGCACATCTTTTGTTCTTTCCAGTGCTTGAAGTGATATTTAATTGATATTATGGATGACTGGTTATGGAGGGACCGTTTCGCTTTTTTTCAAACTCGCTTATTCCTCTCTAACACTTTTTCTGTTTGTTCCTTTCTAACACTTAGTTACCGGTCCCATGCCAAACTCTATTTGCTCAATGCAAAGTGATTAGGGTCATGTTCGGTAGAGTTTTTCTCAAAAATCCATTTTTTTTGCTTACAATTTTTGACTTTTCAACCTTTTTTACACTACAAAAAAATTTGAAAAGTCAAAAAATAACCAAAAAAAATCTATTTTTTCCCAAAAAAAACTCTACCGAACAAGCCCTAGGTCAAAGTTCCTTAAAAATTCCACCTTCTTTAAAATATCCTGAACAGTTCCTGTAGGTTGAGCAACTTTTTTAAGTAATCACAAATTCTATTCTTGGTTCTTTTGCCGACTATTGTGCCATCTTAGATGAAAATTCTTTTCCCTAATTACATGTGGGACATTAAGGTGAAGAAGATGCTCGTTGGTGTTTTCAGACCAGCAAATGTTTTGCCACAAAACCTTTGAATTGCAGCAGATCTTGCTGTGAGCAGTCTGCTATTGCTGTTACTGGATAGTAAAATGAATTGTGAATGTAATCATTGTTTAACTGGTTTGTTGTGTTGAATGGTGAAGTTCACATAAGCCAAGCATCTATTTTCAAGTTCAGTTGATACTAGATTTGATCTTGACGACTTTATAACAAATTGATAATGATGTTTAAGTCAGGGATTGTAATATTTCTAAGATAGCGTTTTCATGTAATTTAGACTTCAGAAAGGTCCAGCATTCACCTTGTGCAATCTACTGTCTTTGGAGACAGATTTTGAGGCATCTTGGTTTCTTCCGCGCACTGCATCCTATCGACCATAACGGTTATGCTACCGTAATATTTATTTTTTATTTCTTTTGGTTTGTTTGTTGGTTGATAAAGAAAAGAAATGCTACCTTTATCGGCTATATCAGTCACTCCTGTACATTGGTTAGGTACTTGCTATTGTCAAGAAATATATCAGTGGCATGTGCATCCCTAGCCACAAGGCACTTGTCTCAATAGCTTAACTTGCAGGTTGTATTGGTTCTTGGTATTACCAACACCTTTCTGCCTTATTGAGATAAAACTAATACTGACTGTTTAAAGACATGATTTTCAGGATTATTTATTTGGCAGTATTCATCAGAAATTATTTCAAGGTATACCTATATCTTGTGCAACTTCCTTTCCTTTGCTTTCTGTATTATTTCAGCTGACCTTCGTGTAATCTGAGCATATAATCGTGTCAGATTGCATCTCCTAAATACTGACTTCTAATTATTGTTTAACTTCATCTCAGGAGTCTTCCATGCTTTCCTTCTGTGGATGCTTGCCCTCGGGCTGCAAACTTCTGATATTTTCGGTGTAGCCACTCTCATTTTAGATAAAACACCGATATAACTTTTGGGCCACTTTTTCCATTTACCTTGCCTTGGATTGACGTGTTTCACTGTAACGGTTTTTGTAATGTGAGTGCTAATCTATGCCTCTGAAGTCGCTTTGTTTCTGTTTGTATGGCATCTCATCATCTTGTGTATATCTTAATTACTGAAAAGTTTTGCAGTGGCATATCTATTGGTGATAATAATTTTTATTTTCATGACCAGCTATTGTCTGGAAAGGCCTTTTATCAGCAAGAATATACATTTCGGTGAGCATGCTCACTAAAGCCACAAAAGACTGGAATTTCTTGAAGGTTAGATGTTTTTATTCAATACCCTTCCTGTTATGTTTTCAAAACAGTATTCTTACTCGAACTTGTTTGTAAAATGGCTCCAAATGCAGTTAAAAGTCTTAAAGACAAGAATGAAAGCCGTAAATGTGCATCTTTAAGGAGAGAAAAACATAAGGTAGCATTATAGTATCTTTCTGGATCTTTGTTTTTTATTTTATTTTTCTTTCTTTCTGCTATCAGCATTCTGTATCCTCTTTACTACTATCTGGTTTATTTAATAGATAAATAAACAATCTCAGTTTATAGCTGCTAGAATCTCTTTCCTATTGACAACTGTCAGTGTAATTGAATTTATGTCTGAAATTATAGTTAGATCTTAGACAATCCTCCACATTGACGCTTGTCATGGTTTTGATGATGTAAAAAAAAGTAGATCAGAAAATTGAAGGACTTTTTACGAACTTTTGTCTTGTATGGTTATTAGTCCTTAGTGATGGAAAACATGATAAGTAGATCATCTTTTGCTTTCTGCATTTTTGTCAAAGGTGTAATAGAGTTAGAGGTAGACTTGGAGAACTGCCTAAGAAATTGACAGGACCCCCACTACTTTCTGTCCATGCAATACCAGGTAACAAATTTCTGTGTACAGCGTACATTTAAGCTTGTTCGTTGTTTAAGCTCTGTTGGTCCATATGTCATTGAAATAGGCTTATGTAGAGAAATTCATCTCTCTCATTGCTCATGTTTTTGTTTACTACAAAAATTTGATATTGAAGTTATTGCAACTGTCTTTAAACATCCTTATTGTAAAATACGTTTACATATCTGTTCGTAAGTGGTCACCATACATTTTTTTGTTCAAATTTATTAATTCTCACCCCGTAAACCCAAATGCATACAGATTGGATGAGATGTGCAACGGAGATCTCATGCGGCAACTCTCCAATGTTAAAATTTTAGTGTGGCAAAATTGTGATTGGAAGATAATGATTAAGAAACTTATTTGCTCACCCAACTTATAGGAGTGTTCGCGAATGGTCACTCATCTTTTTCTTTTTTCTCTTTTTTTTCAATTTGGTCATCAATCTTTAGAAAATGTTTCTCGTTAGTCACTCTATACACCTATGTGAAGTCCAAGTAATGCATATGCTGGCATGTCTTACAGAAATCTGATGTTGCAAAAAGAAAGACGTTGAGACTGATTTCTGGGTTCAACAAAACTGTCATTTGCTTATTGTAAAGATTCACTTTGAAAATATATTTTTTTAAGAAGAAAACTTAACTTAAAATTGTACACCAACTTCATCTATCAAAACATGAAATATATATTGAGCTATTTCAATTGCCGTCTCAAATGCTTCAATCGCACGTTCTCTCCAACTTTGCAGTGGGTTTGAAGGTGGCGCTGCCGATGACATTTCGATGATGCTAAATATGAACCAGTAAGGAGAAAAACGGGACACCTCAAAATCTGATCTTGGAATTTTGCATCAATTTGATTTTTGGTTTTTGTTTCAAACTGATTTGTTGGTTTTCAGTTCAAATTTCATCTCAGGCATTAATGATCAGGATGTCCCTCTTGTTTTTCTCGTGTTGATTTCATAGTTGCTTCAAGTTCAAGGGAGGCCAACTAGTTCCGGCACATTTCTGGGTTGCAAGAATCAACTGGGTTGTGGTGGTGGTTGGACGGCTGGGGTTGTGGGGTGGGCAGCGGTGGCGGCAGAGTGACCAACAGGAAACAATTTCTAAAGATTCTTATTCAAATTGAAAAAAAAAAAAAGAAAGAAAAAGAGTGAGAGAGATAAATGACCATTTGCAAACACTCCTTTAAGTTGGGTGACCAAATAGGTTCTTAACCCGTTATTGTTTCGTGATAATTTTGTCACAGTGGAATTTTAACGTTGGAGTTTTTACGTGCGATTTCTGTTGTACATGTCATCAACCTCATAGAATTCCATGTTGAGGAAAGACGGGTTCTAGAGGGTGCAGGGCACAAACGATTTTATCATCTTGACCAGGGGTCCTAGGGGAGACCAGAATCCCTCAACTTTCTTAAAAAAAAAAAAATTTTAAATTTAATAACCAACTAAAAATAAAAAATACTAAAACCCAAATATGAATGAACTAAACAAATAAAGTCCTACAAAAGCTCAACAAAATTGATTCTTCTAAGATCACTTCTTCTTAGTTCACGTTCACGTCTTCAGCCTTTGACACAAAAAAATTAATTGCGATTTTATCTTCTGCCTTTTTCACTTAAGTTGGAGATTTTTTTGGTAGAACATTAATTCCACGAAACAAATTCTAATTTGAGTTTAAGTCGTAATTCTTTTGTTGTCGGCGGATTCTCAAATTGGAAAAAGAAACATAGTCTCAGAAAATATATTGAAAAATTTAGTAGTGCACACAACCTAGCTTAGATAAAGTTAGAATTATTCAATAATCAATAATCAAGAAGAAAGTATTGAGGCTAGTCTTTTCAAGCAATTAGAACAAACACGAAGTGAATATCGAATACGTTTAACTGCATCAATCGATTGTGTTTAATATCTTCTTGTAAGTTTTTTAAAGATTATGACGTATAAAAAAATATTAGATTATCATAAAAATCGGCTCAGTAATTATGGTTTGAAGGAAAAAAAAATTTTGGGGCGTTGCCCCCGAACCCCCGGGAAAGCTTCCCCCTCCTGGCCCACCCCTGTTTGAGAACCTTTCAACTTAAAATGTCCGACTCCACCACTGATCCTGACTACTTCACGGTCGGGGAAGGAAGGAAGGTCTGCCACAATAAGCTAAGGTGGAGAATAAGAATATCTAGTGGTCTCCACCTCATTCCATTTCGAAAATCATTAGTTTTGTGCAATTGAGACTAACAGGGTGATTATTAGAAAGTTAAGGGACTAATTTTGGAAAAAAAGTTTGGTGACCATTTGTGAACAAATTGGGTGACCAACACATGTTTTTAACCGGATGAGTAAGCATATGACAAGAGTAAGTGGACTTGTAAGGAGGTGAGGATACGTTAAGGTTTTTACAAAATATAAGGTTGGTTAGAAAGTAGTTTATACGAGCGAGTCCTTTTCCAGATTGAGTCTTCAAGTTGGGCATTTTTAAGTCCATTCCTCCTGAAATCATTTCAGCTAGAAGAACTAAAAACAGTTTGATGATGATATTGATCATGCATTACGTATGGACTTAATTCAGTTGTGACTAAATATTTTCTTTACACGGTGAATATCGCTAATAATCGCTGAAGATCTCAGTATTTCAAACCACTTTTTGGTTTTTAAAATCGCGAATAGCACTAGTTTTGGTTGATTTTTGACTGTACATAGATATATATCACTTTGACTACCTTCAATTTTTACATGGTTTCTGACCTCTTGGTGTAGTACCAATGTGTAGTTGTAATTCGAAACAGAGTTCCAGAAATATCCATATTCAAATCTGAGCCTGTTAGGTATGAGTTATGTGCAAATAAGGTTTTGACCATATTTTATTTACATATTTGTATTTTATTCTTTTATACGTTATCAACAGCACAAACTGGGGATTAGGGGAGTAAAGAATACAGGCAAATACATAATCAAGGGTAATACAAATACAGTTGGCATCAGATAGAAAATCTGATAATTTGTGGGCCTCTTAGAGGTTGATGGGTCGTTGTCCAATGGAGCTAAAGTGACCAACCACACAAGCCCTTAGTAATTATAAGCTTTGAAAGAGAGGAAAATAAAAAGTCTTGACAAGTATCCAATTGAGAAAAAAAGACATTCCAATTTTCTGAAACAATATGATGACATACTGAGTTTTGCTTAAAAGGTTGGACTCCTTAGTGGATTTTTGGGTACCTGCCTTTCCTTCAAAATGCGGTAACCTTTGGATACCAAAAACGCGTGAAATCATAAAATGATACATAGAAAGGTGATGGTAAGATTGTTGATCAATGAAGCTAATCATGATTTACATGGACCTCAGTTAGGGGTGAATTTGTCCGAAAATTTAAATGCATAGAATTTTTGCAGGAGGGTTGATATTGATCTGGCTTCCGACAGTTGGTGACAATTCTGTGTGGCACCGTGAAGGAAGTCCTGTGTTCTTGTACTAAGACAATGGCCCTGTTGAGTTTTGGATGTTCAAGTTCAAATTTGACCTGGAATTGGAGAATGAAAACTGAGGTTGCATTGATGAGCAGGCCTAAATTACTAGTTGCTTGTCGACAATATAACTCCTGTAGGATAATCTTTGAGTTTGACTACATGATTTTGGCATAACGATAGATTTTCAGAACAACAGAGAGTTGCTTGGTGTATGCCTTTCAAGTTCAAGTCAATCCGTGTGAATGTAAACTGTTTATATGTAATTATTGTGTGGATTATATGTACTTTGTACATTACTAAAATTTACTTGTAATACATGCCTCGAGAAGTGTTTATATACTTGTGATAGATAACTTATAAATAAAAATGTTCCCAAATCTGGACAGAAATGTTCTATCATCAGCAGTATGGCAAGGCATAAATAGAGTTCAATTTTTGAATTTTTTCAAGATTGAGCAGACAGCCTATGAACTGTGACCCCATAAATGATAGAATTCTGACTCACTATAGAATTTGATAGGCATAATCTCTGACAGAATATATGTTTTGAAGCCCTTTTGTTTTCTTATGCAGGAATGAAGGTGGCATGCGGTTGTGCCGGGGCCAAGAGTTTGTAAGTAAAGTAACTCAATGCAAATAATTTAGTTAAATAATATAATTTGAGAATTTCTTATATAAGAATATAAAATTTGTAATTTTTGAAGTTTGCATTATACAGATTCATAAATTTTACTTATTAATGAAGCTATTATTTTCAAAATAAAGTTTTGTAAATGAGAATTATTTGGGCCGACTCCGACCCCACTTTGCATTTTTTTGTTTTATTTTTATTTTACCAGCCAATCCCACCACTTCACTATTCCAAAATTTAGTTTCTATTCCTTTTCTTATCTATACTTTAGAAGGTCTAAATCATTTAGTTGTCTATTTATCATATCTTTACATACTTTCCACAAGTGGAGGTGGGATTTTTCATTTTTACATATATCTACACACTAAAGCAACTTTATTTAGAACCAAGTAATTATAGAACGTGACATGTAATGATACATATGGGTCCATTTTAGATCTACCTATTATCTTCTTAAATTCTCTTAGGACACTAATTATTTACCCTTAAGTAGGTTTCAAATAAGTGATTATTGTTCATATTTCACATGTATGGCTCTTTTAATTATCCACTTGCTTTTTTAATCACAAAAGTTGAACTTATTTTGGAGTCATTCATCATAAATTCAGAATTTGTAATAAGGACTTGTGGACTTAAATTGGGCAGAAGATCTGTAATCCATGGTGCTTGGAACGGCCTAAAATAAGATTAAGTGAAATTGTTGACTTAAGATGGGTTTTTCACATGCCCGCTTTAATCATCTTCAAACCCTAATGATTTTGTTCTCCACTAAGGCCATAAAATGTCACAATGTTATAATGAATATATCTAGTCATGTTCATTTGAGTGAATGTACAAGTAGAAATATTTAACGTGCAAGTGTTTAATGCATGGAATTATATTAGATTGAATCACACTACAGTTATGCATTACATATGGCCTTTTTTTTAAAAAAATTGCGTACAGTTTTATCTAATTTAACATAAAAAAAAAATATTATATCATCTTATCGTGCAACAAGTTAAGCATTTCGAGCGTCACGATGTGACTTGAAAATTGGGTCATATGGTCTACATAGGAACATGGCATTCAATTTGTATAGCAGCATCTCGATGTCTTGTTTGCTTTGAAATTTCAAGATTCCATAGGTGATACTATAAAGCGACTAGGCACGGCAATAGTGTATTAACTCACACAAAATATTTCTTTTTACAGTGAAAAGCTTTGAATAAAAAATTATCTAATAAAGAAAACGTGATAATAAAATGTAAGCAGAGAGGAAATAGTAGATCATTAAAATCATTTTTAGGGGGAAAATGTTGTTTAATTTGAAGATCCAAACGTCAAAATAAAAATTAAACGAAGCAAGTGGAAAATTTTGATTGCACACGGGTGATAATGTCAGGATTTGCAGATCAAACAAGGGTCGGGTTAAGTCTCAAGCCAAACAAGGGTCGGGTCACTAAGCATGATGATTCGACCTTTTTAAATACGTAGTGGGTGTAATGTGAAGGGGGACATAACGATGTTGTTGAGTCGAGTCCTTTAATTTTCATGTTATCCTAACACCTAATTAAGCTAAAAATTGAAGGTTATCTACAGATTCCAATGCATTGCATACACACAACCCGAAGAGTAGAGAAAGAGAAATAGAAAGATTAACACTGAATTACATATTTGTTGTTGCCTTCATTCCAACAGCATTTGGTCAGAAACAACAGTAGAAGGGGAGACTCATGAATAATGGGATTCCATCATAATCCTACAACAATTTGGGCCCAGAAATATAGACCCTTCACATAGACACAATCATTGCATGTTTGAAACTCCTTTTTGGTCTTGCTCAAATCTTATTTTTCACGTTAATATTTAAATATTATGCCGTTTGGAGAAATATAATTCCATTAGTAAGTTATATTAGGGGTTAAAATAGATTTGTTTATGTTCATATCTTTTGATTCTTGAAAATCTTTTGAATAGTCGATTCAGATCTAGTATCTCTTGGTTCACGTAGCGTATACAATCCAATCTCTCTTGTGGCTCGTGACCTGTTCGACAACGACAATTTAAATTTTCTATTTTGATACTTTTAAATTACACTTACTTACCGCATTTTGATTTAGATTTTTCAAAAGATTATGTTTGATTTGCTTGATCATAAATTTGATTTGTTACTTCAATAGTATTGCAAGTGAGTGACTCGTTTCATTGTTTGGATGAATACACGTGTCAACCGTCAATCACTATAGGAGGACCATTTGTTTGAATCGAAATGGAATCAAGGTTGATAACTATATTTGAAGGGTGATATTTAAATGTTATAGACTGAAGTAGACATCTACACAGCTATCCAACTACAGTGGAAATAGAATTGAACAAAAACTCCTAACTTCTGGACAAATGTCATATTCGTCCTCATCTCTACTGATGGAGGCCCACACTCGATTAAACTAAACAGCGCTCAGTTCACAAACAAGTCTTATTTACCACTGTGTTAGAAAAATGATAATTAAACCATTCAACGGATAAAATTAAAAATAAATTATTTAAACAAATGTAAACAATTACAAAGGAATTGGGCATAGTTCTAAAAATCAATTTTTTTTTTAGGGGAGGGGGGTGTTTTGGAATTTGGCGGTAAATGATTCCTAACTTTTGTTCTTATGTGTTTTGGTCACTAATCTTTAAATTTTGGTGAAGACATCATGAACTTATGCCTTCAAGTGACCAAATGGTTTTTTGGAACAGATTTTCGTCTGAAAAACCGTTAGTTTACAAAAACGTATGATTCTTGAATCCTCCCACCGTCGAGTTTAGCTAAGTTTTGCATTGCGTTGAGACAAGGAGATATGGCCCTGATGTTGCAATTTTTACACGAAACAAAATATTCATTCATGGTGAATCCATATCCATATTTTGGATACTAACCATAACAAGCGTGTACACGAACATCGAACATGATCAATTTGTTATTCGATGCGGTGTACATTTCTATGAAGAAATTGGGATATGGCGATGTGGAAATTGTTGTAAGAGAGACTATTTGACTTTTCTTGCGAGAGAATTTTCAACCGAAATGATACTCCAAATGCAGCTATAATGAAGGATTAGAGATAGGGATGGCAAAATACTCCGACCTGGTCCTGTCTTGAATCTCTTTTTATTTTATATTTATATTTATATTTTAAAATTTAAATCATATTTAAAAAATACAAAAATAATATTAAAAATAAATAATTAATTAAACGGGATGATAAATAAGATTTTTTTAATCCCCACCAACGCATTCCAAAAATTTCTAACGGGACGGAGATAGTAATGACCGTTCCGTCCCGTTTTCATCCCTAATCTGGGATGCCAATGTTACTTGAAAGGATGATTGAAACTAATATTTTTGCACTTTTCAATGAGAATTTGAAGCCTGGTTCTTTGGCAGAGATGAATTTCTCCCCTGAATTTTGTTGGCAATTCAATTGGTAGTAGTGTGTGTGGTGTGGTGTGGTGTGGTGTGGTTTGGTGAGTGAAATATGTCCAAATGCATCATTTGGACGCTTAAAGACACAAGTTCAGAACATCTCCGTCAAAGTTCGAAAGTTAAGAATCTTCTGCACCAAATTATTTTTTCTTTTTAAACAAGTGCCAAATTTTTTTATTACCAATATATTTTTATATGGACATTTGTGAGTTAAAAAAAAAAAAAAAGTTACTACGAATTCAAAGATGACTCAACTAATTTTTAGGCCTTAGGCAAAATTGTTGGGAGGAATTTTTTTAAAATCACAATTATAAAATTTAATAGAGTAAATGATCACTAACGAAAATTCTATTAGTGATCACCAATAGTAATAGTACCTTTGGTGATTCTAAAATAAATCTAAATTTATTTATCATTCGAACATAATTGCCAACAACGATAAGTTGATCACCAATGCGTGCCCACAATGACTAACGAAAAATGTTATTAGTGATATTGTAGGCAACTATCGACATTCTTCGATGGTTGGTCGCCTACGTGAAGCTATTGATATCATCGAAAAATATTTATTCTATTTATAGTTTGCATTTTATAACTTACTCACGAATAAGTTTAAATATCTTTTTATATTTTGTTTATCATATTCCAAGCTGATAAATTATTTTTTAACCATTATCTAGTCCCGAAGGATTTTTCATTTAGTATTATTATTTTTTTATTATTTTGATTATTTAGGAAATTTTTGTTGGTAAATTAAGTTTATTAAACTATTTTATATTATTAATAAAAAATTCATCCGTAATTTTAATTTAATTTTTAATTTTTTATTTAATTTTATTACTTTATTTAAGGACATAATTTACTCGATTAATTAAATTTATTAAAACAAATTTCTTATTATTGGCGAAATTTTTATTATTAATCTTAAATTGTTATTTTGTTACCCGTGACTTTACTATAGGAAATAAAATTGTATTGATTAAGGACAAATTTTATTATTTTACCTTCAAAACTTTTGAAAAATTAAATATCTCACACTAAAAAACTCATTTTTTGTCCAAAACCTCTACCGAACAAGTTCTTATTTTTTGTATTTATTAAGTTATTTAGTGACAACATTTCATCATTCAAATATTTTTTAATTATTATCATAGGAGAAATATGACTCAAAAATTCCAGCAAAATTGTTTAGAATGAAAAATTCAAAATTTTATGGGTCTTACTTAAATATAGTGCCGTAGGCAACTGACTAATTTGTTTAGAGGTAGAGAAATTTGTAATCAAATTGAGAAAAAAGAGTAGAGAAACATGAGTCATGTAATCAAATTTCAAATTTGTTTAAATCAAACTTAAATTTGTAGTTTTCGTTGTTGTACTAAGAAGCCTAATAACATGATGGGAAATGATCTAATGTCCACCTATCATGTCTACTTATTTTGTTCATACAAGGTGTCATCATATAATTGGTAGTTTATGGTTCCACAAATATCATTTTTACTAATTATGTGATGACAACTTGACATGGACAAGATAAATGGATAAATAGACATGATAGGTGAACATTATATCATTCTTCATAAAAGGATATATATGTTCTTATTTTCTTCCAAATTCAGCACAAATGTCTACTTTTCCTAAAGCAATTAAGTAACTTTAAACATAAAAATTATAGAATAAAATGGAAGGTTACGTTTTGGTAGTTCTAGGATTACTTCTTCCTTATATATTGAACATAAACAAATAACTTCCTATAAATTTATAATAATCAAATGAATTACTTCCTTTTAACTAAAAACACACTTAAGGGTTTAAAAAGTATTTGAGTTAAGACTTTTGTTGGCGGATTTTGTATAAGTGACCGAAGTGCAGAAACCAGAAAAATCGAATGAAAATTGATGATATGCAAGTAGAGGCAAGTGTTAAACACTTTGTCCTTAAGTCAAATTTGCCCAGCAATGGTGCCTACGATTTATGGCAATCGACTCCCAAGATACAACGACTTCTACTTGTGTTTGTAGCACTTCAAAACACAAGCACAACGAACCAAAATTGGTTTTGTACTCAAAGGATGAAATGAAATGAAAAAAAAAAAATCATTCGACAAATGCAAGAATTTTAGTTCAAGAGATGAATATGAGTTTTGAGTGTTTGCATATGTTTTCTTTATTGAATAGGACGCCCAGAGGGTCCTTTTTATAGAGGATGAAGAGTTGAAAACGAAATGGTTTGGAGCCAAATCATGCTACACTTCAAAAGGACATGTCTGTTTCACGCTTAGACCCATGCGATCACATGGTTCAAATAGTCTGCGATCGCAAAGTCCATTTTGAAGACAAAGTTTCATCAAGTCTAACTATGTGATCCCATGGCTTTGTTCCTGCGATTGCATCGTAGGACCTAAAATATTCTCATTGAAAAATTCACCCGATTTGTAATCGCAGGGTAAAATACCCATGTGATCGCATGGTCAAAAATTGACCCGATTTTGTCTTTTTCCGTAATTTTTCATTCATTCGATATTAGTTTCGAGATGCCAAATATACCCTTCAACACATGCAAAGAAATTTGAATTCTCTTTCGGGGGCATTGCCCACCCGAGCCCCCCAGTGGCGCCCCCTCGACCCCCGCGATCTGACCGAGCAGGTCGAATCCCATTTTTTCGAATCGGTGAAGTGATAAACTATTTTGTCTAAACAGATTGGGTCGGGTTTGTATATTTTGCCCAAGTTGACACGAAGTCACTTTAGTTGTTTTTAAACACTTAGTCAATTTCTCGAATTCTTAAACCAATTTTCAACAACTTTAGCTAGTGACTTGTCAAACTATTTCTTAAGCATTTTTTCCCAAGTGAGTATCGTATGTTAATTATGTCGAGTTAAATTATTATTAACATAATAATCACCCTTATAATCTATGTAACAGTGTCAGTTTTGTAATTTTCGGAGCGTGAGATGAACTCTATAAATTAGACCCCAAATTATAATATGCATTCAAAATACAAAAATCTTTTTAAGAACTTAAAAAAAAAAAAAAAAAAAAAAAAAGGACAAACAAAATGTATTATACAAAATATTTATATTATAATTAAATAATAATGTCGAAAATGTTCGAAATTATCACTTAAATACAACTTACATTGCGTTTTAGAAGCAAAAATATCGATCAAATTTGAATAATCTAGTTGTTCAACTATTTTTTTCTCAATTGATAACTTAGACAATCTATTTAATCTTTCTTGAATTTTTTGCATGACAAATTTTGGAAAATTAAGCATCTAATATCTAATTTACTAGAATATTAACCGGTAAAAAAAAAAAAAAAAAAGTTATGTAGCTTTAGATATTTCTCTTCAATAGCTTCATGCCTTGTCCTAACCCAAGTGGTTACACAAAGTTACACACACCACTGTGAAAGCTTACCTACAAAAAAAAAATCTTAATTTTCCTATGTGGTCATATTTGGAATAGTATCTTTTAATAAATCAAATTTAATTGCTACACATGTGAGTATATATAATATTTGCCTATTTTATACCATGTCTATGTATTGGTATTAACTTTTGCCCTAAAAAAAAAAAAGTAAGAAAAAGTAAAAAAATGCATAAATTTATTATCAATTATTACTTAATTTAAAAAAAAAAAGTACGCTTTTTGATTTAGAAAAAACTAAATTCTCAATCTCTTATATTTCTTCCTCTTTCATTTTTTCCATCTTCCTCACCACACAAGTAAATCTAAGTTTTTCATAAACTGCCCACATTTGTAAATCTCAAAAAATTAACATGTTTGCACTTAATTTCAAGGGTAAATAGCACAAAACGTCCCTACCTATTGAGGGTATTGTGGAAAACGTCCCTACCTTCTAAATTTTGGCAATTTTACCCTTACCACTTTGGATTTCTTCTTAAAAGGTCCTTCAGTCCAAAATCATAGGGGTAAATTAGTCCAACCACTTTTTTCACATATATATTACTTCTTTTAAAATTGGGGGGCTTCCCATGCAATTTCTAAAATTGCACGGCAGGCCCCCGTCCCCAAATCTAAAGCTAATTTTTATATACGAATGTCAAATGCTGTTCACCGTCCCATCCAATTCCTCGCCACCTCCTCCGCTTCCTCCGTCGCATCTGATGATCCCTGCAGCGCCTACAGACATTCACCATAACCGCCGTGATTCACGGTCTCGAATTTGCACTCTCCAATTTTAGATTAGATAATTGTTTTCTACGGCGAAAACCCAACTCGAACTCAAGCGACAAAGCGATCTTGTCTAGACTTGAGCTCGGTTTTAATTTGGACCCGTGATGGCATCACGGCCGCGCGGATGTCTCTTGTATATCGCCGCATTCACGGCTCGAGCCAGCAGCAAGAATCTGCCGACAAGAAGGGCATGACGAGTGGGATCGACCACGCATCTATACACGGTACATGGAACCCATGGCGCACTGCGGCAACACCCCGATCTCATCTCCATCGCATACTTCTCCAAACATATAGCAGCGGTCCCACCGTCATCACCGCGGCCACGGAAGAGGAATCGTAGGTGAACTTGGGGAACAATGCGGCAGACCTTCTTCTTCAAACCCTTATTGGCGATGTACGTCCTTCAAGCGATGGTTCCTCGCGGCTCTTCCGCTGACGGAGCCAAAGCGCCGGCCACCGTAATGAGGCCCACCACCGAGATTAAGGCGCACAACAAAGCAACAAGGACTACCACGAAATCGACTCATTGCAGCCGATTAGATTGGGTGCCGCCACGATCTGGATTGAACACAAATTTTTGGACACAAATTTTTATTCCTTAAGCTAATTTGGATTGAACTTAATATCATGTTATGGGTAAACCTGAATTCCTCTGCAGATTTGGGGACTGGGGGCTGCTAGTGCAATTTTGGAAATTGCATGGGAAGCCCCTAATTTTAAAAAAAGTAATAATATATGTGAAAAAGTGGTTAGACTAATTTACCCTATGATTTTGGGGTGAATGACCTTTTGCATAAGAAATCCGGTGAGGTAAGGGTAAAATTGCCAAAATTTAGAAGGTAGGGACGTTTTCCACAATACCCTCAATAGGTAGGGACGTTTTGTGCTATTTACCCTAATTTCAAGCATGCCCACTTAAAAAAAAAAAAAAAAAAATCATTTCTTTAATTTGTAGGCACAAACTCAAATCTGAGAAGAGGTGAAAGAGAGAGAATAAAGGAAATTGGGTCGTGATTCACCGGAGACGGAGAGAGACGGAGAGAGAGAGAAATAGGCGGTTCTTCTTTTTTGCTTCTTCTATGTTTCTTGAAATGAACTTCATATAATTTGTTGAGTCTGAGTCCGAGTCTAGGTGTAAAAGACAACAATATGGACTTCACATAATTTGCTAGGCTTCACATAATTTTTCTAAGAAAATAGGATAAAATGGACTCTCTTTGATTTTGAACTCGAGGCGATGGCCTCACTCACTTCGGCAAAGAACCGGGCCTAATATATAACTCTCCTATTTTAATTACAATGTTACATTACATTTATTGTAATATGTTAGCTCTAGTCATGAATTCGACAAGATTCACTTTACCAATACAAATGTTAGTACCACAACTTAAGTAGGCAAAAGATGAGGAGAGCACTGAGCTACACAATTCGATCGCGTGCATGACATGTAACATAAACATCATATAAGTAATTTAATTTCGCAATAGTCTGTCATCATATAAAATTACTTTATTTTTCATTTTCCTTTAAAGTTCTTCCCTAGACAGGAATAAGTACAAGTAGAAACAACAATAATTTAATAAACTATAGCAAAATAGCAAAGAAAATATAATATGATTTTGTAAAAAAGAAAAGGGTATATTATAGTCCCTATTCTTTTCAATTTGTCATAATTTTGTCTCTATTCAATTTTAATCACACGTATCATCTCCAATCTTTTAAGTAAGAATAACTATATTCACACAACACTTTTTATTTTTTGCACCACATTTTAATTACATTTAACATCTTTAATCTATAAATATTATAGCACTCATGTCCCTAATTTTTTAATCATATTTTTATCCTCAACTTTTCTTTAATTATCATATCTTGTGTTTGATAACAGTTTTTGTCTAAAACATTTGTTGAGAATTCGTAAAAAGACTTATTTGTCTGTCATATTTTAAAAAAAACAATAAATACAAAAGTACGATAAAATATTTTTCCTCATTTCAAATTACATAAATAAAATATCTCGACAATAACTATCATTAATGATGAAATGTGTTAATTAATGAAGATTGAAGATAATAACGAAAAGTTAAGAACATAATTGCAATAATCAACAAAAGTTGAGGATCTTAAGTACAATTAAAATGTGGTGCGCTTATAACAAATTGTAGTGTGAATATAACCACCCTTTAAGTAATTCATGCATATTGTGATTTTTGACAATTTTACCCTCCAACTTAAATAAACCAAAACATCAAAAAAAGAAATAAAAAAAAATTACAGTTGAGGTTCCTAATCTTTTCAAATGTACAAATACATCATAGGGATGGTAAAAAAATCCGTCCTGCTTTGAACCCGCCCCAAATGTTTTTATTTTATTTTTATATTTTAAAATTTAAATTGTATGTAAAAAATAAAAAATATATTAAAAATTAATTAATTAATTAAATAGGACGATAAATAGAAATTTTTCTATACCCTCGATCCCCGCCTCGCCTTCCTAAAATCCCCTACATGACGGAGATGGTAATGGCCGCCCAAGCCCCACTCCGTTTCGATCCGTTCCATTGCCATCCCTAATACTTTTGTTCTTCTTAAATTTTTTAATTGCACATTATAGCCAGCATATTTTTCTTTTGGGGTCCTATTACACAGAATATTTAAACAAATTTGTTGACATCTCTATTTTGTTTGTATGTCCAGAATTTCCGCCGCCCACTGCCCCTTCCCAACCAACAGGCACCACCATCTTCCCAACACCCACCACCGCCACGGCCACCACTCTAACCACACTATCAACTGCAACCACCCTAAAATATCAATCTTCGCCACCCACTGCCTGCAACCACATCCATCTCCGTCAGTAGCCAATTTCTGTCTTTACCCATCCACCACCACTCCACCAACCAAAAAACGCATCTTATATTAATTTCATTTTCTTTATATTTTTTAGTTGTTCTTCTTTATATGAACTTAATGTAGATTCTTTTTCTAAACACTCATTTAATAGAATTTTTTGACATAGCTGCCAGCAATGACTAAGGGCGCTAATAAATTAAATGTTAAACATAAGATTATCAAAAAATATTAAGTTTAGGACAATGGTGCAAAAGTGGCAGCTACAATTTTTCTTAAATCTAAATATAACCTAAATCACTATTTTTGAAATTGAGTGACGATTATATAAAATTATGAATAACATTAGTGACTGATAGGGTAAGAAAAATATTTTAATGAACAATTTAAAATTTTAAACAAATTTCAGTGACAATTAGTGAAATTAACCCACAAATTCAATACATAAACGGCAGGACCCCAATACCCAAATACCCAAATGCACATACCCACAAAATGAAAACCTACAAAACTATTTAAGAAAACTTAGAACAAATCCTTTCAAAACATAAAGATATAGCATTAGTCGTGGAGATAAGATTTTACTCAAGAGGGACATTCTATAAACAATAAGAAAAATATATCAAGATGAATTATACATAGAAATCAACAATTAAAAATTTACATATATTAAAATTGTCCACGACTAGTTTTCATATTTTTAAATTGTTTAACAACATCATTATTACAAATATTATCAAAAACTTATTTCGCAATTTATGCAATCATGTAACCATTTGTCCATTCATCTCTTCTTTGATGATATTCATAGTTGAAAATATCATTTCTACAGTCGTAGTTGTATTAGGTAAAAGAAGAACAAATATGATGAATAAATAAACTAAAGGAATAATAAGTCCCCCTCTTAAAAAGACAGCGTAGCATGACGATCAGACCACAAGCACACCTAACTTGACAATTAATTTTTTAGTCCTAACTCTAAACGATGTACTAAATTAATAACAATGATAAATGTATAAGATGATAATTTTATTTAAAATCATTTAGGGCTCTAAGAAATATATAATATAATAATTAATTATATATATAATATTCACAATACATATTAATAGATGTTTTTCTTGACAACTTCTATTTTCTAAAGAGTCTATCTTCGTCTCGTCATGCTATGGTTGTACAAGGCCGATGGGAAGTCCCCATTCTTGTTTCAACGAGCATTGGCAAGAGGCGGGCTATGCATGCCCACTGTTTCAAAGCCGGTTTCAAAGAACGTGAAGTTGGCACTTTCTTTCCTTTTGTTTGATGTAAGCAATGGCGGAGGCAATGGAGGTTTTGGAGGTCATGTGACCTCCAAAAATTCCATCTCAATTTTTTTATTTAAGTATAAATCAAAAATTAAATTAATCCAACCTACAAATATCAAAAGCCCAACTTCTGGTCCAATTTAGAGGTCACGTGAAGCAAAACTTAGTGTGGAAATTGCCTCCAACCCTAAATCCCTAATTTCTTCCCCAATTTACAAATTAAATTGCCTCCATTTTAAAGCAAAACCCAAAGATTCAATATTGAAAAACTCGCGTAGGCAGCACATCACAGCAACAGGAAAGTGGAAATTACGAGTCTACGACACGGGTGAGTACTTACTCGTGGTTGTAGATAGTGAAAATTAATTTAGATCAAAAGCTTGCTTTATAAATATGGAACTCAATGTGGTAACCTTAACATTATGCTTTTAGTTTTGTATATATTTTCAGTTTTAATCTGGGTATTTGAATTCCGGGCATGCACTTACCTTTTTATTAGACATCCTCCTTTCCATATATATTAAGAAATCGTGATTCTTTTGTTGTCGGCGGGTTCTCAAATTGGAAGAAGAAACATAGTCTCAGAAAATATATTAGAACTTTTAGTAGTGCACACAACCTAGCTCAGATTAAGTTTGAATCATTCAATAACTAAGAAGAAAGTATTGAGACTAGTCTTTTCAAGCAATCAGAACAAATACGAAGTGAGTATCGAATACAGACGTCTAACTGCATCAATTGATTGTCATTAAAAAAATTAGATTCTTATAAAAATGGTTTCAGTAATTGTGGTTTGAGAAAAAAAATTCATAGGTCTTTGATCCCAGAACCCCGTGATGAGGGTTCACCCTTCCCGAGCCCACCCATATTTGAGGACTCCCTAATTTAAAATGTCTAGCTCCACCTTGGGTGTAAGCTAGACCAACATCCAAGCATGCGAATCTACACAAGTTATTGAGAAAGCCTCTACCTTAGCATAAGAGTAAGAGGTTATAACCCCGAGCCCTGTGGTGTGTCTCAATTGATTGTCAACAAAATTATTGTCAAAAATTGTCAAGAAAAATGATAACTTCTATATATAAAAGATTGATTGTCAAACCAGTGTGTATAAAATAGGTCTGATCATAAGCCAATTATTCGACCACAAGCACACCTTTGATCAGATCACAACCAATTGTACAAAATTGAGTGGGGCTTGGACCTTAGGTAAAACCGCCTGCGTGTAGTAGCATATACAAAAGGCAGGTGTAAGAGGAAACATCAAATTAGAGACTTCGTTTATTTCTGTACAATCTTAAAAAACATTCCAAAGTAAAAAGAATTTCTATTTCATGGTACTGGACAAAATAAAACTATGATTCAAAACTAAAAAGAACCTCTTAAAAATGTAAAATTTTCGAACTAACATAGAAAAGTGAGACAAAGGCATTCGAAGAAGTGAGCGAAGGAAATTTAGGCCAGCATAAAGCACATCGGTTTTAGTTGGGGACCTTCGGCAAGGCTGAGGAGGTAGCGGGAGCTTATGACGATGCGACAGTTAAGTTCAGAGGTGAAAAGGCTAAAACCAACTTCCCAACTGCAATTTTCCCATTTTTGTTTGCATTAAAAAAATAAATAAAAGATTCGGGATCTATTTACCTTTTTAAAAAGGTTAGAGACCTAATTGTAATATTTCATTTTATTTTATTTTTTTCATTGTTTTAGTTTACTTAAGTTATGGATAAAATTGTCGAAAATGATTATCTGCGTGAATTCTTAAAAGATTGAGAGTGATACGTGCGATTAAAATTAAATGATAATAAAATTGTCATAAATTAAAAAGAATGAGGACCCTTAGTGTAATTTATCCAAAAAAAAAAGAAGAAAAAGAAGAAGAGAAGAAATTTGTGCATTCTGAATTCTCCCATATTTTCAAACATCATTACCAACGGAAAGCAAAATACTGTTTCACGCATGGAGCGGGCCGCCCATCATGCAAAAAGTGGGCCTCACGCCCATCACGCGAGCCTGGTGTGGTATGGCACGTGAGAGGGACACGTGAAAAAGCTAAATCAGATAAAGTTATAAGTGGGCTGCATTTTGTTGTGAATTAAGGCTAGGAAGAGAGAAAAAAAAAAGTTTTCATGGGCCCCACCACTAGATGGCCCACCACGCAATCTGGGCTTCTTCTCCTTTATTTATTGTTTATTTATTTATTTTTATAGTTGAATAGGGGTATTATTGTCATTTAAAGGTTGGTATTTGAATGTAGCTGTTTCCTCTTGATTCTAGGTATTTAAAAGAGCCTACATGCCTTCAATTAGCCTTTATGCATAAACACTCGCGTGATATTTGAAATTTGAAATTTAATATA
Organism: Forsythia suspensa; assembly: GCA_023638005.1. Lineage (NCBI taxonomy): Eukaryota > Viridiplantae > Streptophyta > Magnoliopsida > Lamiales > Oleaceae > Forsythia > Forsythia suspensa. The sequence continues at coordinate 55,939,545 of CM042674.1, read as the reverse complement.
TTTTAAAGAATTGAAATATATATAGGTTATGAATATAATTAATGCTCGAGTTATTAATTAAAAATTATTTAGCATGTATACCCTATTTAAAGTGTCCTTTTAACACCTCTCATATCATATAATAACTAGAAATTAGGTTTCCATCTGCAACTAATAAGCAATTGGCAACTATAAAAATAGCATTGGAAATCCGCAACCTCTTTTTCAATTTGTGTGTGTGTGTGTGTGTTTTTTTTATAATTCTCATTTTTAACTTTTTAAATTCGTAGCAAATTAATCCATTTTCAAGATGAAATTGCTACATCCAGTATAAGTTATAAATTTCGAAACTAATATCAAGAGAACTACGGAGCTATTACAAATAAATTATAGTGTGGAAACTATTTTGGAACTTATTGGAAATTTATGGATTATTTGACAAAACTTTTGAAAAAGGTTTTAGCCGATTTTGATAATAGAATAAAGAGTTTGTTTGGTAGAGCTTAAAAATCTACTAAAAAGTTGAAGTTAAATTCAACAATTAATTTTAACCACATATTTCATAAGACTTACAATTTTTATTAATTTTTTAACCACGCATTTCATAAATTTTTTATCAAAATCTGCTAAAAAGTTTTATCAAATAAGCACAAAATGTATAGTTGAAAAGTTAATAAAAATTGTGAATCTCATGAAATATATGTAATTAAAATTAATAATAGTTGACTTTTTTAATAAAATTTTAAGCTAAACCAAACAAGAGCTTACATTTCCATTGAAAAGACAAAAATATTAATTTATAAAAATAAAAAGGCTGCTTCAGGCCTAAAAAGTGTAATTAAAACTGTTTACAAGGGGGCAGGTAAAAGCAAAGGTCAAAAATGAAGGGCATGCTCGATCAAAAATAAAAATAAAATGAAGGGCATGCTCCAAAAGTAGGTTCTATTGCGCCCTGTATAAAGCTTGTACCCTGTAGAAACTATAGAGAGAGGCCAAATTTGTGGTTCTGCATCAAATACGTACACACACAGGCTTTTTTTTTTTTTCTTTTTTTTTTCTTTTCTTTTTTTGAGTCTATTTTCCCACTTTTTGTTATCGTATATAGTTGGGATTTGGGAATGTAGATATGTCTACTTTGTCTTGAAAATAGTTGAAAATGAAAACAAAAACGTGTTTCAAAAGATCTTCTATAAGTTTAGAAAATCTATAGCGAAACAGTTTGTAGCCGTGTATATAAAATACATAAATGTTTTGATTTGATTGAAATAGATTTTTGTAAGTTTGTACCACGATCAATGGTTATTTAGCGATTATCCGAAAGACTGTTTTATGCTTACTTATAAAAATTCACTATTTTTACAGACGTAAGAGATTTGTGATCGATAGACTTAATTTGTTTGAAAATACTATTGGTTGGATAATTAGGATGACGTGGCCTATAAGCTTGTGTCCACGTCAGCTAGACGTTGGAAGATATAGGGTTCTATTCAGGCTGATACATAGATCAAATCAACCTTATTGAATGTACACAATTTTAAGTTTATGAGCTTCAAAGATAGGCTTGAAGTTACTAGTCGTGAGCTTTCTTGATCATTTAGGCGAGTTAATTAAGTTTAAACCAATTCTCAAATATGAAAATATCTCATACCCATTTATATTGTCAAAATCTTTGAAATGACATCACATGATTAATAAAAATAATAAGTGTATGACCATAAACTATCAATCATGTGATGTCATCTCAAACAATCTTTTTCTTATTCACCATCGAATTGTCATGATCTTAATTTTAAATCGAATCAATAAAGACATCTTGGTAAGATTCTATTAAAAATTAATTATTTAAAATATTATAAAATAAATAAAATTTAAATATTCTTAATAACAAATTAACAATTAAAATTGTTACCATCCAAATTTGGTGGGGGTAAGTCCTCGCCTTGTTCTTACATGGCAGTAAAGGTCCCAAATTACTACAAAAGTCATCGTATGCTAATACCTGGCCAAACGAAGTCCAGGAAGGGCTTCGCCCCTCGTGACGAACCTGGTTTCATCGCTAGTCATCCGCGCCTTATAGGATCCCCAGGCGATCAGGTATCTCGGGTAACCAGAGAGATAATTTAAGAAAGGATTCTATCTGATAAAAAAGACAATACTTACAATGAAATCCCATGTCAATCTCCTAAAAATCTGTAACGTGATCTCGAAGATTGACGCAGATTAGGACCAGGATATGGGAGATCGCGATATGATTGGATTCAAACTTATCCCATAAGGAAAGAGGATCCATTTATATAACTAATTAATTGCTTCCCTAAATCAACAAGAACTCTTTCCATATAAATACAATATCTTCATTCATTCCAAGGTACGCACGCATTATTCACTACTCTAAAACTCTAGTCAAATTTCTGCTTGCATGTCTCTCCCATACCCATCTTTTACTATACACTTTCCGTTGGCAGTTGACTTGATCGTCGTAGTACCAGCGATTGCCGACTCCCTTTCTTTCTCAATGATCTTGGTGCTTAACGATTATCCAAGTTTGCGGTATATAGGGTGAAAGATGATTGATTGGAGATCTGTTGATACATCAATAGTCCAATTTTCAAGTCAACAAATTGTCATCGTATGTGGAAACGAAAATACAATACACAACCAAAAAATTTGTGGTAAAACATGTTTTCTACCAGAAGAACATGACTACCGAGAACTCTAAAAAAAGAGTTAAGTCCTGCCAAACAGAGCATAGGCGGGAAGCATTAGGATCTCCGAGAATGTGACATGTCGCCACAGGAGGGGGCAACGCTAGAAACAAACAACTGAACAAGACATCATTGACCTAAAAGATGAGAACGCCGAATAAGGGCCATGATTGAGCAATTGGGAAATTAGTCCACCTAGTCAAGAAGTAAGCGTGATCATGATGAAGAAACCCTTCGAGGTTCGGCTATATTGAAAGCTATTGATCTCGGGATGACCCACAAGTGACAAGCGAATGGAACCCTCGGAATCAAAATTCGAGGCCCTCGTATGAACATCGATGAGAGAAGCTCTCCACATTGCAAGAGAACAAACATGCCCAGTCCGGTCAGTGTCTTCGATAGGCTTGGGGCCGAATCCTCTGTAGCATTGTCCCAATCACAGAGTATCCAACATAGTGAACACAACAAGGCTCACCCAGAGATGAAGAAAGATTCCAAGGCTGTGGATGTGAAATCCGAGGATGAAAAGCCAGTACGTTTATGCGATCTAGATGACGATGATGAGAGCCTCTGATTCTCCAAAGAATTGAAAGCCAGGAAACTTTCCACTGGTTTCAAAATGCCTCCCATGAAGAAGTACAGTAGGTGATTCTACAGACCATATCAATGTGTACAAAAACAAGGTTGCAAGGTTACATCCCGATGGTTAAATATAGGAACTTTCGCACCACCATTGTCTCCGATGCAAAGAGATGGTATAATAAACTCAAACCTGGAAGTATCATGAGCTAGCCATAACTGAAACAGTAGTTTATAAATACTTTTATCGGCAATCAAACGACTGCAGCAAATGGGGCCCAACGCCATGACACTAAGCGAAAGAACAGCGAGTCCGTGAAAAGCTACTTTCAAAGATTCAACAATGTTATCAACAAAATTGAGAACATCATCGACGATAATGCATTTGATGCGTTGATAAATGGTCTTCACATGAGGACACCCTTCTTGAAGGATGTTCAGAACATAGAGCCAAAGACCTACACTCAATTGGTAAACCTCTTTCAATGAGAAATTCGCTCCGAAGTGACCATTGGAAATATGGAGAAAACAGAAAGAGAGAAATGAGAACACTACTGCCGTGAAAGGTGACACTATAGGAGGTTTAATCAGACCGAACTCAGTCCAGGGCATCCACATACGACCGCCCGCGCATCGACTCGAATCGATGTTCTATCTATCGAACTCAGGATCATAATACAAATGATTTGCTGAGGTATAGAACTTAATCGATCAGAAAAACCGACGGAAGGGTGAAGGACGTTGGCCAGCGCAAGAAGTACGATGACTTCCCAACCATGGTCGAGGACACCCGCCTCAACGTCATAACGACCATCCTCCCCACGACAGAAGAAACGACAAGAATATAGATCCACCAGGCAAGGCTAACCTATAAAAGCCCCTCGGGTCTACAAAATTAATACTATAATCGGAGGACCTTATGTCAGGAGATATACCATGAACTCACAGAGAAATTACGCAAAAGCTGTACGAAATAAACCAATGGAAAGTTGGTAGGTTTACGAACACCGACCTAAGTACACACCCTTTATATTCCCATATGAGGTTGGTGTCCACTATACCCAGTTGTGATGCTCGTGGTAGTGACCGTCATTGCTAGGAATGGACTCTGCAGAATGTTGGTCAACGATGGTAGTGTTGTGAATATTACATTAGGTAGTGCCTTTGACCACATGGATGTGGATCACGAGTTGATAGCCATCACAGAGCCATTGTTCAGGTTTACGAATGATAGCCTCATTCCACGATGAATTATCCTCACTGTGGAATTCGAAGTGCCTCTATGCAGCATTAAGAAGTTTATGGAGTTTTTGGTAGTCGACACACGTTCAGCCTACCATGGAGTCCTAGGCAGACCGATGCTAAATGACTTATAAGCAGTCAGTCACCTATTTTCATTACTTAGCAATGAAATTCCCAAAATCTAGTGGGATCGCCGCAATACGGAGTAACCAGATAGAATCTAGATCTTGCTATATGAATGCACTCAAGTAAAGTGACGATGCGCTGATGAAGCAACCCCATCATCATGGTGGTGGAGGTCGAAACGATGTTAATCGATGAGGAAAATGGCGAAGAGGACATGGTCCTGACCGAGGCCTTGACCCCGAGATCATTGGCTCGAGACTCACTTGGCCTCGCCAAGATAGGATCTAAAACATTCACTTTGAAGCCCATCCGATCCCTCCAAAGTATTGCGGGTAAGTCAAGTCGTGAAAGAAGGGCTAAATGATAAGTTGAAACAATTCTTGAAGAAAAACTGGACATCTTCACTTGGAAGTATTCCGAGCATGGTGGGGTAGATCCATTAGTGGCATGTTATGTCCTAAAAGTGGATCCGAAAGTCCGTCCTGAAATACAGAAGAGAAAGCCATTAAGCGCAGAAAGATACGACGTGCTAAATGAAGAAGTGAAGAAGCTATTGGCAAACAGATTCATCAGAGAAACATTGTACCCACAGCGTGTGTCTAACATCGTCCTGGTAAATAAGAACAATTACAAGTGGATGATGTGCATATACTTCTCTGATCTAAACTAAGCATGACCTAAAGATAGCTTTCTCTTACCTCACATAGACCAACTGGTCAATGTCACCACCAATCATAAGCTACTTAGCTTCATGGACGTCTACTCCAACTACAATCAAATTCTCATGTCCGCCATAGTAGCTGTGGATTATTTTACTAAATGGTGCTAGGCCGAGCTTGTGGCAAAAATAATAGAAATAAATGCATAGAAATTTGTGTGGAAGAACATAATATGTCGCTTCAGAATTCCACTACCTAGTCTAAGACAACGGAACTTTGTTCGCTGGAAAGAAATTTCTTCCTATGACTCGACAACATGGCGAAGGCTTCACTTTCAGGCGAACCTCACACAAGGTTCGCATTTCCTTGCTTGCCCATCATAAATGCCTTCACCTAAAAACCATAAAAAAAAAAAAATTTTCAAGGTACTTTCCTTTTAAAGTCCTATGCCTTACATAAATAATAAACTCGGACTTGAAGGACTATTGTTACCACCTAAATTTGGTGGGAGCTCCACGTTAATAAGATGGCTCCAACAAGAGCTTCCCATGTCCTCGCCTTGTTCTTACGTGGAAGTAAAGGTCCCAAATTACAATATAAAGCCCTCGTATGCTAATACTGCCAAACGAAGTCGAGAAAAGGCTTTGCCCTTCATGCGAACACAGGATCCTCGCCAACACCCGCGCCTTTTAGGATCCCTAGGCAATCTAATATCTTGGATAACTAGAGATAATTTAGGAATGGATTCTATCTGATAAAAAAGACACTACTTACAAGGAAACCCCATGTCAATTTCTTACAAATCAGTAACGTGATCTCGGAGATTGATGCATATTAGGACCAGATCGTGATATGGTTGATTTCGAACTTATCCCATAAAGAAGGGGGATCGCTTTAGATAATTAATTGATTGCTTCCCTAAATCAACAAGAAATCTTCTCTTATAAATATAAGATCTTTATTCATTCCAAGGTACGCATTATTCTCTACTCTAAAACTCTAGTCAAATTTCGTCTTGCATGTCTCTCCCACAGACATCTTCCACCATACACTTTTTACCGGCAGTTGACTTGATCATTGGAGTATCAATGTCGTCGACCCCCTTTCTTTCCTGATAATCTTGTTGTGTAACGATTGTACAAGTGTGCAGGTAACATACAGGCTGACAGAGATGATTGGTTGGAGATCCGTTAATACATAAATAGTATAATTTTTGAGGTCAACAAAAATCAAGGTTGCAAGTTGCAACTACTTTGTGGTAAACCCCACAATTAACCGATGAAATGTTAAGAAAACCAAATAAAATCAGATTGAGGTGAAAATTTCATTAAATGTTGAATCAAAATTCAAAATCAAAGTATACTTCTATTTTACTTCTTTTTTTAATATCAAAACGCCAATCACCATGAATATCTGTACAAATTGTACACAACCAAAATTTTTATGAACAATCACTACATTATGAGCATAGAAAATCAATTTTACTTCTACGACTAATCTTCAACAAACTAATTAGAAATTCAACCCAAAAGAAGAAGAAGAAGAAATAGAATACATATAGATTAAAAACAATACAAATGAGCTATCTTAAAAGTGATAAAAAAATAGAAAGAATTTTTTTTTAAAAATATCACGAACGAAAGAATATCACATTCGATTTCACAATGAGAGGATAACATATTTTAAATTAGGGATTTTAATTGTAGTCGTTTTATTTTTTGTTTCGATTGAGTTTTTATTCAAAATGAAACTTAGTTCAAGTGTCCAACAACTCATTAAAAATGAAGTTGAAAAGTCCATAATTATTAATAAAAAAAAAACATATTGAAGAATGTTAGGATCGCTACGATCGTGAGAATCCAAGCAACGAGATCGTAAGATTCTAAAATTTTAAAATCCTAGAATCATATCATTTTATCGTTTAAAATAATGAGATCTTAAGATCGGATTCAAAATTTAACAACTATTTTACAATAGTTGTTTCTAATTGCATATCTCAACCCATCTCCTTAATGAACTTTTCCATGGTCACTTCTTCTTCTACATAATATATTACTCCATCTGTCACACAAAAATAACATTAGTTTCATTTTCACGTAGATTGAAAAAACTTAATTAATATAGTTGAAATTATAAATTTTACATACATTTTTCTTAATATAGAACATTAAATAATAGTAGATCATATAAAAAAACTAATAAATCAATTATACTCTCGTATATTATAGCTTCGATAAAAAAAAAATGTATATTATTATAGTTTAAGATAAATAAAAATATACTTTTGTGGTACGGAAGGATTATAATTTTAGTGTTGTGTGTTTGAGCAAAAAGAGCAATTTCAATTGGTCATCAGGTCATGTACCAGAGAGTGACATAAAAGCTTTACGTCTTGAACTACGCAAACGGTACAGGTATGAATTTATAGCACAGCAAATGGACAAAATCCCATTCCCTGTGTTTTCAGCACTTCTAAAATTTGTGTTTTGTTTGGCTTATGAATCACTCCTTGTCTCTTGTTTTTTAGGTTGTTTAGCCCCACATGTATTTTCAGGCTTTCGCAAGCAAAAGAATTTGTACCCCTAACTAAATGTTCTTTATTTAGTTAAATGGATAATACGACTACAACGTGCTACTAAAAGATTCGATCGAAACAAAGATACATTGTAACTTATAATATAAAAACAAAGAAATATAGTCGACACAATAGTTGAAGTTGACTTAAGGGAGGCGGAAGAAGTTCTATTTTCTTGAAGTGATGATGTAATTAAAAATAATATGTTTAGTTGGGTGATTAGGTGATGTTGAGTTGTGATTAAAAAAAATAAGTCGATAATTAAAATACAAATCAAGTTGAATCAAGATACTTGACATATAACGACTCAATAACAATTTGTAGAGTAAAATGATTATATTTGAGCATTTTCATTATAGTTCATTGTATAGTAAAAGATTATATAAATACAATCCCTAGCACTCCCATAATGATTAAAAATAAATTAAACTTAATTAACAATTTACACTGGATTATTTACCAAGAAAAGGTGATTGGCCCATAAAAGTAAAATTACAAGTAGATGTATATGAAGTGTAAAAGACTCTACATTTTGCAGGGGAAATTATAAATAATGATTATGTATTTGTCTTTAAAGGTTTCTTTGTTTTAACAATGAATGCATTTCAACAACATTAATGATACAAAGTAAATGCCCATCATTTTAAAGCTCCAAGTAAGTCAAACTGACATAAAGCAACCACAGGAATTTAATATTTTATAATAAATAATGACATTTTCTAAGTAAAAACGTCAATTTAGTTTTTCCTTTAAAATGTTTATATAAAATGATATCTAATTTTTTATAGGGTAATTTGCACTTTTGATCTCCAACTTTTCAAATCTGTAACAAATCTACCTCTAACCAATTTTTTTTTAGCACCATACATCCCCAACTTTTGAATTAATTGCAAATCAGATCCCCAACCACATTTTCTGTTAAAATGTGCCGTTATCTTACTAGTGTAGATCTCACGAGTCACAATTACCCAATCAATGCATCTGAGCACTTAAGGGCAAATATGTCCATTCTTTCTTGTCAAACAGATTTGTCTTCCTTCTTCAAGCTCTTTGCGATTACTAAATCGAGTGCCCATTTGGTAAATTGGTAGGAGAAGGGTGGGTAATCCGAGTTCGGGGTGAATCGGGTCGAGAACATTTGGTTCGGAAGGAAAAGTGTTGAGCTTACGAAGGGGATGGAGTGGAGGAGGAAAAGCAGCCCCTGCCCACATCGTGACTACCCCATAATAAGAAATTCAAAGTGGTTAGAATAAGGAAGGCAATACCGAGGAAGAAACAAGCAACTCTCCATGAAACAGAGACCCATCTCTTGTGATCTCCATGAAGATAGTCCTCCAAAGGCGAGTAGCAACATAACTGGTCGCAATTCCAAGAATCATGTAGAAAAGAGCATACGATGAATCGGTGTTCCATGGGATGTGTGGACATAAACCGAGGGCAAACAAACAAAATTGTCACGATCGCCATTCCAAGAATCGAACTCCACCTCCAACCATCACACACAAAAGTGAGGTATTGCTCTGGGGCACGGAAAACATCTCCAACAACAAGTTTCCATCCCGACAACTCCTCATTCATTTGGGCTTGAGTTTCTTATCAAGCTCTTCATCTTGAGCAAGATCCCACCTAATTGTCCTCAAGAATATCACAAGTACAATACCCAAGAAAGTTATCACCATAAGCGAGTTTAGAATCGAAAACCGATGCACTTTCGATCCTTCCATCTTCAAATATGCATCCCACCTTGAAGGCCACTTGATGTCACTCTCAACGAATGACAACTCATATGTAAAAAGCCACGGGCTCATTCTCCTTAATAGAAGCAGAGACTGTGGTTGGATCACATTTAATCGGAGAAGGGTAATTGTTATTCATCCATGGACAGAACGTTGAGGACAAACCGAGTGACAGAACCGAAGGAGGCTCAGGAAGTGGAAGAATAATGTTAGGGGACTAAAATGTAAACATTTTAGGTTGCACATTCTTCTCTGCAAAAGTCTCCAAAATGTGGTCGTACTTCCCGTGCACCTCCTTCTCCGGCGACCTACCAGCAGCTACGGTGGATATCGCCGTCGGATTGTCGTATTCTTGGTGGCTGTTATGTGATTTCTGCAGCTATTTGAGTTGTTTCTCCTTGAAAATCTCCCACCACTTGCCCAGCCTCTTGGCCGTGCGGCTGGGGATGTCGGCGGTGATTTTCTTCCACTTGTTACCGTACTTGGCATGAAGCAATATCACAAGATTTTGTTCCTCCGGCATCAATAACCCCTTCTTGATTCCTGGCTTGAGGTAATTTTTCCATCGCTCGAGACAAGATTTTGGGTCCCTGTCAAGGGATTTTCCCATTCGTTGAGAGATAAGATTCCATTCCTTGGCACCATATTGTTTCACGTAAGAACGGAGGAGGGCATCTTCTTCCGGCTGCCACCTTTGTCCCTCCTTCATCTCATCTCCTCAATAAAACATTTCAAACTTCAAAGGAGACTTTTGGTGAATGGACAAATCGCCCTTAGGTGCTCGGATGCATTGGTTGGAGAAATTGTGAAGCATGAGGTCCACACTAATAAGATAACGACACATTTTAACGGAAGCTGTGATTGGGGACCGATTTGTAATTAATTCAAAGGTTGGGGATACACGGTGCTAAAAAATTGGTTGGAGGTAGATTTATTCACAGATCCGAAAGATTGGAGACCAAAATACAAATTACCCTTTTTATATATAAACAACCGTGATAAAATTTGAATTCAAGACTTTATTTAATAAAAATAATGTTTAATCATACAACTAGAAATTTAATATGTTATTCTAGATCGGTTATGTGCTCACAAATCTTCACTTATTCTTTTGCGCTCTGGTGGGAGATCAAGCCCCTTAGTGGGATTGTTAATTTGCGATCGGTGTATAATTAAGTTCTCGTTTTTCACCGATTTGTTAGATGTAAATAAAAACTGGACTTTTGATAAACATGTACTTACAAATCTTCATTTATTTTTTTATACTCTAGCTATTAGATCGGATAATTTGCATGTTCACTCGGGAGCGAAATGGCTCTAGTATTGTCACTATCTTTTGATTAAATTAGCGACACATTCTATATCTTTATTCTTATATCATCGTATCTCATTTGAAAATCACCGTCAATAATTCCGTCCCAACCTCATGTTCAATCCAATTGATCCTTAAGTAGCACTTTGATCACATAATGCTACACAAAGAAAAAGAGGAAAAAAAATATGTTCATAGAATAAGAGACTTAAGGTGAAATGGTGGGAAATTGTAATCACTTTCTTGGATCCTGCAAAAACCAGGGTCTTATTTTGCCCCCATATATATCAAAATGCTGATAGCTGGGCCAAAGATAAAGGAAACAAGGAATGATGAAAAGTGGAAAGAATAAAAAGAAAAAGACTTAAAAGAAATTCAAAAAAAATAAAAATAAAAATAAAAACAGAAGAGAGAGAAAAACAGTTTCTTCTTCTTACTATGAAGTATTGTGTGTGTCTCTGTGACTGTCTGTCTGTATGTTAGAAATAGAAGTATTTAGAAGGAGAAGAAGAACTCTCTCTCTCTCTCTCTCTATATGTATATGTATGTATCAGTATCACTCCTCTTTCTCTCTCTCAACAAAACACAGTCCACTGAAGAAAACAAATCATCATGAAATACCATCTGCACACAGCACTCCAAAAAGCAAAGCCAACAATCAAAACCTTACCTTCCTTAAATTTACTTGTCTTAACACAACGCATTTCTCAACCATTACTACATCTACAATTCCAAAACCATGAATTTTCCTTCTTACTTTTTCACTTTAAAATTTTCTATTTTCTTGATCCTAGTTAGAATATCATTAGTCTTCTCCACCACCGCCACAGCCGCCGCCGCCGTGTCGACGCCGCAGTCTCTCCAACTTATCTCTCTTCTTTCCATAAAATCCTCCCTGAAAGACCCTCTAAACACGTTTCATGATTGGGACCCTTCAACTGCCTTCTCCCGGCCTGGATTCCAGCCCATATGGTGCACCTGGTCAGGCATCAAATGTGACCACAGAACCAACCAAATCACAAATTTGGATCTCTCCCGGCGCAGTCTTTCAGGCACCATACCAATTGACATTAAATATTTGTCCCATTTGCACCACTTTAATTTAAGTCAAAATTCCCTGGATAGCCCTCTTCAGCCTGCCATTTTTGAATTGCCAAACCTCAAAACACTTGACATTAGTCACAATTTGTTCAATTCAACTTTCCCACCTGGAATTTCAAGACTCAAGTCTCTTACTTTCTTTAATGCATATAGCAACAATTTCACAGGCCCTTTGCCTGAAGAACTCATTTACCTCAAGAATCTCGAGTACCTCAACCTCGGAGGAAGCTATTTCAATGGCACAATCCCGACAAGTTTTGGCAGTTTTTAAACTGAAATCTCTCTTTGCAAGGAAATTCCCTGACAGGTCCAATTCCTGCTCAGTTAGGTTTCTTGAATCAGCTTGAGCATGTAGAATTGGGATACAATATGTACTCTGGTGGCATTCCAGGGCAGTTTTCGGGTTTATCGAATTTACTGTATCTTGATATTTCATTAGCCAATTTATCAGGCAAGATTCCAGATGAGCTGAGCAAGTTGAATAAGCTGGAAACATTGTTGCTTTTCAGGAATCACTTTTCTGGTTCAATTCCGGCGAGTTTAGCTCAATTAAAATCTCTCCGGACTCTTGATTTATCAGATAACAACCTGTCAGGCGAAATCCCGAGTGATTTTTCGGGTTTAAAACAGCTATACAATCTGTCCTTGATGCGCAACAATTTGACAGGTGAAGTTCCTGAAGGTATAGGTGAACTTCCTAACCTGGAAAACTTATTTCTCTGGAACAATTCACTTTCAGGAATTTTACCACAAAAATTAGGCTCAAATGCAAAGTTACAGAGGCTTGATGTCTCTACAAATTCACTGTCGGGTCCCATTCCTCCAAATCTTTGCCTCAGCAAAAACCTGATAAAACTTGTCCTCTTCTCAAACCAGTTCATTGGTGAAATACCTTCGTCTCTGGCAAATTGCACTTCCTTATCGCGTTTCAGGATTCAAATCAACAAGCTTAACGGGTCGATACCTTTTGGATTCGGCTTCCTGCCTAATCTCACCTTTGTCGATTTAAGCAAGAACAACTTCTCAGGGCCAATTCCAAAGGATCTTGGCAATGCTGCAAAGTTGCAGTTCTTGGACATATCGGATAATTCGTTCAATTCTGCATTGCCTGATACCATCTGGAGCTCCCCAAGTTTACAGATTTTATTGGCTAGTTCGGCCAAACTCAATGGCATTATTCCAGATTTTATTGGTTGTCGAAGTTTTTACAGGATTTATTTAGATGGAAATAATCTTAGTGGTAGCATTCCATGGGATATTGGCCATTGTGAAAAACTCATTTGCTTGAATTTGCGTCGAAATTCGCTTACAGGAATTATTCCCTGGGAGATTTCTGCACTTCCCTCAATCACTGATGTTGATTTGTCACATAATTTTCTCACAGGGGCAATTCCTTCAAATTTCAATAACTGTAGCACCTTGGAGATTTTCAATGTGTCATATAATCAGCTCACTGGCCCCATCCCATCCTCAGGCTCAGTATTTTCGAGTCTCCATCCATCGTCGTTTTCCGGGAATGAAGGGCTATGTGGAGGCATTCTTAAGAAGCCTTGCCGGAAAGATGGACTCGAAGCTGGGGCGATGGAGGTCCGGCAGCAGCCTAAGAAGACTGCCGGCGCAATTGTGTGGATTATGGCTGCAGCATTTGGCATTGGACTGTTCGTACTAGTTGTTGGTAGCAGGTGTTTCCAAGCTAAATATGGCCACAAATTTTGTGATGATCGAGACGTCGGGCCATGGAAATTGACAGCATTTCAAAGATTGAATTTCACGGCTGACGATGTACTAGAGTGTCTAAACATGACTGATAAAATCCTCGGGATGGGGTCCACGGGGACTGTTTACAAGGCCGATATGCCAGGTGGTGAGACCATAGCTGTCAAGAAGCTATGGGGAAGAACAAGGAGACGATTAGGAAGAGGAGAGGAGTGTTGGCCGAGGTGGAAGTTTTTTAGGCAATGTGAGACATCGAAACATTGTTCGATTGTTGGGATGTTGTAGCAACAATCAATGTACCATGCTGCTCTATGAGTACATGCCTAATGGAAACTTGGACGACTTATTGCATTGTAAAACAAGTGCGATAATTTGGTGGCCGATTGGCTCACTAGGTACAAGATTGCACTAGGGGTGGCTCAAGGAATATGTTATCTCCATCATGATTGTGATCCCGGTAATTGTGCACCGCGATCTCAAACCTAGTAACATACTTTTAGATGGCGAGATGGAGGCTCGTGTCGCTGATTTTGGGGTGGCTAAGCTAATTCAAAGCGGCGAATCCATGTCAAGAATTGCGGATCCACGGCTACATAGCCCCAGGTATGATTTTGTGTCTTTTTCTCTTATATTTGTCTTATTTTCCAAGAAATTAACCATGAATTAGGTGGGTGGGGTGGGTCTTTGGTCATGTTAGTTTTTGTTCGTTTTGTAGGGTGACGAAATTTGACACCTGAGTGCTTCATGGGTGGTTGATCTTGTGTCTTTGTCAATAAGTGCTTCATTATTCTTAAACTAATTAAATTAATAGAAAGTGCTTGTTTTAAATCATTACTTACCAAATGAATTGAAAATTTAGGCTCCAAGAAAAGTGATCTTAACAAAAATAAATTGTTGTTTGTGGAAATGGGATATTTTTTGTCTACGACTCTTAAAGACTAAATTTAAATAAATAATTATATTATTCTAACAATTGAAACGACGTGAAATTTTTGAAGTTCAGATTATAGCCACAGTGCATGGGAGGTGTGCAGGGAGACGGGACTGTAGTACGAGTCATTTTCTAAAAATCCTGATTCCGCTCTAAATGCTGCAAGGGGACTAGAACCCCCATCCACTCACACACGCTTTATGTGCATGCTAGAGTGAACAAGAAGCGTGGTGGAGCACAACTATCTTATTCTTTTTTCCTCTTCGTCCCCGTGATTTACTACTGTTTCAGTGCATTGCCCACTATTGGGCGTGTATTGCTCTTTTCCTACAATTCTCACTTTTTCTTATATTTGGACCCACTAAGATTTTGTCAATTAAAGTTTGCAAGATTTGAAAAAAGTCAAAACATTTTATGGGCTTGTACAAATTTTCCTTATTTTTTTTGGCTCAAGAAATAATAAGATTTTTTTGTTTTTGGTTTGCAGAATATGCTTATACATTACAAGTCGATGAAAAGAGTGATATTTACAGCTACGGAGTGGTGTTGATGGAAATTTTGACCGGAAAAAGATCGGTCGAGGCAGAATTTGGTGATGGAAATAGCATAGTGGATTGGGTTAGGTCCAGGATCAAGATCAAGAATGGTATAAATGATGTGCTAGATAAAATGCTGGTGCAACATGTGCCTCGGTAAGGAAGAAATGATGCTCCTTCTTAGGGTAGCATTGTTATGCACAAGTCGGAATCCAGCCGACCGGCCGTCGATGAGGGATGTTGTGTCGATGTTGCTAGAGGCCAAGCCAAAGCGGAAATTGCCGGGAGTGGTGGAGCTGGCTGCCGTGATGGAGTGGACGAAGATGGTAAAGATATCTATGAGGCACACAAACCAACAGTAGAATGTTAATATATTTAAGTTGTTTTGGCTCTATTTTTCCTCTTTTTTCCCTTTTTTTTTCAACTTTGAATTGTGGGGATTGGTATAGGAGAAGTGATTTTTCTTTTATATTTTCATTAATTAATGGAAAATTTGAGAGTTCTCGTTGCAGTAACAGTGGCAGTGTTTTTAGTTCTTTAACTAGCATTCAACTCATCATACATGTAGATCACTACATTACAATATATTCAAATTTCATCAATCATGTTCAACAAAATAAACCAAACATGCCCTAATTGGACAACACTAGTGACAAATATGATCTCATGTCTCATTTCATTAATATTGGCTAATACAATATACTAAACATGCAAGGAGAATATGTTGCTAGGTATAGTATAGAATCAATAAAATTTGTCTATAGTGGTGTCAACATGTGTTGGGTCTCCCAGATTCAAAATGAACCCACCCTGTTAAAAAATCAACCCAAACTCAACTCGGGCCGGTTCACGGATGATCCATCATAATAAATTAACTAGTCCAATGACCATAAGGGTCAATCTAGGTCTGGTTATTTAAAAAAAAAAAAAAAAAAAAAAAAAAGAGGAAAATGTAAATTGAAAGAGTTGTTGAACTCTTTTTCAGTTTTGACCCTATTTTATTCTCACACTATATATATATTTCAATTATGGCAAATTTGTGGGCGGTCCGATCCTCATATTTTGAAGAAGGCCGGGTCTAATCCGAACACTATTTTTAAATGGGCCAATTTAAATTCACAACGAACCTGAATCAGATTTGGTTCTAAGCGGGTAGGTCAAGTCCGACCCACCCATTCGACATCCCTATTAAAGGAAGACTATGATGGTTGGTTAGTACCACAAAAGCTATGTGCCTTAAATTTGGGTGGCAAAATTGTTGGAAATTAGTTAGTAAGAATTAGGAAAGACAAATTATTATTATTTTTCACAAAAATTGTGAACTAGATCTTTGTTAAATTAATTT
Source organism: Forsythia suspensa (assembly GCA_023638005.1). Lineage (NCBI taxonomy): Eukaryota > Viridiplantae > Streptophyta > Magnoliopsida > Lamiales > Oleaceae > Forsythia > Forsythia suspensa. Next base: position 55,923,003 of record CM042674.1, on the reverse strand, counting down.
ATTATGTATTGTAATTATTAAAATTAATCATACAAAGGTTTAAAGCAAAATATCTTTGTCGCGTGATTATTTTGGTTCTTGATTCTTCTATGCATCCAATTCTCAAATCTTCTTCGATAAAATTGCACTGATGCGTGGACATCAAAACCATAATCTGCAACCAAAAAATTATTAATCTTAGAACACAAGATCATTGAGCAAAAGTGGAATGAACAAGAATAGAATCAGAATTAGAATCATTTATCCTTTTTCTCTGTCTAGATTGAAGTATTGGAAAGTCTGGAACACTACCAGTTCAAACCACCTATGCGTATGTACACCTAGGTTCATCTTGTTTTAGTTTCAATGCAATTAAAATTTCTAGGTAATTTAATCAATTTCAAGTTCTAATAAACATGAAACTCAATTTATGATTTGGGACTTATTTGGTAAAGTTTTTTGTAAATTATAAGTAGTGTGTCTCTATGAGAATATGTGAATAAAAATTATGGATCATACAAAATATGTAGATAAATATGATATTCAATGAAACTTATAAGTCTTATAAACATTCTCAACATTGAGCTTGGTCAAATGAAGATTGATTTAGTCAAACTCGAGTTTGACTTGATCAAATATTTGACTATAGTTAAACATTTTGACCTGGTCCTCCTTACAATCTCTAAACTTCAATTACTTGAGTAATTCAGGTTTGTCTTCTTTTAAAGCTACCAAAAGACATGATCGGATCTATATAATTCAAGTTTCAATAATCAGACCTAGTCATTCAACCCAGACTTTACAGTCACATTATATCCTCTTGACTTGCCATACTTATGTCTAATCTCCGTTGGACATAGAATATTTAGAACTGGACTAAAATGACCATTTTTCCCTTCCTATTATTTTATCACTTAAGCTCGCATTTTCTCCAAGTGTTTCTTTGTGAACAAATAACATACGTAATTTAGATATCGCCAACATCGAGCACAAATCTAAAATATTCGATAAAAAATACTTAAACAGCTTCATTTACCCTTTTACTAGGTAACGGTTTTCAAACGCGAATACTTGTTCACTACTTCACTTACTCTAAGTTCCCAATATATTGAGGTATTTGACTATATTAAGTAATTTCACTCATTAGTACAACAAAGACGCTCGAGTTCACAAATAACAACAATCATTCCGATACAAATTTAACTAATACATAAGGCAATTACATGGAATTTAATTTTTCACATGATCACGCTATAAAATTAATCTCTACATTTCGATCATATCAAATACACTTCCAAGTGTGCTAGTATTATACACTCGAGATATATTGTATACCCAAATCAGTACAATAACTAACTTTACAACCTTATTAGAATAAAGTGTCAACATCTATTCACTAGTCTAGGACGAAACGATCACGATCAAAATACGAGTAGTGTTTATTTATGTTTATCTACGCAAGTACTCAACTCATAATGTTACAAAGTTATCCAAAAGCCCTTCATATGCGCTCAATATAATACAACATTCATACAACAAATATAGAGACTATCAAATTGTCTAACTAATACAACAAAACTAGACACAATCTAGCAAAAATATGTATGAAATAAATAGAAACTTAAAAGAATATTGGTAAACATGACACAAAGTTTACATTGCAGTTCATCCTATGGAAACAAATTTATTCCTGGCATACAAAGAACATCCTCTAGGACCTCTACTAGCATATGCCAATTAAAGATTGTACAAACATCTGCATATTTTGTTTAATTATTGTGAATTGATAAGGGCGGTGAGTAAAATTCAAATGGATCTATTCTTTTGAATCGAAGGCAACGGCAAGGAAAAATATAAGTTTACTTTAAATAATTAGTAATATGCTTGTTCATTCCAAACTATGCATACTATTCAGATCGTGTTATGGGGAAATTGATAAGTTGGGAAAAACCCGGGCTGTCTTACCAAAAGTAGAAATGGAAGCGTATCAGTATCCAACGAATGGATGCACAACGGTTAAGGAATAACTCAACATATGTTTGGAGGTGCTTAAATTATAATTTCAAATTTGGTAAACCTTGGTTAAACATAATTTTTATCCACACATTTCATAAGCACCCACAACTTACAAACCATTTTTATCAGCGCATTCACTAACAACTTATAATAATAAGGAAACCTAATATTGACTTATTTCAAAGGTCGGGGCTACAATGCATGTTTCAAAACATGCTTCGTACACTAGACATGCTAAACAACAACCTTCATTTATATAATTGAACATAATTCAAAAGGAAGACATATTAAATGCTCATCTTCTATGAGCATACCACTAGTTTTTATTTGTTAAGACTGAAAACTTTAAAATGTTCTATAAGGATTTGAATCACAAACTCCATGTAAAAATATATAAAGAAAATTTAACATCGAATAAAGTCGAACATTGCTTTTCTTTATAAAAAAAAAAAACAGCACGGGTAACAAAAACATATAACAAATGCAAAGAACACGAACCTTTTCTAACATAAATGTAAACATCTCTAGGAAATAGTACTAATACGAAAGCCCTGATCCATTAAAATTTAAAAACACCAAGTTATAAGCACAAAACTCAGATGTCATGAACTCCTAATAATTCAAAACATTCGATGAAATATCCTGAAACAACTTTCCGAAATAAAACTCCAACTATAATATCTTGAAACAACTTTCCAAAATATAAACTCCAAAAGTAACCAGATTACGGGTAATAAATTAATAATAGGAACAAAATTGTCAAGAAGATCAACGGTAACGACGAAGGAAAGTGTCTGGTTCCTCTTCCAGGTAGCCCTCCTTGAGGACGTGCTTTGTGGTTCAAGTGGCCCTTTCCACGGAGACCCCTGTACTTCTTTCCAGCTGAGGTGAGTCCACGAAGCTCCCTGTGTTTGTGGACTGGATTGCAGATCCAGTTGATCCTTGGGTCATTTCGGATTGCAGCATGAGCTGGATCAACCAATATTATCTCGAAGTACTTGTAAGTTGAATCCTGCATTGGATGAACAGTTATCAAATAGCTTCCAAGACTGTGAAGGCTAACACTACTTGAAGTGATAGAATTAGCCACTAAGAACTTCAATACTCCCATTAATTGGTAGCAGAAGAGAACCGTAGAGCACCACCTTGCTTAAATATTTTGACTATTATTCTTTATTTGGTTTTATTATTATATTGATGTGGGATTGTGGGTCCGTGGATTTGAACACTAGATGCCCTTTAAGCATAGAAGTGGTGCTTGAAAAGATCAACCGATCACACTATGCAATCAAATGATTCAAGGCCATCCAGCCTTTATTGAAAAGCCTACTTGTTACTGCTTGAGTACTAAAAGCACATATACTATAGTCAGTACAAATAAAACAACATCAATAGCAATAGCAAAATGAAGAATAAACTTCAAAAAGTTTGATGCAAACCTCGTTGATCCAGTACGAATTCAGAACCTTAAGTCCACCCAGTTTCCTTCCAGCACGCTCCTCTGCAACTGAGCGCTTGCTGCGTTGGAATTTCAGTTGAGTAACACCCTGGTTGGTTGGCTTACCATACACAATACCCTTGGAGACAGGCCTCTTCCTTCCACCACGTCGCACGCGTACACGGTAGATCACGAACCCCTGAAGGTAACACTCAGTCACTAAGATGAAACCACCAAACCATGGTAAAAATGTATGCCAATAAACACTGAGAAGCATGAATATTACACCAGGCATCCAAGGATGAGATAATTTCATCATTTTGACGCAGATGAGAAAAGCATTTTTTCAGTATATTGGAAGAAAATATGTAGATCAAATTCTTTACATCATAGAATAACTATTTTCCAGCAAGACATTAAATCCAAAGACTTGCATATGAAAACAGAAAAAACACATATTTCTGGATAAAAGCATGGAAACCAGATTGACAGTCGCAATCGCAATGCATACGTCTTCGATCATGCTGGCTTAAGTAGGTTCAGCAAAATATAACAATCTATGTAGTTGCAATCATATAAGATGCCATGAAATAATTAATCCATTAAAATCAAATTTAGCACACGTTTGGCAATGCTTAAATTTGACTATAAAGATTAACCATGTGTAGGAACAACAACTTGAAGAAAGGTCAAATTAACACATAGATCTACAGTTACTCACAACATCATAAGCTCTGTAATCTAACGTACTTTTCAAATCGAGACCATTTAGCAACTATAAATTGTACAGGCTCCCAAAACAACATAGCAATTCATGTAATAACAGCAAATATCAAATTTTATTGAAGTAACCAGAAACCAAAACAATAAGCATATACTCTTAACACAAAATCATTGTTCAAAATCTAAAATATCCTGCCTTTTTCAAAAGGACATAAATATAAAAGGAACATTGATTATATTGAGAAAAGAAGAATTGAAGATCAAAGAAGTACCTGCTTGGCCTTGTAGCCAAGGCAGCGGGCCTTGTCGGGTCTGGTAGGCCTGGTGACACGTACAACAGAGGGATGCTGACGGTAATACCAACAGCGGATCCTTAGCAAGAACCTCATCAAATCCGAATGCTTCTTCTTACCAAGCTCCGACAAGTAAGTATACGCCCCTGTGAATTCATCACAACCAATCAAATAATCTCCACAGAAGTGCATATGCATGATATATGAATCAATTAGTCATTTCTGTTAATTCATTACCCATTGTTGTTGTTCGTGTGCCTGATGCTCTCTCTGCTTCGGCTGAAAGGACGGCAATATTAGAGACAGAATTGATTAGGATTTTATTTATAGTGTGAAGGAATTGGGCTGGGCCTTGATAGCCTCATCTTTGTCGTTAAAAGGTTGGGAAATTGTATAAGTAGCACTAATTTTGGATAAAAACTTGGGTAATTTCAGGATTGGTCATTGTTTTGACATTTATGACTCTAAAATCATATCTTTCAAAATTTAATTCAATTAAAGTCACATTTTAGAACTAAAAGACCAACATACCCTTAATTGTAAAAATGCTAATTGTCATATTGTTTTGTGGTGATACTATTTTGTCGTAGATTAAAACAAAGATTATCATGGATTAAAACCAAGACATTCAAACAAGATCACATGTCCAAACTTTGCCATAATTAAACAAAGATCAAAGATCACATAGATTCAAAAAGTATCGCAGGATTAAAACGGTATCAAAATATACTAATGCAAATTAACTAAACAAAACAAAGATCATGAATTAAAACAAGATTATAGATTAAAACTAAAACATTCAAACAAGATCACGGGTTCAAACTTTGCCATAATTAAATAGTATCAAAGATCACATAGATTCAAACAGTATCACGGGATAAAAACAGTATCATGGATTAAACTGGTGTCAAAATATTCTAATGCAAATTACCTAAACAAAACAAGATCATGGATTAAAACTAAGACTTTCAAACAAGATCACATGTTCAAACCTTGTCATAATTAAACAAGATCATGGATTAAAACAAGATTATAAAAATTAAAACAAGATCATGGACTAAAATATGTTTCAAATGATAGTGAAATATTATAACAAAGTTTCAACATATCATCTGCTTCAATCTCTTAGTTTTGTTCATGATATTGTTTTAATCTATAATCACGCTTTTATTTAAGTAATGTGCATTAGTATACTTTGATATTTGTTTAATCCATGATAATGATTTTATTTAGATAATGTACATTGGTGAACTTTAATCCATCAACATATGACACTATTTGCTTAAGATAATATTTCAACTATGATACTAATATATCAAATTTTATATCTATTTGGATTCATGAAATTTTATTGGGTCTTTGTAAATTTTGCACTTCAAGTGTCAGAAGTGACATTTATAATTTATGCATTTTGTTTCATTTCAATTCATTTCGAGTATGTTTGGTTAAGCTTAAAAATGTTTTATTTGTGTGTATTTGATCTTATTTAACCATCGGGACCGTGTTAATTCATTTACGGTTCAATTCATTTCTTCAAGCAACGATTATAATGCACCAAGTCCGCCTTTTATCCGTGATATTGTTTTGACAAGAAAAATTAAAGATTGTCATTTTAAACTAAAAAAACGACTTCAAACGGGTAAAATCCATCGTACATAGTCGCAAAGCGATCTGTCTTGACTTGGCCTCGTCGAGACCATTTCAAAATATATTATAATAAAAATTTCGAGCACGATGCAAATTCTATGTCCATTTATATTGTGATATCATTTTTCTTTGATAATCGCTTTTGTATAATACAATATCAAACAATACACATGACTAATTAACAACACAAATAAATAATCTAATGACCAACTTAATAAAGTATCATCAAACTGCAAATTATGGCCACAACCAATATAATCATATTATATTCTATGATACTGTTTACTATAATACAATATCATCCCCTATAAAAATTCATCAAACAAATCATCCATATAGACACTCCAGCACTGAGACAACTCCAATTCAACATTTGATCTACAAATTATTGCACTTAACAATAAATAATGGATTCAGTCCATCACCAAGATATGATGGATTCAGATCATTCAACACCAAGACGATGAATTTGAGCTTGGTTCTAAGCCTAGTGCAGAACCAGATATGGTACAGATCTCTGAGCAGTACAATCTCATTATCTTATTCATTAGCCATCTCTTTTCTTATTTGTCACGTGACCAGAGAGGAAAGCTTCCATATTTTGCCGCTTCTGTTGAAATTAAGAAACAGCTTGGATCTTAACGAGCTAAATTCTGATGTGATAGATTCAGATCATTCAGATCTGAATAAGATCTCGGAATGTTCTATTGACCTGGCGTGATGACTACTAATGACGACGACGGCGCCCAAATACGGATGTGGTGGTGGTGGTGGTATGGCGGTGGCGGTATAGCGGTAGCGATATGTGGAAAATATGGATCACAAGGATAATTTTGGGATGAATATGAAAATTTGATGAAGAGTATGACTTATTGACAATTTTGAAATTTATTTTGACCTAATTTGAAACAAGTCACTTGTAGATGATTTTTAGACAATTTTCCCTAAAAACTTTAATGGCACTCTTTCGTCGAGTTTCGCATTCATCGTTATCTCTTAAGTGGATCCTACCTTTGACGACAAAATGTTTACTGAATACAAAAGTTATCCTTTATTTATTTTCTAGCAAAATTGACAAGCATATCGCATTTTGTAGAAATTTTTTTAAGAAAATTAATTTTAAAAATACCTTATTTCCATAAAAAAATTAAAAATACCTCATATTCATTAAAATTAAAATTTTATAATTTGTCTCTTTTATAATTTTTAAAAATACAATATTTTTATTTAAAACAATATTTTAATTTTTCATTTGAAAACAATATTTTCCCCCACGTTACTTCCTCATTTCCATTAAAATCTCTATTTTGCAATTTATCTTTTTATAATTATTTAAATAATGTATTATTTTATTTAAAATCAATGTTTTAATTTTTTATTTGAAAACAATATTTAAAAAATACCCTAGTTTCATTAAAAAAATTTAAAAAATACCTCATATTCAGTAAAATTAAAATTTTATATTTTATCTATTTTTAAATTTTTTTTTTAAAATATAATGTTTTTATTTAAGATCAATATTTTCATTTTTCATTTTAAAACAACATTTTTACCTTATATTACTTTCTCATTTTTATTAAAATCTCTATTTTATAATTTATCTCTTTTATTTAAAACGACATTATTTTTATTTAAAATAAATGTTTTGATAAACAATATTTTTACTATCCTATGTTACCTCCTTATTTTCATTAAAATATTGATTTTAATAATTTATCTCATTTTATAATTTTTGTAAAAATATATTATTTTCATTTAAAACCAATGTTTTAATTTTTCTTTTGAAAACAATATTTTTACTTGCTCATTTTTATTAAAATCAATATTTCATAATTTATTTATTTTTATAAGATTTAAAAAAATACATTATTTTAATTTAAAAATTAAAATCAATTTTTCATTTGAAAACAACATTTTTATACAAGTAACATATTAATTACCATTACCAATTGCCTTTAACTCGCGCCACTGCCTTATCTCATTATCACCATCACCATCACCATCACCATCACCACCACAACCGGGTTTAGATCTGCTACCACCATCCACAACCATAATCACTATAACTGGGGTAACACTATGTGTTACCCTAATTTATTTAAATCATGTGTTACCCTAATTTAAATTAGAGTAATACATGTATTTCCACAACCACCATATTTCTCCACCACCATCTCCAATACTGTTCGACCACCACCACTAATAAAAAGTTTATGATAACGCGTGTTGTCCTAGTTTAAAGTAGAGTAATATATGTGTTACTTGTAGGGTAACACGTGTTACCACCACCACTATCTTTCCCCGCCACCAACACCACACCACCACCACCACCACCACCACCACCACCACCACCACCACCAAGGTACATGTGGTATGTTAATTCGAAACTTTATATAGTAACACATATGATAAGACATATATTAACACACATTCTACTAGACAAGAATAACTATGATTCATGCTTTTTAATAATACGAGAATATAGCACATATAAAATACCATGTTACCGAATGCAATAAATTACCTTAACATGCTAATTATATTAAAATTAATAAAAAGTAAATAGCAATAACAAGTCGACGCACTAAGGTACACATAATATGTTACCCACTTGAAACTTTATATATAATAACACATATGATAATATATATGTAATATATATATAGTAACACACTTGTTACTCAAGAAAAAGAACTATAATTCACGCCTTTTAATATAAAGTAATATATGTGTTACTCAATACAACATGTATCGAAAAGCTTATAGGTGTGTTACCATCACCACTATCTTTCCCCACCACCAACATTGCTCAACAACCACCACCACTAACGTAAACATGGTATGTCACTCAAATCGAAACTTTATATAACACACATGTTACTAAATAGAAATAACTATGATTTATACCATTTTAATATACACTAACATATTTGTATTAAACTTTATATTGCACATATAACATACAATGTTACAAAAGACAATAAATTACATTAACATGCTAATTATTTTAAAAAAATCAACAAAAACAAAGCAAGTAACAATAACAAATTAGACACAGTAAAGTACACATGATATATTACTCACTTTGAAACTTTATATAGTAACACATATGATAACACATATAGTAACACACATGTTACTAAAGAGAAAAACTATAATTCATGCATTTTTTATACAAAGTGACAAACGTGTTACTCAATACAACATGCATTGAAAGCATATTTGTAATACACACGTTACTAAAGATGAATAACCTTGATTCATGCCTTTTTAACACGCCAACATATGTTAGCACATATAACATCCATATTGTTGAAGGAAATAAATTATATTAACATGCCAATTATATTAAAAAACCAACAATAACAAAGCAAACAATAATACAAATTATACACACTAAAGTAGACATGATATGTAACTCAAAGTAAACAAGCATCCTCTCTTCATGAGTTTTAATCAATTTTTCCTCTCAGCAACAACCATCATCTCTTCACGTGCTTTCACTATTTTGGAACTTTCAAAGTAATCTTTTGGAGGAATAACTTAAATGAGTACACAAAACTAACTAATTCTTAAAATATCATTTGCCACCTCTATTCTTTTGAGTACTTATTTTTGCAATTTCCGCTTTCATCCATACCAACAACATTTTAGGATTTGATATACAACAATTACCACGAGTCATATGTTTAACTACAACATAATATATATGATGGTGTTTATTTTTGTCCGAATTTCACATGAAATAATTTTATGGAAAATAGCATATTTGAGGAATAATACTCATAACTTAAAAATAACATTATACATCCCCAACGTTTGAGAAAAATAGGCATGTGGGTCTTTTTATGGATTTAAATTACCATCTCTTTTAAAAAAAAAAAAATAAAAAATAAAATGATGAATAAAAATAACCAAATATACTCCAAAATGAAGAATAACAAAGAGACTATCTTTTTCCTTCACTCCAACCACCACATACCCCACTAGTCATCTTCCACCACAACTCCCCACATTTTCTAAACCTACTACCATCACCACTACATTTACAACCACGCCGCCACTACCAATACCCTTACCACTAATTTTGCCAAAAAAAAAAAAAAAAGAGTGAGAGAATCCCTATTTTCTACAATAAAATGGCAAAAAGTGGGTGGGGTGGGGTGGGTGGGTGGGTGGGGGGGGTGGGGTTTTCTCACCCATCGGGTTGTGGCATAAAATTGAAGGAATACGTAATCATGTTTTACCTACACGGAGTCTTCTCTCTAATGATTTTATCCCACTTGCCAATAAAATTATAATAACACACGCCATTTCAACTTCATTACATCTGATTCACCAAGTTATCATCCCGAAAGCATTGTTGGTAATTTGATGATCGCATGGAAAAATCATCCATTTTTTACCATTTGGGGATTCATTTTCACCATTTGTGGCTAAAAGGGTCTTCCACCTTTCTTCCATAAATGGTAGAAGGGGGACTCCTCCCTTTTTTTCGCAGCAATGGGGAGGAGGAAGAAATCCTCCTTTCATAAGTATAAATAGAAATTGAGGATTTCTCCTCATCCTTCTACCATTTATGGTAGAAAAAGAGAGACATTTATTCTCCTCTCTCCATCTCCTGTTGAAAATCCTCATCCTATTATTTGATGAAAATTGACATCCTATTATTTTTCTGCCATAAGTAATGAAAGAAAAAACGATAGATTTAGAGAGAGTATCGAATAAAGACGAAGAAAAAGATCTATTTGAAACTGATTGGTGCATTCCACCAAATATTGCGAGGGGCAATATGAGACATGGGAATTAGGGTGTTATTAGGGAGGTAGGTTCTATATTATTGGATGAAGGAAGAAGAGTCTCTCTTTTTTATTCTTCATTTTTTAGGGTACATTTGGTTAATATTTTTATTCCACTTTTTCTTTTTTCTTGTGTTTTATTTTTTTTGTTCATTTAAAGGAGATGACAATTTCTTTGTAAAAGGACATACCATGCATATTTTTCTCAAACGTTGTAGATGTCTAGTGCTATTTTTAAAGGTTAGGGTTATATTCTTTACGTTTTTTAATAGAGGACCATATTTACTATTTTTTCTAATTTTATCAATTAAATCGGCATTGGTTATTTTCGAACATGTCTTTAAAATTAACAAAAAATGACATGTCGAAAGTCTCTTTTTTAAAATTCTATCACATAAATATATACAATAACATGTCCAAAAATTTGTCATTTTAATAAATCAACTTTCGTTCTTCTAATTTAATTATAAATATCGTGCAATCAAGTCGATCTCTTTGGCTTACATCATTATGCATGAACTCTTGTTGTATTTCTACCCAATTAGAATTACATGTTGTTGTCAAAAATATATCAAGTTTTTCAAATATTTGAATTAATGAGTTGCATCCATATACATATACATATCGTGTGTTGCACGCCTATTGCACCTCATGCTTTAATTGTTTTTGTATGCGTTGACAAGTAACATTATAGAAATGGTTGGACTAATTGTTTGTTACTTAAAAAATAAGTAATTGAATGAAAAGTACTACTGCTGTAAATGAAGGCGAAAATTAAGTTCATGATATCATTGTAATATTATTGTAGATCTGAATATGTATTTTAAAATATATCTAATTTAAATAACATTTGAACAAATGATTAAATGTAAACAAATTTGGACAAACATAACTATCAAATTTTATATTTTATCATATTAGTCTCGCTCTTTCAATTATTATATATCTCACCAATTTTTAATATCTTTCATGGCTATAAATTTTGTCTTAAAGGAATTGGACAAAATAATTTTAAAACATATCCAGTTTAAATAGCATTTGACAAAATGGCTAAATGTTTAAAAATTGGACAAACATATACCTCAAATTTTATCTTTTCCTCTTTACTCTATTTCTTCCTCAATTATTCTCTCTCTCTCTCTCTCTCTCTCCTTACAATAATATAAGAGACTTAAATTTTTTACTGCTCATTTTTTCGTCCAACACGCCGTTGCTTTTACAACTATCATTTATTTTATTACCTACTTCATCTTCTCTCTACCTTTTCTCAAGCTCATTGTTTCCATTTGAAACTTGAAATTTAGCCGCCTTCGTCTTCATCTTCGTAGTAGTGTTTCCATACTTTCCATTGGAGCTTAGAATTCAGACTTTCAGATTGTAAGTGTATATTATTTGTATGACAATAACAAAATTTTGAAGCAAAATTTCATTCTTGTTTAACAACATTTTTTTTCCATGTTATTCGTCGTTTTTCCATCCATCTTTAAGAGTATATTATTTGTATAACAATGACAACATTTTGAAGCAGAACTTTATTCTTTTTTAACAACAAATCTGTTAGTTAGTTCGTAGTTTTGGAAAATTTCAAATCAAATATTTATGTGTACTTTGTCAAAAGATTACATTTCTCCGAATTCTTTAGTACATTATGTGTGGTTTATTTGTATGGGGTTGCTTGATATTCGGACAATATTGTAGAACTTTGTTGCAAAGCTATTAACCAAGCTAACTCACTTGGTTGGTTGCCGAGTAACTCGACAACCAACCGTTGCCGAGTTGCTTGGTAGCCCCTTGCATTGTTGTCGAGTGCGTTGGGCAACCAGCGTGGTTGTTGCCGAGCTATCGGCAGCCACGATTGGTTGCCGAGCTACTCGACTACCACGATTGGTTGCCGAGATGGCCAGCTCATCCAATTTGGTGTTAGCGTTTCGTGTTGGTGGTCGAGCAACCAAGCTTGCTCGACAACATTTACTGCATTCAAAGTTTCTAGGCAACCATTTTTTATCAGAGGCTCGCTAAATGATCAAGTTATATTCAATACCAAGTCACATTTTGCAAAGTTATATTCAGTACCAAGTCACATTTTGCATGTAGACATGTAGAGTCTTTGTTTAAATTGGAGAGGAAATTCATATAAACACTTAACTCTAAGCTTAGTAGTGACTTATTCAAATCTGCATGATTTTGATATTGTACATTCTTGTTGACCTGTATAACTTTTGTTTTTCGCTTTTATTTATTGATTATTTTGTTGTTTATTTTAGTTTGTATGAGTATTTTTCGTTTGTGTTATTTTATGTAGGTGTTGTAGATAGATGGACACACAGTGCAAAAAAAAGATTTCATAATAAACGTAGAAGAGAATTGTATGCCAAGTGTAGACAAATTCAACCAACTAAGAAAGTAAATAGATTGCAAAGTAGGTAGTTCAAGTATAACAGGCAAGTACTCATTAAATTTATATATTATATCATCAATTTTTTTTCTATATACATTATAATATAATAGATTGGATTTTCATTTTTGTAGTTGATAATCAAAGAATAGTTTATGAAGGTGATATAGTTGTTCATGAAGGTGACATAGTTGTTCATGAACATGATATAATTGATATAGTTGATGATGATAAATTAAATAAGAATTCTAATATCAAGCAATATGGTAAGGATTTTTATATAAAAAAACATTCTCACAAAAACTCATATATTAAGAATATCAATAATTTGTAGGCATTGTCAAGCTACAAAATTTGAGAAAGAAAGTAAATGTTTTTGTTGTTGTGATGGTAAAGTGAAATTAAAAATAAATTCTGTTCCTGATGAATTGTATCAGCTATATACTACCAATTCCAATGAATCATTACATTTTAAAACTAATGCACGCAATTATAATAATCACTTTGCATTTACATCATTTGGGGTAAAATATTATCGAAATTTGGGGAAATCATACTAAGGTATATATACATTTAGAGTTCAAGGACAAGTTTATCATTATATAAATCCAATTACACCCGTTAATGACAATCCTTCATTTTACAATTATACTTTTATGATAATCGAAAATGAAATACAACATATGTTACAAAAAGCAGATAAATTTTGTGAATATATGTTAAATAGATTAATAAATATATTAAAGATTAATCCATATTCAAAAAAATTTCGCTCATTAAGTAGTGTCAATTCTTTGGAATTATGTAGAATACAAATTAGATGATACAAATTAGATGTGACGCTGGACTTGATCAAAGAGTATACAATACACATTCGGTATCACAAGTTGCTGTTATATGGGTTGATGAAAATCCATCTACTACCACTAGATCAAGAGATATATCAATACATTGTCATTCTAATACTTTACATAAAATACATTACTATTTTGGTTGTTATGATCCACTTCAATAACCATTATTATTTTCTTATGGTGAATCTAGATGACATGAAGGTATCCAAAAGTGCAGTCCAAACACTGTTGATACTTATAATGTTGTGGATAATTTGTTAGATATAAATGTTATAAATTCTGCAAATGAATTAATTGAAAACGAGAATACATGTTACTATTCTAAACATAATCTATTATTTTATTATTATCCTTTATTGAAATTTTATTAACTTTCTTTATTTCTTTGTAGTTATGAAAAAGACCAAAAAGCGATTGCAAGTATCTTGTCGGGAATATTATTGTTATAAGTTACAGGTAAGAGCTACTTATAAATGTATTTTACTTCATGCTGGAAGACTTTTTCAACAATATGTGGTTTATATGTATGTTAAAATTGAAACAAGTAGATTATTTCAAGAAAAATCAAAATGAAATACATGCTGAACTGTATCAAGAATTGTAGATAGTGTAGAAAATGGTGAAAATAGAGGTTATAAAATTGGTAGAAAAATTATTTTACATTCTTCTTTTCTTGGTGGCCCCAGAGATATAAAAAAAAGATATATGGATGCAATGGCTTTGGTTCAAAGATTTGGTAAACTAGATATATTTTTAACAATAACTTGTAACCCTAATTGAGATGAAATAAAGAATAAGTTAAAATATAATGATATTAGTCAAAATAGACATAATTTAATTGCTCGTATATTTAGATCTAAATTGGAAGAATTAAAAATTGATCTATTAGAAAGACATATTTTTGAAGAAATTGCTGCTTATATTTATGTAATAGAATTCCAAAAAAGAGGCATTCCACAAGCACATTTTTTATTAATTCTGAAACCAAGTTTTAAAATTAATAACGTAGATTTAATTGATGAAATTATTTCATGTGAAATACCTAATAAAAACGAAAACTCTCATTTACATTCTGTTGTAGTTAAACATATGATACATGGTCCTTACAAGATATTAAATCGAACAATATTTGTATGAATAAAAATAGAAAGTGTAAAATAAATATTCAAAGGAATTTGTTATAAAAACTTTTCTTGGAGAAAATTATTACCCAAACTATAGACGTTGCAATACTTATGAAACAGTTATTGTTAGAGGTAGTTTATTAGATAATAGATGAGTTGTTCCTTATAATCTATATTTATGTGCGAAATATGATTGTCATATCAATGTAGAAATATGTTCAACCAGTAAAAGCGATAAAATATTTATATAAATATGTATACAAAGGACATGATAGGGTAAGTTTTTGTGTAAATAATAATACAAATGATGTTGTCGATGAAATTGAAAGATATCAATCTGCTAGGTGGATTTCTCCACCTGAAGTAATATGGAGAATATATAGATTTATTTTATCAGAAATTTCTCCATCAGTTATATCGTTACAATTACATCTTGAAAATAACCATTTAGTGACTCATAAACATTATGAAAATTTGTCAAATATTATTGATACAGATTATAGAAGAATAACAATGCTAACTGAATTTTTCAAAATGAATACATGCAATGAGTTAGCAAAAATATTGTTGTATAGAGAATTTCCTCAATATTTTGTGTGGGATGCACAAAGTAAGGTATAGACAAAAAGAAAACGTGGAAATGTAATTGAAGATTAGTTTCAACTAATATAGTTGAAGGCGAAAGATATTATTACTTAATTTTGCTTAATCATATTAGGGGACCAACATCCCGTGAAAGTTTAAAAATAGTAAATGGTGTTTCTATGCAATCTTTTCGTGAAGCAATTTGTTGCACATGGCTTACTAGCGGTGACAATTATTGTGAGATGTGTTTAGAAGAAGCTATTGCTTATCAAATGCCTTCTTCTTTACATCGTTTACTTGCTACAATATTAACTTTGTGTGGACCTGATGATCCAAAATCATTGTGGATTAAATTTCGTAGCTTTATGTATGAGGATTATGTCAATGAAGGTTTATCTATTATATATGCTGAAATTAAAGCTCTATATTATATTAATCATATATTAGAAGAAAGTGGTAAAAATATAAATGAATATTTCCTTGTACCCTTTCAAATAACTATGGAAGAAGAAGAAAGATTGACTAATATCAAGATGAAAAAATGGCAAATAGTGTAACTAGAGCTTGTGATATGTTGTATACAAATATGTTAAATAAAGAACAACAAATAGCTTATGATAAAATTTTGGAACATGTATTAAACAGAAGCCCTGGAATGTTTTTATAGATGAACCAGTGTAGTGGTGTAAAACATTTTTATATAAAGCCTTACTTACATCGCTTAGATCCAAAAATCTTATAGCATTAGTCACGCTTCTTCGAGAGAGTCGCTTCTTTGTGTTACCGAGTACAAACCGCACATTCAAGATTTAAAATTCCTTGAAATGAATAGTGATATTAGCTATTCGTTAGTAAACAATATGCATTAGCAGATTTGTTTCGAATGACAAATTTAATTATTTGGGATGAGGCACCAATGGTGCATCGCTATACTGTTGAAGCTGTGGACAAAATATTAAAAGATATTAATGAAAGTGATTTACCATTTGGTGGGAAAGTTGTTGTTCTAGGTGGAGATTTTAGACAAGTTTTACCAGTTATTCAAAAAGGAAACAAAGAGAAGATAATGTTAGCAAGTTTAGTTTATTCTAGTTTATGGCCACATTTTAGAAAATTTCAATTAGTCCAAAATATGAGAGCACAATTAGATCCATTATTCTCTCAAATGCTACTTGATATTGGTGATGGAATTGAGATTGAACATATACATGTGACATAATTAA
Organism: Forsythia suspensa; assembly: GCA_023638005.1. Classification (NCBI taxonomy): domain Eukaryota; kingdom Viridiplantae; phylum Streptophyta; class Magnoliopsida; order Lamiales; family Oleaceae; genus Forsythia; species Forsythia suspensa. Next base: position 55,905,927 of record CM042674.1, on the reverse strand, counting down.
GCTTCTTAATGAAATAACTATACCATTTGAAGAAGAATACAAGTCTTTAAAAAATTTAATTAACATTGTATTTCTAAATTTAAAAGATTATGTTACAAATTTAGATACAATGATTAATAGTGTCATTTTAACTCCTAAAATGAATGTGTTGATTTAATAAACAATATTTTACTTTAAAAGAAATACCAGGGAAACATGTACATATTATAGTTATGATGAAACATTGGAAAAAATAGATCAAACTATCCATGAAGATTTTTAAATACTTTAACTCCAAATGATATTCCACCACATGAACTTATGTTAAAAATAAATTGTTCTGTTATATTACTTAGAAATGTTAACCCTTCAGAAGAATTATGCAATGGCACGAGATTAATCTGTCGATCATTTGAACATAATGTTATTCATGCTGAAATTTGTATTGGAGAATATAAAGAAAAACATGTTTTCTTACCAAGAATTCCATTTATACCTCTTCAAAGTGATAAAGATTCATTTCCTTTTAAAAGAACACAATTTCCTATTGGTTCATACTTTGCAATGACAATAAATAAAGTTCAAGGACAAACTCTAGATTTTGTTGGTTTATATAATCTGGAATCTATATTTTCACATGGACAATTATATGTAGCATTATCTAGAGCAAAAACAATTAGTTGTATTAAAGTGTTGATAAAACCAATTCAAAATTCACATTTGCATTTAAGATGTACAAAAAATATTGTCTACAAAGAAATTTTAGCTTTGGTGCATTTGTAGTGTACTTATCATTGTTATTGTTTAAAAAAATGTATTTTTGAAATCCCAATTATATATTCCAATCCTTGCTATTCTTGCTTGGAACTTGTGTAAGTATTTTATTTTCTAATTTATCAAAATTTAGAAATATGAAGCATTCCATTTAAATCATCGTGTTTTAATTTTTTTTTCTTTCATCACATTCTTTAGATCAATGCTCGGTGATATGGTAATAGCTTGATATAGATAATGTAAAAAAATCAACAATGCATACAATTTAGAGTCATGTGAACTATATTGCATATTTATATTTATAGTATTTCAGTTTTCAAATATAGGCATAGAAATTGATAATATATGATATGGATTATGATAAACATGTATGCTTTATGCCTTTTTCCTCAAACAATGTTCTTCTTTGAATTAATAATAGATAAAAATGAGCTGATAAAAACAATCATTGGCTCAATTTTGAATGTGGATACATTTTTCCTCGGATCTACAATCCCAAAATATATACACGTTAGGCTTTGGAATGATTAGTTCATTTTCCAGGCTGAAGCCTAGCACTAAGTGAAATCTCCAGCTAATCCAGCTACAACGGTCCAAATTGCATGAAGATGAATTGCTGGATCATGCTGTGAAATCCCTCATCAGAATCCACAGTGGTCATATTCATAAATAAGGTATAAACTGCCCTAATTGAAACCAATAGGTATTAGATTGAAATGATTGATTTTGTTTAATAAAATGATCTCATATATCTTCATCCATCCAGGTTTTTGATGGCAAGAACAAAGTCCTTCATCCAAGAAGTCATCCGGACATTGAGCATTCCACAAGTCCCGTGATTCTTCATCTTGCTTTGACAATAAATTAAGGACACATCGTGTTCATTTATATCTTCCAAAGATATATTTCATACAACTCGATATTAAATGTACCATTATCTTAGAGTTTGTCCAATATTTGTGCAATATTCGGATTACTACTTGAAAATTGATTATACTTGGAAATGTAGCTTTTCATTGGACCTATCAAGTTCTACTCTAATTTTAATATTTTGGCCTATAAACTATTGTGCCCACATTATTTTGGAAATAGTTGTATTACTTGTTATTCCAACAATTTGTGTGCATTAGCACATCCCAGCATACCCTTTTAGAGTAACAATTATCTCTTAAAAACTCGAAGTCCACATGTGGAGGACTGGTCGCCACACCATTACTATGTTCTCATACGCACGAATACCCCCGTTCGCTGGCTTTTGTGGCAAATTCTATTTGTTTTTCGCCGTGGACAACTGGTTGCTGAGTAAGCAACCAGTTGTGGTTGCCGAATTACTCGGCAGCCTTTCTTGGTTGCCTAGTACCTCGGCATCCAACTAGTTGTGTTTCAATTTTTTTTCCCATTTACATTTTGTTAATTGTATTTTCTAAAATTCACAAATATATATTTTTTTACTAATGAAAATTGATACTAATACAATTAAACCTAAACTAAACATAATGTATGAGAAGGCCTGGGAAAGCTTAAATCCAAGAACCCAATTCTTGGTTAATATAGGGGCAATTGAAAATTAGCTATACAACAAAGACAATCTCGACGAGTTAGATTGTGATGTATAATTATTATCATTGTGTCAATAACATCATAACTTCTTTTTCTATAATATTTTTTTGAATAAAATCTACACTTTTTCCAACTTTTTACTGAAATTAGGTATTTGATATCATCAAGCCATACTTCTAAAATTGCATGCGCTCTGCAGCTAAGCCATAGTATTTGATTTTTACAACACAACAACATCCATGAGTAGTCTCTACTAGTACTTTTTAAATCAAGTTTCACACATTACTCAGAATTTGATTACTGTAGTTGCCCTAAAAATATTTGATTACTGCAGCTGCCCTAAATTGTCTGCCCTAAAAGTATTTGATTACTATATGTATGGTTCTTAAGAAAATGAATCATATCATAGCCTATTTGATGTGTCCAGTAGTATGGTAATACAGTAATTTTGAAGTGAGTTCACATTAACTCTCTATGATTTCTCTAGCTGCCATGATTGCTAAATTGTACTCAATTAAATTGTTTATTTTATTTTCTAAAATTTACAAATCTATATTTTTTTATTAATGAAAATTGAAAATTGATACAAAGTTTTCTATAATAATATTATTTATTTTTATTACAACTAAAATTATAATTTATCCTAATCTCTCGTAGTAAACGAAAAACACGAGTCACCCCAAGAACCCTACAAGAATCAATATGAACGCAATTCAACTTCGAGAGTTAGAACCTACAATCATCAATATGAGCGCAATTCAACTTCGAAAATTATTAGCCACGTGGCTAATAACCAAGCTACCCCAACAGCCTCGAATTAGCCACTTGTTGTCGACAAAGTTGCCAAGTAGCTCGACAACCGCAGTAACTTGATTGTCGAGTTACTAGCAACCGCCAGTGGTTGTCGAGTTGCTCGGCAATAATAGTTGTCGTGTTTCTCAAGTACCAACCAGTTCTATTTGAGATTATTTTTTTATTTTGATTTTTTTAGTTGTATTTTATAAAATTCACAAATATATATTTTTTTTACTCATGAAAATTGATACAAATTATAATTTAATTTAATTAGACTAATAATACAGTTAAACCTAAACGAAACTAAACAGAGTACATTGATGATGAGAAGGGTTGGGAAAGCTTAAACCCAAGAACCAATTCTTATAGGGGCAATTGAAAATTAGCCACACAACCAAGCTAAGGCAACCTAGCTACGGTCGAGTAGTTCGACAACCGTGTAGGTTATCGAGCCAACTCCAACTTGAACCAACATTTAACCTATTTCTTATGTCTCACATTGCCAAGGGAAACAATGAACAGAATAGAAGAGCCATAGCAACTCATTAAGCGTATCAATTTTCTATTTTTGTATATTTTCATGAATATTTTGATGCCAATATTTTTTATTGAATCTTTTTTCTATTGTAATGTATAATTATTATCATTGTGTCAATAATATCCTTGAACTTCTTTTTCTATAATATTTTTTTGAATAAAATCTACACTTTTTTCAACTTTTATATTTGATATCATCAAGCCATACTTCTAAAATGTCAGCTAAGCCATAGTATTTTCTACAACACAACAGTAGCAGCAGCCATGAGTAGTCTCTACTAATACACAGTACTTTTTATGTATGGATCTAAAAAAAAAAAAAATCAAGTTTCACACGTTACTCAGTATTTGATTACTGTAGCTACCCTAAAAGTATTTGATTACTGCAGCTGCCCTAATTGTCAGTACTTTGATGTATATGTATGGTTCTTAAGAAAATGAATCATAGCTTATTTGATGTGTTCAACAATATGCTATCTGATGAATTAGTAATTTTGATGTGAGTTCACATTAACTCTCTATTTGATTTCTATAGCTGCCATGATTGCTAAATTGTAATCAATTAAATTGTTTCTTTTATCTTCTAAAATTTACAAATCTATATTTTTTTATTAATGAAAATTGAAAATTCATACAAAATTTTCTATAATAATATAATTTATTTTTATCAAAACTAAAATTATAATTTAACCTAATCTCTCGTAGTAAACGAAACGACGACTCCATTGATTGTAAAATCTTGACCCCACGAACCTACAGTAATCAATATGAATGCAATTCAACTTTGGTAGTTATTAGCCACGTGGCTAATAACTAAGCTAGCTCAACGACCTCGAATTTGCCATCGACAAAGTTGTCGAGTAGCTCGACAACCGCTTAACTTGGTTTGTCGAGTTGTCGGCAACCGCCAGGTTGCTTGCTACTCGGTAACCATTCTTGGTTGCCGAGTTTCTCGGCAGCCAACAAGTTCTATTTGAAATTTTTTTTTTTTCATTTAGATTTTTTAATTGTATTTTATAAAATTCACAAATATCTATTTTTTTACTCATATAGATTATAATTTAATTTAATTAGACTAATAATACAGCTTAAACCTAAAACGAAACAAAAGAATACATTGATGAAAAGTATTTGGAAAAGCTTAAACCCAAGAACCCGATTCCTATAGGGCAATTGAAAATTAGCCACACAACCAAGATACAACAACCTAGCTACGGTCGAGTAGCTTCGTGTAGGTTGTTGAGCTAACTCGACGCACCAACTTGAACCAACATTTAACCTATTTCTTATGTCTCAATTGCCCAACTAAACAATGAATGTAAGAGCCATAGCATCCTAATAAACAATGAACAGAGGCCATATCAGTCTCATTACACGTTTCAATTTTCTATTTTTCTTGGATTCTAATATTTTTTATTAAATATTTGTTTTTTGGGCTATTGTAATGTATAATGACATCATTGATACTACTGAACTTCTTTTCTATAATATTTATTTGAATAAAATCTACACTTTTTCCAACTTTTAACTCAAATTGTGTAGCTAAAGTAATTGATTTCTACAATACAACAACAATCTTGAGTAGTCTCTACTAATACACAATTAATACACAGTACTTTTTATGTATAGATCTAAAGAAAATAAATCAAGTTTCACTATTTGATGTATGGTTCTTAACAAAATGAATCATAGCCTATTTGATTCCCGCAATAGTAGTCTCGCTAACAAAGATGATTCTTAAGAATATGGACCAAGTTTCGTGTATTTGATTTCTCCACCTTGCCAAATTGCCATACTACAACTTTGTGAAGTAAGTATGGTGCTTATAAGTATGGTGCTTATAAGTATGGTACACACGCGTTTTGTGTATCGTATACATATATCTATTTATATCCCTAAAATTTCGCCTCATTCACTCATTCACTCGCCTAAACTTTAATACTTGTCCTCCTAATTGTCTTCATCTTCTCTACAAATATAACAAAATTTTTACTTAGTATCCCACAATCTCACAACATGAGTAATGAGTTTCAATTCATTCGTGAAGTTTCTCCAGACTCTTTGGATGGATGATTAAGGTTGTAGTTCCGAGAAATTTTCACCCGAATTGCTCGTAAAAGTCCAACAAAATATCAAATTTTGATTTTTATGGACTCAGAGGTAAATTTTACAAATACATACTTCACTTGTTATATCACAAATTTATGAAAATTATTAATTTTCGAAATTCCTTTTATTTACAGTGGATCAACAATTCAGGCAACTTTGTATGGTCAAAACATTACAGCTTTTTAAGATGAATTGATATTAGGAAATACTTATTTAATATCAAATGCAATGGTTAAAGTAACAAGTGCAGAGTACAAAGAAAAATTTGGAGAAGTGCAATGGACAATCTCAGAAAGAACTAGAATATCTTGAGTCGAAGAAAACAATAGCAATATGTTAATTTCGCTTATAGCTTTACTAATTTTGAAGATTTCCCAAAGTATATGGATTCTAACATAGATATAAGTAAGTAAATAGTACACTTTTGAACATATTACACTAAAGCTGCTAAGGCTAATATACATACTTTTTTAGAAGGCGTTGCTGCAATGATAATTGATATCAATCCTCGAAGGATTATTCAAACACGATTTGAGAAAGAATGTCAAGTACAAGATTTGGTACTCATAAACAAAAAATATGATATATTTATTACACCGCATACACATTTTTTTATTATACTTTTTTATAAAATATTGCTACCATATAGAATTTGTTTTAATTACACCAAAAATATATCAATAATAGGTTTGACACACTATTCTCTGTATAAATAATAGGTTTGACACCATTCTCTTAACCATGTGGGAGGCATTTGTGGATAATGAATGCAAATACATATCTCAAAATCTTAAAAAAAAAAATGTTCTGATTAGAAAGCATCTCAAAGTAACCTCATTCAATGGTAATCCATCATTTCAATAAACTTATCATTTTTATCTTTGCATGACTAATAGATATATTAATATCTTCTATTTGCATTTGGATGTTCAGGTTTATCACTATCAACAAAAGCAGACAGTTCTTTCTTCATAGAAGGAGAATTTGAAATTGTGGAAGAGTTTAAATCTTGATAAATGTATATTAATTATTTGTTCATCTATTATACATTTCAATTATTATATTGAAATTAAAATTTATCTCGTTGTTATTGTACAATTAGGGGACACAAATTCTGAAATGATTGATGAAATTGTATGTGAAAAATATTATTTAAGTTTGACACCATCGAAGCTATCTTCCAAGCTCTCTGCTCCAACCGATGAGAAAGACTTCACAAAAATCAAGAGCATTCAAGGGCTCAAAACTCTGGTGCAATACTTGATACTTTTAAACTAATTGTTTAAATTTATGGAATTGTTCAATGCTCAATATAATAATTTATATATTGTTATATTGCCGTAAACAATTTTTTCCGGATAAAATAGAGAGCATCTCTGTTAAAGTTTTGAATCAAACGTCTTGGTATATGATTTGCAACAATTGCAATAAAATTTCAAGTAAAATTATGGTGATATATATCAGTGTAGTGTGTTTTCTGTAAATGTGTTGACGCAAAAGCAATTCCAAGGTAATCACACTCTATTTAGTTACCAAATTAAATATTTTTAAAGTTTTATTTAGATATATTTTATTTATATTTCATAACATAAATTTATTACATTATGACATTTACTTATAGAGCTAAGGTGTACATGCAATTGATGGATCCTACTGGATACATTAATGCTACAGCTATTGAAAATTCAGCGGAATATTTCTTGCAATCAAGTGCTCAAAATATGATGGAGCAAGCATTGGTATTTATTTTTCTTTTACTTAAGTTTTACACTTATTTATTTGACAACTTATAAAATTTTATATTAACAGACATATACACCAAGTGCTGATTCAATACGTTATGAAGACGAGATCTTTTATGTGAAGGCTATAGCACAACAGTCATCTCCTCAGTGCAAATTTGAAATACGTTTTATTGTGAATCCCTCACAAATAGTAGGAGATAAAGACAAAGGAAAAACTCCGGTTGAGGATATAGGCGAACCTATTAGCCTCTTGGAACTAACAGCAAAAAGATCTTTGTTCCATTCAGATTCAGATGATGCACAGATTACTAAGAAAAAATTTGACAGATCTGGAATTGAGAGCGACAAAAAAATTCAATGAATTTTAAAACCTTCTTAACTGTTCAAATGAAAAAAAAAAAAAAAGAATGTTCAGCTTTGAATTAAGATGTATTTTGAATGTATTTTGTTGACATTTTTCTCAGACGTCTTTTGGTTTTATAATTATATTATATAACATTTGTTATCTTTTTGTTTCAAGTATTGGTTCACAATCTTTGCAACAAATGTCGTCCGTCCTTTTTCTTCTAATTATGACTTCTACAAAAAAAAGGACCTGTGGGAATTTAAGCTTGACAATTTTGTCCAGAATCTATTGTTGATAAATGTAAACGTCTTTAGCAATTGTTTAGCTCTTCTTCAAAGTACTTATCCGTAACATGTTACTAAAGATTGATTATAATTTGAACTTTAGCTTTGTCATTGGAGCTACCAATTTCTCCTCTAATTTTAATATTTTGGCTTATGTGTAAATTTTAAAGGATCAAGATAAACTATTTTGCCCACATTACTTTGGAAGTATGTGCATTACCAAATCCCAGCAATTAACTCTTAAATTTTGGAAGTGTGTGCATTTCCAAATCATAGTAATTAACTCTTAAAAAGACAACCATGTCAATGACCAATTATGGTTGCCAAATTGCTCGACAACCAAGACCAGTGGGTTGTTCAATTTCTCAACAACTAGTCTTGCCGGTGAGTTTATTTTCCCTATATTTCTTAAACGACTCTAAAAAAATTAAACTAAAAACGAGGGCTGGCAGTTGCTTTGCCATATTTTTGTGGTATGTTTACATTTGTTTGAATTAAGGTGAGATATAGGAGTTCTCTGGACGAGCCAAACGTGCATAAACATATTTTTTTTTGTACAATTGTAGACATGCTAGGAAGATTATAAAAATCAAAAATAATTAAATTAACATTTTCCACTTTGGATCGACTTTTTTCTTCCATTGGAGAATTTATTTTACCACCATTCCGAATACATTTTACCAAACCTTAACTTGATTTTGATATTGTGGTCTTCAACAATTTTAAATATACTTTGAAGATTAAAAATTAAATAATAAGTACTTTTAACACCTCTCTTAATTTATAATTTATAATCTGCAACTATTTTTTCAACTTTCTTAAACTTGTCTATCTCGGTTTTGTCAAAATATTTACCAAATGTGATCTAATCACTTATGTTGAAACTTGATATCCTAAAGACTAGATTTTTGTTGCTTGTCACATATTGGAATTTAAATGTTCTTGTAATCCAAACCCTTACAATTCTACAAGTTGAAGATACACTGCTTTGCTTTGAAGATATTTGATCTAAGAGAAAAGTTCATACTCATAATCAATCACATTCAACATCAATCTAAACAAACCAATACAATTCAGCTAACAAATTAACTAAACAAAACTCCTATTATCAAATCAAAGCACTTAGTAAACATTGTAACATTTTATAACAACTTTATATCATCAATTACAAATCTACAAATCTGATTTAACTTTGTTCAGCATTTTGTTCATATGGAATGAAAAACAATTCCCTATGAAAAAAATCAAGCATGAGTTTATACCTATAGGTAGATATTTTGTCAACTTTAACAGCATCCAAGGATATTCCAGCTAATAAACACTCCACATACTTGATTACAAATATCCCGCTGTCACTCCAAATAATATTTAAAAAAAAATTAGTGAGTATACATAAATATCATTAAACATCAAATAAATTATTTAAATTGATTACCTATATCTTTCAAGTTGAGGTATATCATTCATTGGTTTTCTCCAGTATTGTAAAGGCTCATTTTTCTTTTTACCAAGTTCTGGCCTTTCACAAGATACATACTTGTCAATTACCTCGGAACAACTTTAATAAATGGAAGAACCAAGGTATATATAGATGCATCATCACTGATTTCGATAATTATCAATTAATGCGAGCTTCCAACTTCTAAAATCCACATAGAACAGACCCAATATTTGTTGTCAATCAAATGAGGCCACACGATAAATAATTACAATCATTCCATTTTTGCCAAAATTTTTAGGAATATAACCATTTACATATCCCATCACGGTGTTATCAAGGGAAGAAGAAGGTATGAAGAAGTTGTACAAAATGGCCTACGGGATCCAAGGTTTTACCCTAACATGTAGCATAAGCAATCCAAAAGTAGAGTCCAAAATCGCATACTTATCGTAATATATCTTGAAAATTTCTACTTCTTGCTCTTATCAACATCATTGCATTATACATATTCTTGGCACACAATGCAACAAATATAATAAGCACATTTTCTTCCTATACATAATAACATTAAAAATATAATTAATCTTTACCTCACATCATAAAGAGAAAATCGGGATTGCCAAGATTTATAAGCTTTTCTTTAGACAAGGTATAACCACCATGCAATCAGATAACATCTCTACAACATTACAAACAATTAGATAAATATAGAAAAATTGATAAGTTAAATAATTATATCAAACATTATAAATATTATAACTTTTGAGTTTTTACACGACGGGTCCAACTAAAAAATCACTTTCTATTTTTTTGTCAATGTCACACAAAATTGGAATGAAATTAGAATCAGACGATGTCCCACCTCCATGATCTAGAGTGGCCTCACATTCCATTTCATCACCACCAGGTTTATCAACCTTCATCCTGTCATGGTCACCGGAGTTAGGTTTATGACGCAGGCAGAAACGTAAACAATGAAACAAAAACTCAAAATCAATTCGTTGATTCCTATGAATGCCGAATGAAATTGATTAATTGTGGAGAAAACTCCAAGAATAATATTCTTCTTCAAAAACAACTGCTTGATCCAATAATAAAAGGACTCTTAAATACTAAACTTCTAGTTGAAATAAAACCCTAATTGATAAATAAAATGCAAAAGACAAAATAGACATGAAACTTAAAGAAAGCTATTTTAAACTATCTAAACGACTTCGTAAGGCTAAAATCCACCATCAAGAATCGCTTTAGCGATTGGTCTGTCCCCGCCTCGTCGAGACGCTCCGAAAACATATAATAATAAAATTCGAGCCCTATGTCCGCTTTTTGATAAATCACGATTACGATCCTTGCGCCCGTGATAAGCTAAAGCTAGGTCCTCTACGCCATCATCTCCCTGGGGTCAAGAAGATTCGACCTCGAATCGCCAGCACCTCGTCATCGGAAGAATTACCACCCACAAAAGGTACCGGATGTTTGACATTGAAAACGCCGAATACGAATATGGCTTGGTAGCTTCAGCGATAGGCATTGGGATTAATTTTTCTACAATCTCCAACGGACCAATTTTGCGGGAGGATAATTTGTTGTACTCATGAGCCGGAAACGGTCCTTCGTGAGAACAACCCAAACAAAATCGCCCACCTCAAATTCAACATGCCGGTCGATGTGCGTCGGTGACACGCCGCTTGTATTTGTGCGTGGCAACCACCAAGTTGGCATGAGTGGCGGAATGTATGTCTTTGTAGTCCCTCAATAAAGTCACCCGACGCCCATGAATACGGGTAGCAGACGGCACCGATAATAAATCCAAAGGACCCCGAGGTATCACGAAAAAACAATCTAGAAGGGCAATACCAAAGTCCATGCGGTTGACGCCACATTATGCGCAAATTCGCTTGACTAAGCCGCCGATCCCATGATTTAATATTGTCGCCAACCAAACACCGTGAACAAATTACCGAGAGACGGTTCACAACCTCCGTCTCGTCCATCCGTCTGCCGGGTGATAGGTGCTACTAAAATTCAACGAAGTGTTTGCCATGCGCCATAAACTACGCGAAGTGACTAAGAAACCGGTGTCATGCGTCCGACACAATAGAAGATGGCAAACCATGTATGCGATAAATCTCACGAAAGAAGAGTTGGGCCACATGAACCGCATCACCAGACGCTTACAAGGAATGAAATGAACCATCTTAGAGAAACGGTCAACGACGACAAATATCGAATCAAAACCCCGTTGAGTCCGTGGTAAACCAAGCACAAAGTCCATGCTAATATCCGTCCATGGCCGAAGTCGGTATAGGAAGGGGCCGATATAAACCAAAGATTGGTCGCAGCATTACCCTTAGCCACATGGCACGCGCGACGGTACGCGACATGCTGGAAACATCACGCCCAAAGAAGGCCAAAAGAAAGTACGATCGACCAACTCAATCGGACCGATCACGACCAACATGTCCACCATGAAGTTCAAAGAATAATTTTATCACGCAGATCGCAATCGGAATGCAAAGTCGTAAACCACGCAAATGTAAATCCATCCGAAAGAATATAATCCGTGCATTGATCGGCTGAACCTCGGTCACAATAGGCCCAAAAAACGGATCGATGCATAGAGGTCACGGAATGTGTCAAAGCCGTGAACCGCAACGCGCAAATCCGTTAATAAAGAGTGACGCCGACTCGAGCATCGGCCACTTTGTTAGAAGCACCGATTTATGCTTAATAACAAAGGTGAATTGTTGTAGATAAGCGGTCAAGAGGCATGGCGAGCGCATTACATTATTCGACCGCCAAATGCCTCAACGCCTCATGGTCCGTGTATATAAAATAAACTCTCATTGAATAAATAATGACGCCTAATGGCGAACAGCTGAACCACGGCATAAAATTCCACATCATAAGTACTATAACGATCACGCGCCGCCCTAGTTTCTCACTAAAATAAGCAACCGGACGGCCTCCTTCGCTCAAAACCGCCCGATGCTCACCTTGGATGCATCGCAATGCAACTCGAAGGAAGGGAAAAATTAGGAAGAACGAGCAGGAGCCAAGTCAATTTCGCTGATAAGATGAAAGGCCCTATCAGCGTCCTCGGACCAGGCAAAGGTAGCTTGCTTCATACACTCAGTCACAGGGGCCAAGATGGAGCTAAAATGCGGGATGAAACGCCTATAAAAAGATGCCAGCCCATGAAAACTACGCACATCTGTAAGAGTGCGCGGAGTCGGCCAACGCTGGATGGCCTCTACCTTAGCATCATCAACAGAAATACCCTGTCCCGATATCTGATAACCCAAAAATAAAATCCGCGGAACAAGAAAAGTGCACTTACGAGGCAAGAAAAAATTCTCTCGAACGAAGAATAAGAAAAACTAACCGCAGTGCCGTGAATGCTCGAGATTGTGCGGCTATAGACAAGGATGTCGTCAAAGTAAACCACCACACAAGTACCAATCAAAGACCGAGGGCTCGGTTCATAATACGCATGAAAGTGCTAGGGGCGTTGGAAAGACCAAATGGCATAACAAGCCATTCAAACAACCCTTCTCGAGTTTTGAAAGCCGTCTTCCACTCATCTCCCCGCCGTATCCGAATCCGGTGATATCCACTTTTGAGGTCGAGTTTACTAAAATCGAAGCACCGCTCAATTGGTCCAAAAGATCATCCAAACGAGGAATGGAAAACCGATAACGAATCGTGATCTTGTTAATGGCCCGACTATCAACACACATACGCCAAGTACCTGGTCCTTCTTAGGAATGAGAAGAGCAGGTACCGCACATGGGCTCAAGCTCTCACGAATATGCCCCTTCTGCAACAAATCCTCCACCTGACGCCTCAACTCCTCATGTTCAGCCGGGCTCATACGATAATGAGGACGATTAGGAAGAGAAACCCCCGAACCAAGTCGATCTGATGCTGAATGTCACGAACCCACAAGCAATCCTAACGGTAAGTCAGCCGGAAAAAGATCGGCAAAGTCCTCCAACAAAGGGGCAACCGCCGATGGCACCTCAGCCCCTTCTGAAACGGGCTTTCCAATCAACAAAACACCCCACTCTCGGACACCATTTCACGCTCAAATAGGGTACGAGATAAAAAGCAGCGCTAAGCAAGCTCTCGCGGGCACCACCGTCATGGTGAGGATGGTAATAAGACAATTTTCGTACCTCCAAATACAAAACTATAAGTGTTCTTACGACCATCATGTAACGCCTCCCTATCAAACTGCCAAGGGCGGCCCAATAAAATATGGCACGCATCCATTGGAGCAACGTCACAACAAATAGTCTCTCGATACTTGCCACCAATCGATAAAGGAACAGAGGCACGACGATCAACATTAAAAGCGATACTCTTCTGAAGCCAAGCAATCTGATATGGCTGAGGGTGTGCTTCAGTAGGTAATTCAAGCTTCTTGATAGCATCATCAGAAATAACATTCTCGCAAGAGCCCCCATCGACAATAAAACGACAGACTTTACCATTAACCGTGCAAGTCGACTCAAACAGCTTATGACGCTGAACACAATCATCAGCAACACGTGGGGTAAGGCAACTACGCCGCAACACCAACGCCGGACCCACGCGCGATCCACACCCGCCGACCAGGTAATTGGTCAGATTCGTCAACATCAAAAATAGGTGGTCCATCATACTCTGGCGCACCCATATCATCCAAAAGCAGCCCCTTTCGCGCCCCAAGCTGAGGGCAAGCAGATTGGCGGTGTCCCCACTCACCACAAGAAAAACACTGAATTCCACCACCGATCGCGTCCTCCGCCCACCGTGTCACCAACCTCGATTAAGCCTCCGGCCGTCCCCCAACAAAGCGGAGTAGTGTTGGGAAAAGGACCCCACGACCCCGTGGGACCGCGCTCGATGGGTTGTTGGTCGACGGCACGCCATCGGCTGGCGAAAAGTCGCCAGACGAAGAACCGACAAATGAAAATCTAAAGCTCGCCGCGAGGCTCGCTTCTCCAGCAGAAGAGCGCTGACGCGCTTTCAGAGACCGAAACAGGGTAAAAAGGTTCAACACATCCGAAATTCACCTCAAACCACCAACGAACCGAAAGCCATAAGGCGATCATCGCCTCATGAATCTCATTTCGAGCAATCAATTGAAAAAATTCGCAGCAGACTATCGATAGTTTTCTCGACCTTGTCTCAAATTTTGTAATTTTTGATACAAGATACGAGTGTAATTGAATGGTAAGAAGGACGCCTTCATATGTTTCGTTAATTTTTGCCAAGAAGAAATTTTGACTTACCCCGTCAGAAGCGTGCGACTTTCGATTGCCGCCACCATGTCGCCGCTTCTACCACGAAACCGAAAGTTGCCACAAGACCAACACGCCTAGCATCGGGAACTTCTTTGAAATCCAAAATCTCCTCCATCGCACATAACCAATCCAATAATTCATCGGCCAGGCCCACCATTGAATTCGGGATTTCACACGAAAACCAACCTCCCAACGTCGTCAACGCCATCATCCCGCCCCAAGACGCCATTCCGAGTCCAAAGGTGCAAACGGATTGTGCATGACGTTAGATCTCTCGCGTCGGAGGAGGAGTCCAATTGAGGAGGACTACCTCTCCGTCGCTTAAACCGCCTCCCTTGCAGCCACACCATCTCGCAGTTGCCGCTCGATGTGGTCCACCGCATCTCAAGACCACCACGCCAGACCACGCCCGCCATGCGTTGCAAGACCAAACGGACCGCCTGTAATTCCCGCCAACCTGTTTTGATCCAAGAGATCAATATGTTGGGTCCTCATCTCGCCATCTCTTGTACCAACAAGTCGATCCACATTGGCGAACCCGAGTCGCCTCGCCTCACGATGATCGCCGCCCCGCAATGTTATCATGAGGAGCCCGCCGCCGCCGCCGGTGGTGGTCGCCGTGGAGGCATGATCTTAGAACGTTAAACTCGCTCGATACCAACCGACGCAGAGTAAACGTAAACAATGAAACAAAACTCAAAATCAATTCGTTGATTCCTATGAATGCCGAATGAAATTGATTAATTGTGGAGAAAACTCAAGAATAATATTCTTCTTCAAAAACAACCGCTTGATCCAATAATAAAAGGACTCTTAAATACTAAACTTCTAGTTGAAATAAAACTCTAATTGATAAATAAAATGCAAAAAGACAAAAATAGACATGAAACTTAAAGAAAGCTATTTTAAACTATCTAAACGACTTCGTAGGCTAAAATCCACCATCGCAATCGCTTTAGCGATTGGTCTTGTCCGACTCGTCGAGACGCTCAAAACATATAATAATAAAAATTCGAGCCCTATGTCCGTTTCTTTGATAAATCACGATTACGATCCTCAAGGCCCGTGATAAGCTAAAGCTAGGTCCTCTACGCCATCGGTTTATCAACCTTCATTCGTCAAACATTTCCAACTTTGGAAATCATCACTTGCACCACCAAAATAACTACTATGTTCAACCTAAAATGATTCAAATTTTGTTTGTATTGTTGCATTCTTTTACATCGGTGTTTGGTTGTAATCGATCAAAGCGCAACAATAATTCATCTCTTGTACTATCAATGTAAGATCTTTGTTCATCCAATCGATTATCAAAATAAGCTCAAGTTTTCATTAGTAACATAATCAGAGTACTCATAACCTGAACTTGAAGATCCTTAAGGATCGGGGATGTTTTGTTCATCGTAGTAGTCTATATAAGTAACATTTCTTGGAGGCCGCTTATCCGTAGGTAACTCGTTACATATATAAGAGGACCAACTGTGATCGTAATTTCCATCCAACTCTAACTGTATAAATAGTTCGGATGGTAGTTCGATTGGTTGCACTCATCGGATGTGCTATATTTCCCTCATCCATTTCTTCTCCAACTTTATCAAAATGTTGTTCTCCATGTTCAAATTAGTGTACAATGGGATCAAAACGACTATCTACTTCATCATCTACTAAAACCATTGTATACACATATGATTGTTCTAATTCTTCTTGATGGGTAGAAGTATTAGTACAACATGAATCTACAAAAAATATTGTTCAAATTACAACAATTGTTACAATAATATACAAAACTACACTTATACACATTAATGACAGTATATATTCACAAAACAAACCTGAGTAGAGTTGAAAAAGTTGGAAGCATCGCTTCTTTCTATTTTTTGACGTATTTCCCAATTCAAAATACGTGTAAACCTATTTTGTAATTTGACACCAAATGTTTCATCTATTTGAGGGCATGCCTCATATATCAATATCGTAAATAATATAAATAAAATTAATATTTATTAAATAATACAATCCTACAAAAATTAAATACAATTACTAACCTGAAATACAAGAGGACAACCATATATGGTATACAACATAATATCACCATCCACCGCCCTTTGCATGAGAAGGCCCCATAATTTTAGCAAAGAACGAAGGAGTATAAAAAAAGAATGTCTTCTCCATGGATACTCATAACAAACATCTAAATTATCAACCAATGATAATGTTTGTATATTTATTTTTTTCCTCTCCATGGGCTTTAGAAATCCTTCAATAAGTAAAGCTAATTCTAGCTTATACTTATCATTTTGATGGTGACAATTCATAAAAACATCTTCTAATCCATTCAAAAATATATGTGAGGCATTATTAAAATACCTCCTTCTAAGTTTGTATCTTCCCACGGCACTATATATAGACATAGTATCAGAATTATTATGACTCAACAATCTTGTTATCAAACAATATTCTTGAAGCCTAAATCTAAGTAATTGATTATCTACTTTGAACCAAACTTCATTTGCCTTATTTGTATGTACTACATTGAAAAGAAATTCATGGACTAATTTACCACTAAATCGCAATCGCCTACCGTCCAATTTTTCCAAATAAGAAAAATAACTATTTCTAAATTGATTCAATTGTTGCTCATTATAATTTCCAATAACAACTTCTACATATCTGAAATTACTTATCTGTGTAATTTTTTCAGCAAATCTAACATTCTCATCAACAACATATTGTATATCCATATCTGCAAAAAAAGTACAAAAAACTTCATAAAAATATTTCATACTTTCATAATAGATAGTATAAATAATCATAATATATTCACAGTTATCACAAAGTAATTAAAAAATAATGAAGAGTCAATTTTAACCATTACAATAATCATATTTTATTTTCTTTCTGTTAAATTTTATTTATCACTGTAATTACAAATAATGTGGACACTAAAAATAAATATATTATTTATGTGCGGATTTAAAACAAACTATGAAAATGTCATACGTAAAAATTACTCGTTATTGAGTTACTCGGCAACCAACTTAATTGCCATAGTAACTCGACAATGACTAACTTGGTTGCCGAGTAACTCGACAACCAAGCTTGTTGCCTGTTTGCCGAGTTGCTCTACAACTATGGTTACCAAGTAACTCAACTAAACTCGATAGCAATTTTTTTTTTTAACAGTTTGAAATGAAAACATATTTCATAAATGTACAGCCTAAATGTATAACAATAAAATAAAATACTGATATATCATAAAATAAATCATCCCAAAAATAACAGGGTTAAAATAAACATACTTGATTTTATAGATTGAAATACAAAGGTGTAGATGGAGTAATAATGAATATTGAGATGGAGATGAAGATTGAGATGAAATGGAAAAGATGAAGTGAATAAGGAGGGGGAGATGGAAAAAATGAAGTAAATAAGGAGAAGGAGGGGGAGGAGGAGGGGGATTCACGGATTTTGTTTCTAACAATGGTTGTTGAGTTCATTGTCTGAACTCGACAACCAATGTCGTCTACTTTGTTTTTGTTTTGTTTTGTTTTGTTTTTTTGTCTTTTGCCCTTTTTTAAATTTACTTTATTGGAAAGAATAAAGACAAAATAAAAATAAATAAAAATAATTAAATTTGTCGAGTAAACATTTAATAATAAAAAAATTACATTTTCTTTTTGTTAAATTTTATTTATTATAATAGAAAAATATTATATATTATTTATGTTAGAGGGTTCGAATCAAAATTTAAAAATAAGAGAAAAAAAAATTATATATATATTTGTACAATAATCAACAAATAAATTAAAAATTTACAAAAAATATAAAACTATTGTCTAACAAAGAGTCAGATGTATGTACACATTTACTTTTTTCAAGAACAATTTTTATTTATTTATTTTCTTTCTGTTAAATTTTATTTATGACTGTAATAATGTGGACACAAAAAATAAATATATTATTTATGTGCTGATTTAAAAAAATTATTAGAGGATGAAACAAATTAACCATCTGGTTGTCGAGTTACTCAAAGAACCAAGCCGGTTAACAGTTTTTCGAGTCGGTGAGCAGACTTCGTCGCCAAGCCTCGGCAACCAGCTTTGTCGCCGAGCCTCGACAACCATTGGTTGCCGAGTTACTTGACAACCATTTGTACTCGTTTATTTGTACTCGAGTAACTCGACAACGATAGCCTTTTTTTTGTCTTTCTTTTTTATCTTTTCAACAGTCAACTAATTTCACATACTAATACACTATTAATTTATTACACAAATCAATACAAATATTTAAATCTAACTTTGTTCACTTCGAATTGGGAAAAAAAAATCATTGTGAAGAAAATCTAACACAAGTTTACGCCTATAAATATTAATTTTATCATTTACAACAGCATCTAAAGGCAATCTAGCTAGAAGACACTCAACATATTTAATCTCGAATAGTCCACCTGTCACTCCAAAGAACAAATGTGAGTAAATAAAATATTAGTACAAATTAAATAAGTATACTTAAAATATGTATTTATACCGATTTCAATTTATTACCTATATTGTTGAATCTGCTCTATTTGACTAAATGATTTTCTCCTATATTCAAATGACTTATTCTTTTTAGCAAGCTCGCGCATATTTCTCGAATCATTTCGGAATAATCTTAAGGCTGGGAGAGCGTGGGTATACCTCTAATTTTCAAAGATAAAACATCCGTAATTGTCGATTAGTGTCAACTTCCAAGCATTTAAATCAACATGGAAGAGTACCCAGTATTTATCATACATCAGATGTGGCCACAACAAATGCTCACATTCCTCCCATTTTGAGCCATAATATATAGGAAGAGCACCATATATATATGATTGCAGTGACGTGTGGTAATCAACTTCAGCACGTTGTAATGCATGCCCTTCAGGATCCAACGCTTGGACAAAATAAGAACGAATAAGTACTCCAAAAGAAGAGTCCAATACTCCATACCTTGTTGAAAATATGTTTGGATATTTATGAGTCCTTGCTCTTATCAAATCCATTGCATAGTCTACATCCTATACACAAATATAACAATATAATATAAACACAACTAATTCACATACAATAAAATTCATCCAATATAAAATATAAATATTCTTTACCCATTGCTCTAATGGAAATTGAGGCTTACTAATATCTTATAACCTTCTTTTCGTCAATTTAGAGATGACTTCCCATGGTATTTCTACAACATCTCTATAACATTATAACATAAGAAATTATTATACATTAACTAAATAACACAAATAGATAGGATAAATAGCCATATCAAACATTATAACTTACTCAGCATTAGCACGACATGCCCAACTGAGAAAATCATTCTCTCTAACTTTATTGATATCACATAATATAGGAATATCTCTACTCTCGTAAGAAGAACCTACATTATGCTTCCTGTGGTTAATTAAAGTGCGTTCCATTTCGTGTCGCTCCATGCAATCACCACCACCAATTTTCTCCACCATCTTCCCTTAAATATTTAGACACATCTTTGCATCTGCTTACGCAAATCATCACGCAAAACTATCAAACCGAGCATTTTGTTCAACTTTTAATGAATTAAATTTGGAATCAATATGACCTCGCATTTCATTATATTTATTACCCATACTACTAGATTCTAAATTATCAAACCACTCCAATAACTCCTCTCTTGTTTTAACAAGCGAGATAATCATTTCTACCAAATTGATCATCAAGATAACATTGTTACTCAACAAAAGCTTAATTCAAATGCTCATTAGTAACATACTCGTAGTCTTGAGGAATGCTTTTTCATCAAAATAATCTAAATTAGTAACAACTTGTGTATACCAATTATTTGTTGGTAATTCATTTGATATATATGGAGACCAACTTTGATAATCACCAACATTTTCAACTTTTCCTTGGTCAGATTGTATATGTTGTTGAGTGATATCTTCTTGGTTTGCTTGCTCCATTTCATCCCCAGTTTCTATAAATATTTGATTTTCAACATCCATATTTGCACACACAAAAAAATCCAACCATCCATTATATATGCCAACAAAAAAAAAAAGACAAAAAAATAAAATAACATATCAATTAGATAAAAAAAATTTACAACAAATTCACATTAAAATTCATCCAGAATAATTAACTTAATAAAAAGAAACATACATTTAGAAAAATGAATAGTATTATCATAAACCTTTAAAATTTTCTCTTCTTTCTCTTCTTGTTTCTCTTCTTCTCTGAAGTCTCTGAAATGGTAATTCTAACTTCAATTAAATAGAATGAGATAGAGTTTGGTCAAGTAGGGTTTCATGGGGAGTCACATGCATTCAATCACGGGTGAAAGTTACAAAAGTGTAACATGACAAAGGAATTTTTGGATTTTTGTAAAATACTAGTGAAATTTACGTGCTTTGCACGTATTGTATTTTAATTAAGTATTTAATAGTGTGGTAATTGTTCGTGAATTTTTTAATTATTTTTTCACTTATGAAAGACTGAGTAAAACATATATTAAAACATATTGAGAAAATTACGTATTATTTAAAAGTGGACGATATAGCTTCAATTGATTTTTAACAAAAACGTTCTCATTTTTAGATGATGCAATGAATGGTGTGTAGTTCACTAACATAATTGATTAATACAAATTGTAGAACTAAATACTTCAATTATGATCTCATAAAATTATTCTGTTGCTTTAAATTTTAAACTTATTCCACATTTTTCCTCATTATGACCCGATTTTTTAAATTATTTCAAATTTTCAATTTAATTTTATTCATTCTAATGTATCAAACATTGAAAAAAGTTTAAATCACACGAGTTTCGTGAGATATGCATAAAATTTCTTGTGAACTTAGGTAATAAGTAGTAAAATACCTATTATAGATTAGTATAAGTTGTTAATTAGTGATTTTATTTTCTTGGTATATTAGATAGGATTGTAATCGTGGATATATTTTCTCTTTTTACTCTTATAACTTTCTACTTTGAGAGTACTATTCTCTTTCTCTTTTTTCTTGCATAGTGCAAGATTTTGTGCTTGTGGGTAAATTTTTTTGGATTTAATTGTAATTTGATTCAGTAATCGACAGAAAAAATGAATTAAAACTATGTATTTCTTGTAATTTTGATAACTGTGTTGCTAACTTAATATAAGTAATTAATTGAAGGAATTTTGATTGCAAATGATTTTGAAGTTCAAAGTAGGTTGCTTGATATATGTTACTATGTCTCGACCTAAGAGGCTGAACCTAGAGCCTAATGTATATGTGTGTGGAGCTGAATTTTGTTTCAATAGTTTAAGTTATTAGGAATTTGGATAGTTTATATTGGAGAAAAACAAAAATAATATTTAATTGGGTATTCAAAATAATAAAAACATCTACAAAAAATTTGGGTGATTTTTCGAAAGACACGACTAAAATTGGAAGGAAGACCAGAAAAATAGAGAAACATTGGAAAAAAAAATTAAGGTTGAAAAATCTATAATTGAAAAAAAAATGAAAAAAAAAAAAAGAAATGGTGGGAAATAGAGAAAAGTAAAAAAAAAAAAAAATAGTTGGGCACACATTCCTATGAATAGTGCCCAACTCACTTCACTCTTTTAATATATAGGGGACAAAGTGAGTTCTTGATATATATTCTTGTCTCTCGATCCAAGAGACATTTGAACCCAGAGTAACGTATATGTGTGTGGTGAATTTTGTTTCAATAGTTTAAGTTATTAGGAATTTGGATAGTTTATATTTGGAGAAAAACAAAATAATATTTAATTGGGTATTCAAAATAATAAAACATCTACAAAAATTTGGACGATTTTTGAAAGACACGACTAAAATTGGAAGGAAGACGAGAAAAAATAGCTAAACATTGAAAAAAAAAAATTAAGGTTGAAAAATCTATAATTGAAAAAAAAAAATGAAAAAAAAAAAATAGTTGGGCACACATTCCTATGAATAGTGCCCAACTCACTTCACTCTTTTAATATATAGGGATTCATTGGAATCAATCCAAGATTTTTGTTCAATGTATTCATCATAGGTCCCACAATTCTTACATTTCATTGATTAGAATCATTTCAAATAAATATAAATTTACTTTTATTTCTATACATTTTATTTAGTGTATTATTTTTCTTACTTTAAAATTCTAAGTAAAAAATATAATTTCGTTATTTCAAAGTGAATGTTATATATCAATATAAATAACTTTTTTTTTTTCACTACAGATGTTTGTTATCTAATTTTAGAGTATTTATATAAATTGGATGAGCTCTAACTTTTTATCGATTTTTTTTTTTTAGAATAAAAATATCCCAATTTTTCCATTTCAATTAAATATCCCACTACAAATTACTCACTACATCCCTATATTTTTAACAGACGCAAGAACGACGAAGAAAACTAAGATATATATATATATATATATATATTTCAAACTCGTCATGTATTCAAGTTGTCATCTCTCTCTCTCTCTCTCTCTCTCTCTCTCTCTCTCCAATTTTTATATTTTCACTCATTATCCCCCATCTTTCTCCTTCCATTATTTTCTCTCTACAATTTTGCATCTCTCTTGGAAATTTGTTTTTATCTTTCTCTCTTACAAGTTTTGGTTACAGATCTGACAAGTAAGTTATATGATTTTTTTTTTTTATGACTGTATATTGTTGTTTGTTTATATATTTGTCCGAAATGAAATACAAAGTAGAATCCTAAAGAAGCCGGGAAAAATTGTTTATATATTGGAAAGGAGCAGATTTGTGTCGATGTTTATGCATTTATGTCGATATTACTGACATAAATGTTGGCAATTTATGTCGATTTTAATCAATATAAATAATGGAATTGTATGTTGATAAAATTGACATAAATGGCTTAATTATATCGATTTTATTGACATAACTCATGTGTCCGACACACCCTCCTCTCTCCCCTACTCTCACTCGGTTCTCCCAATTCGTAGGCAAAAATCCGATCTTTTCCAACTCTTCCGCAAATTTTCCCAAATCGCTCCATATTTCCCAATTTCCAACCAAAAGCGCAAGTCACCGACTGCTGCCTATTGCTCGGTTCTCCAATGCCGCAGCTCCGGCTCTCCAGTCGCCAGTTGCTGACTGCTGCTAAGCTCTCCATCTCTCCCTTCGCCAGTCGTCATAAGTCTTTAACCCTAAGAATTCTTTGTATTTCTTCTCCAGTAATATAATCCCTCATACCATCTGCTGTTTTCATTTGAATTGAAGTTATCATGTTGTTGCTGTTATAGATGTGAGAATAATCCAAATTAATTAGTTTGATTATCATGCTGTTATGTGAAAATAATCCTAATTAATTAGTTTTACTTTGAATTGTGTGAGTAAAATGTAGATTGAGATTTTATGTGTTCTTGCTGTTAAATTATTAAGAACTTTGTTTGACAAAGTTTAAAAACCCATTTTGGTTTTTCGATCATAATTTTCGACTTTTCAATCCACTTTTAATATAGAAAGTCAACAATATCAACTCAAATAAACCAAAAATTAGTTTATAAACTAGTTTATAATCTCTGTCAAACGGACCCTAAATTGGTTGTTAAAATATTTCTCAATTGTTTATGGGCCTAATATCTGGTTGGAGTTAGTTACGTTATGTGGAGACGAAGAATCGATTAATCGTAGACTCCAGCTATTGTTGCATAGATTCAAAATTTAATATGTCAAATGCTTAGTGTTGTAAAATTTTAAATAACTCGCAAGTGCACGAATTTATTAGAATATAAAAAAGTAGCAACGAAATCCATCCCACAAGACTGCAATGAAAAAAATCTAATTTAATCCGAATTAACTATTATTCAATTGGATCGAAAAGAGTTCAGTTCAAAGAGTTTAACTTAAAATATTAATTAACCATGCCAAAAAGTTAAGTTGAAGGTTCAACTTATTTAAAATACTAAGGTATTGAAATCCACCATTGTTTAACTTAGTAATTATCCAATTATTGATTAATTCTAAAAAAAAATGGACAATTCGAAATCAATCTAGTGTCGTCTTAAAATATTTATCAATTAAATCCAAAAGAAAAAAATCCAATATCAGCTCCCATTTGCTTCAATCTTAAATTACTTAAGCGTTTCTCGTATCAAACTCAATTAAAAGAAAACAAAGAATCAAATGTTTCACATCCTAAGCATTATATGTATTCCAAATCGATAACAAATTAACGAAAAATCAAAATAAATTAATAGAACACGTTTAAGCACCAATCATGAATTAATTAAATTAATTTCTAACCATAAAAAATACGTGTATTTAAGATAAAAAGAGATTTTATTTAATTACTACAATAAGAACGATCTATGAAAATTAAAGCTCAAAAACGGAATTAAAAGAATAACAAGATAATCGCTTTGTTTAAACAAAATTTCATTATCTATCTTGCTCAAGAAAATTAGAACATAATTAAATTAAAAACAAAAGATTTGATAAAACCCAACATGAATTGAATGAATAACTCTTCCAAAAACTCTTATTCGCCACGTAATTTTTCTATCTTGTTTCTTATCGTCTTCCTTCCTAATTTGATATAAATTCAGTCTTTATATAGTGTTTTACTAATTTTGAAACTCATGTGCATAAAAAGACAAAAAAGATCCCGACTTACGGACTTAGAATTGAAATAAGCCAAAAAAGTCCAAACAGATCGCAGACACGCAAACAACGCCTTTTCCAATTGACGCGGTCAAGCCGCGGTTGACAGCGGAAAACAGTAACTAATTTTCCAAAAATTGGTTTCAATGCCAATATTGCACGCTTAGTCCTCCAAGTTCCAATATATATATTATTTGATACCCACTTGAAGTTTTAATTGCAAGTTCAATTCTTTTTGTTCCAAAGCTGTAAGTTTAACTTATATCTTGGTCTCCGAATCTTTATAGTTGTTCATAATTTATCCTAATTCAAATAATACATTAATTAGTATTTTTATCAATAAATAATTAATAACAAGATAAGATAAGCGGGTAACATGTATACTAAAATTGCACTAATCACTTAAGGAATTGACAAATAAAATGAATACAAGAAGGAATTGAGACAAATGAATCTGAATGTACCCTGACTCATTGGATGGAGAAATTTTACATGAGCATTTGGATATCAGAATACTGATGTTTAAATCAGTTAAAGAAATTGGATTTCTCTATTATTTGGGAACGCAACAATGAATTACTGATTTATAATATTGGTTACTTCGTTAATTATATTTCTTGTGTGCTAATTTATTTAACTGATTGCTTAGACTCCAGCAATTGTTAGGAACTTTTATTATGTACTCGTAAATAACTAAATTCTGTAGTTGCTTTAGGCATAGGAATGCATTATTAGAATCTTTGCATTGAAAGCACACACTATATAGATCCCTTAATCCCCAAATTGATTTTAACCTCACCTACATAGCCTGGTAGAAACTCTCTGGTGCATTTGATGAGTTCATTATTCTTGCATTCTTGGTGTTGCTCTCAAATAGGAAGAAAATTCATGTCAGATCTCTCCGACTATCAATGCTCAAGTACTAAATTGATACAGAATTGCTAAACCTAAGATGGAATATTTTCATTACTGTCATGTTGTTTCAAAATATTTTTACAACTTAAATACTTAATTCTCCCCCAAGTAAAAACTTCTGGCTGTGCCAATGACTTGAGCTACACTGAGCTACGATTCATTTGGTTCTGCTTTTAGCCAACCAGGAGAGATCAACCAACAAACTATATATCAAAAACTTTTATCCCTTGCAACAACTTAAACCCTCAATATAATTTATCTGTGACCTGAGTCAACAAAACAAACAATAGGAAAGCAGCAGCTTGTTAACTACTTACAATTTCTCCTCCATCAATAGACAAATAGTTATCTTTTGTTTAGATCGACATTTCACTATATGTGCAACACACAAATTACATGTCTAGAAACCTAACCTTCAAAATAATCAAAAATGAAATCGAAGTTCAGTAGAATCCAGAACGTGAGGGTTACAAAAGATCTAGAACATCCTTTTGGTTTTCTAGTTGAACATGACCCATCTATCTATTCTAATAGGAACTCTATCAAAATATACTGCAACACTATATTTCAGATGAAAACGGAAATAAAGCATATTTGCAGCCAAGGAGTGCATTTTGGACATGAAACTTCATGTGTGCAGCAATGCACAAACTGCAGGTGTGTAAGAATAAGGCTGTAGCCTATAATAAAAAAAAATAAAAGCAGAGAAATCGAAAAAAATTTGGATGCGGGACTAACATCAAGTCGTGCTTGAATTGAACCTCTTCACCAAGAACTTAAAAAGACAGCATAGCAAGAACAACAATTGTAAGCAAAAAAAAAAAAGAAGGAAAAACTAGGCACAACGATATCACACAAATCGAGCGACATACTACGAAATTAAAAGAGGAAACAGGAGAAATCAGCTTACCTATCGAAGTCCACTAGAAATTCCGGCCGGAAATGTTCAACAACGTTGAAGATCCACAATGGTGATATCTAGGTTTTCGGAAGAGACGGGAATGGAGGAAACGGGGAAATTAGCTTATCTATCGAAGCCCACTATAAATTCGGGGTGGGAAATGTTCAACAACGTTAAAGGTCCACAATGGTGATAACTAGGTTTTCGTAAGAGGCGAGAATGAGAAGTGATAAAGGTGAAAGCAGACTGTCCTCGGGAAAAAAATGAAGTATAAAGCGTCGTTTTGGATGACATGGTGAATAGTGAAAGCCCTATTCATATTTCTAAGATAGTTAAGGATATATATATATATCCTTAACTATACTAGTTGAGGCACGTGTATTGCATGTTTTGTAGTTGTAGTTAGATTTGTAATAGACTCGCCGATTTAGGAAACAAAATATTGAATAATGGAAGTGTTGGAAAAATTTTAATGAATACTGAGTAATGATAATTGTAACAAATGGTTTTTATTTTTCACTCCACAAGCTTAACAATCCCACAGTTGTATTGGAATCTTTGTAATAAGTTGACCTAATTGTACATTCATCTCTTGCAGACTTTCTCATGCAATTAAAAGGAAAATATTTCCAACATATTTGATTGGTAATACAAATGTTATTTACAAATTATTCTATGTGCATTTGGAATGACAACATGCATGGTGGTTGGTCAATTTTCACTTAATCTGCTTCCAGGAAACCTAAACATTTTCTAGAAGAAGGAAAATAATTAGGCTTTTCTTAAAATAAATATTTGATTCTACAAACAAGTTGTCATCGAATCTCTTACGATGCAGTGAGACTGAGGTAAAGCATAATTATGCGAGGATGACCCTTTTGGAGAAAATCTCCATACATTAGTTAAAATCTAGTGTTTATAATCATTAGGGCAAGTAATGTAATATTATGTTGAAAGCAGTGAAACAACATGGAATGCCAACCCAATCATTTGTCCTTCCTCCCACTCTAATAGTTATTTCATAAAACAATGTTGAACAGATTATACTTGATGTTATTTTAATTTATTAGAATTAAAACTTCTATCTGGGCAAGCAGTAATGAAATTCCATAGAAAATTCAAAAACAAATAAAGAAACTTACGAGTGCCAAGATCACCCCAACAATGGTCAATTATTCCTCTTTGTCCGATATTTTTTAATGCCTCCAAAATAATATCTGTAGTTAGTTCTTTTTGAATCCTCAACAGGTTTACCAAGCAACAAACAATTGTGTCAATGAATTGTTCAAACCAAAAATTTTAAAAGATATACTAAAGCATACTCATCTTTCTAAATATTGAAATCATCAATCATGGTACTACATTACATAAAAGGACATCTGATATGATCTTTGTACATCCTTCGATACTGCATAAGAAGAACATATTTTAATTTTGGGAAGAGAACCTATCAAGTCCAAGTGACTTAGAATTGCATGTCTTGAAAACAAGTGCAATATAGATTCAAAAAACTAAAGGCAAAAGATGCAGATGGGGATAATCTCAAATAGTCAGAGTAACGAAAATAAATATTGATCTTTTATTGATAATTCATTAACACACACACCACACACATATATGTATATATAATTCAAGCTCTTCCAGCTTAGTGTATTCATGTTTTTTACATATGCAGGAACAAAAGCCATTAACAACATCGAGAATCAAAAAGAAAGAAGAAGAAAGAAAATGTCCAGAATAAATGCAAAGAGAAGTAGTCAATAATCATATATGTCAAGAAACAATTTCTATACAATCATAACATATCACTATGAAATGCTTCATTAATTAATTTTAATGAAATGAGCATAAAGTTTTATTTAGACCATTATATTGACCATACCATGCTTCCAAACCCAATATATATAGGTTCAGGTCCTTCTGTATCCACTGAACAAATTTTTGAGGAGGTTGATGTTTTAATTGCTGGTTTAGAAAACAATAACCAACAATATCAACCAGAGGGCCCCAGTTTTGATTGATGAGATAGCATATTGCAGAATATTATTAATTGAGATTGTTAATAAATATTGTTTTATTTATTTATTAAGGGTAGAATAGTCTTTCCAGCTTAGCCTATATATAGTTTATTTGTAATTAGGTTTCATTAAGACTTTGTATTATTTTTCGTTATGCGTAAGAAACTCTAGCCTCCTCCGCTTGTGGTTTGACATTCTGTGTTTGAGGTATTCGTTTGCTTTCGTTCATTGTTCGTTCTGTATCTACAATCTACAATTTGGTATTTCGTTGGATTCCTATTTTCTATGTATTTGATTATGGCTACCGAAAGAGATGATTCCCTTCAGTCTGTGAGTGTGAGGTTGGATGGAAAAATTATTCGTATTGGAATTATATAATGAGAAATTTCCTTAAGGGTAAAAAGCTGTGGGGATATGTTAGTGGCACTTGTGTAAGACCCGTGAATATCGCTTTGAAAATTATACTACTTTGATAGATACATGGAACGCTAATAATGCAAAATTATTACTTGGATTAACAATTTCATTGAGCATTCCATAGGTGTACTGATTGGCTAAGTATGACACAAAGAAAGGAGGTTTGGAATCATCTACGAAGTTATACACTCGGTCAAATTTTGCAAAGCAAGTATCAATTGAAAAATGACATACGAGCCATTGGTGAGAATAATATGAGTATTGAAGTTTTATTCGCTATGACAAAAATCACGGGATCAATTGACTCTTACTGTAAGATGATGAACTAAAAGCAGTTAACGTCTACACTACTCATAAAGAGCAACCAATGATGGGTGTAATTTTTGATAGCCCCAGCAGTGATTTTGAAGGACTTGAGGTTCTATTCTACATCGCTCTCCGCTTTCTTTAGTTGATTCAGGTTGTCGGTGAAATGTTGGTCAAGAAGTACGTCTAAAGTCTGGTGCCAAAAAGGAAACTCTTTCAACTCCGACTCTTTCTGTGTTAGCAGTACCTCCTCAGCCACCCTCTAATGATGAGAATAGGCCTTACACAAGGCCTGCCTTCGACGAGTACAGTTTCTGTAAGAAGAAAGGTCATTGGAAGACTCAGTGTCCTAAGTTGAGACATCAGAATCAACAGCAGCAAAGCAATCTCAGTCTTGGAGGCCTAGCAACTAGTCACCATCTCAGAGTTATAGAGCACCTCAGGGTTATAGACCACCTCAGTCTAATACTGCAACAGTCGCCTCATCAGGTCCTTTCACTGATCCAAGTACTCTAGCCGAGCAATTTGAGCAATTTGAAGTTCTCTCCTTCACCACAAGCTATGTCCGCCTCCTCTTAGTAGGTCATTCCTCCTCCTAGTGTGTCGGTATGTCATCTTCTTTATGGGTCTTGGATTATGGTGCTTCACATCACATGTCTCCGCATTCTTCGTCTTTTGCATCTCTGTCTCATTCGTTATCTATCCTGTTATGACCGCTAATGGCACTCCTATGCCTTTAACAGGTGTTGGTTCCATTGTTACTCCTAATTTGTCTCTCCATAATGTTTATTATATTCCATAACTCACATTAAATCTTGCTTCTGTTGGTCAGTTATGTGATTTTAATTATTTTGTTGTTTTTTTCTCTTCTTCCTGTTTTGTACAGGATGTGCAGTCTCAGAAGCTGATTGGGACAGGCCGTAGGCAGGGGAGACTCTATGTTCTAGATGAATTAAAAGTACCAGTTGCTGCCACTACTAGTGTTGATTTGTCTTCTTTTCGTTTGAGTCATAGGTCTTCTAATTTTTATTTATAGCATTCTCGTCTTGGTTATGTTTCATCTTCTCGTTTGAGATTTTTAGTGTCCACTGGGGGCTTTAGGCAATTTGCAAACTTGTGATATTTCGATTGTAGTGGATGTAAACTGGCAAAATTTTCAGCTTTACCTTTTAATCGAAGTATTTCTGTTTCTTCCTCTCCGTTTGATTTTATCTATTCTGATGTATGAGGACCTTCTCATGTTCCCACTAAAAGAGGGTCTCGATATTATGCTTCTTTCATTGATGAACACGTTATTGTTGAGTTTACTTAATAAAACATCATTACGAATTCTTTGAGATATACACCGCTTTTGAGCCCTTGTCAAAACTCAACATTCTCTTTGTTATCAAATGTTTTAGGTGTGATTTGGGTGGGGAATACACTTCTAACAAATTTTGTGAGTTGCTTGCCTTAGATAGAACTATTCACCAAACTTATTGTACAGATACTCCTCAACAAAGCGGTGTTGTTGAGAAAAAAACATAGACATATTGTTGAAACCGCTTCGATCTCTCTTATTATCTGCCTCTGTTCCTAGTGTGTTTTAGAGTGAAGTCGCTTAAAGCAGATGACTTTGATTAATACCATCCCATCTTCTCATATTTCAGGTATCTCTCATTTCGAGAAATTGTATAGGTATGCCTCGGATTACTCATTCTTTAGAGTTTTTGGTAGTACTTGCTTCGTTCTCCGCCCTCATGTGGAACGTAGCAAATTGTCCTCTTGATCTACTCTTTGTGTCTTTCTTGGTTATGGTCAAGATCAAAAAGGGTATCGGTGTTTCGATCCAATTACTCAAAAATTTTATGTGTCTCGTCATATTGTTTTTCTTGAGCATATACCTTTCTTTTCTATTCCATCTGCTATTCATGACTTGACTAGACATGATCTTATTCGTATTGATCCTTTTTCTGAAGATTCTAATATTTTGTCTTCACAGTTCCTACTACATCAGAACCCCTTGTCGTGTCCTTCCTCCGTTCTTTTTGTATTATACTTGTCGAGTTCCTACTAACACTTCTATAGGTACTGAAGCTCCCTCTTCTCCTACGGTCCCTCAAGCTTAAATGGCCCGAGATTGTGGATTCACCTCTCGTCAGTCCACCTCATTCGTAAGTCCACAAGGTTACCAGATTTTTCTTATTCTTTTATTCGTCATCTTTTACTTCATTTTTAGCTTCTATTCATTGTCTCTCCGAGCCTTCTTCCTATAAAGAGGCAATTCTTGATCCACGTTGGTAGCAAGCTACGGATGAGGAACTTTTTGCTCTGCATAAGACAGGTACTTGGGATTTGGTTCATCTCCCTTCTGGTAAGACTGTTGTTGGTTGTCGCTGGGTGTATAAGATCAAAACACATTCTAATTGGTCTATTGAGCGATACAAAGCTTAGTTGGTTGCAAAAGAATATTCACAATAGTATGGTATGGATTATGAGGAGACTTTTGCTCCTGTTGCAAAAATGACTATTCTTCGTACTCTTATTGATGTAGCTTCGGTTAGAAATTAGGGTATCTCTCAACTTGATGTTAAAAATGCCTTCTTGAATAGAGATCTCCATGAAGAGGTTTATATGGAGCCCCCTCCTGGGGTTTCCCATGGTTTTGGGTATGTTTGCAGGCTCAATAAGGCTTTATATGATCTTAAACAAGCACCACGTGCTTGGTTTAAGAAATTTTCTGTTGTGATATCTTCTCTTAGTTTTACTTCTAGCAGTCATGATTCTACACTCTTTGTTAAGTGCACTGACGTAGATCGTATTATTCTTCTGTTATATATTGATGACATGATTATTACTGGTGATGATGTTGCTGGTATTTCATTTTTGAAGACACAGTTAGCTAGACAGTTTGAAATGAAGGATTTGGGCCCTCTTCGATATTTCTTAGGTATTGAGGTAGCCTACTCGTCCAAAGGTTATCTTTTTTCTCAGTCGAAGTATGTTGCAGATATTCTTGAGCGGGCTAGACTTACTGATAATAAGATTGTCGACACTCCCATTCCCATTGAGATTAACTCCAAGTATTATTCTTCCGATGGTACATCTTTGTCGATCCTACTTTATACCGAATTATTGTTGGAAGCTTGGTATATTTCACTATTACTCGTCCCGATCATATCTTGTTTATATTGTTAGTCAATTTGTTGCTTCTCCCACTACAGTTCATTGGGCCGCTGTTCTTCAGATTTTGCGATATCTTCGAAGTAAAGTCTTTCAGAGTCTTCTACTCCCATCCACCTCTTCCTTGAATTTGCGTGCATACTCTGACTCTGATCATGACAGTGATCCTACAGATCGCAAGTCTGTTATTGGTTTATGTATCTTTCTAGGTGATTCTCTCATTTCTTGGAAGAGCAATAAACAATCTATTGTTTTTCAATCTTCCACCGGAAGTAATATCGTGCTATGGCCTCTACTACCAAAGAGGTTGTTTTGTTACGTTGGTTACTTGCAGATATGGGAGTTTTTCTTTCTCGTCCCACTCCTATGTATTGTGACAATAAGAGTGCTATTCAGATTGCTCACAACTCGATTTTTCATGAACGAACCAAGCACATCGAGATCGATTGTCACCTTACCTGTCATCATCTCAAGCATGGCCTTTTGTTTCTTCTTCTTCGCAGATTGCGCATTTCTTTACCAAGTCGCATTCTATTTCTCGTTTTTGTTTTCTAGTTGGCAAACTCTCGATGCTTGTCATTTCTTTGCATCGTAAGTTTGAGGGGATGCTAATAAATATTGTTTTATTTATTTATTAAAGGTAGAATAGTCTTTCCGACTTAGCTTTATATATAGTTTATTTGTAATTAGGTTTCATTAAAACTTTGTATTATTTTTCGTTATGCGTAAGAAACACTAGCCTCCTCCGTTTCTTTTGATTCTTCTTGTTCTTTGTTTTATCTATATTATTTAACAGAGACAAACTGACGTATAAAAAGAATATGACATTCTTCATTCAATGTATTCCTAGGACAAGAAAATGAAATGGACTTTCAACCCCCAAGTTATAACACAACAAGCATATCAATTATCTAAGGCTATTGGCTTGGCTCATGTAGGTGATCCAAGTTAAGGACTTCTTGTTGCACACCATGTCTAAATTAAATCGTTGATCCATATCTTCAGTTTTACAAAGATAATTTCATGTATAATTTCGCTTAAATTTTCTATTTACAAACTATTGCCCAAAAATTGACATTAATCTTGAAAAGGGCCCGACTTTCCTTTTATGAATAATTTTGAATAGTAAAGTTAAGCTTCTTATGTTTGTTAATCGTTTGTGTATTAACTTTCCTATTTTTTTATGTAGAGAAAACATCAATTACATAGACAAATATGAATCCATGTGTACACACATACATATACACACCAGCACTGACATGCACATGAACATTCTCAATTCATATATCAAATTTTCATCTACTACTCATTAAGAAAAAGAAACACGTAAACATTACTCATGATCGTCCACCAATCAATTCGGTCGCGACACTTTGTTGCTTATTGAAGATAGTCAACTTGAAGATTAGTAAATTATAAAGTGTTGGTTGAACTTTTCTTTAGGATGCGGTGTTCAAACATCCATGTAGAAACAAGAAGACATCAAAGAATGATTTTAAACAAGTTTCTTTTGATTGCACATAATTTTACCCTCAAGTAACATGGAAAGCCCAACGCAAGCCCTCAAACTATTCCAATCCTAATTACAATATCTCTCTACATGAGGTGCGAGAAGAAAATTGTAATCAATCAATATCTACATTTCAATCATAAAATGTAATTAAGTAGCTACACCAATAAATTTAAGGTTTTGAAGCAAAATATAATGTGACTCTTTGGAAGCTAAACCTAAACAAGGGAAAATGTGTAATATCACAATCGAAACATTGTAAAACCACAAAATAAGCCTTCTCCCATAATACCAAAGATCGCCAACATAAATCATTCTCTTCCATTCAACTGTGTTAGAAGTCATTTCCTTAGAATCCCACAATGGTCAAATCATATTCAAAACCTCATTTCATGTTCCTCTCATCTTCCTCTGATCTATGAAGGCCGACTTAAGAAAATCCCAAGAGCTAACATTTGAAAATAACCTAAAAGTTCGGTGTTCAAAGATAGAAACACCATCAAGTTCTTTCACATCATCTATGTTACTTAACAACGATTAAACAATTTACGCAAACTTTCAAATTATTGATCAAGATTGGAGATTTATTTTCTCTTCACTTAATAAACTCGATTGATGCCCTTATATAATTTAGGACGACAACTCAATCCAAATGGATGACAAAATAGAATGCTTAATGCCTTCAAGTTTTAAACAACATTTTATAAGCTAAACCCCATTTCCGTTAGGAACTTTACAAGCTAAGCCACATTTCAATTACTGAAGAGAATCATCCAAAACCAACATGAAGCATAGAAGACCGGCAAGTTATCATAAATATAGTTTGTACTTTTGTGCATATACTTGCCTAACATGAATTTGGACATCCCGTGTACTATGTTAACAACTAAACAAATGACTTTAACCAGATTGCTTGGTCAATTGACGATTGTTCGCTTTCGGATCATACATTGCATGAGCCCAAAATTGTACTTTTGTGTTTGTCACGAAATCATCACAAAACATTGTATTATCCATATAAAAGTGAAAGACTCAATTCTTAATCATTCTTCGCATAATTTTCCTCATGTAAACTCGAGCGGGAAATTACTTTAGATCAATTTACCAAAATTTGGATCTCCAATCTATTCAAATAGGATACCAACAACTTTTTACCAGTGGAACAAAACATTTCGAGAACCTCTTCGATCCACTAAATCAATCACACGAGTCCACCGACTTACACATGAGGATATTTTATACCATCTCAAAAACTCAATAAGGGCTAAAATTCATAAACTAAGAAAAACTCACAGGTATTCAAAGTTTCAAGTACGAACAATATCTGGATGTTCACGGATCTTCATTCTTTGGGAGGGTATATGAGCGATTGGGATTAAGTAACGACGTCGTCGACAGCTCTATCACGGGTCCTTCGCCAGAGCTAGGCGGCGGCAAGCACCGACGAGACCCAAACGCTCTTTACCATGGAAGACCTAAATTACCATATAAATCGAGGAGAGTGTAGGAGTTGCCTTTTGCTTTGGAGAGAATGAAGGAGGCCATGATTTTTCAAAATGGGATTCTCTCTGACGTCCTTTATGGGTAAATTTAATAACTGGCCACCCAACTTTGTTTTGGTTACTACTTACTCACCCAACTCAAAATGGTTCTTGAATGCTCACCCAACTTTGCAAGCGGTTTATCGTCCATCACCCGTTTGCAAAACTCAATCGAAATGAGCGGAAATGCCACGTGTCTGACGGGAAGTCCACTTGGCGCTGTGATGCTGTTTAAAAAATCCAAGTCAGCAGAAACGTGAATGCCAAACACTCTCTTAGCATCCGAGAATTGACTTACGCTATATACAATTCCAAAATCCCCAATCCCCAAATATTCTTCAACCCTAAGCATATATTATCTCGTGATTTCACCCAACAACAAGATGGTCCCACCATAATTGTCCATTACACTTTTTTTTCAATTTGTAGTACAACGGTGACCCACCGTGTCTGTACGTAAATGGCCAACACATCGCTTGTTGAAGAATGCTTGTTGGAGGAAGAAGACAAGGATGACGCTTGATGGAGGTAATGTGTATATTCTAAAGTAGAATGGCCAACACATCACTTTTACGCATTTGTTATTTATCTTTTGAAGGTGCAATATATAAGTTCAATAGATCTATTTAATAAAAATTTGTATACATTTACAAAGCAAATAATGATAGAGAAATCGAAGATGACGAAATCGATGTGCCTGGTTTGCATTTCAGTGATTCTGAAGATGATGTGAACAATGGTGAATTCATATTTGACAAGAATGCGCCAGAACGCATAGCATTGGGGCTAAACTCAGACCCTGCAGTTGAGGAAGCACTTATAGCAGTTGCTGAAGAGGGGTTAGAATCAGATGAATCATATTCTCCATCGTCTCATGAATTACACACTGACTACTCATCAGGTGAGGAGAACAACTATAGGTTTCCAAATTTTGTGCCTGAGAAAGAGTTGTTTGATCCTAAGTTTGAGGTTGGGAAAACATTTGTGGATATGGAGATGTTTAGAAAAGCTGTAAGAAAACATAGGGTTGTTACTCGGTGTAACATTAGGTTCAGACCAAATGATGATAGACGGGCTCAGGCTGTGTGCAAGTTAGGTTGTAAGTGGAGGATTTGGGCGTCATTGAACAAGAAGTTGGGTTGTGTACAAGTTAAGTCTTACACTCCCACTCACACATGTAGTAGAGATAGTATGAATAGGCATTGCACGGCTAAGTATGTTGCCGAGAGGTATTTAGAAACATTTAAGATAGACCCAGAATGGAATTCAAAGCTAATTAGAAAGGCCGTGAAAGATGACTTGAAGTTGAACATTAATAAGGTGGCGCTTGGAGGCTAGGAGATTGGCAGATTCTAATTCGGGGGTGATGAACATCAGTTTGGTATGCTTTGGTCATATGTCTCGAGAGTTGGTAAGGACAAATCCGGGGTCAACTTGTAGGATTACCTTACATAATTCAAAGTTCCAAGGAATTTATGTATGTCTAGATGCATACAAGAAGGGCTTCAAGTTAGGTTGCAGACAACTTATTGGATTGGATGGGTGTTTTTTGAAGGGCACTTTTGGGGGTCAAATGCTTTCTGCAGTGGCACTTGATGCAAATGACTCTATTTATCCGGTTGCCTATGCTATAGTTGAGAAGGAGACCACAGTTAGTTGGAGATGGTTCGTTAGGCACTTAGGTGATGATTTGGGAATCGTTAACAACAACGAGTGGACATTTATAGTGATGAGAAAAAAGGTTTGCAGAACGTGATTGATGAGATGTATCCAGAAGCAGAACATAGGTTTTGTGTGAGACATATGTATACGAATTTCTTTCGAACTGATTTCAAAGGATTGCCTATGAAGGAATTATTGTGGAAAGCTGCTAAATCTACCACGGTTGCAGATTTCAAGTTCTGGATAGATGAGTTGAAAAACTATAATAACAATGCCTACGATTGGTTGATGAAAAGACCGGCTAAACAATGGAGTAAATCCCACTTCGTGACAAAGGTAAAGAGTGATATAGTGCTCAACAATTTGTGTGAGTGTTTCAACAAGATGGTGTTGGAGGACAGGGAGAAGTCCATTATTACCTTGTTAATCGACATGCATATTGGCTTCATGAATAGGATACACCAACGAAGAGATAAGATGAAGCGAATTGCTAGAGAGTTGTGCCCAAAAATAGAGATGAAGCTAGTGCATAATATTGAGATAGGTGCAGGGAATGACGTAGATTGGAATGGGGCATCTCAGTGGTATGTTAAAAGTAAAGATGGTGAATTTGTTGTTGATATACATGCTCGAACGTGTGCTTGTCGAAGATGGGACCTTACGGGCATTCCTTGTGGACATGCATGTGCCGCTATAATGGATTATAGAGCCGATCCATCGAAGTATGTGCACGATTGTTACAAGGTCAATACATATTTGAATTGCTACGAAAACATAGTCATGCCAATCAATGGTCAAAAGTTGTGGCCTGTAGTTGACAAAGATCCTATAAAACCACCGGGATGGGTTTTGTGTAAGAGGGGTAGAAAGCAAAAGAAACGGAGAAGGCAAACAGAAGAACTTGTCATAAATCAACCATGGTGCCGAAATTGAAGAAGAAGGGTAGTGTTGTGATGACATGCGGTGTTTATGGGTTGTTGACGAAGCATAATAAGAAATACCATGACCGAGATGACGCACCACATGCGGTAAATCTTTTACCTGGTTTTAGTTTAATATAACAGATCCTTATTTCCTTATTTCAAACATTAGGCATGTGTAATATAACAGATCCTTATTTTCCTTATTTCCTTATTTCAAACATAATTTCAAACAGGAATGGTATGGTGACAATGCTGATAGAGAAATGCATAATACCAACAATGAAGAGCAAACAATGGTATGTCATATTTTTCATTACCAAGTTGGGTTACTTCTCAGTCAAATGTGTTTGAACCTGAAGTCATGCAGTCCAATTTTTTTCACTATCCAACATTATTCTTATATTGTTTAATGTGTTTGAATTTTATAAATGCAGTCCAAACTTCGGCCGATGAAGAAAAATAGCAAATCAAGTGCAGCTTCGCATGATGAACCACCACAATCTACATTCCAATTCATGCCCACTCCAGCTGTAGGGTTATCCAAAACAGCATTGTACAACAAAAGTGGACCGTCGATTGATAATCCTATGGGCTCAAGCGTCGGCAAAGACAAGGAGATGGTTGCAACCGACATTATTGAAGAAGACATAGTTATGTAGACTACAAAACATAGAATTTAGAATCTGTAAATGATTTTTTGTATGGGGCGCATGGTTATGTATTGAAAATGCTGTTATTTTGCTTCTGATTTTTATACAGCAAATCACAATGTAACTATGGATTTCTTTTGATCTGATGGCACATCGCTTTTTTGTAAAAGAAATATAGATTCCTATTTGATCTGATATTGTTTTGTAAATGGTACAATGGAAATATGGATTCCACAAGCTATATATACCAAGAGTTGTGTTCTATTTTACATTTTCGCATTTTCTTTTTGTTCTTTGTCAAATGCCAAGAATTTTTGTTGAAGTTCCAAATTGTGTGAGAACAATTTGGTGGTCTATAATCTGCGCATGGCCAAGGACTTGGTGGAGAACAATAATGGTGCCGGGTTCGGTGGTGATCTCGCTTTCGGAAATTATCGGTGTTACTTTACGGGGACCAAATGACGCTCATTTAGATGATCTGGTTCAAGGTGCAGCCTTTGTTTGGCGGCCACGCCGCAGCAGTTATTGTGGGTTGAGACCCGTGATTGGGGTGGAGCGGCCACTTTTTCATTTGGTTTCACCTCACAAACCATACTCCCAGATAGTGATGGTGCCATTGATGGCCATTTACGTGGGGTTGGATTAACATTTCACCTTCTCAAGGATGTTCCGGATTGATATCAAATAACATTGAAAAAAGCCTCACCGTAGCATTCCGCCTTTAAGCGAGTATGGGAACATGTCAAGTACCAGATGTCTTTGTTTATTCGGATGAGATGAGAAAGTCTCGCCACCAAAGAAGGGATGAGCACTACGGAGAGGGGAAATTTGGATTGGGGTGTTCTGTTTGGGTTCGGTTCGGGTTGTTCTGCTATTTGTGTGAGAACGACTTGTGGTGCATTTTATATTTTCTTTTTCTATTACAGATTATATGCCACATTGTTTGTTCAATAAACAGCTGCCAATCCATCACCAATCCTACTTAAATGATGTGCACAAACCTTCAACAACCAACAATTAACACATTCAAGATATACAAATTCAAAGAAGAGTAATTAAAACCATATATTTTCAAAGAAGTGAGTTACATATTTGGTTCAATTCAACAATCACATAACATTGGACCATTGTAACAATGCCAGACTTAAACTTCAACCACTACACCACTAAATTATCTGGGACAATTCACA
Source organism: Forsythia suspensa (assembly GCA_023638005.1). Lineage (NCBI taxonomy): Eukaryota > Viridiplantae > Streptophyta > Magnoliopsida > Lamiales > Oleaceae > Forsythia > Forsythia suspensa. The sequence goes on along the minus strand of CM042674.1, from coordinate 55,865,239 downwards.
CACTGATTTTAACTCTAACCACTGCCAGAATTTGGGACAATTCATACCCAGATTTTAACATCTACCACTGCCAAAATCTACCACGGTTGCACACCCAGACCTCCACTTCAACCCCTGCCAGAATTTGGGACAATTCACCACCAGCCATACTACATTATTTGGAACAATTCACAACCACATTTTCTGGATTATTACACCCAACAACAACACTCCAATCGCAATTTGATGATACTTAACCAATCGTCGTAGCTTTTTCTCGTCATTGCGTTTGCTGTTGTCCTTTCTCAACAATCCATTGATTATTGCTTTGTACCGTGGGTGGGGAGGAGGATCAACCCAAGAAAAGTAGTTACATGCATCCATTCGTCCATAGTAGCTGCAACCGCGGAACCTCCGACCTGGATTGTTCGCAGTCCAAGAAGTTCTTGTCACCGATAATTGGCCGCAACAACACACTACCTGATCTGAAATTTGGGTAGTGGCGGATGAAGACTCCATTGCTGCGAACTTGTCTTCCGATTTTGATTGGAAATTCCTTTGCAATTGAAGAAGAAGATGAATTTAGGGCTTAGGGTAAGAGAATTTAGGGCAAATGTGTTTTTAATCCCCCAAATTGAGAAAGCGGATTTTGGAATTGTATATAGCGTATGTCAATTCTCAGATGCTAAGGAAGTGTTTGGCATTCACGTTTCACGACTTGGATTTTTTAACGGCATCACAGCGCCATGTGGACTTCCCGTCAGACACGTGGCATTTCCGTCAAACGGGTGATGGACGGTAAACTGTTTGCAAAGTTGGGTGAGCATTCAGTAACCATTTTGAGTTGGGTGAGTAAGTAGTAACCCAAAAAAAGTTGGGTGGCCATTTATTAAATTACCCTCCTTTTGCTGGAGGTAACAAAACAAAACAAAAAAATGGTCCAAAACGGTATCGTTTTGGACGAATGGTGAATACTGAATTGTAAATCCCTCATCCATTCTTATATTATACTCTTATATTATAGACTAGTTTTAAGTCCTAGTGCGTTGCACGTGTAGCAATTATAACATTGTAGAATTTAGGACAAATAAATGATTATTGTAGAATTTAGGACAAAATCCCACAAATAGAAAAAAAATAGTCAAATTGGACTTTCAACAAATTTTAAATGTTGGAGATGGTCAATGGCAAAAAAATAAAAATTGTGGGTGAATTAGTTACAAATTTAAAAAATTGGGACTAAAAGCGCAAATTAAAAAAAATTGTCAAATTCAAATTTACTTGACAAAGTCCAAAAAAAGGAGAAAAAAATTGAAAAAACTCGACAAAAATGAAAAAATTGCGGCTAAAAGAATTAATCTAATTTAAAAAAACAGTGTCAAAAATTGATGTCGAGTAACTCGACCAAATTATTTTTTAATAAATTATTGTTGAATAACTTGACAAACCAAAGACATTAATTTTATTATAAAAAAAAAATTTGTCGAGTAACTTGACAAAAACCCAAAAAAAAGAAAGGAAAAAAATTTCTTAACTCGAAAAAAAAAAAACACACACAAGAAGAAAAAAAATGGTCAAATTAGGCTTTCAACAAAATTTAAATGTTGGGGATGGCCAATGGCATAAAAATAAAAATTATAGATAAATTAGTTAAAAATTTAAAAAGTTGAGACCAAAAGTGCAAATTACAAAAAAAAAAAAATTCCAATTTCAAATTGGAAAATAGGAGAAAAAAAATGAAAAAACTCGACAAAACAAAAACAAAAAAAAAAAAAAGCGGAAAATGAAAAATTTGGGCTTTGTCGATTAACTCGACAGAGCCCAAAAAGGAATTTTTTTTTTTTTTTACCTTTGTCGAGTTACTCGACCAAAAAACTAAAAAATTGTCAAATTTAACTTTGTTGAGTAACTTGACAAAATGATATTAAGCATTAATCTTATTAAAAAAAAATAATCGAGTAACGTATGACAAAGACTCAAAAAAAAAAAAAAATTTCAAAATAAAAAAATATTTAGAAAAAATTAAAAAAAAATGTTGTCCAGTAAAATAAAATATTTACAATTTTATTTTATATTTTTGTTATTAGTTTTATTTTGTTTATTTAAAGAGGAGGACAAAACAAAATTTGCAACAAAATTCAAAGGTCGGAGATGGTCAATACTAAAAAAAAAGTTATGGGTAAATTTGTTATAAATTAAAAAGATTGTAAACTAAAAGTACAAATTACAAAAAAAAAAAAAAAAAAAAAGAGCTAAAAGCCCACACAACTAAGCAAAAAAAAATGTACTCGACAAAGTAAAAAAAAAAAAAGGAAACAAAAAAAATCAAATGATATTGTCGAGTTACTCGACAAAGTCATTTAAAAAAAAAAAAAAAATTCAAAAGACTTTGTCGAGTTACTCGACAAAGTCATTTAATGTCATTAAAAAAAAAAAATAAAAAAAACTTTGTCGAGCAACTCGACAAAGTCATTAAAAAAAAAAATTCAATCAAAAGACTAACTTGACAAAGTCTTGATTTTATTTTATTTTTTTTAATTGTAACTTGACAAATTGTTGTCAAGTTACTCAACAAAGATTTAATTTAACAAAAAATAAAATCAAATGGTTAAAATAAGGCAATGTTACTAAAATTTCTTCACTTAGTCATGGATTAACAAAAATTCCTTTGACATAGAAAACGATTACCGAACAATATGAAATTTTCAGGGAACATAGAATACTCATGGAGCTACCACATATCAAAATTTGATAGTCCGACGGCATGTTTCGGCTTACTAAAATGCTCACCGAAACATCCTATGTAGTTTCTCGATTCATGTTGTCACAGTTTACAAAATTGTCCATAACTTGAGTTATATAACATGAAATTATGTGAAACCAAAACCAATGGTTAGATAACCCATAGGGCTATCATCTCCAAATGGAATTATGTAAAAATACTTAATATATAAGGTGCAGCAGATTTTGAGTTGGACAATAAAAACTGCAACTTAGAGAAACATGAAGTTTAGCAAAACCTTTCAAGTTCACATCATTAACGTGTAATTAAAACATAGAAATCCACTAAAACTACCACAAAACCAAGGTCCACCACAAAACCAAGGTCCACAAAAGTTTAAGAAGATATTTACACTACTTAAAGTTTTTTGATTGGTTTATAATAGTGATTTCGGCATGAATACGAAAAACTGCCTAGGAGGTTTCGGTGAGCATTTTAGTATGCCTAAACATGCCGTCGGACTACCAATTTTTGATATGTGGTAGCTACCTGAGTATTCTATGTCCTCTAAAAATTTCGTATTGTTCGGTGATCGTTTTTTATGTCAAAGAATTTTTGTTACTCCATGACCAGGTCAAAATAAGGGCAGTGCTACTAAAATTTCTTCACCCGGTCATGGAGTAACAAAAATTTCTTTGACATAGAAAACGATCACCGAAAAATATGAAATTTCAGAGAACATAGAATACTCATTTAGCTACCACATATCAAAATTTGATAGTCCGACGGCATGTTTCGACTTACTAAAATGCTCACCGAAACATCCTAGGCAGTTTCTCGGATTTATGCTGTCGCAGTTTACAAAATTGTCCATAACTTGAGTTATATAACATGAAATTATGTGAAACCAAAGCCAATTGTTAGGTAACCCACAGGGCTATCGTCTCCACCTGGAATTATGTAAAAATACTTAATATATAAGGTGCAGCAGATTTTTGAGTTGGACAACAGAAAATGCAGCTTACAGAAACATGAAGTTTAGCAAAACCTTTCAAGTTCACATCATTAACGTGTAATCAAAACATGGGAATCCATTAAAACTACCACAAAACCAAGGCCCACAAAAGTTTAAGAAGATATTTACACTACTTAAAGTTTTTGATTGATTTATAATAGCGATTCCAAGACGTCGACGGCATGAATTGAAAAACGCCTAGGAGGTTTCGGTGAGCATTTTAGTATGCCTAAACATGCCGTCGAACTACCAATTTTTGATATGTGGTAGCTACCTGAATATTATATGTCCCCTGAAAATTTCAGTATTGTTCGTTGATCGTTTTCTATGTCAAAGAATTTTTGTTACTCCATGACCGGTGAAGAAAATTTTCAAAATAAGGGCAAGTGTTACTAAAATTTCTTTACCCGATTATGGAGTAACAAAAATTTCTTTGACATAGAAAACAATCACCGAAAAATATGAAATTTTCAAGGAACATAGAATACTTATTTAGCTACCACATATCAAAATTCCGACGGCATGTTTCGGCTTACTAAAATGCTCACCGAAACATCCTAGGCTGTTTATCGGATTCATGCAGTCACAGTTTACAAAATTGTCCATAACTTGAGTTATATAACATGAAATTATGTGAAACCAAAACCAATGGTTAGGTAACCCATAGGACTATCGTCTTCAACTGGAATTATGTAAAAATACTTAATATATAAGGTGCAACAGATTTTTTTGAGTTAGACAACAGAAACTACAGCTTAGAGAAACATGAAGTTTAGTAAAACATTTCAAGTTCACATCATTAACGTATAACCAAAACATAGGAATCCACCTTTACCAACACTTGGTTCTCTGAACTTCGAACTTCTCTTTGGGAATAGTACAATAAATTTTGGTTATCTTCATAGCGTTAAATATCTTTATTTATGTGAATTTCGGATATAGAAATGTCTGTGTCATACCATAATAAGTTGGATATGTTGTTGGTCATTTCTTTGACTTCTTCATCTTTTATTTTATTTTATAGGACAAAAGGGTGAGATTTGCTACATAAAAAGAAGAAAAACAAAAAAAAAAGAAGGACAAGTCAAAAAATACGGCTAAACATTCAGAAACAAAAAAAAAAGTCAACAAAAGCTGATTTGTTAATAATTTAATAAAAATTTGTAGGACAAAAGTGTGAGATTAGGACAAAATTAGAATAATAAAACACCAAAACTATGTCGTATCGGTTGAAGGTTGAACAGTAAACATGTGATAGACACTTATATTATAGTAGGATATATATATATATATATATATATATATATATATATATATAATTTTTGAGTACTCTTCATAAAAGATGGTAAAATAATTTTTTCGACCAAATTTATCACCTCTATTTTCAACAATTTCTATACTATCAACAATTCTCTGATAAAGTTATACATGTATTTCATTTTGATTTTTTCAAAAATAATCTAATCTACTTATTTCAATTTTAACATGCATATCTACTACATATTATTGTAAAAACTTAACAGCATGGAACAAAATAAAATTAGATATAGTTCTCACCTGTAATTTGTAGCAGTAATACTCGTAGCAAGAAACTTGTGATCTTTTTCTTCTTCTTTGTTAAAACTACTAACAAATCAAATTCAAAATTAAGTAATATGAAAAACTTAAAAAAGGAAACAATAACATAACTTCAACAAACAAAATATGTTGACTTATTAACTTGTAATATCTCTCTCTTCAACTTCTCCACATGCCATTCGGATCTATCAAAAGAAAATAACAGCAGGTATTGAAGCGAATCATAACAACCAAAAATAGTAATGTATTTTGTGTAAAGTATTAGAATTCCAATATCTGCAGATGGATCTTCGTCAACCCAAATTGCAGCCACTTGCAATGCAGATTGTGTATTGTATACTCGTTGATCAAGGCAGGGTCATATCTAATGTATATTTTCCAAACTATCAATGTTAATTAGGGAACGAAAAAATTTGCCCTACGGATTGATCTTGAATATGTCTATCAATTTATGCAACATTGATTAACAAAATTTATCTAATTTCTTTAACCTATTTTGTATTTCAATTTTGGAATCATAAAAGTACAACTGTAAATAAGATGAATTATTATCGATTGGAAAATTGAATTTATATAATGGTAAACCTATCATTGAACCTTAAATGTGTAAATATCTTTGTAGTTTCTAAAAAAATATTTATTGTACTTTACCCCAAATGAAGTAAAAACAAAATTGTTATTATAATTTTGCCCATTATTTTTAATATGAATTGCTTCAATTGGATTGGAAGTATATAATGCATACAATTCTATTGATGCACTATTCATATTTAAGTTTACTTTTTTGTCATAACAACAAATTTTTTAACTTTTTCTCAAAATTTTTGGTATTACAATGATTACAAATTGTAGACTCTCGTAGTACATAAGCTCTAGTAGAGACACTTCTGATGTTAATATATGTACTATGTACATTGATTGTTTTGCAATTGTAGAATTCTGTTGCAAGACACGCATCGATCCTCTTCATAAAAGTGTTGATTTTGTACACCATCTTTTAAACTATCATTTTCAATACTTAACAATCATCATTGATCACGTCGTTCACCTAAAATAAAATAAAAAAGACTTAATTTTAAATTTCTAAAAAACAAATATCACAAATTCACTATTCCCTAATCTCCAGTTGCAAAGACACCAATGCTCACCAATTGGTTTTGAACCACTACTTGCATTGCCCGAAGTTACGTGAACTTGATAAAAAAAAAGTTCAAATATTGTTATACGTATTGTTTTTATATATTTCAACTTTGTACGATCCATTCTTTAATTTAAATTAATGAAAAAAAATTAAATAAATATATCACTTTGTTTGTATATGTTGTTCTCGCAAAAATAAGTTCTCTTTCAAATAACAGCAATATCAACTCGCCAAAAAAATCTCTCTTAAACAAGTTGGTCAAAAAATGATTTACACTCTATCACCAAAAAGCAAAGTTGCTCCATTGTTTAGAATGGACTACTTATAGGTTGTTTTTGCTAAAGATTACAAGTGGATACCAGAATATAGGGAAAACATTAATTTATGGAGAGATCCCTGGCTCGATCAAGGATCCACAACTTATCCAAGGACCATTACATAAAGATGAAGATCAACTAACAATCAGAGATATGCTCCATAAGCATTCATGACAACTTGATCAACTTTCCAATATTTGAGAATAAAAGAACTATTTATTCATACCTATTTATTGTGCCTTCGTTGAATATAAGTTTTTCTTATTAAGTGCCTGTTTGGTGGAGTTTAAAAGTAGGTTTTGAGGATATTTTAAATTTTTTTGTGATATGTATAGTTGAAAAGTCGATAAAAGTTTTGAGTTCTATGAAATATGTGGTTGAAATTGAGTTTGAGAAAAAAAGTGTTTAAAAAAAAATCATACCAAACACATTCTAATAGCACTGAAAACTTTAAAAGTTCAATAAACAGCTATAACTTTACCAAACACCTCAACAAAACACCCCAGAACGACAAAATTAGCAACAACAATACAATGTCATAAAAACACACAATAAAGTATTATAAAAACGTGTACCAATCAGCAGACTGTATAAACATACAGAAATTACCATATGTTTAAATAAATAATCCCATATGGGACAGAAAATATCATATATTCTTGCATAATATATAAATTTAGACCTGAACATAAAAAAAAGAAATAAATAAAAACAATTCAAAACACTAAAAACGAGATTATCATAGCCTACAAACTAATTATTTCATACAATTTCAACAAATTTCAGCGTCGTATATATGCAAATTGTGGAAAACCAGCCGAGCGCACAAAAATCGAACCACAAACATCAAAAACACCCTAGAATCGACCTAACAACACAAATTTAAACAATTTTACCAAATGTGTCAGAATTTTTTGTCTTTCAAAGTTATCACCGCAAGTAAAATTTTGTATTGTAAAAGATTCAAAGAAAACACTCGACATTAAAGGTAAAAACACAAGAATGCTCAATGATTTTTAAAAAATGTACACTCTAATTTTAAATTTTACAAAAGAATTCACAGACAAATAATACTCACAAAGACTAATCTACAACTAATTTAGACATCAGTGATTCTGGATGGATAATTTCAAAAATTTGTAAAACTTTAAAAACCTACTTTAGGTTTTCAACAATAGTTTCCAAATTTTTAACTATAACAAAGTCTAATGTAGAGGCCAATAAGTACTTGAAATTCAAGAGACCGCCTTCTGCAATTTGTTCTTCACGAAAACAACATTGTTCTAGCTAAAACATTGCAGTGATATAAGGAACAAAATTGCCTGAAACATGACAATTAAACTAATTTTTGAAGAAATCCAAAATCAAAAACTATAAAATATCAAATATAGCAGTGCTATAAGGAACAAAATTGCAAGAAACATGACAATTAAACTAATTTTTGAAGAAGCCCAAAATCAAAAACTATAAAATATCAAATATATATAACTCATTCAATGTAAACCACATATTCAAAAAATAAAAAATACATAAAATACATATAAATTAAACTAATATCTAAAAAAAAACCTAAAATCGAAAACATATATTAGCCCTATTTTATTTTGCAATCAAAACATTTGGTCATTAATCGAAACACAATTTTGCGACTCAGAGACTTTTTGTGTTCAATAATATCCGCTTGGGTCCAAATCAGTAAAACATTTGCCATGTAATCGAATGGCAACTCGGTAATTAAGCGTCTGTTTGGTAGAGATTATAAACTAGTTTATTTGATCAAAACAGTTTATTTGATCAAGAATAGTAAAAAATATGGCTACCAAGACAAATTTTTTTGTCAAATAAACTATTTTTGGTTAAATAAACCATTTTGGTCAAATAAACTAGTTTATAAACTCTACCAAACGGGTTCTAAACTGAAATTTTAACGAAATTTGAGTCATTAAATTGGTACCAAAAACTGTAATGACTAATATGAAATATTTGGCAAACTTGAGTGACTTCCAGCGTTTTGTACCCTATTTTATTTTCTTAAAGTTTGCTCGTTTCACTGTATCTTCTGGGATTTTCTCCCCAAAAAAAAAAAAAAAAAATCCGAAACGACATTACGATATAAGCGTCTTACTACGTTCCAAGTTCTTCCTATCCATAAATTTTCACCTCGAATGCGTCAAAACTGATTTGCCTAAAAAATCTAAATGGCAGCGTCACAGGCTTTGTACCGACGTACAATACACAAGTAATAGATAAGAACACGCGCCGTTCATTCGGAGTGGCAGCAGAGGCATGGGCGGAGGCGTAAGAGGAGGTGGTGGAGGCGGTGGAGGCAGTATGCTAAGAACCGTTCAAAGGGCTGTCAGGGCTGGCGTCGGCGGTGCACAACCGGAGCCCTTTTCACATGCCACTAATACTAATACTAGCACCGGTGCAAATACTCCAAGAAATACAAGACAATCTTACAAGAAAAACAGTCTGCTTTTACTCTTTCTTCTGCGAATAATACTAATGTTTCATCTACTTTTTCATCACTTGTTAATCTTCCTGTATCTGCTACTCCTAATGCTGCAACTACTTGGGGTTCTTGTTCTTCTCCTGCTTGGAACGATGAATCTGAATGGGAGTGCGTGGATTCAAGTGAAGATGAAAAAGGGCATCCTTTTTTTGATGATTTTGTATTTGCAACTGTTCCATCCAGAGATGAAGTGCAACATGCAGTATCTGCTCTTCAACAGTGAGTTCTTCAATTGCTTTCTTGTTTATTGGTGATAGAATAGTACCCAACATTCATTTTCCTTACAATAATCTTTTCCTACCAATTAAGATATGGAATTGAAGTTAAAATTGAATGATGGAAGCGTATAACCATTATAGGATTTACATTCATTCCAGTATATTGTGTGTATTTGAAATTTATAAATACATTGAACCCAGAAATTTTATTAGTGTAGTTGTTGCTTTGTACACGAACTGACTGAAATTGAGTGAATGATGAAATTTATTGGAACAAAAGGCATATTTTTGTTTGTGTATGTTGACTCATACATGCAATTCATTGGCAACTGTTATAGTATTTTGTATTAATTTGGTGCTCTTGGCTAGTAATTTATTTGGGTATATTGAATATTGTTTCAAACGAGTTTTTATTTTCAGGGTTTTTAGCCCGGCATCCTTTTCGAGTTTGGGAAAGGAAAAACTTGGTCAGGATTTTGAAAAGGATGAGGATAACAGTCAGATCGGGTATCGGCAGATACATTCTTCAGCCGAGTCCAAGGTGGATTGGATTGAACCCTCGTTGCATCTCTTCAATTCAAGAATGTTGCAGCCTCGTGGAGCTGACAGAGTTTATAATGCCTTTCATTTATTGCAAACAGAACCTGCTGTTCAGGTGCTTTACCAATGCTCCTTTCTGTAGGGTTAAAATCTGAAAAAGCGCGAAGTGAAATTTAGATTAGTTCAGTATTGCGTTTGACTGATCTTGTTAGTTTTATCTTTAACATGTCATGTTTGTATCATTTCTTTTGGTAAATTTTCTCCAGAAGTTATATGAGTACATGGAAGAGCAAGAAATTTCATAATTGATGTTACTCATCTGAAATGCTAAATATTGATATATGTATGGCAGTTAAATTTTTTATTTTTTTTGGCTTTGAATATCAAGAAATGCATCTGCATGTGTTTTCATTAACTTGCAACTCATATTTCGACTAGTATACTTTCCGATATATGGAGTCTTTTGACTAGTTTGAACATGCTGTAAGTTGATCTAAATCGTACTTCCACGGACCAAATCCGGTCAAGAATTGCTGAAAACAAGAGGTATCTTTTATCTTGTTCAGGAAAGAGTGGATTTATGTTTTTCTCTCGCGGTGCAACTTCCTTCGATTGCTCTTGTCAAATTGGTTTTACTAGACAGTTAGTTTTTCCCTTAATTGGTGCAGAGAATGGTTCTTTCTTTATCATCCGACAAATCTGTTTGGGATGCTGTATTGAACAATGAGGTCGTTCAGGAACTCAGAGGGTCACTCAATCAAGGTTTGTTTCAAGTCCATAAACACATAAAATTGCCATGGTAGTTATGTTCTAAAATTGCTAAGAATTGCTAAACTCATAGTAAACATATTGCCTTTCTAGCAAGTTGGTCCCTAAGACATTAAATACTCATAATTCACTTTTGTTGCTATAGCAGTCTTAGCGGGATGGCTTTCATCCAATTTTCTGTTGAAATGTCAATTTTTGTTTAACAAAAAAAGAGCAAAAAAGGGGGCCGGGCTCGGTTGAGACTCTTTAGATTTGGAGTTCTATGAATCAATAGAGGGTTCACTAATTTCACTCAGACCTTTGCTAGGGGACCTTGTTGGTTTCACTGCATTTTATATTAGTACTGATATATTGAATTTTTAGGAATTTATTATTTATACGCGAATATCTCACTATACTTTATTCATCTGTTTTTCTGATTAGTCTTTAAATTTTATCAACAGATCCAGCTGATAAGAGTCCAACAGCAACCTCACCGGAGGGTTCTGATGATTCCCATCCGGCTAAGGACATACTGAGTTGGATTTTCATGAACACTAAAGCAAAAATCATGAAATTGATTGACAAGATCACTGAGCTTGTGAACGAGTTGTTTGAGCCTCGAGAGAGGGAGAAGTCGAGGGGGTCGACTGATCCTTTGGAGGAAATGCTGAAAACTTCTTTTTTTCTTTCAATCACGGTCCTGTTAGTAGTGGTCATGACTCGAGCCCAGAGTGCATGATCATAATTGCCGACATGAAGTGTGATAATTTGATAGACTTTTCTAGAAAGTAAGTTTCCTACTTGAATAAAATGTTCTTTGGGATCAAATATGCCTAGTGGACATGGCTTGTTTGTGTACAGATTACAAAAGTCGTCACACCTTGAACGAAAAACTTTTGAGTTTTGAGCAAAACATATTATCTATGTTTCCATAAATGGACCAGCCAGTTCGACTGGGAAAACCAGGAACTGGTCCAGTTACATGGTTAAAACTGTTTAGGAAAAACCGGTGGAAAAAACCACTGGACTGGCTGTACCAGACGTTGTTTTCAAGGTTTTAAGGTTCAATTTCTAAAAAAAAAAAAAAAATATTCAAATTTCATTGAATCATCTCCTTCATCTTCAGTCCTCAACCGTCTTCCTGGCATGCACATTGTGAGTATGTGGAGAAAGGCAGCTTGTTTTGTATTGTAGAACAACAAAAATAAAGAGAGAGGTGAAGAAGTGGAATTAGGGCACTGCAGATTGGGATGTGGTGATGTTTGAATTTCTCTTTGATTATTTATCCTGTTGATCTCTTCATATGATAGAAAAACAAATAGTAGTAGTGTGGGTATTTGTTTTTGGAAATGAGCAATTTGACTCTATTGGGACAACAATGCTCAAATATCGAAGTGACCAAGAATGGTAGTATTTTTTATTTTTTTTTAAATTTATTTTGAAATTGATGATGCTATAATTTAATTGTATATTGACGAAAATTAAATTTTATAATTTAATTATTTAATTCTTAGCTTCTGGTTTGATTCGGTCGAATCTTTTGACTTTGACTTTTGACTTTTTTTAGTTTGATGTCTCGTCCTTCTGAAAAAATAGCATATTATTGCATCTTGTAGGTCATAATTGGGTACCTTTCTTACCATGAATTTTTTGGTTGCCCAACGCAGTTGTAGCGGCCTAGCGGGATATTATATAATGAGAGATGTTGAACTCAAAAACTTTAATTTAATAATAAATCCACCCTTATTGTTTGAGGTTTAATCTTGCAATTTAATAGTTTTTTTGATAAAGTTTTTAATAAAAGTTTTAACAGATTTTGATAAAAATTGATAAAATGTGTGGTTGAAAAGTTGATAAAAGTTATAAGTTTCATAAAATGTATGATTAAAATTAGCAATTTTTAAAGTTAGATGTTGAATATATTCAAGTGTTTATTATGTTTTTATGATTTAGAAAGCTGAGAATTATGGGACACTTGGCCAGAGCATAAGAAAAGTTTTAAGGCGTCTTGAAATGTTGGTCATCATGTAACCATTTTAAGGTCAATTCTTAGGGTTTGCTTGTATGTATATCAATTATCACACATGCAAAACAAAAGTATGAAAAATAGTTTTCATGATATTTTGAAAAGACTATTTTTTCTTATCAAGTGTATGCTTGATGGAGTTTAAAAGTAAAAAGTAGTTTTTGACGAGATTTTGAATTTTTTGGGTGAAATGTGTAGTTGAAAAGTTGATAAAATTGTGGTCACATAGAATATGTGTTTGAAAATGAGTTTGGAAAAAAAAAAGCGTTTAAAAATAATAATCCAAACATGCTCTAAAGTCAATCAAATTAAGATCGAACCATTAACTTTTGGTCAACTAACAAACATTTGGAAGAAATTAAATCAAGAGGTCTTTTCGGGCATACATTTATTTAAAGGTTTGGGTCATATGTGTTAGGATTAGAAGATTTTGGACTTTTTGTATTTTTGAAAGATTTTGGACCGTTACTGCAAATTTCCCACTATTATTTTCTACCCAAAATTGTTCTAGGAAGAAATTGGGCATTGCACGCGCTATTTTAACGGAGGAGTTTAATGGAAACTGACGGAAAGGACTATTTACGCCAAGAAAGGTTGAATTACCAAAAATAGACGGATATGTCATCAATCCAGATTAGAAGCAAACGACATGGACCATTTGTGCAAAAAAACCTATGTATATTACACGTGCATAACAAACGTATCTTATGAAAATAGATATGTATGCATTTTTTGGTCTTCAATCTAAGTGTTTGTTTGGTATTTTTTTTTTCTTTTGTAAATTATAAGTTGTAGATGATGTAGATAAAAAAATTATGAATCTTACAGAATGTGTAGATAAAAATGATGTTTGACCAGTTTATAAGTTTAAAAAAAAAAAACCCCATCCAAATACGTTCACTTGTTTATTTTCCTTTCGTTCCACATGTTTGGCAGCCATAACTGGACCATTCATTTATGTGCACAATATATGTCGATCTGTGCTGTTTTGATCATATTATCTACGTTATTGGCTAAGCTTACCCAGGTCATGTTTTTTGACGTAATACATTATTTGAAAAGAAATAGATTGGCTAGTAAAGTTGTTTTGAAAAAGGAAGAATTACAACCTTCATTTTTGGTGCCATCTACCTTCACAATGCCAGATATTATTCATTTAGGAGGTTTCTCCATGCTCTCAACCCCATGCAAAATTGATTTTCAAATAAAATTTTAGTAATGAAGCAACTAATTCTAAAGTGTCTTTAAAGGACAATTTAAAAAGCCCAATTCAAGCACATTGATACAACAATGGGGCAACAGTCGGTTTCAAACCACATTCTAAGCCCATGTGGGTTTTGAGCAAATCCCAATATTTTTGTTTTTTTGTTTTTGTAATTTCAAGGGTTTGTTTTCATAATCGCCTCATTAGGACTATGTTCGAATTGTTTAAAAAGTCGTCTTCCATAAACATTGAATGTATATGTTGTGCATCAACAATGCATCTAGCAAAAGTCAACGAGAGGACCTAAGAAAAGATTAAAAAAAAAAAAAAAAATCAAGATCACGAAAAAGTCAGATATGTTCGAAATTATTTTAAAATGAACTAAAATTTAAAAAAAAAAAAAAACCCACCAAATTTGTCTGGAAATAGCAAAAGATAAGCACTCATTTCTTGCCCTATTCCTTCGAAATTATTCAGCAGCTGGCCCAATGGGCTTACCCACAATAAAAGGCCCAGATTCCAATTGGGCGTCCAATTTACACCCAAAAAGAACCGTTGTCAATTTATAGGGCGGAGCATCCATGGCAAGCCATTGATCCACATAGAAAATGGACTGACTACAAGCCTTATTAGGCCCAGTAGAAGTCACCTCAACATATTCACAGAACCACCCATGATGGGCCCCCGATCCATCAGATGTCAAGTTAAGCCTGCAAACAGGTGTTGGCCTCTCCCAGTAAAAATGTCAAGATCACCCCTTTCAAAATAGTTGTGCTTTCGGCCCATTAGGCCCCATTCCTTCAAATTAGGGATCCAAACTGAATTTCCTTTAGAATCGCCCAATGCGACACTGATTTTGGAGTCTGTTCCGGCCCTTATGACTGAGCCTGTTTGAACGTAGAGTGTGTATACACACTCATACTGTAAATTGCAACACACAAAATGCATATGAAAATTGATATGACAAAAATTAGTAAAATGGTTAATTAATAATGAAGATCATTACACCCACCGAATATTTGTCAATAATTATATTCTTTAATTTTAATTAATCTAACGGTTTAGATATATTAAAACATTTATTATGATATGTTTGTACGTGGGTATAAAAATTTTAAGAACATTTCCAATGCAACAAAATGGATTGTTGTACGTGTGACAAATAAATGAAGACGGAAAGAAAAGTATCTCTAATAGAATTATGGATTGAAAATATTATGATCCAATTATGAGAGAGAGAGAGAGAGAGAGAGAGAGAGAGAGTAGATAAATTATAAAAAATTAAATAAAAGATGATTATCACACATTCAGATGAGAATAAATTAAAAAAATAAATAGAGGATGTCTAGCACACCATTCAAATGTGGACAGTGTGTTAAGCATCCTTCACTTTTTTTTTCTTGCTACGTAAGCATTTTGGAATGATGTGGCACACTTTATAATACAATCCATGGTTGCATTAAAGATTTTCTAATAAATTTAGACTGTTAAATTAGCTTAAATTAAAATTTATGATTGTTTGTCAAATTCATTAATAGTAGAAACGGCCCCCATTAATAATTACAATAAAACCAAACACAAGTATAATCAAATCGCAAACTCAAACATAATCCTAAACAATGGGTTCGAATTGAAATTTGATTTAAGAGTCTTTTTCGCTAGCTAGTAGTTTATAGCATGTTTACTGTGCACTTAACAGTTTATAAGCTAGTTAAATATTATTTTTATCTATATATTTCATAAGATATAACATTTTATCTATATATTGTGTAGAACTCACTCTTATAATTTATAAATTTTTACCAAACAAACCCTAAATAATACTCAACCGTTGGAATAGAAAGTGGGATGAATATTTGAACTTACAGAGAGGCGGATCTAGGGTTGAAGTTCAGCTAGGGCGGACGTTGAGTGGTCAACGGTCAAATATTGACCGTTGACCAATCAACGGCCGATGCTTGTTAGAAATATAAGTATCAGCCACACATTTGATTCGCTTCCAACACTAGTATAAGAAAAAATTTAAAATAAAGTCAAATTTATGGCCAAAAAAAAAAAAGAGAGCAAAAGTTCAGTGGGGGCGATAAAGATTTACGTAAAAAATAATTTAAAATAAGACAATAATGATGATTCAGAATGTAGTAAATTTTTTATAGTTGTTCTTTACGATTTTTCATATTTTGAAAAGTTTAAAATAAAACTAAATCTATGGCAAATAAAAAAAAAAGAGCAAAAGAACTGATAAATACTTTTTATATTCTTCAATTTTGACCCACTTTTCAAATTATGCAATTATCATATTAAAGAGAAATAATAAATTATTACTTGAAGATTTATTCATGCAATTACTTTATTTTTTAATTTCTCAAAATTGAGGACCATAAATGTAATTTTGAATTTAAAATACTCTCTCTCTCTCTCTCTCTCTCTCTCTCTCTCTCCCACCCACGTGACCCTGCCACCTTCCTTCCTCCCTCCCCTCATTCTTTCATCCAATAAGCTTTATATACATATATACATTCACGCAGGCAGCCATTGCCACAGCATGAAGAAAAAAAAAATGATGAAATCCAGTGAGTCCGCCCCTAAACCAACACCATTTTTTCTTGAAATTCCAGCACAGACGGACGCGAGATCTCGCCATGTGGTAGATCCGCCCCTGCTTACAGATGAATCCCCAGCAACAGCTGAGAGGAAGAAAGTGAGTAATATTAGTGAGAGAAGAATTGGCGAGTGAGACTCATCATTTGCACCTACTATCAGAATTGCCATAATCTGGTATTTATAGTCTCAAATGGAAGAATTAAAAATAAAAAATTTATTATATTTTTTTATTATTTTATAAAGGGCCCACGTGAAATAGTATGAAAATCATGATATAATATAGAACTTGGAAAACTAAAAAATAAAATGGTTTGGATTATAACTGATTGACACTATTTTGCGCATTCAACAACTACTTTGTTATATTATTTAGCGTAAATTATATTAATGGTTCGTATTTTTTCAAGTTTGTAATAATATCATCCTCATTCAATTTTTTAACAGATATTATTCTCACTTTTCTATTTATTTGTAGGTCCCTAAATAATTTTTTTGACAATTTTATTCATGATTTAAATAAATTAAAATGATAAAAAAAAAAAAACAATGAAAAATTTATAATTAAGACCATAACTTTTTAAAAGTATAAATAAATCCTAAATTTTTTTTTACTTTTTACTGATTTTCACTTAAAATAATAAAATGTGTCACGAAGTCCAAAACTTCTAATTATGTTCATCGAAATGACATTTTGAGTCTCTGATTTCGTTCAGTGATCTATTAATTAACAAAAAATTATATCCTTAATTTAAATTTGATCAAATTAACAAAGACAAAATAGTATATTATATTCTATTATTTAAAATAATTTAAAAAGAGTAACTATATTCGCATACACATTATTTGTTAACCACACCACATTTTAATTGTAATAAAAGTCTCCAACTATTGCTCATTTTGAATTTAGGTCCCCAATTTTTTTTATCACATTTTTATCATCAACATATTAAGTTGAACATCCTATCTTTATCTTTGATGATGATTTCTGTTTACAAAATTAATTAAAATGGGGTAAATAATCTGTGTGCCTCTCATATTTTTAAATAAGCAAAATAAATAATAAATACAAAAGTTTGACAAAATATTTCTTCTTTGTTTTAATGCACATTAACTGAATATTTGGACAAATTGTCATCAGAGACAAGATGTAAAAATTAATTGAAAGTTAATAATAAAAATACGTCGAACAAAAATTGGAGATATACGTGTCAAAATATCAAAGGTTGGGGACCTTCATTACAATTAAAAAGCGGCGTAGATAATGAAAACTGAAGTGTGAATATTACCCTTAAAAAAAAAAAAACAATCATCTTCTCCACTCCCAACCCAACCCAACCCAACCCAACCCAACCATCATCTTCTCTCTCTCTCGAGTTGCTTCAATACAAGCATTTCCAACTCGGTGCTGAGTCGTCATCGTTGTCAAAGAAGATTCTACCGGAGCCGTAGAGGGAGATGTGTTGCGGAGTTGGAATATTGAAGGTGATTTCAGAGGTCGAAATCGGGGTTTCATGATTTAGGGTATTTCAGTAATTGCGGAGAATAGAAGATTTTTGGGAAGGAGAGGCAGAGAAGAAGAGGAGGGAGCCTTAGGAAGAGAGGTGGAGGTGGAGGAGTGAGAATATTAGTTTGGAGAGACCGAGGCCGACGGAGAGGATTACAAGTCCGCCGCTAGGGTTCTCCGGAGGTCTCCAATAATCGTCGGTTCAGAGAATTTTACAATTGGTGGTGGTGGTGGTGGTGGTGGTGGTGGTGTGAGAGAAGATATGTTTTTTTTTTTCTTTTAAAATTATTTTAAATAATAGAATATAATAAACTATTATGCCCTTGTTAAATTGGTCAAATTAAGATCATGGATATAATTTTTATCTCAATCAATGGACCACTAGACGAAATCAGAAAAGACTCCAAATGTCATTTTGGTGAACGTAAAATTAAATACAAAAAAAAAAATTAATTAGCAAAATCACATTGTTTAGAAAATCATTTATCTTAAGTAGCATGTTTCTTTCCGATTGTCCTAATATCGAACTGTATCTCGGAGCATTTTATGAACTATGTAGAGTTTGAAAAGTCAAAAAGAGAAATACATGAAGAGTACCCAATTTATCTTTGTTAGACAAAAGGGATATCATCCATATCTTCTTCAACTTCCTCTTAATGATGGTCTTCGGACAATACAATTGCAATGAAATCTTCATCCCGTATTCTCTCATGGACAATTTGTTGTTCCTCCATTGGATTTAAGAGGACATTATGAATTGAAAGTTGATCAACGGCAACTGCAAGTTCTTGTTCTATTCAAAAGCATGAAATTTAGCCCATTTCATGACTGTTAATTGATCAATTTTGTAAATGTTAGTTTTTTGTTGTTCATTTATATCAACTGCATCTTAGAGATTCATTATCGCCTCTAAAATAATTCCAGCATCCATTGGTCAAATTTTAGAAGTTGTTCTTGGAGCAAGAAGATAAACCTCCACATTTATAATCGTATTAACAAACATACATGAAATAATTTTTTGAAGTAGATATTCTAGAAATTAATAACTTTCCTAATTTATTAATTTAGCTTGCTATGAATGATACCAATTTAATGACATCAGACTGCATAGCAAAAAAAAAAGAAAAAAAGACTATGACTAGTATACCGCTTTTTTTTTGGTGGAATTCAACCGTAGAAGATTTTAATGGATTGAGGAGTTGGAAGACAAGAGAAAGAAAGAGAGAGAGAAATTTTGTTTAAGGAGAGTTTGATTTTGTGAATATGAAGAAATGGAAGAATTGAGAGAGATATACAAATTTTGGTTTGAGAAGATGAAGACATAGTATTGCAGACGAAAAAGATTTTTTTTTGGCTTCAGAATGGAAAGAACCTCTCTATGGCCGATGATTATGAATTCCCTAATATTTCAAATTTTTAATTGAAATATTTCTGGAAAAATGGTTTGACCTCAAAGTGATTGTAAATGGTATCGTAGTTTGTTCAGAAACAAGAAAAAAAGCATTTTCCAGATAAGTTTCTTTTTTCTTACTAATAAATAAAAAATTAAATGATTTCGATAGTAGAGTAAAATTTACTCTTTATATAAGTAATTTATTTTCTTACAAATGAACTTCTAAGCAAATTTTTTAAGCTTAGCCCAACATGGTTACCTAATAAGCACATATTGCCAGAAATTGGAATAAAGAAAAAAACAGAAGAGGTTTGGGTGTTAAAGAGCACAAATTGACTTTTTATACCATTGAATATGAAACCAAAGATACTGATATCTTGGTAGCATTTCATTTTACCCTCAACCTGGAATGACTGCGGTAGCTGCCAAATCTTTAGGAAATAAAGATAACATAATATTTGACACATGCACATATAATAATAATAATAATAATAATAATTATGCATTTCGTCCTTTATCTTTAGTGTTCTATGTACAAGGATAAGAACTGGAGCAATATGCAACAACGTAGACATACTCCATAAAAAAGCTTTAGCTTCACATCTGCGAGAGAGAAATTACAGCCAAAAACAAACGCAACTGGCTCAAGCATGATTAATAAACTTAATGCAACGACATTGATTGCGGTGCCTGGTCGAAAAAACAAACACGATTAAGTCGGTCAATTAATGAACTAAACAGCAAAAAATTGTATATAATCAATTTGTTTTTCATTGATGTTAAGATAAATCAGCATTGACTAGGAGAAGACAATTACCATGCATAAGTGAATGCAGAATGCATTTGGTAACACCGTTTCGTTAGAATTAATTACAAAGTGGTATGATGTATATATTTATGTAGAGGAAATTACCGGGAAAATGAGAACATGAGCAACTTAGGAAGCCAATCAATAACTACTTCAATAGTATAGGATTTACCTCGAAATCAGGTGCTAGAGCTACCCAGGTCAAAGTCCATCGTGTAATCATATTCAATGGTTGGAATCACGGAAGCCACAAATTTTAAGAATAAGAAGAGGTACCTAAAAAGAAACGGTGCTCGGTGTTAATATAATGAAGGCAAAACAAATTTCTAATATCTGCATCAAAGTTACGAGCATTTTTTTATTTTGGATAATAAAAGTAACAACTCACCGAAATAGACACAAGCATTGTTTCAAATACACATATTCCATTTCTACAAGAATGATTATTATTAAGTATTAACACCATTGCTCGTGATTTTCTTTGTCGATCAATGGATTCCCCCCAATTTGAAATCACCTACATAAAAGCTAATATGTATATTTTTCTATTCCATTTCTCCATACTTGGTGGGCGACTTGTGGGATTTATTTCAAAAGACAAAATTAATCACTTTCCGGTCTACATTACCCTTCCCCAATTTATCAAATTTATCTTCTGCCATTTGACATGAACAAAGACGTGCCAAATTCAACAAGAATAATTATTTATTATTTGCCTAAAACAAAATCTTCCAAACACAGAG
Organism: Forsythia suspensa; assembly: GCA_023638005.1. Classification (NCBI taxonomy): domain Eukaryota; kingdom Viridiplantae; phylum Streptophyta; class Magnoliopsida; order Lamiales; family Oleaceae; genus Forsythia; species Forsythia suspensa. Next base: position 55,844,185 of record CM042674.1, on the reverse strand, counting down.
ACATTCTCAACCATGAAAACCCTCCCATATGGTCTCTGCTGGCACTTTGAATGTAGTATTCAGGCAGCAGAGAGAAGATCATAAATAAACCAACAAGAGAACTAATGTGAAGGCTATAAAATTGGATTCCAATAAAATTGCTCGAGTTTTTTTTTTACTTTTTGAGACATTCGATTATTTCACTTGGTGGTTTAGTTTTCTCCTTTATAAAACACTGGTTTTGAAATGCGTTGCAAAAAGTAGTTTACAATAATCTGATCTGATCTATGTTATCCCACTCTGATTTACGGGGAAAAAAAGCATAATAACCATGTTAGCAAAGAAAAAAAATTACTTGTCAACTTCTGGCTCAACACCTCGTGACATCAAAACATCAATGATTTTCTTCATCACAGCCCCATGACGGCATGGATGTACAGAAGCATGTTTCCCGGGTAAGTGTGGATGGTCCTCAATTGTCACCTAAAGAAACATCATTGTAGAAGTACATGAAAATAAGTTTTTGGATACCTTTAAGTTGAAGGAATAAATATCATTTGAATATAAAGCTTAACAATGGAGGAAAGTAAATCTCACTGTTTTGCGTGCATGGTCTTGACTAACATCTTCAAGAACAAGTTCTGGTTGCAAAAGCGTCCTTGACTGCCAGCGATAAGCATACAAAGTATTTTATTAAATGATTGTTGCATCTGGACTCACACATCACAGAGTGGAGTACTTGCTTACACTATGATGTGAGCTAATAAAGTTAGTTATCATTATAGTGATATCCACAGAAATATGGAGACAAAATAATGAATGCCACCAACCTCATCATATCCAGTGAGCCATACACGAGGAGTTTGATAGTATTTGTCGTACCTGAGAGGATGGAGCATTAGCTATGGCGCTTGAACTAAACAACTGACAGTAGTTTTTTATGATTACATTAACTTACGTAATGCTAACATCATATGTTCGGGTTCTTAGAATATTGTCATCATCAGGCTCGTGAGCCACAAGGTACGTAGTTGGAAGGATCGCCTGCATAGACAGAAAAGTTGAAATTGTATAAGCTCCCTATTGTTGTAGATTGAATGGTCAATAACAAATTATACTTAATCAAAATGACCCAAGTATACTAAAAACCATCCAATTACAAATTGCTTATAAACGTAAAAAATGGAGCAAGTAAACTGAAAATATCTTCAGAATTTCACTATTTTTTGATTCACTACAAATTTAGCATCCTTTTCCAAACAAACTTCCGCAAAGTATTGCTCAAGCCCCCCACCCCCCATCACACCACAACAAAAAATAAAAATAGAAAGACTAAAAATGATTGGTAAGTTTTCCTGATTAAACCAGCTAAACAATCTAAATCAAATAAGGTATCAGCTCACTCATCGTCTGAATCTCTCTTACACTCCACTCTGTTCCCAAATAAGCTCGAGGTTTTCTGGAAAACATTACTTTCAACTCGTACTTTGGCAACTGGAACCGTGCAATTATATTTAGAAGCACTAATTTGAACTTCAATCAGGACACTGTTTAACAGTGTACATATACTGTTCCCATAACCATACTATTTCCAGTCTTCTTAAAATGCCTTGACGAAACAGAATGAGTGCCTTGGCTGTTACCTATTTCCATCAACTTGGTGAGGTGACCTGTAATACATTATCTGACAGTTCTATGAAGATTTGATTTTGGAGACCTTAGCCTTTAAGATATCCCAGAGTAGTATGAGAAGAACAAAAGGATTATCCTCAACAAATGCAACACAAAGGTGATGGACCTATTTATATTCTCAACATAATACGATCTAGCAGAACTAATTCATCCAATATTCGGTTAGTGAGTTTCCAAAGAGAAATGCTATGAAAAAGAATCTACATCCTAGAAGAAACAAAAAATTGGGGCTCCATGAAGGTTCACAGTTGACAGAGAGATAGGAAAGTCATAAAAAAAAAAAAAAAAAGACCCGGGTCTAAGCTCTAAAAGGTCTTATTAAACAAACAAACAATCCATCACCTAAACTTCCATGGACTTGCAAGCATATCATAGATCCTCCTCCAGCATCCAATACGTAGTGTTGTAGACTACACTTAACTCTTAATTACCTTATGGCGCATAGAGAAAATTACCACGACCATATCCTATTTCTGTGGCAATCAGAAAGATATCACAGTTAAATCCTAATGTAATTCATAAATAATAGTAAACCTTTTCTTTGATTATTTCACTTTTCGTTATATGATTCGATTCATACTATTGCCTCCTAAATTAATTCTTAACAGAAATATAATTTGGTCAAATCCCAAGATCTTGATAATGAGTAACTAATATCGCAACAGTATGCCAAATTTCGCTCATATATATTTTTACTACTAATGCACAAGAATATTTTTACCAATGAATAATTTTGAAATGGTTTTATTTGAAATTTTTATTGCATAAGCAAAGACCACATCAACTGTGACATTGTCAGGATTATTTCTTTTGCAAACTTTAGGTATGTAAAGTGTTTGTTAGCAGCCTTTGACATCAAGGTCGTGAGTTACATCGACACAAAAGTAAATTTAGCAACATGTTTCGTATATTTCACAAAGAATAGTATAATGCATGCACAGCAGCACTGCTGAAGCCTTTATCGGGAGAATTTAACCATAAAAAGAAACAGAAAACAAATCAATCTAAATAGAGTTAGAGATAAACCAGCAAAATAGGAACTTACAGGATCACTGATGTTGTCAGCATCGTCAAATTCTGCCATATCAGGAATCTCCTCCTCCTCCTCCTCCTCACCTCCAAAGTATGATGAGATTGATTGGATTGTATTTTTCTTGCTGATTTCTAGTGTCTCCATAGAAGGTAGATTTTCATCCTCGCCGCTTTTGGTTTCTGAAGAGATTAACAGCATAAACTCAAACACAATAAATAAAGCAACTAATCAAACTTAAAATTTTCAATTTTATAATGCATATCAACAATAAACCTTTAGGCTTCCCATGAGTTGCCAGCCATCCGTCGTTGTCCTCATTATCAAGAAGAACTTCACCCCCGGCAGCTTCATATTCTTCCTCTACCGAGGCAGCTCTACGCAGACAAGGAACTGCAAACAGAATTAAGCTGGTGATGGTTGATATATAATGCCCAAGGGTATTTAGAGAGATTCCAAGTGAATTCCCAAAAATTGTACTCCTATATTCAGTGTAGAAGTCTTAGTGAGATCTACTGTTCTCTAACAGATAATGAAAAAGTAGAAGATCAAGACCAGCAAGAAGAAAAAGAAAAAATAAAAAGAAAAATTTATCATCTCTATTCAAAGTAAATGTATACTAGAATATGATAGGTGAAGATGTTTCAAACGGTATTTATTAATGACACCAAAGTCAGTTTATGCACCCAGGAAGAAAGATTTGCAGAAGAAATTCAAGACTTGTTATGGTCTTCGATATCGTACAGACTGGGGAATGTAATGAAGAGAAAACAATTGCATGATAAAGTACAGCAAAACGGGTAGGAAATTGTCTACTTGGGTAGTATTTATGCATGGGGATCTACGAGTATCTGTACGTGATGGAAACAAGTTAACAAATTCATGAACTAAATCATTATAGAAATGAATAATGTATTCTTATTAATAGCAGTTAACTTTGAAGTTATACTGATCCACGTAATGTTCATGTAACAATGCTCGGGGGACAAGGACAAACCACTTACCATTTCTAGTTATTAAGAATTGCTTATCTTGGGGTAGATATGACTTCCTCTTGCTTGGCTCTCCCGATTCCCTATTGATAGAACATAAATGAATAACAATGCGATTAAACAATAAATAAAAATAATCACAACAAATGATTAGCTGAAATAAGAAAACGAACATTTCATACTGCATTTTTGCTGATGGAGAAGACACCTATTACTTGATACTATACACACTTCTCAGCCAGAAGACATTCGTAGAATTCGTATGAACTCTCAACCATTCTATGCCATCAAGAAATTTTATGTGCATTCCTAAATTTTCAGCTTTTTATATGACAAGTGGAAAACTATACACAACAAAAAAACATCTTAAATGTCATTGTATTTTAACTTTTTTGCCCACAAGTAAAAAGTTCAAGCTTGGTGGACTGAATATCATACCAGGAACATCAAATTAAACAAGATAATAATTTTACAAACTAGTCTAACATCTTTTTAATCTGAGGCATTTAATGATACATCAGATTCTGCATTATTCAAAAAATAAAGCGAATTCCCAATTATGAAGTTATACAACAACTACTACGTATTTCACGCCTTCATAGTAAACAAATACGTAACCAATCACAACAGGCAACTCAACCCAAGTCAATTTTAAAAACTACACAGATTCTCGAATTAATTAACTAATTTAATTTCCAATTACAAAATAGAGGACTACAAAATAAAAAGGAGAGAGATTGAATGGCAAGATAGGTAAATTCAGAGTTCGATACGGGATAAGAACGGAAATTTACCAGGACCAGGTCGGACACTTGGAGACGAGGTTATCGCCAGCAACGATGAACTCATTGATGCTAAGTACGCCTTTTTCCTTGAAGGCCGAAACCGTGCGAGGGCTCGTGATTCTCTCCACCGTGCCCTTGAACGCTTCGTGGATTTTTTGAGAAAGCACCATCTCCAGTAATCGGAATCTCAAATCCCGGAATTTTATCAAAGGATGGGGAATTGAAGAAATCTATCAATTCTTTACTGCTACGATTTGTTGTATTTGTGTAAAGCAATTTGACTTCCAATGTTTGGGAAATTCTTCAAGGCAATGGGTTCATGTACGGTAAAACGGCCGGGCCGGGCCGATCTTTTTTTTTTTTTTTTTTGGCAAGAATCAGACCCGCAGTTTGTACAGACTCTTTTCCTTTTTCTCTTTTTTTATTTTTATTTTTAAGAAACATTAAAATCTACTGAATTGAAATAAATTTGATTTAAGTTTTTATTAAGTTCGTTACGTTTACACGAATTAGTTGTGTCTTGTGTGGCAATAGATGTTAATATTAATTAAAAATATTGTCTAGAGTAATTTATAAATTTTGAAAAAAGAAATTAATTAAAAAATAGTAGTGACACTAATCATTAGAAGTACTATAGTGACAAATATCTATTTTAGCAGCGCATAATCATAAAATTTCAATTTTTTTTTTTTTTTTTGGCTAGATTAATTGAAAGACAGTTAATATAAAACTCTTTCTGTTGATCAAAAAATAGGAAAAGTAATAGTACAATTTGTGTTAATATATACTAAGGCATGTCCAACTCTCGTTTAAAATAAATCTAGAAATAGGATACATGAAATTATGTAAAAAGTCATAAATTAATATAAAGTAGTTATAATGATAGGGTAATTAGCACAAAATGTCCATACTCTTTGAAATTATTGTGCAAATCGTTCATACCTTTGAAATTTTGACATTTTCACTATTACCTACATCATTTCTTGCGCAAAACGTTCTCCCCGTCCATTATCATCCAAAATTTACCGTTAACTCACTTCTACAACACGAGTTGCACCAATTTGGAAGGGTAATTTCGTCAATTTCATCACTTTTTTCTCTAGCATAATCTAAAACCAAAGTTATCGTTTTGGCTACAAAAAGAGCATATTCCATATCTCTTCTCCAACCGCAAACAGATGTCATGCCGAATTTCGGGCACTCCAGAACCACATCAACCTCAGCCTCAATCCTAGACGAGGATGAAGATGCAGATAAAGACTTGGCTTCGGGATCCTCCTTCCCCGACAGCTGATTTTCCTGTCCAGTTTCATTTACTCCGCAATAATGGTCGACAGCATTCATGCACTCCCGAGGTGGCAAAACCAGAACAACAGTATGCAATTTCCGCCACTTCTTTTTGCCATTTTCTAGTTGCCACATCGTTGTGTACAAATTTAAATTGGTGAAGTTCAATCCTTCTCCTCCGGGCGGATTTTGAACTTGGCTCAACCGGAGCCGTTGTTCATGTCTCATCAATATTCAACACATAGCACATACCTGCCATGAAATTATTCTGAAGAACCTCCCAAATTAATCAAAGAAGTCTTTAGTTTAATAATCAAAACGTCCCTACAAGGTTTTGGTTTTAGTTGGTGCTAGAAAAGAAAGTGATGAAATGGACGAAATTACCCTTTCAAATTGGTGCGACTCGTGTTGTAGAAGTGAATTAACGGTAGATTTTGGATGACAATTGATGGAAGGACGTTTTGTGCAAGAAATGGTGTATGTGAGGGTGAAAATACCAAAATTCCAAAGCTATGGACGATTTGCATAATGACTTCAAAATGTATGAACGTTTTGTACTAATTACCCATAATAATATTATTTCTTCACATTTGATTTATGTTTTTTTATCTACTGAGTATAATGTCCAAGTCCAACACATTGATACACAAGTGTATCACAATATAATTTCTTGGGCTAATTTATTTTTTCGACACTACAAATTACTAAAGCTCTTTTCACAATTTCATATGCCATAAATAATAATCAACAAGACTTGAATCATATGGAAGAATGATCAATCAAGAAATTGGATAAAAAAGGGTGACACCAAATGATACTATTATACTCAAATATACTCACACTTGGCAAGATTGTTACCATCCTTGTAACCACAAAGTGATTTGTATTAGGGCAAAGAGGGGCCCAAGCCCCTCTCAATTTATAAATTTTTAAGCCCAACAAGATGCCCAAAACTAAGTAGGCCCCCTCTCAACTCCATAATTCTCAGATTGTCCAACGTATCCTCCTTTCCAGTTCCCAGCTTCCCAATCCCAATCCAAGCCCCAACCCTTATTTCTTCGTCATTTCTTCTTCTCAATCTTTGCAATTGATTCAGGCACAAAAATTCTCCTCTATTCAAGCATTCAGATTCAATCACTCGCCACCTCTTGGTCAAGAAACAGACTTACAGAAAACGAAGACATAAAGGAATCAAACTATCAAAGGACGGATTATCTTATTGCTTGGTTAGGGCTCGAGATTATCTTATTGCTTGGTTAGGGCTCGATTCATCACTTATTTGTTTTCATTACTTTATTTCTTATTTGATATGAGTTTGTTAACATTAATTTTTAATGTAAGTCTACTAAATCTCTTAATTACACCATTAATTTTGAGGTAGGCAAACTTGAATTTTTAATGCACTTAAAGTGTTTGATAAAAATATTGATAGAAAAATGGGGTATTGGAAATTTGGAATTGCAACGAGCAAAGTGCAAAGTAGTGATAATGTGATATTGAATTATTGATTAATTGAATATTGAATATTGGATATTGATTTACACATGTAAGAGTGATTGGTGAAGATTAAAGAGTAGCCGAGTAGGGAAATTCAAGGATTTGATTCAGATTAAAACACCTTCAATTTGTTTATAATCCCAACTTTTATAAAACATCATGTACGTATATTTTTATATAATGTATAGTAAATTGTAAAGTTATGTTGTGGCTTGTTGGTGCTCCTTTTAAATTTTATAATTTTTTTTTTGTTGCACTGTGTCCTCGTGAGTGAACATACAATGTGATGGGTGTAAGCACAAAGTGAAGAAATTCTTCCAAAGAATTGAAGGTCCTTGCTCTTTATTTTTTGTTACAGCATTTTGAACATTTTAAAACTTTTTTTGTCCTGTTAACACTAGGCGTAACACTGCTTGAAGAACAATAGACGTCACCTAATTATTTATAGTTGAAATGTTTGATCTTTTGTCTCATTGGCATGTCTTTGATGTTTTAACTCACCGGAGTTTATCAAGTCAACATTGATGGCCTTTGATGTTTTAACATTGGTGTATTGACATGTATTTGATGTTTTAAATCACAGGAGTTCATTTTGATTTAGAAATGAAATTTAATGATCAAGCATGTATGGCTAAACTTATTCTTGAAAGTATGTTCTATGTGATTACCAAATGAGTTATTTCATTATATATATAACATTATATTTTTATTCCATTTTATTTAGGAAGTAGTGATGAAGAGATACTTCAATACAATATCGACTCATTCAACTTCAACTCCGGAGCTACCATTATCTCCAAATATAAATGAGAAAAGTGCAAAACAATGTTGTAATGAAGTGAACTTGGCAAATCTTCCTACAGATCCAGGAGAGCGGCCACGAATTTTAGATTACCCTCCAAATATTCAACACGAAGTTAGAAGAGCATATCTGCAAAAAGGTCATTGTCAACCTTCAGGTCATGATTTTCCTTACTCAATGCATGGGGATAAGTCAAGGCGATTTAACTCTAGTTGATTTGAAGATGGTCGTACTTGGTTAGAGTATAGCAAGAAAAAAGATGCTTTATTCTGTTTATATTGTTATTTGTTTAAACCACAGCAAGGAGAAAGAGGAAGCGGCGATTCTTTTGTTGTCAAAGGGTTTCGAAATTGGAAGAAGAAAGATAAATTACAAAAGCATGTTGGGGATTCAATTAGTGTTCACAATCAAACTTTTAGAAGTTGTGAAGCTCTCATGAATAGAAAACAACATATTGAAACATTGTTTACCAAGCACACATATGAAGAAAATGTTAAAGATCATACGCGTTTGGTTGCATCGGTTGATTGTGTTAGGTTCCTTTTACGACAAGGACTATCATTTCGTGGGCATGATGAATCTAAAGATTCAAGCAATAGAGGTAATTTTTTTGAACTTTGCAATGGTTAGTGATCATAATGAAGACATAAAGGTCTGTTACTTTTAAGAATGCTCCCGGGAGATGTCAAATGATTTCACCAAGTATTCAAAAGATATTGTAAGATCTATTTCAACCGAAATAGTTAATGCAATATTTAAGGATATGTGGTGATTATTTTTCTATTCTTATTGATGAATCTCACGACTCGTATTCAAAAGAGCAGATGGCTATTGTGATATGTTATATTAATGAAAAGGTTTCATAATTGAACGCTTTCAGAGGTATTGAGCATGTCGTTGATACTACGCTCTCTCTTAATGCTTCAATTGATGATTTCTTTTCAAGACACGCCTAAGTATATCTCAATTATGAGGACAATGTTATGATGGAGCGAGTAATATGCAAGGTGGGTTCAATGGTCTTAAAACACTTATCTTAAAGGAGAATGAATGTGCTTTTTATATTCATTGTTTTGCTCACCAGCTCCAATTAGCTCTTGTTTTCGTTGCAAAGAAGCATGTTGAAGTCATTGATTTATTTACTGTGGTTGCTAATATGATAAATATTGTTGGATCATCATCTAAGCGTCGTGATATTCTTCGAGAATTACATGCTAATGTTGTTATTGAAGCTTATATTAATGGTGAAATTTCAAGTGGGAAAGGTCTTAATCAAGAAATCAATCTTAAGAGACGTGGTGATACGCGTTGGAGCTCACACCATATCACTTTAATCAAGTTGATTGGCATGTTTTCATCTATTGTTGAATTACTTGAGATAGTAATGGTGAATGTTAAATTAAGCTCTGATCAAAGAAATGAAGCAAAACAAGCATTGATGTCTATTCGGTCATTTAATTTTATTTTTGGTCTACATTTGATGAAGACTGTATTGAGAATCTCAAGTGATCTGTCACAAGCGTTGCAGAAAAAAGATCAAAATATTGGGAATGCTATGACTTTGGTAAGAATATGTAAGGAAAGATTGCAAATAATGAGGAATAGTGGTTGGAATCTCTTATTAGATGGAGTCTCTTCCTTTTGTGAGAAACATGATATATTGATGTTTGTAATATGAATGATGTATTTTACCCTCTAGGACGCACAAGACGCAGAGTACATGAAACCACGAATATGCATCATTATCAAATTGAGATATTTTATACTGTCATTGATTTGCAGTTGCAAGAGTTAAACAGTCGTTTCAGTGAGACAAGCACCAAGTTACTTATTTGCTTGGCCTGTTTGGATCCAACTAATTCATTTTCAGCTTTTGATAAGTCCAAGTTGGTTCAACTTGCTAAATTTTATCCAAAGGACTTTTCTACTGTACAACTTGTGCTACTTGGTGATCAACTTGATAATTATATGATGGATATGTGCTCCAATATAGAATTTTCAGGTTTGCAAGGAATTAGTGGCCTTGCATGAAAGCTAGTTGAAACAAGAAAAGACAAGATTTACCCTTTAGTTTATTTGCTAATCAAATTGGTTCTTCTTTATCGGGTGGTTGCTACCGCCATCGTGGAAAGAGTGTTTTCACTATGAATATTATCAAAATCAATTGCGCAATTGGATTGGAGATGAATGGATGAATTATCGCATGATTGCATACATTGAGAAAGATGTTTTGATAATATTTGTAATAGTGATATTGTTAAACGATTTAAGAATATGAAAACTCACCGTGGACAATTTTAATGTATTGAAAATTTTAGTTATTACTTTTTATGTATAATTCATTTTGAATTTTTTTGCTTATGTATTACGTAGTGCCCATTCTTAAATAAAATCATATATCCGCCACTGCTTGTAACTTTGGCTATTGGATGCAGGGACGGTTAATTAGTTCAATAGTCGTAGATTTATGATACAAGTTGCTATCTACTAATTAAATTTTAAAATATATTTAATTTATAACTAAATGTTTAATTGTGTTATCTATTTATCACTGATTTAGATTTCGTCTCTTTCCTTTGGTCAAATTGTCCACGATCACATCGTGAATCCAACGTAGTACACATTAGACGTTAAATGTCGCAACATCAACAAAATCTATTAAAATTAAGCTTTTGTTCGATTTTTGCTTAAAAATAATAAAATTTTAGTTAATGTCAACAATTAATTTTAACCAAATATTTTATAGGATCCACAATTTTTATCAACTTGTCAACCACATGTTTCATCAACTCATATCAAAATTTGCTAAAGGTAATTTTAGCAAACTCAAACCGACACTAAAACTACAAATTTGAGAATAGGAAACACAACTTTGTAAACCAAAAGGTGGTGAATGAAAAGAAATCAACTCCAATTTGTCAATCTTAAACACTTAAAAGAAAAGAATTAAAAAAAATGCAAAAAATGTTTTTGTCTTCCTCGGACACACCATCCCCACCCCAACCCATCCTACCTCGCCTCGCCTCGCCGCCTACGCTGCTGCGACCGCAGTCAACAAAATATCCTGAACCAACCCAATGTTGTCATGCCCATTAGAGATCTGACCTTCCAACAAATCACCATCACTCTATATCGATTCAGATTCAATCGTCTGAAGCCCTTTTATGTTAGCCGCAATTTCACCTTAATTAACAGCAATTCAATGGCCGATGGAACAATGAAGCCTGAGTTCAAAGGGCGAGTATTGAAAGCAAAGACGAGGTGGAGAATGGATTAGAAAAGTCAAAGTTGAAGTTAAATATTGTCTCCACCCGAAAAATAGTTGCCGGTGGATTCGCTGCAACAATGAACGCGCGTGTGTGTGAGCGGGACGCCTAGTACGAGGAGCTCGATGAATACAACAAGCTTTACAACACCAATTCTAAACTTTCTTGAATACAATTACTTAAGATTTTTCAATTTTAAGCTCTTTTCTTGTTTTTATGATATCTAATTTTCACAATTCGATGATAACGATTTGGTAGGTTTTCATCATCTTTACCTTCTTCCAAAATTTTGTGGGATGGTAGTGGTGACAAGAGGGATGGGAATGGGGGGTGGGTGGGAGTGGGATAGTCGAGGTGGTATGGTTGAGTCCAAATCATTGTCTCAAATACATATTTTCTAAATCATCTCTAATAAAAACTTTACACATAATCAATAACAAAGAAGTGTGAATTAATTAAATATTGTCTATAATGATCTTCACATCTATTTATTTGATGATGTGTAAATTTTTATTGGGAGACGCTAAGGGACATGTATTTGTGACAAGAGATGTGGACTCAGTGGTTGAGGCCGCTTTTGAAGATGTGGTTTGATAATTTGGAAATAACGCTTGATCGACCGATGAGGTATTGTGCGACACACATTCAACTTCTTTAAAGGAAACAAACGAAATTCAATTGAGTGATGGATGTGTAACAAGATTAAATGTTCAGTGATCAATAATATACATTTTGAAGTTTAGTTGGTAAATAGTAACTTATAACATAGTTCAGTGACCATTGAAATAATAAACTCGATACGATGGAGATAGTCACTGCTATTGCACATCTCTCTTCAATACATGGTTCATAGTGCATTTTTTGCCCATAGAGAACACACCTATTACTCGATCTCACTTAGAAGACATTCATAGAATTAATATAAAATGAAATTCTCTATGCAATTAAGTAATTTTATACGAGTTCATAAGTTTTCGTGTTTTGATATGAAATGTGCAAAACTATATACAATAGAAAACAGTTCATGTACTTGTTGGTCCGCTTCTATATTTGAAGGGCCCATTGAATACAATTGGCACTAAGGACCAAATTGACAAATTTGGTTAAAACCCATTAAGGTAATAAGTTTGTGGTTGCATTAGGGATTGTCTTCCACTTTAAGCAACATAATTATGGTAATTAAATCTCTTTAATTATTCTATATAAAGAAGACAATTGGAGCAGCCATCTAGAGAGGAAAAACGAGAGAAAAGAGAGAGAACCTAACTTCAACTTCAAAACCAAACAACAAGAATTCGCAAGACAATTTCGACAAGCCAGCAATGATGATAAAAAAAAGTTGATATCTCGGCCCGTGGTCGATTGTCGTGTCACAACTAATCGTTATTCAAATCCAACAGCTAAGATTAAGATCCAACAGCTTCATTCGTGAAGAATTACCATCCGAATAGTGATTTAAATTTGATGAGATCTTTATTTGTTGATTTTGAGTAGTATTCCAAGAATCTTTATTCTTGAGATAGGTGTGGTTGGATTAATTTTATTGTTGGTTTTTGAGGAGTTCCGCCTTTGATAGACGAGAATTATTTGTGTGCCAAGAGTTGTTTAGTTCTTGATGATTTGGTGTGCCTCTAGTGTTATCTAGAGAAGAACTTTGTACCCATTATTGTTAATTATAGTGGAGGATATTTAGAGTTGATTGTGGATGTAGCACACTGTCGAACCACGTTAAATATTGTATCTTTAATTTTATGATTAATTTTTGGTTATTGCTCTATTTGATTAATCCATATTAGGTTTACACGAGATGGGATAATTAATTATATTTCGCTATGCGTGATTTGTCTAATTGATGTTTTTCTCCCATCAAAGTGGTATCGAGTGGTTAGTGTGTAGATTCTCGTGTTGAACGATGGAGGTTAATACAAGTAGAATGGTTACTTTGAATGGTTCAAATTATCACATTTGGAGAGGAAAGATAGAAGATCTTCTTTATGTGAAGAATTATTATCAACCAAGATTTTCTAAATAAAAACTCGATAATAAGACCGACGATGAATGGAACTTGCTTCATCAAAGATGTGTGTGGTTATATTAGGCAATGGGTGATTGATAATATGTTGAACCATGTTAGTGAAGAAACACATGCACATACTTTGTGGAGTAAGCTTGAGCAACTGTATGCTCGAAAGACTGGAAATAATAAGCTTTTCTTGATCAAACAGATGATGGCTTTGAGATATCGAGATAGAACTCCTTCGATGCATAATCTCAACGTATTTCAAGGTGTAATTAATCGTTGGTTGCAATGGGTATTAAGTTTGAAGATGAAATACATGTGGATTGTGGCTCCTTGGTACTTTACCGCACTCTTGGAAAACATTCAGAACATCATTGTCTAACTCAGCCCCTAATGGTGTGATTTCCATGGACTTGGCAAAAGTAGTACCTTGAACAAATAAATGAGAAAGAAGACAAATGGGAATCATTCGCAATGTAAGCTTTGGTTGTTGAGAAGGTGGGAGGAGTCCGAATCGAGGTTCCAAGATCAAACGAAAGAGCGTATAAGTCCAACAAATTTGCCAATATTGAGTGTTATAATTGCGGCAAAAGGGACATATCAAGAAGTAATGTCGAAAGTTAAAGAGAGACAACAAAATGACAAAGGTAAAGAAAGAAAGAAAGACGACTACGGCGATGGTGATCGAAAGCAACCGCCAGAAAGGTGTAATTTCTATCTTGTCTATGATAACAATGTTATCAACATAGCTTATCATGAGACCTCTGGGTGATTGATAGTGGTGCTCCATTCATGTTACATCTCATAGAGATTTCTTTATATCTTATACACCTAGTGATTATGGAGTTATAAAGATGAGAAATGATGTTCTAGCAAAAGTTGTGGGCATTGGAGATGTGGGCTTGGAGATGGACAATGGCATGAGATTGATTCTCAAAGGTGAGAAACATGTTCCTGATATGCGATTGAATCTGATTTCTACTGGTAGACTAGATGATGATGGTTATTACAATACCTTCGGTGGTGGTAAGTGGAAACTCAACAAAGGTTCTATGGTTGTGGTGAGAGGTGAAAAACAATCATCATTATACTTGTTGCAGGTAAAGCTCTCCAAAGATATTATTAATACAGTGGAGGATGAGGGTACCATTGAGCTCTGGCATAAGAGGCTTGGTCATATGAGTGATAAGGGAATTAAATTGTTAGCCAAGAAGAATTTTCTACCTGGAATAAAGAGTACAGAATTGAAAAAGTGTGTATGGCAGGGAAGCAAACCAGAGTTAGTTTCAAAAATTTCCATTCTTCACGGGCGACAGGTATACTTGATTTAGTTTACTCCGATTTGTGTGGTCCTATGAAGGTAAGGACAATTGGTGGTGTTCTCTATTTTGTAACTTTCATTGATATCATTCAAGGAAAACGTGGCTCTATACCTTGAAGTCAAAAGATCAAGTATTGGACGTGTTCAAGCAGCTTCAAAGCTTCATTGAGAGATAGACCGAAAGAAATTAAAGTGTATCCAAATGACAATAGGGGTGAATAAATAGACCGTTTGATGAGTATTGCAGAAAACAAGGCATTTGACATCAGAAAACACCGCCGAAAACTCCTCAGTTGAATGGCGTGGCTAAAAGAATGAACAAGACATTGGTTGAGAGAGTCAGATGTTTACTTTCACATACAGGACTGTCGAATTATTTTTGGGGTGAGACATTGAATACAACTGTGTATTTGTTGAATCTCTTACCGTACGTTCCACTGAACTTAGAGGTGCCGAATAAAGTTGGGACAGGCAAAGATATCTCTTATGATAATTTACGTGTCTTTGGATGTAAGACGTTTGTACATATACCCAAAGATGAAATGTCCAAACTTGATGTTAAAACATGACAAGTGTGTGTTTATGGGATATGGTTAGGATGAGTTCTAAGACATGATCAGATGATCCGATTGAAAAGAAGATCATCAAGTCGAGATGTAGTGTTTATGGAGGATCATACCATAGAAGATATCGACAAAACCGAGAAGACAAGCATGCGTGATTCTTTTGATGATTTAGTTGATTGATCCGCCTTTAACACCAAAGACCGACCCAAACATGATGGAAGAAGTTCAGATAACCAAGCAGGTACTAATGATGTAGATATTCCTGCTCTCGGCTTGAGATGATGATGATGCTCACGAGTAGCCATCAATACCAAATGCTCCACCAGCTTGTTCCTCCAAGAAGGTCTACTAGGACAAGCAACCTTCCATTCGATATTCTCGTGATGAATATGCACATCGATCGATTTGAAGAGAACCACAGAGTTTTGAAGAGGCTATGAAAGATGAACATAAGGAAAAGTGGTTGAGTGTAATGAAAGATGAAATGCAATTATTGCACGAGAATCATACTTTTGAACTCGTAAAGTTGCCTAAAAAAAGAGAGCTTTGAAGAATAGATGGGTATATTGTGGTGAAAGAAGATGAACATACGCTCACGCCCACTCAGATAAAGCTAGATTGGTTGTAAAAGGATTCACACGTAAAAAATGAATTGATTTTGATGAGATATTCTCCAGCCAGAAAATGTTATCTATTCGTGTGATTCTTGGTCCGGCAACTAGTTTTGACTTAGAGGTTGAACAAATGGATGTAAAAATGGCCTTTCTTCACGGTGACTTAGATGAAGATATATATATGGAGCAACCAAAGGGGTTTAAAGTAAAAGAAAAAGAGAATTATGTTTGCAGATTGAGAAAAAATTTATATGGCCTTAAGCAAGTGCCAAGACAGTGGTATAAGAAGTTTGAGTCAGTTATGGAAAAGCAAGGCTTCAAGAAAACTACTTCTGACCATTGTGTATTTGTGCAAAAATTTTCTTGTGACGACTTTATCATTTTTTTATTCTATGTTGATGACATGTTGATTCTTGGCAGGAATACCTCTAGAATAGAAATGTTAAAGAAGCAATTGAGTCAATCTTTTTCTATGAAAGACTTGGGGTCAAGAAAGCGCATTCTTGGCATCGTAATCATTCGAGATGTAAAGGCCAAGAAGTTATATTTGTCACGGTGAAAAGTACATCGACCAAAGTGCTCGCAAATTCAACATGGACAAAACTAAAGTTGTTAATTCTCCTCTTGCTACTCATATGAAATTGAGCATTAAACAGAGTCCTTCGACAGATGGAGAGAAAGAAGTTATGGAAAGAGTTCCATATGCCTCCGCAGTGGGAAGTTTGATGTATGCCATGGTGTGTACAAGACCAGATATAGCTCATGCAGTTGACAATGTTAGCCGATTTCTTGCTAATCAAGAAAGAGAGCATTGGAATGCAGTTAAGTGGATTATGCGATATCTTCGTGGCACTTCTGAGTTGAGACTTGGTTTTGGAAGTGGAAAACTAGTGTTAGTTGGCTACACTAATGCATATATGGCAGGCGATATTGATTCTCGTAAGTCCACTTTGGGTTATTTGATTACTTTTTCAAGTGGGGCAGTATCATGGTAGTCGAGATTACATAAATGCATTGCACTTTTACAACAGAAGGTAGTTCATCGCAAAGAACCAAACCTAGTAAAGAGTTATTGTGGATGAAAACTTTGTTAGAGAGCTTGATTCAAACAGAAAAATATATGTTGCTTTGTGACAATGTGAGTATGTAATCACCTTGGTAAGAATGTCGCATTTCATGCAAGATCAAAACATATTGATGTAAGGTATCATTGGATTAGAGATGGTCTAAATTCCAAGATGTTAGAACTTGAAAAGATTCATACAGATCATAATGGTTTCAACATGACGACAAAAGCTTTGCCAACCGAGAAGCTTGATGTTTGCTGCTCCATTGTTGAAATGATGACCCTTTCACTATATGAGATAGATGGGAGATTTGTTGGGTCCGCCTATATTTGAAGGACCCATTGCAAATACACTGGCACTAAGGACCAAATCGACAAATTTGGTTAAAACCCATTAAGGTAATAAGTTTGTAATTGCATTAGGAATTGTCTTCACACAAGCAACATTTTTATGGTAATTAAATCTCCTAATTATTCTATATAAAGAAGACAATTGAGCATCCATCCGTAGAAGAAAACGAGAGAAAAGAGAGAGAACCTAACTTCAAAGAATCGAAACAATAGTAAATTCGCACACCAAACAGACAGAGTGCACATCGATGATAAAATGTTGATATCTCGCCGCTTCATGGTCTGGATCGTCGTGAAATTTTGACAGAAAGTTCAAATCGATCGTTCTTCAAATCCAACGGTTCATTCATGAAGAATTACCATCTGAATAGTGAGAAATTTGGTGAGATCTTTATTTGTTGGTTTTGAGTAGTATTCCAAGAATCTTTATTCTTGAGATAGGTGTGGTTGGATTAATTGTTATTGTTGGTTTTTGAGGAGTTCCGCTTTTTGATGGACGATGATTATTTGTGTGCCAAGAGTTGTTTAATTCTTGATAATTTGATGTGCCTCTAGTGTTATCTAGAGAAGAACGTTGTACCTATTATTGTTGATTATAGTGGAGGATATTTGAGTCGGGTTGTGGATGTAGGCACATTACTGTCGAACCACGTTAAATATTGTATCTTTAATTTTATGATTAATTTTTGGTTATTGCTCTATTTGATTAATCCATATTATGTTCACATGAGATGGGAGAATTAATTATATTCTCGCTGCATGATTTGTCTAATTGGTGTTTTGCTCCCATCACTACTATCATATTTAATTTTTTTTGCCCATAAGCAAACAGCTTTAAGCTTGATATATTGAATATCACACCGTGAACAACAGATTAAACAAGATAATAATTTTACAAACTAGTTTAACACAAAATTCTATATTATACAAAATTTAATAGAATTTCGCAATTATAAATCTATAGAAGGAGAAAAATATGTCATAAATCAATATAGACAACTTAAACCAAGTCAATTCTAAAATTTACACAAATTCATGAATTAATTAACAAATTAATTACTGGTTTCAAAATAAAAGAGACCAAAAAACAAGAAAGAGAAAGAGTGTGATTTAGAGTAGTTTGTTATTGATTTCTTGTGTGTTTTTGTTGTTTTACGATGAGACCTCAAAACTGCAATGTGCTGAAGATATAAGAAGAGAAGAAACGAGGTGTTTTGGAACGACATTAAAAACTAGAAGTGAAAAGCCAAAGTTGAATTAAAGGGGAGAACCAATTAAGTTAGGAACGTAATGTATTTTACGAATCTTAATTTAGAGTATTGTACCAAAAGTTATGCGTGTTTTCGTCTAGAGTGCCAGATTGAGAAGGCCTACCCACTTGAGTAGGGAAAAAAGAAGCTTGAGCGACGGTGCTGAATTTTATCGTGGGTTTCATTTGGGTAACTTGCATTTGGGGGTCTTTTTGGTAACTTTCTGCACAATTTTAAAGCTCTAAATTCATGTCTATATATATACTTAGACCCTTGAATATAAGAAACACAACTTGAGAGGCAAAAACACAAGAATTCTCTCTTGTAATTGCATCAAATTTGAGTTTCTTAGGTTCAAAGCAAGGAGGAAGAAGATAGCTGAAGATCGTTTGAATAGATTCAATGGTTCAAGATTTATTTTCTATTAATCTTCTATTATTCTATACCCGGTGATGTCTTCATCTTTTCTTACATGTTTTTATAACTTGAATATGCTTGGCAAAATTCTTATGTGCTAGGACAACGATGTAAAATTATTTTGAAGCTTTAATTTTATGATCTTGTTTTCGACATTAAATATTCGTTTGTTGATTGGTTACTTGTTATTGTTTGAGAAACGTTTTGATACCGAGAGGTAAAATACGTATTTAGCTCCTTTAACAAATAACATGGATTTCGATAGAGCATAAAGATATATGGTTTATTAATGGCTATGTGATGTTTGGTTGTACTAAATATTTTATTTTGTATTCAAAGTTCTTATAAATTAATGCACAATAATAGATTCGATTTTAGTCGAGATAGATTGTCAAATAATTTAGGGTCATCGGTCGTCAAAACAATTGAATATTGTCGACAACTTGGTAATATGAATTAAAGTGAAAAATTTGGTGAGTCGTAGTTCTAGTATCTTTACATATTCAAATTCTCTATAAGTCTACTTAGTTATAATTTCTACTTGCTTTTTGGTAGTTCTTAGTTAAACTAAAACAATCAAATAATTCTTGCAATTACTTGTCTTCAATTAGAGTATATGTACACAATCCTTGTGGGATGAACATTAGACTCAAATCCACTTTATTCTTTTGACACTGCACTTTAGTTTTAAGCAAACAAATTTTGGCGCTAGTTGCCAAGGATTGTTTGTTATATAGTTTGATTTTGTTTATTTATAGATTTAATTCAAATTTTTAATTTAGTTTTTCTTTTTAATATTTTTATGGTTTTGTGCTTTTTAGGCTAGTTGAATCCTTTGCATACAAGATGGGAAATATGCAGATCTTGTACCATTCGACCTAGGAATTGAATACACTATCAGAAATCTAAGAAGAGAATTGAGACACACGACAACTACAACAGCAATCATGGCAGATCCACAAAGTCCTTTGGTTGAGGTTGATTAAGATGATTTGCCCATTGTGGGGTTCATGACTCCACGTGTTGCCCAAAACCAATTTAATATTGCATATCCTCAATTTGGGCAATCTAATTTTCGACTAAGTACCCATGTCTTTGTGCTGTTACAGAATGGTCTCCAGTTTTATGAAAAGTCAAATGAAAATCTGCACACATATGTTTCACGCTTCTTGGAGATGTGCTAAAATTATACTTATCAGAGTCTCTCGAATTATACGATTAAGCTCCAACTGTTCCCACATACTTCGAAAGGGGAGCCAGAGAGTAGATGGAATCATTGCCTGCTAGTAGTATCACGACTTGGAATGGTCTTGTGCATAAATTTGTGACCGAATACTTTGTTCCAGTAAAAGTTGCAAAGCTGAAGTACATAATTTCAATATTCTAGCAACTTGAGTCAGAATGCTTCTACGAAGCATGATAAAGATTCAAAGATGTTCTCAGGAAGTGTCCAACAATGACATCTAATGCTAGACACTGTTTTATGATATATTTAAATCGGTCGGTCGAGTTTCTTATCCCATATGTAAAAACTCGACCATGTGAGTATAATTATTGTCTATAAATAAACAAGCCCTTCTCATTTAGAAGGGACAGGGAATATTTCTTAAAGAAAATAAAAAAAGAGCTCAGACCATTTTCTCTCTCAAGAATACAACACGATCAATTGACGCCATCTGTGGGAAACGTTTTTTCTTTTCTCAAACAAGAAGAACAAAAAGTCATGTCAGGCAGAACTAGATGAAGGTCTAGGATAGAACATCCAGGGCTCCACCACTGGAAACAGCAACGGAGGAGCAGACTCCGTTGTAATTCGCCACTGTCTCAGCAAGTCACTATGCTACAAGATCAGATGTCCGCCGTTATGGAGATGCTACAGAGAATGGCCACCTAACCTCGTACGTCAGAGGTGCCGCCGACTGATGAAGCTCCTCCAGCGACAGAAGTACCGCCATCTACAGAAATTCTCCCAGCAGTAGAGGTACCACCATTCGAAACTATACAAACACATGAAATGACATCTACAAGCCGTCATTCGATACTAGTTAATTGGGAAAGCATTTTGAACGATAAAGTGGAAGAGGCGATTGCATGAAGAAAGAGCAGGGAGAGACCAATTTCTATAAAAGAAGATCCGTTTACCGAGGATGTGATTGTACATTTGTCGCCAAAATTCAAAGAACCAACTGGAGAGTTTGATGGAACGGGTGATCCTATTGATCATATATGAACATTTCAAGACTGGGTAAGATTGCATGGGTGGCTAGATGCCGTAGCATGTAGGACGTTTTCCATGACACTGCGAAAAGATGCCAGAGAGTGGTTTGACACATTACCACCACGGTCGATATCGTCATTCGCAGATTTTGCTAATAAATTCCCAACCGCTTTTAGTAGCGCAAGGAAAAGGAAGACATCAATGGGGCAAATACAGTGACACAAGATAAAGGAGAGTCTACGCCGAATATATGTCGCGATTCAACCGAAAGCAACATTAGGTATAAAAATTTACAGATGTCGCTACCATTACAAAGATTGCTAAGTGGATTGAGGAACCACGGCCTCAGAGCCAGCCTCTCAAAAAAATTGGCCGAGTCCATAACAAAACTACTTAGAAGAGGCGAGGAATACATTGATCAAGATGAGGTATTGAAAGCAACACGAGGCGACCGAGATGTGTATGACTGTGAAAATAAGAAAAGACGACGTGAAGAGCCTTCGATAAACCAGTGTAATACCAGAAGTATGACTGAGTACAAATATCGACCGAGACCAGAAGTGGTTAATGCAATCTCACAGATACAGTTGAATGTACCTTTGTCTGTAATCCTTCAAGAAATATCCACATTGAAGGAGTTACAGTGGCCAGAGAAATTGAGATCCGATCCACCCATTCTAGACTGCGGCCGCATGTGTGAGTTCCATAAAGATCACAGCCATAACACAGATCAGTACCAGATGCTACGAAGCAAAGTGAAGAGGCTGATTTCAGAAGGGCTGATAAAACACTTCGTAAAGAAAATTGACGAGCGTTCTGAACAGATAATAGAGGGAGAAGAGAGGAAGAAGAGAGCATGAGTGATACATGTCATTGTTGGAGGATCAGCCGGGGGAGGAGATTCGAGAAATTCTAGAAAGGATTATGCACGGTCATTACATATAAACTCGATCGGTGTGTCAAGCAGATTTGCCCAGTTGGTCACCTTTGATGACGGAGATCTAGAGGAAGTGTCTTTGCCACACGATGATGCATTGGTAATTACAGTGACATAGTCGACTTCGATGTAAAAAGAGTACTTATAGATACGGCAAAGGCCGCTGAATGTACCGAAATGGGGAGGCGCTCAAAGGTCCGAAAATACCAACCGATCGATTGAAGTCCATAAACACCGCTGCAAAGGATTTGGAGGAGGGACGGTGATGATCAAGGAATTGTTGACCTCCCAAATTGTCTTGGGTAAACATCCATATCAAGGCCACATTAATAACACCTTTTTGATAGTCCGCATACCTATGGCCTATAATTCCATATATGGTCGTCTGATTATAAACTCGGTGGGGACAATCATATCTACCCAACACCAATGTATGAAATTTCCTATCAGCCGAGGAATTGGAGTGGTAAGGGGAGACCAATTGACATCGAGGAGATGTTATGTCGACAGTGTTCGGTCCGAAGCCAACTTGACAGTGTTCACAATAAAAAAACCGAGTATCAGCAAGCAAAACGTTTTGAGCTAGCAGAAGAGGTGGAGGTGGTGGAGTTAGAAGAAGACAGGAAAGTTAAAATTGGTCAATTGATGAATGAAGGAGACAGAGAGAAACTTTTGAACATGCTTCGGGAGAATATCGAGGTTTTTGCGCTGAGTATCGACGACCCATCGGGCATCGATCCTCGATCGCCAAGATCGATTGAACAATATAGAAGGCTTCAAACCCGTAAAGCAACGAAAAGATAGTTCGCACCAAAGAAGACAAATGCCATAAAGGAGAGTTAGAAAATTGCTCAAAGGTGTTTTATTAGAGAAATGGAATATCCAGAGTGGTTGGCCAACGTAGTGCTGTGAAAAAATGTACCGGGAAGTGGAGATTGTGCATAGATTTTACCGACCTAAACAAGGCATGCCCAAAAGATTGTTTCCCTCTACCACAAATAGATGTGTTGATAGATGTCACAGCTGGAAAGAAAAGATTTAGCTTTCTGGATGCTTTTTCTGGGTATCACCAGATTTCATTAGCGCTAGAAGACGCTGAGAAAACTTCTTTCATAACAGACTTCGGGACTTTTTGCTACACAGCCATGCCTTTCGGGTTAAAGAACACCGGAGCCACATATCAGTGCATGGTCAACAAAGTATTCGACAGCTTGATCGGTCGAAAGATAGAAGCCTATGTAGATGACATGGTAGTACATAGTAACCAAGAAGAAGACCACGTGGAGGATCTTAGAGAGATTTTTCAGGTGGCGAAGCAGAGTCATTTGAAGTTTAATCCCAAGAAGTGCACATTCAGTACTGCAGGTGGTAAATTCCTAGGCTTCATGGTAACTCAAAGAGGAATAGAAACCAATCCTGATAAAATTCAGGCGATCATTGATATGACCAGTCCGAAAAGCAAGAATGAAGTACAAAGACTTACCGGTAGAGTAGCAGCACTCAATCGATTTATTTCAAGGGCAGCTGACATGTGTCACCCATTTTTTAAAGCCATTAAAAAGAGTAACGACTTTGATTGGATGGTTGAGTGTGAAGAATCGTTGGCGAAGTTGAAGTTATTACTTCAACATCCTCCCATCTTAAGTAGGCCGATTATAGGAGAAACGCTCAGAATGTATCTAGCCATGTCTCCGCACGCAGTCAGCTCCGTTCTCATAAGAATAGAAGAAAATGTTGAACGGCCAGTTTACTATGTGAGTCACGTTATGAAAGATATTGAATCACGATATAACCTAGCAGAGCAATTAGTCCTACTCGAGGATGTGCGAAAACCACCAGGGTACAAATATGTTGGCCTTCAGAGCCATCTGGCAAGGATATTACTGGCCAACTATGAAAGCAGATACAAAAGAGTTAGTGCAAAAGTGTGACGCCTGCCAGAGACATGCAAACCTCATTTATCTACCAGTCGAGTACCAAACTGCAGTGTTTGGTATCTGTCCATTTTTTCAATGGAGAATTGACCTTTTACGACCGTTTTTGATGGCTAGTCAGCAGAGGAAATTCTTAGTGGTCGCGATCGATTATTTCACGAAGTGGGTAGAAGTAGAGCCGCTTGCCACAATAACAACCAGGAAGATACAAAGCTTCATGTGGAAGAATATTATTTGCAGATTTGGTATCCCACGAGTAATTGTGTCCGACAATGGCAAGCAATTTGACAATAGGGAGTTCGAAGAATTTTGCAGCAGTTATAGGATTGACCTGAGGAAAACATCGGTCGTCCATCCTCGAGCAAATGGTCAAGTGGAAGTCACCAACCGCATTTATTTTATGGGATATTAGGACTAGATTGAAAAGATGCAAAGCGGCCGCGTAAGAAATTTCGAAGAAGCATGGGCGCACCACACCACCACCGAGAGAGTCGACCGAGAAAACACCATACCGATTATGTTTTGGATTAGAGGCTATCACACCGGCCGAGGTTTTGGACCCTTCACCACGCATAATGATTCAGCAAACCGATGATGAGTTACATAAATCTGAACTCGACTTACTAGAGGGGGTAAGATAGAAAGCATTCACAAGGATGGTTAATTACAAACGGAGAACAGCTGCATATTTTGATAGGAAGGTAAAACCTCGAAGGTTGGAAGAAGGAGATTTAGTCTCTAAATGCTTCACCACTGTGGCATCACCGGCAAGTTAGATCCCAAATGGGAGGGACTCTTTGAAGTTATCGAGAAGTGAAGAAAGGAACGATATCTAAAAAAATCAAAGACGAGAAATCCTCACCGACCGTGGAATATTGAACACTTGAAGAAATACTACCAATAAGCTGAAAATTCTTATAGTTTTTCGTTTTTAATTGTTTTTCTTTTTAGTTGGTAAATTGAACTTTCTGTTTCAAATAAATAAATGGGTGGGGAGACAAATGATGAGGGCGCTAAGGTTATAGTTAAAAAAATGACAAAACCCGGTGCGGCCCCTAATTCTTCCCAGTCACAAATTTCATTCGTTACACATATGTAATATTCAAAGCAACTCCCGAAAAAAGTTCTTAGATAAATATAGTCAAGAAAATAACTCGGTCGACTCGGCCCCTCGATCACGGTCAATACTAGCGACTCACGTCGTGGCTCCATTCACATATGATAATGACCACGCTCACAATCGCGATCAAATGTAGAAAAGACTACGGTCATGTATACTAGCGACTCACGGTCGTGGCTACATTCACATATGATAATGACCACGGTCATAATCGCGATCAAATGTGGGAAAGACTACGGTCCTGATGGCATGACTACGGTTATGTATACTAGTGACTATGGTCGTGGCTACGTTTACATATGATAATGACCACAGTCGTAACTATGATCAAATGTGAAAACGATTACAATCATCAATGCATAAAAGTTGACAATATGCGACATTAGTACAAGAGTAATTTATCCCAAGTGAATTGTAAGAAGAACGTTCACAACAACGTTGGTCGAGGATAAACCACCTCTCCACCCAAGGATGTTGGCAAAAATAAGCAATACGAAGTTTGTTTTAGAAAAAGTAAAGCATCAAAAAGTTGGCAAGGATTATTCTTCTGAATCGTCATCATCGTCTTCATCGACCGATGGCATGAAGGGAGCACCTGTGAAACAGAGCATGTTGAAAATGTTCCGCGAGCCATTCCTGACTCTTCCTAAAAGCCATTTCTCGACCACGCACGCCTACCATGCCCACGATCGTTATGTATTCTTCACTCCCTTTATATTCTTCAATGGCAACTTCTCCTTTCACGATCAACTCTTGAGAAAGACGAGCGACAATATCTTCCAAAGATTGAAGTTTGGTGGTTGTGTGTTGCAACAGCCTCGCCCCGCAAAGACTTCTAGAGCAAACCAAATTTTATGTCGCGATCGTTGAGCATATCGGTCTTTTCGTCCAAGTCTTTACGAATGTCACACAAATCTCTGCACCTCCATTCTAAAGCACGACTGGTCTGGTCAATCTTTTCTGCTTGGTCGCGAAGTTTGCGAAAGGCAGAATGTCATAAAGACAGGATCTGTAGCAGAAACAATAATATTAGAAATAAGAAGTAGAAGAATTTATGTTTATCATAAGCACACAAGAAACATACTCGCTGTTCTTCCACCATGATCGACCTTTCCAAACTCTCTGGAGATTTATCCCTACTGGCATCGACCACTTCCTAGTCTAAGTAGGAATAAATGACTCGACAATCTTCAGTCACCTTCTCGACAGGACGATGCATGTTGCAGGTTGGTCGATACTCAGAAGCCACACGTGTGGGACCAGATCGAGGAAATTCAAGGGTATCAACTGGTAAATTCACAGTTTGAGTGACCGGAGACGAGTCAACTGGTAAAGTTTCTGTTTGACCAGTCGATGGAGCGATATTAGAAGAAGGCTGATCAATCGAAGGAGGGTCCTGCGTCTCTTTCTTTGACCCTAAGAGTTTTTCCTAGCCAGTTCCTCCAAGAAATCCTCAGTAAATTTGTCAGAAGACATGTTTGAAAGAGCACACGAATAGTCAGTGATTCAAACAATAGTTGCGGTTGTATCGAAATAGTCGATGGAAAGACTTTTCCTACTGTATGGACGGTCGATGCCTGCAGAAACCAAGGCATCATCTGTTAACACATCATTCATCGACCGACCAAGAGGTTCAGCCACCCGTAAGATGATCAATGAGTCAATTTCTGGTTCAGATAGGATTGGGGTGGAGTTAAAATCTTCAAGGGGCGGAACATTCCATTTTAAGGAGAAAGGAAACGCTCCTCTCACCGGGCTTTTATTTAAGAAATACCAATTTTTCCAACTCGCTATTGGAAGTGGGACAATTGGGAATTTTAAAGTACTCATGTGTGGGAAGGTCGCGATCATGATGAGAAAAGACAACATAGCGCCGAATTCGGTCGAGCAACTTC
The DNA here is from genome assembly GCA_023638005.1 of Forsythia suspensa. Lineage (NCBI taxonomy): Eukaryota > Viridiplantae > Streptophyta > Magnoliopsida > Lamiales > Oleaceae > Forsythia > Forsythia suspensa. Next base: position 55,817,146 of record CM042674.1, on the reverse strand, counting down.
ATCTCAAAAGTATACTTAAATACATCGACCGATGGTTCTATACCACGCATGCATACACTAGCAAGTAATATGTTAACATTTTTAAAGCATCGTGCACCAATTGACCGGAGGAAAGGTTGAAGGTACAAAAATTCACCTAAGAAGGGGTGCAGTGGGAATCTAAGCCCGCTTTTTTAGTTATCCTAATAAATTGCTACTTTCTCCATCACGACCGAGAGGAAGGTAATCCGTCGGGTCCAGAGCCTAGTGAATGTGTTTTTACTAAGGAAAAATGATTGATAGTACGCTTGAGGGTTGTTTCCATGTATGTGCTCGGCTGTTTATGGATATTGCGGCGTCGAACTAGCTCGATCACGAGTGGATGTAGAAGTAACCACCGATTGGTCCTCTCTACCATGTCTAAGGTTTCTTTCGAACCATCTTTCTCTAGTCAAGTTTTGAAATGAGGTGATAGAACCATGTTTTCTCTCCGTCGAAAAACAATATATATATATATAAGGGGAGGAGGAAATAAGGAAGGAACACCGCCATATAAACACAAAAAGAAAAAGAAAAAAGACCTACCTGTGTGTGATTAGTCCGGGGTTTGATTGATGTTCAAGATAAGTTATTTACTTTTTGCTGGGTTATCCGGGTTGTCCAAGAAATTGATTGATTCTAAAGAATTAAAAGAGAACTTTATTTCTGAAAGAGAAACGGCTTGTTCATCCGACGAGCCTCCAAATTTATAATGTTTATGAAAGTATAGAGGCTATATGTGTGGGAAAGAGGAGTTCTTTATGTTTAAAAATAAAGAAATAATGATCTTGAGTATCACTTGTGTTTAGGCATGGCAATGGGCCGAGCCGGCTAAATCACGAGCTCGACTCGTCTCCAAAAGTGGAGTTACCGCCCACGGGTTCAGGGGTTAAACCAGCCGAGCCAAGCTTCTGGCCAAATTCCTTTCTTTTTGTTTTTTTGTTTTTTTGTTTTTGGTTTAAAATTTGAAAATAAATCATTCTATTTCTTTTGTTAAAGAAAAAAAATGTAAATATTTAAAATGAATCCTTTATCTTTATCTTTATCTTTATGTTAAAGATTAAATATTTATCTTTATGTTAAAATTTTTATTGAATCATTTTGATTATGTTTTTTAAAATCTTCATATTTGACTCTTATGTTTTTGTTTTTTTGTTTTGAATTTGAAAATAAAAAAAAATTGAAAATAAAAAGAAAGTAGAAATAAAAAACATTTATGTTAAAAATTAAAGATTTAAAATCCACCTCTATTTTTTTTGTGTTTTACATTTTTAAAATTTGAAAATAAAAAGAATACCATATCGAAAATCCTTTATGTTAAAAATGTAAAATTTAAAACCCTCCTCCTTTTTCCGAATTTGGGACCGGCTACTTTAAAAGTATGAGTTAAAATTATACACCTAACAAGATGTTACGTGTACAATTTTTATTAAAATAATGAAAATTCTTCAAATACGTAAATATTAATTCAAAATAATACTTATCGCGAATATGATTAATCTATATTCAAATCTTCAAGTTCTTCTGACATATTCTCGTCAACTTTATCTTGAATTCAAGTTCGCATCATCTCAATCCTTTAGACACAAGAACTTTTTAAAATGTCGGCTTTGAGTCTCGACCGACATCGATAAAATCCCGCCACTTATACTAAATGCAGCCGATGCTACAGCTTGAGACCGGAGGTGTTAGTAGATCTCGCGTGCCATTTTGGAAAGAATTGGGTAACTACGCTGATGTTGTCTCCACCATTTAAGTATATCAAATTTTTTTTCTCCTCGTCATCTAACATACTAAGCACATCATGAGCAAAATACCTACCTAACTCTACATGTGTATATCATTAGAACGGAGAAGGGAAGAACTAGAAGAAGAACCAACTAATTGTTGACCTTGAGTGGTCCTATGTGTACTGACGTAACTCCATAAGTCAATGTCATCAGTTGATGATGAAGTATATGTTGGATTAGGGAGTCGTACAACGTTTGTACCGGCCTTTTCAGCATAGACCTCATACATAGAATATAAAGTTTGTTCTAAATTAGCACACGTGACTGGATTTCTATAAGTTAATTTATCTGAAATTGTCATTATTGTGACTTTTGTACCCTCTAAGTTAAGTCGAGGATCCATAATACATGCTAATGGAAATAACATAAGCAATTGTTCCCAATATTTCCTAAATTTAGCTTCCATAACATGTATAATACTAGTAAAAAGAGCAAAATTCTTATACCTATTAAAATTGTTAGCAATATAATAGAAATGATTTAAAACAAGTGGAGTAGTTGGGTAATAAACACCGTAACATGCATTTGTTGCGTTGTAAAAACTTTCTTTAAAATTTTCTAACATGACCACATATTTCCCAATCATGTAATTCTAAATTATATTCTGAGCCGTGTGAGTGTCGGCCATTATAATAGACAGTAATGCAATATTCATAACCTTCACACAATTCAAGCATAAGATATGTTGAATTCCACCTATTGGCAACATCGCTTGCAAAACATTTTGATTGCAAAACCCATTTTCTCGTATATATAGAGCAAAGAAAAATTTGTTTTCTTGATGGTGAAACCGAAATATAATTAATAGTATATCTAATTTTTTCCAATTGAGTTTGTATAAATTTTAATCCATCTTGTACAATTAAATTAAACACATGACATACACAACGAATATGAAATAAAATACCATCAAATTGTGGATTACAGTGTTGCATTAATTTTTCAACTACTATATTATTTGGGCCTGCATTATCAAATGTAAAACTACGAGCCTTAGAATCACATTTAAATTCATGTAATACACCTAATAAAACTTGATAAATATTATTTCCATTATGAAGATAGTCTATTTGTTCAAATGCTATCACTTTTTTATGCGTTAACCAACTATTATCAATATAATGTGCAGTTGCAACCATGTATCCTTTTTGGTTACAACCTGTCCATAAGTCCGATGTAAAAGATACAACACCGTTGTAATTATTAATATCATTAATAATAGCTTCTTTTCTTAGTATTATATCTAACAATAGTATCTTTACTGTAAGTGTATTTCTAGAAATACTAACGCACTTTGGTTGTAGATATTTTTGGACTAATGACGTCCAATGAGGATTGTCCACCAAGCATAGTGGAAACCCGACATTTGGTATCAATTTCGTAGTCCTTCGTGGTCGCATGAGTTCTTGTGAGTATATCCGCTTGTTGAGAACGGACTATTGCCAAAGATATAGCCTTTTGTTTGGTGGCTTTTCGCTTAGTGCTAGAGCCAATGGTAGTTTGTGTATCGTCGCCATGAACGCCTTCCAAATCAATTGAATCTGCTACCACCAAACCGATCAATAATATCATCTCGAATTGGAATGTGGTTAAGACCACTAAAATCATCATCACTTCAGTTGTATGCTATTTGGAATAATAGAATAAAGAAAATAGGAGAAGATGAAAATGTAGTAGAACTAGAACGTAGAAACTAGAAAATAGAAATGTAGAGAATTAGTAGAAGTAGAAAATTATAGCGTAATATCTAGCTAATAAGATACTAGATACTAATTAGAACACTAATATTGAGATTTGAGAGAATGTAATTTGAGAATTTTTAATGGATTGAGTATGTAATTGAATGTGAGATAAGAGATTAAAGTGTAAAAAAATGAGTTTAAAAAATGGGTATTTAAAGGAAAATAATGAAAGAAAAAAAAAGGTGACTGACCGTTGGATGATCATCCAACGATCACGATTTCGTGACCGTTGGGGACGAGACGAGCCACGAGCTGGGCTCGTGGGCTCGTTTTTTTGCCGAGCCGAGCGAGCTCAGCCCTTTTTTTTTCTCCAGCTCGGTCCTAACTCGTGCTCGTGGTTTGATGAGCCCGAGCTCGAGCTGGGCCGAGCTTTTACGAGTCGAGCCGACGAGCCGACGAGCTTTTTTGCCACCCCTACTTGTGTTTAGAAATTTCAAAAATTGAAGGAGGACGAAAAAGGCGGCAACAATGACATTATGAAAACACGCTTTCCCTGTATCGGCGCGCCCTTCTGGCCACCGCAGTATCTAGGGAACACGCGCCATATTTATTATGGCGCCATGACATCATCATCCGGATTGATAGTCGACCAGAAATGTAACATCGATCGCAAAATTGGGTCTACCTAATCAATGTGTCCAGTGGTGAGATAACTCTCAAGATATAAGAAGTCTATATTCTCGAGAGTAGGGGGCCACCGATGCTAGACACTCTTTTATGATATATTTAAATTGGTCGGTCGAGTTTCTTATCCTATATGTAAAAACTTGACCATGCGAGTATAATTATTGTCTATAAATAAACAAACCCTTCTCATTTACAAGGGGCAGAGAATATTTCTTAAAGAAAATAAAAGAAGAGCTCAGACCATTTTCTCTCTCAAGAATACAACACGATCAACATCTAAAAGGCACTTCAAGTCCAGTATTTCTACACTGGACTACTTTCAGCTAGCATGAAGACAATTGACTTAGCATCAAATGGTTTAATCACAACAAAATCAGTTAAACTGTTTGAGAGAATGATAAACACTAGTACGATATAGCCATTAGAAAGGGTAGTGCAGAGAAGGATTTGAAAATTCACGAAATTGATGCCTTCTCATCATTGTCTACATAGTAACATAGATGGCATCTTCGACAAAGAAAGTCGACGTGCTTTCTATGCATTATTCAGTTAATGTAGTTTAATAAAGTCTATGAAAGCTGTGGGGGCAAATCGCACACTATGTTTTCAGCACCTATTGAGTAAGTCAATTATGTACAGAACTTCTAGAGTCAACAGACTAATCCTTACTCTTGTACATATATCCTGGCTGAAGAAATCATCATAACTTCTAATGGAGCAACATTCAAAACATAGTGAAACCACCTTCACCTAGTTTTTAACAATAGGATAAGAAGCCTTCATTGAAGTAATGAAGACACATCGTTGAAAAATTGTGAAAAAGATCGAGGAAAACCTCCAGACTCAGGCTTTATCAATTCAAAATTTGGAGCATCAAGCACGACAGTTGGCTAAAGTTATCTAAGAAAGGCCACCAGGTGCATTGTCTAGCAACTGAGTCAAATCCAAGAGAGAAAGTGAACACAATAACAACGAGAAGTGGAGTTCACCAGGACAGTTGGCTAAAGTCATCTAAGAAATGCCACCAGGTACATTGTCTAGCAATACTGGGTCAAATCCAAAAGAGAAAGTGAATACAATAATAACGAGAAGTGGATTTCATGAAGGAAATGTTGTGGACAAGAAAAGAGAAGTCCCACAATTTGACAAAAAATGATAGGTCAATATGTGGACAAGAAAAGAGAAGTTTCACAAAGACAGCAATTGCAAACAATGCAAGACTTCTAAAGCCTGACTCGAGACGTCTTGAGTGATTGTTGCAACGAGTCAAGCTAATGACTTTAAAACAAGCTCTCAATGAGAGGCAATTCATTCTCTATCCTCTTTTATTTATTATTCTGAGTTAGTAAGTTGGGTGCAAATTTTTTGAATTTTAGCTCTAAGCTTCAACTTTTGCATTTTTCGTGTTATTATTCGAAAGTTAGTAAGTTGGGTGCAATTTTTTGAATTTTAGCTCTAAGCTTCAACTTTGCATTTTTCGTGCATTTTAGCATGTTAGCATTTAGGTAAGTTGATTTGGACACTAACGGAGGAGGAGGAGGAGGTTGAAGGCTGCAACCTTATGGCCCAAAGTTGGATGCCCTGTGGTGAGCCCTAGTCTTCGCTTGAACGGACCTACTCTTAATTTGGCTGGTTACCTCGGCTCTTCCATTATATATGCACATCTATCTATCAATTTATCCTCTTCCACACATGGCCTCTTTTCTATTCTCACAAGTAAGTTTCAAGTGTTTAATTTTGGTGAGTAAAGTTCAACTACGCACCAATATCACTCTTTCATCTACAAAAACTCCAAGGTAACATGGTGTGAGCTATGATTTGGCTGGTTACCTCGGCTCTTCCATTATATATGCACATCTATCTATCAATTTATCCTTTTCCACACATGGCCTCTTTTCTATTCTCACAAGTAAGTTTCAAGTGTTTAATTTTGGTGAGTAAAGTTCAACTACGCACCAATATCACTCTTTCATCTACAAAACCCAAGGTAACATGGTGTGAGCTATGATTAGGGCTTTAATTTAAGATTTTTTGTGTGTGCATTAGTTGAATTATAAGGAGATGGGGTTTTTTTCTTGTTCACTTCTCTGGATTGGGTAAGCATTCATTTGTGTGCATTAAGGATACATTTTGATATGTGTGGATGAGAGTTCATCCTTGAGATTCTATTGGTTATAGGGCATGGGATGTCTCTTTGATGCACGGGGAAGAAGTTTTTGATAAAGTTCATTATTGAATTTATATATTAATTAGCTACACTCTATCAAATTTCTTGTGATGATTAAAGGAAAAATGAACAAGTTGCACAAGACTTTCAAAGGTACCACACCTAGCACAAGGAAAGCAAGGGTTGTAAGCTAAATTTTGATAAAATGGTTAAGGCACGAAATACATGAAAGAGTAAGCATTGTACAAATCAACACTCAATGTTTTGCAAGTTTGAGGTGGATTGTAGGTGCTTTCTACGGGAGTTTCACAAGTCAAACACGCTACAACACCTCATCTTCGAGCAAAATACCGGGGGAGTTTCGATACCTTTACTCTTTAATCTCTTATTTCATTATCTAAGATAGAAGTGGTTTTAGTTGAATGGTTTGAGCTGAGCATTGACTATAAACTAGGATTCTGTTCTCAACTATTCGTTCCAATAAAAAGACTTTGTGCTAGTCAAGATACGTGCAATAGGAAAAAGCTGCCTATATATATTGATGCGTGAAAGCTAACATTGAGTAATTTGACTACATGCATCACAAATATGTAGGAGATAATCTATCAATAAATATGGAGTGCCTCAAAGTGATAAAGCTTAAAGCTACCGACTATAATAAGAAAAAATATGAGAAAGAAAATAAGTTATAAAAGTAAAGTAGTAGCAATAAACAAAAATAAGTGCTACAAGCTTGACGACATTAAATTGAAACAAAATGAGTAGTTTGTTTGACTTCTTAAGTAAGGACTTGGATGCTAGAATTATGGATATCAAGAATATTAGTGCATAATTATTGAAATATTGGTCAACTAAGTGCTCGTTTTCATCAATTTAATATTCCCAACTTTAAGAATGAGAAGTTGAAAGTAACATTTACTTGAGATAGGACACCTTCATGATTGAATTGAAAATTTTAAGAAGTTGTGAACTATATGAGTTAAAAAAGGTAAAATTTGACCAATAGGGTTCAGGTTGAAAAAATAGAAACTTGAGAGAAGCTTGATTGCATAATTATCTAAGTGACGAGTAATAATTGGACATGATTCAAATTACACACTTTGACAGTCAAGCATGGGATACTACTATATCTTTTTGTGTAGCAATGTTTGGATGTTTCCTTTGAACTAAATGCTTGTATACAACTTTGAGATAATGATAAGAAATTTGACTGATTGTACTTTATGCACAATTTTGAAGCCTTAAATTCATGTCTATATATAGATGAACCTTTGAACATAAGAGACACAACTTGAGAGGCAAAACACAAAAATTCTCTATTAGAATTACATCAAATTCCTAGTTCCTTGGATTCAAAGCAAAGAGGAGAAAGAAGATAATTGTATCTTGAAGTCCGCTTGAAGAGATTCAAAAGTTCAAGATTTATCTTCTATAATTCCACACTTCCACACTTGGTGATGTCGTTCTTATTCTTATGTGTTTTTGTAAATTGAATATGCATAGCTAAATCCTACTTACTAGGATGACGATGTAAACTTATTTTGAAACTTTAATTTTATAATATTGTTTTCGACATTAAATATTCGTTTGTTGATTGATTAATTGTTACTGTTTTAATCGCTTTCCTATTATCTGACCAATTTTCAAATAGTTTGAGAACCGTATTGATACCGAGAGGTAAAATACATGTTTAGCTCCTTTAACAAGTAATATAGATTTCAATAGTAGATAGAGATAAACTGCTATTGTCTATGCAATCACTATGTGACGTTTGGTTGTACTAAATGCTTTATTTTATAGATGCAATTTTCATAGAGATGTAATGTACATAATAATAGGGATAATTGCATTAAAGGTCCTCCAACCTTTCAAAATCGTTGGAGATATGCCCTTAATCTAAAAAAATAGCACCACACATCTCCAACGTATGAAAAACTTGGCATGGTAGGTCCTTTATAACAAAATTGCCCTTCTCTTTAAATTAATCAAAAAAAAAAAAATGATTGAACATTAATCAAATGTACCCAAAAAAAAAAGTAAGAAATATACAAAAAAAAAAAAAAGTAAGAAAGATGTAATCTTCTTTGACAATCATCTTCTCTTTCCCTCTCTATAATTGTGTATCTACATATGGGATGTGTATATATATATTTCTTGTTCCACAAAAAGGGATTCAAATATCAGGCTTTGAATTGGTACAAATTTGAATCAGCCCCCTCATTTTCTGCATTCCCATTTGAAGAAAATATACAGAAATTTCTTGGTTAAACTGGTACAAGAAAAATCATAGACCAGTGCTGCCGTGTTTAAAGGTCTATTTGACTCTAATGTTTGAATTTCTTTTCGAGAATTTCACGCATTAGAGCACGATATATAAACAGGGATCACATTGATTTAGAATCATATTGCAAGAAGATCTTTTAAAGATGACAAAAGGGTTTCACAATTCTGGTGAGTGATTTATGATTATTTTTGTAAACACCCAAATTTTCTTTGCAGATGATTATGGGTTTAATTATGATTGCAAACCCTTGACTGGTTTGTTTTCGCTTTTTTGGTAATGATTGATATTCTAGTTGTGTCAAACTGTAATTGTCAAAAGTAACTTTTTTTTTGAGTTTGGTAATCACAAAATCAATGTCCAGGAAGCATTTATTGGGAAATTATGTATTGCTTATAATGCTGAACAAAATTGAGAAAAAATAAAAATAAAAAATTGGTGCAGACTTTTCAATTGTTGAGCTAATGTATCATCTTCAAGTTTCAATTGTATTTTGTAATTATCAAGAGTTTTTGTACTCTTTGCTGTTGTTGCCTTTTCAACTTGGGAAGAAATTGTTAAATATAGTTGTTTTGATTCAGCAGTCGGTATCACATTGATAGGTTTTTTGAGTTGGATTCTGTGTAGTACGAAAATGCGACAACTTATCACATGTTTTTTGGAATTTTGGTTTTTGAAGAAGGTAACATATTTCTTGCTTTTTATTTTGAGTACATTTGATTAGTTCTCAATCACGTTTTTCTTTTTTCTTGATTTTTGTTTTTTTATTTATTTAAAAAGAAGGGTAATTTTATCATAAAAGACCTATCATGCCAAGTTTTTCATACGTTAGAGATGTGTGGTGCTATTTTTTTAGATTATGGGCATATCCCCAACGATTTTGAAAGGTTGGAGACCTTTCATGCAATTGTCCCATAATAATATGTTCGATTCAATTCAAGAAAGATTGTCGAATAATATAGGGACATCGATCGTCAACGCAATTGAATATTTTTCAATAACTTGGTTATATGAATTAAAGTGGAAATATAAGTAAAGTCGGAGTCCTAGTCTCTTTTCATATTCAAATTCTCTCTAAATCTGCTTAGTTATACTTTTGACATATTTTTTGGTAGTTCTTAGTTAAAACAAAATAATAAAATAATTCTTGCAATTTAATTTTCTTTAATTAGAGTTAGAAATAAGTAATTTCAAATATAGGTAACTCGTGGGATCAACACTGGACTAAAATCCACTTTATTATCGATCTTTGACATCAGACACTTACGCTTTTAAGCAAACAATAAATTCTAAATTTTGGGACGGGTAAGAAATGAAATTTACCATATCTAAGTCGGACATTTAGAGCATGTTCGGTAGAGTTTTTCTCCAAAATTCATTTTTTGTTTACAATTTTGATTTTTCAACTTTTACACTACAAAAAATTTGAAAAGTCAAAAATAACCAAAAAAACTCTACCGAACAAGCCCTTAATTAGAAACTATATTTTATCCCAGGCGACAATGAACTCGTTGATGCTGATCACGCATTTTCTTTGAAGGCTGAGATCGTGTAATGAATCGTGATTCTCCACTACGTCCTTGAATGGTTAATGGATTTCATGAGATTAATACACCATCGCTGTAATCCAAAATCGAAAATCTTGAAGAATTCAACTAACGGATGAGGAAATTGTAAAATAAAAAATCACTACAATGATTTCTTGTATTTGTGTAAAACAATTTGACTTCCAATTGTAAATAAATTCTTTAAGCCATGGGGTGTTTTTATTAGAAGCCATCCGTTGACATACGAAATAACAAGGGCCTAAAAGAGACTTAAGAAAAATTGTACATATATGCCCATAAAAGTACCCAAGCATGTAGGCCTAGAAATATATGTCGCCCAGCCCAATAGATGCCTGTGTAAATTTGTATATAGGCCCAATGGAAATTATCCAGCGATAGGGCCCAAAATAGATATCGCCCAGATCGTAAACGCCCATGACGTTGGACGATTAGAACGGTCAATCATCGTGATAAGAGTAACTGCTCTTAAACAGCTTTTTCCTTCTTCTCTTATCATTTCTCCCACGCTTCGTGAGTTACAAACAGCTGAATCATCATGGAGGAGTTACAAACAATTGAATCATCATGGGAAGTTACAAACAGCTTGAATCATTATGGAGGAAATGGTTAGTTATTGGGCTTACTAAGTAGTTATTGGGCGATGAGGTAGCTATCATGATTTAGAAGTTTTACGCAAGATTGAAGGAAAACGTGTGGTAAAACCGTTTGGTAAAGTATAAAAGAAAGAAGATTGAATGACTAAAGTAAGAAAACAACTCTCAAAAATGTAGAAATGTAATTTCATTCCATTTTAGTCTTAAATATTTCTTTACAAATGAATTCTAGTGTGCTTGTGCCCCTTGGAGGCATTTCGTTTTGCTCTTTCATCCTTTGTCACTATTGTAATCTTCAGAAATCAAACACCCCTTGTGGGACTTTGTCTCAAGAGGTTTGGCGCCCCTTACACATCGTCTCAATCCTTTAATTGTTAGTGAAGGACACACTTTCTGCAGAAACATTTTGGGCACTACTCGTGGGACCCTTTTGGTGTTAGAAGATACAAGAAAGTGGAACAATATACCTCACAAGAACTCGGGATAAGGAACCAAAGATGCCAAATAATTCAATCCGTGATCGAGCGATATGAAGAACAAGAAAATACACCAAGAACGGAGGGACAAAATCAAAGTCGTTATGAACCGATGACGGACTGAGTCCACGCACCATGCGCGCTGCTATTTGGCGAACTCACACAAGATGTCGTGGGACAGTAAGCTCGCAAAATGTTCATGATATGGAAAAATTTGTTCAAACCGAAAATGTGCATTATGATAACATGGCCAAACAATTAAGTACTTTAAATGAACTTATGAATAGGTTAGTAGGCCAAACATGTCAACCAAATTTGCCAAATATAGGGAATCATTTCCAAGCCAGGATGGTTGTGGGGCACAATTCACCAACGATGAACCCTATGAATCCTAGTCAGGGAATAGAAACGCCTTTTATACCATCGACGTCAAATGCGGGTGGAGGCGGCATGGACAATTTGAGTGGTCATAATGTGGGATCGTCCAACTTGGGGGGGTAGCCCAAACGCAAGAGAAAATATACCAAATATAGGACAAAACGCAACACGCGCTAGCTTAAGGGGCAAATGTCCAAATAAATGGCAATAATACTTGAATAATGGTAATCCGCCACAAACCCGTGGTTAAACAATAGACCTCGATGATCCCACCGAATCAACCTATAGGAGTCTCATACGATCCTAACATGGCCTTAAGAAACCAAATCACCGAGATAATGCAAGATCGATGGCTTTTGAATGCGCCCTTTCATTAGGGCCGACCTATAGGAAGCCATATCCCAATTGGATAGACCAAGCGTATCCGTGGCCTAGAGGATATAAAGTGCCGGAATTTTCACTATTCACTGTGTTTGGGAGAAGTCTCAACATTGGAACATGTAGGGCGATTTACACCGCAATGTGGTGAAGTAAGTGATTATCATAAAATAAGGTTGTTTTCTAGTTCGCCAATGTGGGTAGCCTTTTCATGGTTCATTAATTTACCAAATGAACTCGCTCGTACATGGCAACAATTAGAGCAATTGTTCCATGCTCAATTCTATAAAACCGAATCAAGTTACCTTGGCCGATTTAGCGATTTTACGCCAAATGCCAACCGAATGGGCGGAAGTTTTCCTTCAAAGATTTAAAACTGTTAGGAGTAAATGCTTCGTGCCTTACCCGAAAAAGAATTTGTTAAGATCGCTTCAGAGTTGTTTAAGTTTCGATTTGAAAAGAAATTTCGTGATAGGAAGTTTCTCGATCTCTCCAATTAACGCCAATGTGATTAGATATGAGCGCTTGATAAGGGAAGAAGAACAAATGAAAAATTCTAGCAAAGGGACTTACTATAGAGACCCAAACTTTGACGCTCATATTGTAGATGAATATTATGATCAAACCGAAATATGTCCGGCCGAATTGGTTAAAAGAGATGCTTATGCATGCCCGTTAGTGATTAACTCTGTGGACGACGAAAAAATGAGCCTCTAAGAGATACAAGCAAAAAGGCTAGAGCGTTTTGCTCGATATAACCAAAGCAGATACTATATTTGATAGATTGTATAAAGACAAACAAATAAAATCGAGCGATAAGCACAAATTGCCAAACTCGAGCAAGTTAAGGATAAAAAATATTGTAAGTGGCATAATGCATGGTCTCATAAGACTAATAATTGTTTGGTTTTTCGTCATGTATTACAGATGCCATTGAATCGTATGCGAATCACTTTGAAGCTAAAAAGAAGATGGCAAAGGATGAGAATCCTTTTCCGCGCCACTAGGAGTGAATATGTTATCGCAGGTTTCAAAAGTGGTTTACCTAAATTCAAATTGGTAGTTGATAATGGAGACGAGGATGAACAAAGATCCTAGTGTGTTCGAACGCCTCAAAGGTAAAGAAGTCGAAAGGAACAAAAAATGTTGTGTGCCGATGTAGTAGAGAAATAAATGAAGATGATGAGAAAATGGAAATATGGGGGCGCCACAATCATCTAAACGTGACCCCAAATTTCCAAATTTATTCAAGAGCTTAAAGGTATCAAGGTCTCCTTTGAAAGACAGTCAGCCGATTCATGATGGCAAAGCCAATGTACAACAAACAGATCGATGCTCAACAAATAGAAACGCTGTGCCACAAACGCCCCCATCGATCGAATGTATGGCACTCATTTCAATACAAAGGCGGGAAGAGTGATACCTTTTGATCAAATGACCAGACCCAAAGAAAGACGCTATCGAGAAATTATGGACGAATGATGAGGCAAAGAACAGAGACGATATGTCCCAAATTGCCCAATTTCTCCAATGCCGCTGCTAAGGAAAATCTCGAGGATGAGAAGGAACATAATGTGAACGATTCCACATAAGAATTGCCGGAAGATTCTTTCCGTAGGTCGAGATTTGAAAGACGCAAAGAAAGATGAAGATGAAGATGATCCAGACCATCCATCACCATTCAATTTGGTTCTTACCCCCGCCCGCTAATAATTATCTCGCTTGCCAATGAGTTTAAAAGCAAAGGGATGAGGAGACACAAGACGATGAGGAGGAGGAAGCATGCACGTTGGAATGTGAGGGAGAAATCGGGCAAACCTCTGGAGGTATATGTGAAGAAGAAGAAGAAGAAGATGATGGCTTGACCGATGTGGAAGAAGAGATTGACATAGAATCAGAAAGAAGAAAAAGAGGAGTTTCATATAACAATCTGCTAAAGTAGCTACATCATGAAGGCGTCCAAGAAGTAGATTTGTTGGGCGAACCATCTGGGCGATCTTTTGATTATTACGTATTATACGGAACGCCTAAGAGAAAAATGAGGGTACCACGCTCTGAAAAGTATGGACCACCTCCAATGATATTGCCAGCCCCTACAGGTTGGCGAAAAGTGAGCGATATAATAACTCAGAAGCCCGGTGCGGAAGATCAGTGCGAAATGTTGCACGTGAACTTGACACAACAATTTGATCTAAAAGATGATAGGAAGCAGCAATTTGATCCAAAAGATGATGGGAGACAAGAGGTAGAGATAGAGGCAACTGAAAAGGTCATCTTTAAGAAGCCAACGACCAATTTAACCAAACATTTGAGACCATTATATGTAAAGGCTTTAGTCAATGGCATCCCAGTAGCCAAAGTTCTCATCGACAATGGGGCCGCTATTAATACCATTCCATCTAGAATGATAAAGAAATTTGCAAAGACAGAGAGCGATTTGATCCCTACTGAAGTTATTCTTACGAGCTTCAATGGAGGGGCGACTTCGGCCAAAGGAGTAATGCCGTTAGACGTGACGGTAGGAACTATCACCAAAACCACAGTATTCTTTGTAATAGACGGGCCAACTAGCTATAATGTGTTGTTAGGAAGAGATTGGATTCATGGAATGTTGTATACCTTCGCCGCCCATCAATGTCTAGTTTTTGGAACGATGAAGGTGAGGCGCAGGTGGTGCAAGCAGATCACATGCCTTTTGTTACAGAGGCGAACTCGATCGAAAAGTTCATGTATGAGGAAAATTATGGACCTGTGAGAGTAGTCCAAGATGGTGAAGAAACTCGAATCATCTCGCAGAGCGAGGAGTCATTATCGAGACGACGATCGAAATGTTTGATCAAATGAGGCCAAACATAGTGGCTCTTAAAGAGCCAATGATTGGCGTAAAAGATATTCAATAAATGTTGAAGAAGGTGTTTAGCTTTTCAGGATGTCAAAGCCAAGTCATGGCTTTCGTGAAGAGGTGCTAAGAAGAAATAAAAAGGAAACGACTTTAAAAAATTTAAAGAACAAGTTAGCGTGTTCGAATTAGAAATGTAATATTGGCCGAGAAGTTTATAAGGTGGATTGTTTGATGCGTAAGACATCACCACAAGGAACCCGGATGATGATGTGATAGGAGTTATGAAGACCGGGCACGCCAAGCACAAGATCCTTTGGTAAAAGTGAATATTGGGGATGAACGAGAAGATTGCCCAACGTTTATCACCGATGTTTAGCAAAGAGGTAAGTAACCATTTAATCGCTTTGTTAAAAGAGTACAAGGATTGTTTTGTTTGGGAATATGAACATATGCTGGGGTTAGATAAAGATTTGGTAGAACATAGGCTGCCAACCAAACCACATTTTAAACCGCATAAGCAGCCCTCCAGACGCTTTGCTCCTAATGTATAGCCCGAAGTAAAGAAAGAAATAGAACGATTGTTAAAGGCAGGTTTTATTAGGACGGCCGATATGTTGAATGGTTATCCAATATTGTGCTCAGATCAAGAAAATGGTAGTATTAGGGTTTGCATAGATTTCGTAAATTTGAATTTGGCAATGCCCAAAGATGAGTATCCAATGCCAACGGTAGATTCCTTTAGTAGATTCAACTACCGGACACGTAATGTACCCTTTATGGATGGATATTCGTGATACAACCAAATTTATATAGTCAAGAAGATGTACATAAACCGCATTCAGATGCCCGTGTGCTCTATGATGTTTTGAACGGGTGGTCATGCCTTTTGGTTTAAAAATGCAGAGCCACTTATCAAAGGGCAATGAATTTAATTTTTCATGATATGATAGGAGAATTCGCTGAAGTTTATGTTGATGATATAGTGGTTAAATCGTTGAAAGAAGAAGACCATTTCCAACAATTGAAACGCTCATTTGAACGGATGAGACAAAGATAAATTAAAATTGAACCCGTTGAAGTGTGCATTTGGTGTTAATGCAAGAAATTTCCTAGGATTCCTAGTACATGAAAGAGGAATTGAACTTGATAAAACAAAGCAAAAGCCATTTTAGAGGCTAAACCACCTAAGAACAAAAAGGAATTGCAAAATTTCGGGACAAGTGAACTTTTTACGACGTTTCATCTCTAATGTGTGTAGTAATGAAAGCTTTTTCGCCTCTTTTGAAGTTGAAAATCAGACGACTTCGTCTCGAAGGAAGAGCATCAAGAGGCTTTTCATAGCTCAAGACATATCTCGCCAACCGCCAGTTGTTAGTTTTACCTATCCAAGGACGGCCAATGAAAGTTTACATATCGGCCGAGCAGGAATCAATAGCTAGACTAGTCGCCCAAGACAATCAGTTTGGAGAAGAAAGGGCGATATATTACCTTAATAGACGATTAACTGTATGTGAATGTAATTATTCTACTATTGAAAAATTATGTCTTGCTTTATATTTTACATGTACTAAATTAAGGGCCTATTTGCGGCCTGTAACTATTTACTTAATTTCTAAAGTAAATTTAGTTAAGTACATGTTCTCTCGTGCTGTTTTGCATCAAAGGATTGGTCTTTGGACTTTAGCACTTTCAGAATTTGAAATACAGTTTATACCTCAAAAGGCTGTCAAAAATCAAGCGTTGGCTAACTTTTTGGCCGATCATCCGTGCTTAGACGTGCCTAAAGAAATTGAATTAGAAGTCAATTTTCTCGAGCTGAGACCCTGGATTTTATACTTTGATGGCTCAAAAACTGCTAGGGGTGCAGGAGTAGGGGTAGTGCTAATAAACCCACTAGGGGTTTGCTACAAGTTTGCTTTCGCTCGATCGAAATGTGTACTAATAATCGTCGAATACTAAGCATTGATTGCTCGGCTTAGAGCTATTATTAGATTTAGGGATGAAAAATGTGCTTATCGAGGTGATTCTCAATTAGTAATTTATCAATTGAATGGCGATTTCAAATGCCAAAGTGATTCTCGTCATAAGTCAATATGGCATCGCCAAGAGCTCTTGGACGAATTCGACCAAGTGGAGCTTCAACACGTTAATAGGATGTATAACGATTTGGCAAACGAGCTGGCCCAAATGGCATCGGGTTATTTAAAATGTTAAATAACGATTCGCTTGTGAGTATGGAACGATATTGCCTGTAGTTCAACGAAGGGCTTAAGGAGTTTAATGTGCATTGTATACAAAATGGAGACACAATGGATTGGAGAGAAGAAATACAAAAATTCTTAGAAGAACCCGATAAGAAGAGCGATAGGAAGGTAAAATTACGCTCACCGAACTATTTATTCGGTTGGGGAGAATTATATAAGAAACGCTTAGATGGTGTACTTTGAAATGCATAAATTTGCAAGAAGCTAAAGTGGTTATGGGCGAAGTGCATGAAGGAGTGTGTGGAGCACATCAAGTCGGCCAAAAGACGAGGTGGTTGATCATCGTGAGTGGGTACATCGGCCTAAAATGGGCGAAGTTATGCGCTCAAGATGCTAAAAGTTGTTTGAGTGTCAAAACATGGCCCACCCAAAGAGTGCCAGCAAGGGAAATGGTACCTATTATTAAACCATGTCCATTCAAGTGTTGGGCGATAGACTCGATAGGAAAGATTTACCCACCATCGTCCAAACAACACGCCTTTGTAATAGTCGCTATGAATTTTTTTTACTAAATGGGTAGAAGCGATACCTTTGAAAGAAATCTCTCGTGGAAGTGTCATAGAGTTCATTCGTGATCACATCGTATATAGATTTGGGATACCTCAAATTGTAGTAATGGATCATGGAACTTCTTTAAATGGGAGTCAAGTGAAGAAATCGAAAGCGAGTTTGGAATCAAGTTGGCGAACTCTACACCTTATTACGCCAATCCAACGCTGCGGAATCGCCAAATAAGGTTTTAAAGAGTATCATAAGGAAAATGATAGGCGAAAATGCCGAAGTTGGCATGAGTGTTTGAATAGAGCGTTATGGGCTTATAGAACTTCTCCGCGATCTAGTACTAAAGTAACTCCTTTCCGTTAACTTATGGGCAAGAAGCGGTGCCTTTTATGGAAATTAATGTGCAATCGATCGAGTACGGTTGCAAAATAGTATAGATGAAAATGAGCATACTGAGCAACTCGTTCAGAATTTATTAGAATTAGACGAATTAAAGTTGAGCGTCTTGGATAGATTGCAAATCCAAAAAGACAAGTGGCTTCATATTATAATAAAAGGGTTATAGCCAAATGTTTTAGCACGAATGATTTGTCGGAAAACAATACTCCCATTGGATAGTAGTAATCCAAAGTTTGAGAAATGGTCGCCAAATTGGGAAGGACCATATGAAGAGTTAAAGATGTGTTACCAAATGGAGCATATCATTTAGAAAATTTGGATGGTATGAGGCACATGAGGTCTATTAATGGCAAATATTTAAAGAAGTATGTTCCACAATTTGGGATTTTGAACGATTAGAGGTTTAACATTAAAGAACACAATTCTATAAATGAATAAAACTATTCATTTCATCGGATAATTTGGTTGCCATGATTGGCTACCATTACAAAAGGGAAATTGAATAAAACAAAAGAAAAGTTGTCCTTAAAACGTTAGAATCTTAATTACTGCCTTTTCCCCAAATAGAGCGTGATCCGCTCTCTAAGTTTCTCCCACTCATCGCATACTGCTCAATGTAAGCGTGGATAGTTCAAACCATAATTCCTTCGCCCACATCTAGACTCGAATAACGCTGCAAGCAAGGATCTAGCCCGCTCAACTTCCTCGAGAAGCATCAAGGCTTCGCGGCCACCCAGCTTTACAGGTCGTCCATCTTTTCTTGAATTTCTTTCATCCGAGCAGCCAAACTCATCATCAAAGAATCCTCAACCATGACCTCGGAAGAAATCTCGCTCGATTGTTTTTAGCTTGATCGATTTCCGGTGAAGAGATTCTTTTCGGTCACAAAGATTGACGTATTGAGTTTTCTTGGCTTTGAGTTCCACATTTTTGGCCAACAATAGCGCTTATCTCTCTCGATGGATGATTTTCAAAGATAACTTGAGATCCGTGGAGAGTTTGAGTGAAGGAAGCTCAAGTGCTTGGGCCATTTGGCGGCTTAAACGCTCAAATTTATCTCGGTGGTTGGCAGCACTGGCGTGTGAGATATCCATGTCCATGAAAGAAGTGTATTCACGCATCACTGCTTAAGAATGTTCATGTTTTCTATGGAAAAAGCACCGAGGCGTAAGAAGGACGACGATCGTCAAGATGAACGAGCGGTCTGACTAGCCTTCACTTGTTCCCATGACGTAAACAAGTCCTGAATAGAGCGCAAGATGGTATCAACATCCTGTAAAGGTAAAAACGATTACTTAGCGTCTTTATGGCAATAAGCAATATAAAGTAAATCGAAAGAAAATTACCTCATGGGTTGACTCATCAGTGGTTTTGGAGGAAGAAAGGAGAAGTGTGCCACTGGGCGATTTGACTGCCTGCGAAGATTCACCCTTATCCGAAGGCGGCTTTGGCTCTCGGCACAACCAAAGAAATCAATTGGTCTTTGTGCAAAGGGACGAATGATGATAAGTGCTTCAAGAGTAACGCCATGACAAATGGTGAAATTAGAAAAATGTCATAACTATGTGCACATATTACCGTCCGGTCCTACACGTGGAGGAGAAGCATACGAAATGACGGAGATTCTTCAATGGTCAAGCGATCGAATAGCTGGTCTCCGAATCCCTTTCAGCAAATCCACTTCGACGGATGGCTCGGGAAGATCAAGAATTGAAGGGTCGGGCGACGAGAGTCTTTCAAAGGAGAAATGACCCCTTTCTCGTTTAGAATACAAAGAGAATATCAATATTTATATTAAAGTGTTCTCGTAAATAAGGGGAAATCATATTACCTTTCTCCCGGTCATAGGGGAACACCATTATCGCTATCACCGTCATCATCGGGTTGATCCGATGGGTCCAATGTTGGTCGTTTATGGCTGGATACACCTCTCGCAACTCCGGGCCAAGGGGAGGAGAACCGGATTGAGTGGAAATTGCGTGAACGCCTAATACGCACCGCCGGAGATTTTGAAGGAGAAGACGAAGGAGGCGGGATGTTTAACGGATATGGGCACAGCAGGATAGGAATCGAGTAGAAGAAATGGAAGTTCGGAAGACCCCGATCCTCGAGTATATGGAATGCATGGTTGACGTTAGTAGTGAAGAATCTACGCTTCAATCGAAGGCCAAAATTGTTCAAAAAGAGGATGAATGTACCAAAGTGGGATTGAAAGGAGCCAAAGAGAACCCATTCATCGAGAAGCATTACGCTCATCTATAGCCCGTGCTTCTACTTTGGTGATGGTATGGAAGCGTTCTTGAAAACTTTTTGAGTAACAAGGAGGAATGGGCCAAGTTTGGCCAAAACCAAGTTGTCGGGCAAAGAACTGGGGAGCATAGACCTCAACCCCACCTTGGCATTGGTGCCCGTGAGAATGTCATGAAACAATTCGCCCGGTCAAGTATTGGACCTAAACGAGCAAGACATTACTCACCTGCTCGTGAGTAAGAGGTGGTTGGACATAGATTGGGACTTGATGAGCAGAGAAAGGAAAGAAAGAGGGAATTGAGTTTAAGTTATAAAAGAATGTGAAGACATCCGGTTAGACATATCAACGGGAGCTAATTGGTTGATAACTAGCCCGTAACAACTCACCGCCTAGGAGGTATTGAAAGAACACCAAGTCGTGGAAAATATACTCTCAACCACAATTGAGCGAGCCAAAGAGGCCCACTTCCCAAGAGGGAGAAGCATTGGTCCTAAGTTGATGTTGAAGGTAGGCCATACTCTATAGAAGGCGGCTAGAAACAGAGAGCGAGATTTAAAGACCTACCAAGGGCCAACTCACATGGGCGATGGGCAAATAGGCCATAGAAGGTTTAAGACTAGGAACGCAAAGAGTATACCTACACAACTAAACCTCGGAGGAAGGCTACGGCGCTCCTGCATGAGTAGGGTCTTTGCCGGTGTTGTCATAAAGCTCCCCGCATGCCTCGAATAGGAATCCAGATACTTTTATCAAATTTTGGAGCAAGTGGAGGATATCAAGATGGCGGGAGAAATGGTATCGCCCAGATGAGGAAGATTGACCAAAGCACCAACGTCCCCTTAGAGTAACCGACATATGGGCCAAGAGGAAAATGAAGGTGTTGTACTGGAAGACCGTAAACTTAGGGCGATTGGGAAAAGAATGTGGTCATAGAGCGGGGACGTGTGGCAATTTCCGGAAGGTCGAGATCCTAGCCCGATCAAAAAGTGCCTTCGTGGGGCCATGTTTCATCATACGCCGCATGCCAGGAGGCGGAAAGTGGTATCGATTTAAATATGTGTGAATGCTCTTCTCTTGCATCGGCTTCAAAGAGAAAGGGTCCAAGAAAGGAGGTTCTTGGGTGCAAGGAAAAATTGGGCCGAGCTACCGCCCAATGGAGTCTGCAATGCCCTCGAACAACGGGCCCAAATAGAACTCATTCATATCAAAGCCTAGAGGGTAGAAGATTCGATGGGTTTACATAAGGTTTAGTTAGAAGGTCCCGAAATCTTCGAAAAGTAATACTATTGTTTGAAGAAGCTTTAGACGTAGACATTGTTTTCAAACAAATGGACAAGAGGATTGCAAAAGAGATGACCAAACTTGGGAAGGTAAGTGAGAAGTTAAGGAAAAGATGAATAGTGTCCTTTTATAGAGGAAGAAAAAGCGGCGTGACGTGATGGGGCCGGACGTGGTTATTGGTAATGGCGTTTTTTTTGGGTTTATATAAATCATGCTCTTAGGATTTCGGAATTAAGGCGCCAAACTTACTTTTTTTAGAAGATGGAACGCCACTAGTGAATATGGCTAATTAATAAGTTATTATATTAATTAAGCCATATTGGGGGTAATCATGACATACTGAAATAACAAGGGCCTAAAAAGAGACTTAAGAAAAATTGTACATATAGGCCCATAAAAAGTACCCAAGCATGTAGGCCTAGAAATATATGTCGTCTGTGTCCAATTGATGCCCGTGTAAATTTGTATATAGGCCCAATGGAAATTATCCAAGCGATAGGGCCCAAAATGGATATCGCCCAGATCGTAAATACCTGTATGCTGGGCGATTAGAACGGTCAATCATCGCATAAGAGTAACTGCTCTTAAATGCTTTTTCCTTCTTCTCTTATTATTTATCCCACGTTTCAGGAGTTACAAACAGTTGAATCATCATGGAGGAGTTACAAACAGTTGAATCATCATGGAGGAGTTACAAACAGTTGAATCATCATGGGGGAGTTACAAACAGTTGAATCATTATGGAGGAAATGGGTAGTTATTGGACGACGAAGTAGTTATTGGGCGATGAGGTAGCTACTGGGCGACGAGAAGTTTTTACGCAAGATTGAAGAAAAACGTGTGGTAAAACCGTTTGGTAAAGTATAAAAGAAAGAAGATTGAATGACGAAAGTAAGAAAACAACTCTCAAAAGACAGAGAAATGTAATTTCATTCCATTTTAGTCTTAAATATTTCTTTACAGTGAATTCTAGTGTGCTTGTGCCCCTTGGAGGCATTTCGTTTTGCTCTTTCATCCTTTGTTACTATTGTAATCTTCGTAAATCAAACACCCCTTGTTGGGACTTTGTCTCAAGAGGTTTGGAGTCCCTTACACATCGTCTCGAATCCTTTAATTGTTAGCGAAGGACACACTTTCTGCGAAACACCATCACAAACTGGTTTCACTTTGCGAAAATGGTCGGCCTTGTGACGACCGAATCCTTAACGATTCGAGTGTCACTAAAACTTGAAATAAATTTAAACAGAAGGACTGAAACGAAATACATAAGATTTTCTTTATAAAATAATGAAAATTCAACATTATTCTTTACACATATATTGAAATAGATTGGTTCTACATAACGAAATAAATTGAAAATATATAAATGTTGATTCATAAAGTTTTATGAAATAACCATAATCGTAACCATCTCTCGATTGAACACCTCGAACAACTAATTTTTTGAAAAATGTGAAACAAACATAACGTGAGATAAAATCTTAATAATTGTGCGTGAGTAATATTATTTTCTTGTATATGTATTTCAACGGAAAATCATACTTGCATAGGGAGACACAAAATTGGACCGAACTTAGATGGTACCAAATTCTCATGCGTGAGCGCTACTAAACTCCGCCCGTTTCTTAACATATCTTGCATAATATATACCATAACATAAACATAGCCGTTATATAACATATAAAAATAATTACTCCTAGTCAACACAACAACATACTTACCTTATGCTTGAAACTTGAAATAAAGTAAGATCACTTTAAGAACTTGAAATTCTTTTTCTTTTCTCATTTATTCTAAGAATAAGAAGAATATTGTGTATTTGTGTGTTTCTTGTTTACATAAGGGTGTGTATTTATAGAGGAGGTTGAGGTTTGCCATGCATGGAAACTTTAAATTTCATTAATTACTTTCCTATATTACATGTATGCATTATTAGGAAAATATAGATTCTTACTTTAAATTATATATATGCATGATTAAAGACTAATTTAAGCTAATCACATAATTACATGCAATTATATACATATTAGTATCTAATTACATGCATGATTAAAGACTAATATAAATTAATCACATAATCATATGCAATTATATACATATTAATATCTAATTACATACATGATTAAAAATTAATTTAAGTTAATCATATAATCATATGCAATCATATATATATTAGTATCTAATTACATGAATGATTAAAACTAATTTAAGCAAATCACATAATCATATACATATTAGTATATATATACACACACACACCTACCTTAAATTATATACATGATATAAGATAATCACATAATCATATATGTGTATACAATCATATACACATTAACATATAATCAATTATTTTATCTACCATATATATACAATATGACATTTAACATATCTATTTTTAGTAAATTAATGATGACAAGATTACTATTCATGAAACTATTCATGGGACAAAATGTGCATAAATCTAATAATTGTAGTTAGGTCATCAACTATGAGCAAACCTATAATTTGGTCCTTAGACTTTCGTGTTTGTACAATTAAGCCTTAAATTCTAATTTAACGACTAGAAACGAATTTTATGGTTACTGTGCCCAACCTTTTACCATGACCTAGACCCTTTTTCTTTTTAAGGAATATTTGAAAGCCAACATTTATTCTATTACATGTAGGCATACTGCTCAGTGAAGCCTCAAATGTCTTCCCAATGGAGCCATAAAACTAGACTCATTCTCTTTAACTCACGACCTGTGCTCTTGCACAAACAGTCTCGTTGAATGTTAGTGTTGGGATATTTTCTCAAAACTTATCAAAATCAAAAGATGCATCAATTGTTGAAAATGAAAAGATATTATATTATATTATATTATATTTGGTGACTAAAATTGAACAAGTTTCTAAATCTTGGAAGAAATTTTGGTCATACGTTCACTATAAATTGACGTAGTTTATTCTCTTATTGTAAACGTGAGTTGAGGACTTTTGAGAGAAAAATTGTAAGCCTAGCATCCTAGTTGTTTTTCTTGTTCTCTTTGTGGGTTGTATAAAGATTAAAATTTGGTGGGTGTGGTAAAATTTAGGATATTATTTTTCTTAAGATACTTGGAGATTTTGGATGAGTGAAATCTATATAATTGTAAAAAAAAAAATTCATATAGTGAAAGCTTTGACAGTCTATAAATCTTTCTCTATTTTTTATATTTTTGTCTCGCTATTTTTCTCTGAACAAGGATCTTGTGGACAATAAATAAATTGGTCTCCATTTCAACAAAGTGGTATCAGAGCATCAGGTCGTTTAGCGTGTTGACGCACATAGAAGATATGTCTATTAAATATAACGTGGAGAAATTTGATAGAAGAATCAATTTTGGCTTATGGCAAGTACAAGTCAAGGATGTTTTGATTCAACTGGACTCAACAATGCTTTGAAAGGAAACCAACTCTTATTTCCCGACAAAGATACTAAAAATCCAAAGATGAGTGATGAGGTTTGAGAAAATTTGGATTTGAAAGCTATAGGTACGATACGTCTCTGTTTAGCCAAAATGTTCTTACAAATATTCATGGAATATCTACTGCAAAGGAACTTTGGGAAAAATTTGAACAATTGTATTAAACAAAGAATCTTTCAAATCGATTGTGCTTTAAGGAACAGCTTCATTCTTTGCGAATGAATGCATGTATAAAAATTTCAGATCATCTGAGTGTTCTCAATGTGATCATTTTTGAACTGAAGGCTATTGGAGTTAAAATTGATGATGAGGATAAAACGTTAAGACTCATTCGGTCTCTTTCATTCTCCTATGAACACATCAAACTAATTTTGATGTATGAGAAATAAATTGTGAATTTTGAAGAAGTTACAAGTAAATTAATTCTGAAGATAGAAGGTTGAGTGGTGGAAATAATATTTTATCTGAAAACTCGTTACTTGTTGCTGAAAATGGGAGAAGAATAACTCCATAAAAAGGAAAGTATCTTGTTGGAATTATAGACAACCTGATCACGTAAGAAAAAATTGTCCAAAAGGTACTGCTTGATATCAGATATGGAGATGTATCTCTTTATGGGAGACGATGATGTCGCTTAAGTAAATATTTACATCCTCGTAGCATACGTTAGTTGCCATGATAGAGGATGTGTTACTACTAGCGGATCTGCATGTTTGCACATAGGCATTGGCTTAACATTAATGCAAGATATGTGGTGGAATTGATATCGACGGTCGATGAACTTCATAGTAAGTCAAGCAAGGAGTTGCATCAAATTATTTGAGCAAATTTATTCGACATGAATCGATGAAATTCTTAGAATTGTTAATTCTAAGATATTATACTTATAAGGTGGAGTATGTTAATTCTATATTTTGATAATTAGGATTGTCAAAGTTTACTCGATTTTTTTTAAGTATCAAGATGAAGAGTCGCATAAGATATGATTGAATTTTGACTCGCTTTTTTGTCAAGGTGTAGATTGTTGGGATATTTTCTCAAAATTTGCTAAAATCAAAAGATGTACCAATTGTTGAAAAGGAAAAATATGATATAATATTATATTATATTTTGTGACTAAAATTAAACAAGTTTTCAAATCTTAAATACTTTGACAAATGAAACTTGAAAAAAATTTATGTCATACACGTTAACTATAAATTGACGTAGTTTATTCTCTTTATAGACGTGACTTGAGGTTTTTGAGAAAAAATTGTAAGCCTAGTATCCTAATTATTTTTTCTTGTTCTCTTTGTAGGTTGTACAAAGAGTATAAATTGGTGGGTGTGGTAAAGCTTAAATATTATTTTTCTTAAAATACTTGGAGAATTTGGGTGAGTAAAATCTATTTGATTGTAACAATTTTTCATATAGTGAAAGGTTTGACGGGTACCATAAATCTTTTGTCTGTTGTTTCGTTATTTTTTCGAACAAAAATCTTGTTGACAATAAAAGAAATGGTCTCAATTCTCAATAGTCAATGTTGCTTAAAATATAATGTTCGATTTAAAAGTTTTAAACCAAACCATTTAAAATGCTTTAAAAAATTCTAAATCAAACAAACCATTCAACTTTCCAAACAAAACAAATCAAACCAATTTTTGTAGTGCCAATTTGTGTATATATATAACTTTGCTCCCTCCAAACTCTCTTAGATCGATTTCTTACTTGGTTACAAAAAAAGGCTGGTGGCTGATTTATATATTTATTTATTTTTAAATGGAAGGTGGAGATAAGCGAAATCCTATCCTAGCTAGCTAGTCAATTCAATTATAAAGTCAGATTGATTGGCATTATTTTCCATGAAAAAATATCACATTCATGTAAAATGTTGTCACATCCATGAAAATCTTTTCCACATTTGGTTGTTTGATCGCACCAAAATGAAAATGATTTTCAACGTGCAATCACTTAAAGCACACTTTTAACTACTTTCTTGAAAAATATTTTTTCATTTATTTAATAGAATTTTTTTTTCACCTTACATAAAAAATATTTTTATTTTTCACCATTTTCCACGGAAATCAATCAAACACAGCGTAACTATTTAAATGACCCTATAGTAAATATTGTCACTACAACTTTTGTACATAGATACCATTAATTTTTTTTTTTTTTCTAGAACTATTTTTAAAGTTGACTCCACATTGATTTTACTAACAGTCTACACGTCCTAAAACATTCTAGAGTTATCTTTCAAACATCTTTCACCCAACATCATATAATGTAATATTCTTCACAATATTCAATATAATTCTAGATGCTTGCAATGCAACAACTCAAATATGGAGTTGCATATATAGAAATTAGTTGAATAATTAAAAAATTATGTTTTATTTACTCAAATATTCACACATTATATTACACAAATTTATTAGATTTTGTTAGAATTTGTTAACAAATATAACGATTTACTTAATAATGTAATTGTCGACATGCTAACTCAAAAGACTAAACGTATTTATGATCATGTATTAAATTTAATTGTGAAGGTGATTCACAATTAATCCAAACATGAATTGTGAAAATAGAACAAATATTTAATTTGTTGATGATATAAAACTCAAGGAATTTGAACATTAAAGGAAAGTTTGAGTGATTATTTTTGTTACTCTTAATTGCATGCCCTTGAGGCTTGAACCCCTAATTTCACACAAGAAATTACTCAAGAAAAGCAGGAGAACACAAGAACATAGCACCAGTGTTGACCAAGGTTCGACTAGTAATAGCAACGTCCCTATTGAGCATAAGATCTTCAATCCAAGTTTTGGACAATTTAGAGTATGTTTAATAAAAAAAAAAATTTGTAGATTACAAGCAATAGATCATACGAATATATGGATAAAAAATATATATAAGTTGTGGGTCCTACAAATTATGTCAATAAAAATAATGTTTGACCAACGTATAAGTATAAACACTAGAAAACATTCTCTTAGTCATGTCCATTTTTTAGCAGAAAAGCACAA
The DNA here is from genome assembly GCA_023638005.1 of Forsythia suspensa. NCBI lineage: Eukaryota > Viridiplantae > Streptophyta > Magnoliopsida > Lamiales > Oleaceae > Forsythia > Forsythia suspensa. The sequence goes on along the minus strand of CM042674.1, from coordinate 55,789,139 downwards.
GAACTATAAGAGCATTTATGCGAGTTTTTTTATTTTTAAAGAGTATCTTGTAGATATAATAAAGAGCGTTTCTAAATAGTAAAATTGTTTATACACTCCAACAATACTCTTTATTTTAATTTTTTCAATAAACATTTATTGATTTTCCTTGATCTTTTATTTTATATATTTTTTTCTACAAACAAATGAGGTGCTAAATGCTAAAATATTCAAGTACTATTATTTCATAAAAAAAGACAAAAATAAAGAGTGAGTTTTGACCTTCCATTTCTATTACTCTTAAAGAGTATCTTTTGCTTAAAATAGAATTATAGAATTATTATATATATTTAAGTCTCACAGAAGCTAGACATATTATTATGTATTTGTTTCCAAAAAAAGATCACAGGTGCAAGGGGTAACTACATATTTCTTGTTCTTTAATTTGTTACATACTACTTAGGGTAAATGCAAAAAATTGAAGTTTTCAAGTATGATCAGAAATCTATCCGAAATTAGCTGCTGCACTGCACCCTCTATCCCATCTTCACATTTCTTGTTCCATAATTAGCTTGCAAAAAGCTGCATGCAAAATGCAAATTATATGGAAGAATAATTGAATAAAAAAGGTGATGTAAATGATACTATTGTACTCAAATATACTCACACTAGGCAAGAGTGTAAGATTGGCACCATCCTCATAACTTGGGCTATTCGATGCGGTGGAGACAGTCACTGCGACTGCACGTCTCTCTGCCAGAGGCTTGACGGGGAGGTGGGATAGCGGTGGTATGGCAATATCTGATGGGGAGCTGAGGCACTGGAGGATGATACTGAAGGTGGGGTTGGTACTTCAACTTGGACCACAACCTGAGGGCTGCTGCTGTTGCTTTTAACCATATTTGGCCAAAGGAAAGTCCCTTGAGGCTTGCATATTCTGAATCCACTCTTCAGCCTTTGTATATGTGCTGCTTTTTCTCCAGCTGCTGCTGCACCCAATCTCTTTTCTGCTTTTGCTGACACCTCCATTTCTTTCACAAAGTCAGATATGACAATCAGTTGTTCCTTCAACTTTTCCTGCCAAAACAACAATCAAGGAGCACTAAATACAGTACCTAATAATGTGCACTATAGCATTTAAAATAAATAAATACCAGTACTGAAATAGCTGGTGCACTATCAAGATCAAGCGTTGAAGTCACCAATGAATTAGTGAACTGATTCAGCTTTTGACTGATGCCACAAGGACATGATGAAACTGCAATTGCTTGGTTTTCTTCTTTTTCTTTTTTGGTCAACAGCTCATCCTCTCTCTGTTCATCAATGCAGCACAACGGATAGAAATCATAAAATAAAAGGACACGACACAACTAGAGGTGTAAATGGGGTGGCCCGCCCGGTTGGCCTAGTTATAAAATTACTTGCCGCCACGGCCGACTATAGGATTGGCCGAGCCGTGCCGTTATCCGGGACATTTTGACACCCCTAGACTCGCCACACCAATGACACATTACATTAAGCAATCCTTAGTTCTCATGCATGCAAGATAGTATCAAAGATATAAATTGACATTACCTCCTTAATTTTCCAACTTCTTCCTCCAATTCCTTCTTGGTGGCCATCAACCCATATCTCTGCCCATAAAATACATCAATTTTTTTTAATAAAATACTAAACAAAACAACTAACATCAGAGCATGGAAAATTGTTTCACCTTTTAAAGTAGAAATATCATCCCTCAAAAGCTTTATGTCTCTAGCACAAATGGGGTCCTGGGTTGGAGAATCACCAGGCTTCCAACCAAGTGGTGGCACCCAATAGGGGTCAGTCACCCAGCATCCTTCCGTATGTTAACAAGATCAGCACTCTCTAACCAATACTCCATTGCTCCGTCAGCGTTGTGCCGCCTTCTAAACCTCTCATTTCCACCCGGCGCAAGCTTTCCGGCCATGTGCTTCAGGAGGTGATCCAGTAGCCCAGTATCCCTATCCTCTTCCGTGCTTCCGCCCTCAGTTGTGGCCGCAGTATAGGCTTGTCAGCCGTTGCCCCTTCGCCTTCATCACTTCCAAAAGATTAGTCTCCGCAAGCTCGTACCTTCATTCAGTATAATTTCACATTACCAAATTAAAAGAGTCAGATCACAAAACAAATAAATGCTATCAACACTCAGCTTTTACCTTTTCGGAGGACCAACGATCTTTGGGATTTCTGAGAATAAGTGCTTCCTGAATCTGTTTTGCATTTACTTTTCTTAGACAGATTTTTTCTTCTGCTTTTGGGTTTGTTTCTTGATCTCAACTTTTTCCTTTCTTTGCTTTTTTGTGCATTTCTATTTCTAAATCTATACCCCTTTTCTTCAATTTCTTTCCAGTTTCGTCAATATACTCTTCTTCCTCATCATCTTCTAGATCATCTCCATTTTCTTCTTCATTTTCCTCCATTTCTTCTTCCTTTTCTTCTTTCACAGTTTCTTTGTTATCATCATCATCAGCTTCATTTACTTCTCTTCTTCTTGTTCTTCTACAGCTATTTCTATCTCATCATCACCAACTCCATTCACAAAACTTGATGAGGAGTTGCGAGTGTGATTACTATTACCACCGCTCTCCTTGTGCCTACCCAGATATTTCACTTGTCTCCGGTACCCCACCGGACCATAAACTTGCATTCTAAGTCAGATAAACAAGTACCCAAGTTCTGTATAAAACTAGAATCATTTTTGTAGAGTTTACAGCGGAAGAATTTACCACCCAGAAGCTTTCTTAAATGCTTCTGATCGGAATATTCCTCAGCGGGGACCTTCCGATGAAGCACTTTTGCAGCCAGTACCGTTCCCATTACAAACTTCTCATCTAAAGCTGGATGAGTTTCCCTTGTGCTGTAGCTGAAAAATGCTCTCAAAGACTCCTTGCTTGGATACCTTACAGCAATGTTCAACTCCGTGTTCTCACAAACCTAAAAGTATTCAACAAACCCCATATGGTGAAAATCTAAAAACAAAAAAAAAATGATTGCCCTCCAAAATATTTTAGCATATGATTTTGAAAACTCAGAAATAGAGGCATATAAATATTAGGGTTTTATCGTAAAAAAAAACTTTTTACCATTGCAACACGGATGGAGCTGAGATGAACTGGTGTTCCCGGAGGTAAATGAATGTGATCGATCTCATAAAGAAAACCCACATCAACATGGTTTTGAATCTGGGGTTCAACTCCGTCTCTAGCTGCTTGCTCTGGATTAAAAAAACAACAAGCGATTTTCAGCAAACATGTTTCGACCTATAAAATCCCAAACCCAGCACTTCTACCTTCTCTGATTCTTTTGAAACTTATGTTTTGGAAATTGCAACTGGAGTAATATATGTATATAATACCTTTCTTGCAGAGGAGAATACAGTGG